>JAHRHZ010000021.1:16803346-16823861 GCA_024137785.1 Ginglymostoma cirratum
GTTTTTCCTCTCACCCCAAGCCACACCCCCATCTCCTATCTACTAACATCATCCCGCCCCCTTGACCTGTCCGTCCTCCCTGGACTGACCTATCTCCTCCCTACCTCCCCACCTACACTCACCTTTACTGGCTCCATCCCCGCCTCTTCGACTTGTCTGCCTCCTCTCCACCTATCCTCTCCTCTATCCATCCTCTATCCGCCTCCCCCTCTCTCCCTATTTATTTCAGAACCCTCTTCCCCTCCCCCATTTCTGATGAAGGGTTTAGGCCCGAAACATCGAGTTTTCCTGCTCCTCTGATGCTGCTTGATCTGCTGTGTTCATCCAGCCCCATGCTTGTTGTCTCGGATTCTCCAGCGTCTGCAGTACCTTTTATCTCTGTTGATGTGGTGAGTCCAGTTGAGTTTCTGTTCGATGATAAGACCTAGGATGTTAATAGTGGGTTGATAGTGATAGTGTTGATAATGTCACACCATTGAATGTCGAGGGATGGTGGTTAGATTGTCTTTTATTGGTGATGGTCATGGCCTGGCATTTGTGTGGTGCGAATGTCACTTGCCACTTGTCAGCCCAAGCCTGGATATTGTCCAGATCTTGTTGCATTTGAACATGAACTGCTTCAGCATCTGAGGAGTCATGAATGGTGCTGAACATTGTGCAATCATCGACAAACATCCCCACTTCTGACTTTATGATGGAGGGAAGGTCATTGATGAAGCAGTCAAAGATGGTTGGGTGAAGGACACTACCCTAAGGAACTCCTGCACCGATGCCCTGGTGCTGAAATGATTGACCTCCCACAACCACGAGCATCTTCCTATGTGTCAGGTATGACACCAATCACTGGAGAGTTTACCCCCTGATAGCCATTTATTCCAGTTTTGCTAGGGCTCCTTGATGCCACACTCGGTTGAATGCAGCCTTGATGTCAAGTGCTGTCACCCTCACCTCACCTCTGGAATTCAACTCTTTGGTCAATGTTGAACCAAGGATGTAATGAGATTAGGAGCTGAGTGGCCCTGGAGGAACCCAACGTGGGTGTCACTGAGCAGGTTATGGCTGAGCAGGTGCTGGTTTATAGCACTGTTGATGATACCTTCCATCACTTTACTGATGATCGAGAGTAGACTGATGGGACGGTAATTGGCCAGGTTGGATTTATCCTGATTTTTTTTTATACAGGACATACTTGGGCAATTTTTCACATTGTCGGGTAGATACCAGTGTTGTAACTATACTGGCACCGCTTAACCAGAGGAGCAGCAAATTCTGGAGCACAGGTCTTTAGAACTATTACCAGAATGTTACCAGGGCCTGTAGACTTTGCAGTATCCAGTGTCTCCAACCGTTTCTTGATATCGCATGGAATGAATCAAATTGGTTGAAGACTGGTATCTGTAATGCTAGAGACCACTGGAGGAGTCCAAGGTGGATCATCCACTCAGCACTTCTGACTGAAGATTGCTGCGAATGCTTCAGCCTCATTTTTGCACTGATGTACTAGGCTCTTCCAACATTGAGGATAGGGATATTTGTGCAGTCTCCTCCTCCAGTGAGTTGTTTAATTGTCCACCACTTTTCATGACTGGATGTGGCAGGACTGCAGACTTTATATCTGATCCATCGGTTGTGGGATTGCTTCGCTTGCTGCTTTTGCTATTTGGAATGCAAGTAGTCCTGTTTGGTGGCTTCACCAGGTTGATACCTTATGTTCAGATATGCCTGGTGCTGTTCCTGGCGTGCTCTCCTGCACTCTTTGTTGAACCAGGGTTGATCCCCTGGCTTGATGGTAATGGTTGAGTCGGTTAGGTGCCAAGCCATGAGCATACAGATTGTGTTGGAGTACAATTCTGCTGCTGTTGATGGTCCACAGCACCTCATGGATGGGCAATCTTGAGTTGCGAAGACTGTCCCACACAACATGATGGAAGTTATTCTCAATGTGAAGGCGGGACATCGTGTCCACAAGGATTGTGCAATGGCCATTCTTACCAATACTGTCATGGACAGGTGCAACTTCAGCTGGCAGATTCGTACGAATGAGGTCAAGTATGTTTTTCCCTCTTGTTGGTTCCCTCACCACCTGCTGCAGATGCAGTCTAGCAGCTATGTCCTTTAGGACCCAACGAACTCGATCAGTACTACTGTTGCCGAGCAACTTTTGGTGGTGGACATTGAAATCCCCCACCCAGAGTATATTTTGTGACCTTGCCATCCTCAGTGCTTCCTCTAAGTGTTGTTCAACATTGAGGAGTACTGATTCATCATCTGAGGAAGGACGGTATGTGGTAATCAGCAGGAGGTTTCCTTGCCCATGTTTAACCTGAAGCCTTGAGACTTCATGGAGTCCGGAGTCAATGTTGAGGACTCCTAGAGCAACTCCCTCCCAACTGTATACCACTGTGCTGCTTCCCCAGCTGGGTCTGTCCTGCCAGTGGGACAGGACATATCCCGGGATGTTGATGGTGGTGTCTGGGACATTGTCTGTCAGGTATGATTCTGTAAGTATGACTATGTCAGGCTGCTGCTTAACTAGTCTGTTAGACATCTCTCCCAATTTTGGCACTAACCCCCAGATGTAAGTGAGGAGGACTTTGCAGGACCATTGTCTTTTCTGGTGCCTGGGTCGATGCCAGGTGATCCATCTTGTTTCATTTCTTTGAGTCTTTGTAGCGATTGGTACATCTGAATAGCTTGGAAGGCCATTTCAGAGGCAATTGAGAGTCAACCACATTGCTGTGGGTCTGGAGTCACATGAAGGCCAGACCAGGTGAGGGTGGCAGATTTCCTTCCCTGAAGGCCATTAGTGAACCAGATGGGTTTTTCTGACAATTAACAATGATTTCACGGTGATCAGTAGATACTTAATTCCAGACTTTTTAAAAAAATTATTGAATTCAAATTCCACCATTTGCCCTGGTGGGATTTGAACCTCAGTTCCCAGAGCATTAGTTGGGTTTCTGTATTAATAGTTTAGCAATAATACCATTGGGCCATCACCTACCTCCAGTCATCTGCTCATTTTCAACAGAATACCATGGACTGAACCTGGTCAGCCACCTGATTATGAACAACTCAACCCTCATGACTGTGGCTCACTCCTCAGATGGATTGGCAAGACAATTTTTGTTTTTGTAAGCGATTTATCACTTAACGAGGTTGAAGATTTTGAATGGATTGTACGGATAGGAGTTTTTGTTTGTCATTGTCAAGTTTGTTGAAATGACAGCTGTATTTGAGTGCTGGGAGGTTTAAATTTCTGCCATCTTCATATGACTCGAGGTCTGCAATAATGGATACCAGGGGTATGGCTACACAGATGGCATGAAGGCTAAGAAGACGAAGGTAGTGGAATGAGGGCCTAAGTTGCCTTCAATTGGCATGGAAGGTAGGAGTGCCATACAAAGGAAGATGGTGGCTATAAGTTGGCATCGAATGGCATGGTAGATGTGGGCCATGAGGAATGAAGCAAGCTTGGGTTTGCCCTATTTTAGGCGGGATGGAGGATTTAAGAAGTCATGGAATGAGGGGTAAGTGCTTGAAGACCTAACAGCTTCTGATACAACTGTTACAAGAACTCCTTTCCATATAACCCATTCAAAATTTTCAATCTCCAGGAATGGGCTTCTTTGTACAGGGCTGCTGTGGGAATGGTGACTTTGATAATGGGAAATTCCAAACTGTAGGGTTGGGCCTCATGGTGAATGGGGTGGGACTAGGAATTTGCAAGTAGGACCTTGGAGCAATGTGCATGCATGCAACCACACAGCTTTGAGGAAATGTTGGTGCAAGGGCAGAGGAATCTCCAGAGTCATGGGTTCTGGGGGTAAAATGGGCACATTGACAGTAATGTAAAAATATTCATTGGAAATAGGAGAATGCTAAAGGGCCATAGGGGCCTCAAAAACAGCAATTAAAAAAAGGGAACGTGAAGAATGAGGAAAACATTTGGATCACAGACAGAGCTTGCACATCACTCACATGAACACAAAGTTGAAACCACAACATTTTGGACTGCAAGTCAACAGAGCAATAAATTCATAAAACAGCTGGGATGACACGCAAAATGGGAAGAGTAAGTTTCTGTTTTCTCCTATGCTTTTTTCTTTGCAACGTTCTTTTTGAGGCCTTGTAAGGAGCAAATATTGTAATCATGTCATCACTGGTTAAGCAATGTTTCCCAACTGCCTTCAATTCTCACTATAGGTAGAGGTCAGAAATTGTCAAAGAATGTAGATAACAAGTTATGCCACCAAACTATCATGGACATTACATTATGCTTACTGATTGCCAACTTATGATGTTACCTCAGCGAATCTTATTGCAAAAAGGAATTTAAACATTAAACCTGATGACCCCAATTTGCCCACAACAATCTATAGCAAGTAGTGAGGAAAACGATGCAAAGCATTTACAATGTACTCATCCAGAAAAATAAGTCTGCAAGGGCATAAGCTGCAATGAGGAACAGAGGTTTGAGTACATTTCATGGGGATCTACTGACAGGAACCTACTCCCAGTGAAAATACACACACTGTGCATCCACTATGCACTTTATAAGGTCAAAAAGCTGAGAGCTCCTTATCAAGGCATAACTATGACCTCCATGAGCTGCTTGGATGCCACCCTCTGTGGGAGCATAACACTCTGCTTGATAGTTTCAGATGTAAGGTCTTCGGAGTCCCTTCAATTACACTGCATGATCTCTGACTTTCTCCAGGTTATCTTCGAATGGAGCTGAAATGTCCAATGCCATGCCTGTCTTTCTTGTGGCCATGTTTCTACTGAGAAGGAAGACAGTGGAGACAAAACTCCAGCAAGTCCAGTGACAGCAGCAATGTCTAGTCAATGCTGTACAGCCTCCAAGATCAGAACAAGGCCCACTAAAGTGCTGCAGAGGAATTGTGAGAACCTCAGTTTGTAAACTTCACCGCAATCATCTGCAAATTTGATAAGGGCTGCACTACAAACATTAAGGACACCCCACTCCATTGTCTCAAATTTATGATCGCTGCTAGATGAGGTCACAGTTGCCCTTAATTTCAGGAGCAACTGGGGTCCTCTGTGATATCGCCCCACCATCCAGTCTTCAGCGCACCCAGCATACTACTGATGCCATTTTCACAAAAAGCCACCTCTTTATTACCTTGATATAGAGTCAAACAGCAAGGGCGTTAGGATCGCCTACCATTGCTGGCTTTATGTAGACAAATTATACACACTTTGCAACCTTTACCTATTTGCTATGGATATCCTGGGGGCTGTCATGACTCAGGTATACAGGAACACTCAGAGTGACAGATTGCTTTCCAAGACCAGTAGCGTATATCAGGTGCCTGCTGGGAGACAAGAGTTACCCCCTCCAAAGTTTACTCATGACACTGATAGGAAATGGACAGAACCGAGGTATAACATTGTTTACCCTCCCACTAGGTGCATAGTGGAACAATCCATATTACCTCGAGATGAGGTTTTGATGCCTGGGTCACTCTGGTGAGGCTTTGCAGAACAACCCAGGTAGGTTGTGGCACATTACTGTGGAATACCGTGGCCTTCACAGTTTGAGCCAACAAAGGAGTGACATCCTGATGTGAACAAAATAGGGGAACAAGACTTATCCTATGAGAATGAAGATGAGGTTGAGGATCAGGAAATTAAACAGGAAGGCTGTCCACAAAGAGGAGAACACAGAAATATTTCTGAGAGCCTGAGAAGCCACCTACAACCTTATTGCCACCTACTTCCGGGATGACTGACATAGCAAGGTATAGAGCTGGATGAACACAGCAGGCCAAGCACCAGGATGACTGAGCTGTGTTCAGACTTTTTTCATTTGTCCATTTAAGATGATCATCTGGCAGACCCCCTGGTCAGTGTAATTGATACATCTAAATTCCTGGTTTGCTGTTCCTCACTGTTTGCCTTGTGGATTAAATGTTACATTATTCTAGTTAATGTTCAGATGATATCATCAATTGAGCCAAAGCCAAAGTAGCTGTTAGGGAGAAAGCAGTAGACAGTGCACTTTCATTGCAAGGTGCTAAAGTAAAACTAAGTAAAACCACTAGAGTCCCAGAGGGCTGCTCTCATTACAGAAACAGCTGGTAGTGGCTTAACCTGAGGGTCACCACATCTCAGGTGAAAGACGGTTCAGCAGGTAAAGCCTTCATGGTAATCTCAGCCAGTGCTGGAATTAAATCCACACGATAGGCATCATTCTGCATCACAATGTGTGAGCGTGATGTGGCAGAGAGGAGATGATGCCAATCATACTTGCAGAATGTAGAAGATCATTTACTTTCTTTTTGCACTGCTGGCTGTCCCTTTTGAGAGTGGAGACAGCACTGTGCTGCTATTATCCCGGCCCAGACTGGCTGCATCTTTTGTTGCCATGTTCCATTGAGTGGACTGACCTTCTCTCCATCCCACCAGCACCTTGAGATCTTTCTCTGTGAAGTGGGCAGCCAAGCTTAGTTTTATTCTCTGCCATCTGATCAGAGCTTAGAGGCAAACAATACACTGTGGGGTACACCTCCTGGATTGCAGTATCTGCAGTGGTATCTAGTAGGACTTTAAAGAGTTTGGAAGCAGAAGGTTTTGTTTTGCTTCCTGCACAATTTGCTGAAGAACATTGCAATCGTATAAATAATGAGATGAAAAATGTGATTGAGCAAGATAACTCACTCCAGAACATGGTGTAGATGATGCCATGAAAATTACTAGCTGCCATTTTTTACCTTCAAGTGGGGAAAATCCGGATGCAAATCTCACTCTCTGCACTAGCTGAGCAAACATTGGTTCCTGGTTGATCAATGCCTCAATTTGAAAATTCTCAGGCTTGTTTTCATATCCCTCTATGGTCTGTCCTTTTCCTATTTCTGTAAATTCCTCCAATCCTACACTTGTCTATGATCTCTGCAATCTTCAAACTCTTTCTTCATGTATAGACCTCATAGGTGCAACATCTTCCGCTGTCAAGGGGGGATCTAAGCTATGGAAATTCCTCCCTAAACCACAAACCTCTGTTCTTTTAAGACACTTCTTAAAATTTATTTAGTTTAGCATCTTTTGATCACCTTTTCTAATATTGTCTCATGTAGTTCAGTATTAGATACTACTCGTTAATGTCCTATAAAGCAAATGAAAGCATTTCTCTTTCTACTGAAGACACAAAATAAGTTTGCATTGCTGCTATTGGCGTTATTGTGGAATCTCTGCTCGAGCACCGCTGGAATCTTCTGCTGTTACACTGGCAACCTCCCTTTCAGCAGTGGGTTTCTGTTAGGGTCTGTTGTACTGACCTCCAACAGAGGGAAATGGGTCAGAGCTGGAGGGCTACATACAGAAGGCTAAGAGAAAGTCCTGTATTGCTGAAACTCCACCTGAGACAGGAGATTGCCAACTCTAATCTTACTTACTTCACAGCCAGCGTGTTAAGTGTAAATTAAATCTCACAGCAGTGGTTAGCTTTCACTCACTCCAAGCATATTAACTTCAACGTCTGTGTTTCATTGCTCAACTCAGGTGTATTTGACCTCAGAGATAATCAGATATTCTACAACACAAGTGTGCAGCTTATGATGCTCAACATGATAAATTGGAAGTTATCTGCCTTACGCAGTTGAAGAAAAAAAAGAAATGACATTGCAACAGAATTTTAAAAAATTGTAGACATCCACAGGCATCAAGTATTATTTGTTGTGCCTCACTGAAATGATGCACTAGCAATCAATTCTTGCTGTTCACAGCACTGTTACAAAAGTTCAAAAAGTCCCCAATTTACTGGCCTGATAGATTTAGGTTAACAATAAACACAGACCAGTTTTCTGTACTTAACAAGAATTACTATACATAAATTAATAGATTCTTACCACAAGTAAAAGAAAACTAACCAACCATGCCTTCACCCACACTCCCCAACCACACATGCATGCAGGCACGCGCGCACACACACACACACACACACACACACACACACACACACAGAGAGACTCAACAACAAAACACTGGTGTTACAAATGGAGTGGAAAAAAGAACTGGACAAACAGTTCAATGCCCCCAGTTCTCAGGATTTGATGGGACGTTCCTTTTATTTCATAAATCCATCAGTCCTCTGATCTTTTCCTTCAGATTCCTTCTTTTATTCATATGAGGACACAGAGTGATAGGTTCACAAATTATAAAGTTTCTGACTTATTGGGTAAGATCAACAGCTTAGTTTTGAGGCCATCTCTATCTTCAGTTATTTAACTGGCGAGATACGTACACTAACTCATCTTTCAGAGCTCCGAGTGCTTCTCCTTGTATTGTTCATACCCATAAGTTATTGAGTTATCCAGGAATCAATCAGAAAGTTGATGTCAAACTGATGAATATTGGCATCCACAACTAGTTAAAAATCCACTTCCAATCAATTACTTGTTTCCATCTTCCCCCATTCCTGGCGTAAACCTGATTTACAATGAGCTTCAGTGACTCTATTTTTAAAACGAAGGCAATTCCTTCCTTAGTCTTTTGTTGTAGGGAAGTCCATCTCACAATTCATTTGAAAATAAAAGTTAAAAAATGTGGTCTTTACATAGTTTATGCCATGACTTTTTAAAAAATTTAGTTGGTGCCTACATCTGTGAGAGTATACTGCAAAAGTTGTCAGCTTTATTAGACGAGAAACTATTTTTCATCATTGCAGATACAAAACAAAAACATCCAGTATTCGAACTGCAAAGTAAAACTCCTTCCATCCTGCTCCAAAAATGTACCTCCTCCAATTTTACAATATAATCCACTGTTCTCGTGTATCACTTTTCCTCAGCACACCATCCTCTCTGAGTTAAATACCTAATTGACCAAGTTTCTTGGGCCAGCATTAAATCGATATGTGTTTGAGACAGCTCAAATCTCTATTGCTGAAATATCCTGTACCTGACTCTGAGAGCAGAAAGAAGAGACAGGAAGTGTGAGCGAACTTAACCTGAACAACCTGAGCTAGAATCATGATTCATAGAAGTGCATTATCCAATCTCCATTACTATGTAAGTGCATAAATTAATATTAACTGAATAAGCTTAGTTTTTTTTCTCATAATTACAGCTGTCAGTAGTTGAATCACCAATTTCAATATTAACAAATAATATTTCTCTATTATAATATTTGCAACATGTTGTTGCAATCAAATACTGCCTGCTTTATCACGTAGCTTAAGCATATTTGGATATATTTTAAAAAGAAATAAGTATTAATTCCCCGACAAACAATGAATGAAAGTTTTTTTCATATAATATCTTATTTATTAGTATTTAGTTGAACATATTTTCAGCTACAATGCAATGTGGCGACTAAGGGTTGTGGTTTAAAAATAAGTGGTCTTTTATCTGAAATGGAGATGAGGAGGAATTTCTTCTCCTGAAGGATCATGGATCTTTGGAATTCTGTTCCCAAGAGAGCAATGGAAGCTGGATCATTGAATATCTTCATGGCTAAAGTAGCCAGATTTCTGATTGTCAAAGAAGCTCGTCTTATTTGGGAGAGATGGGGTATTCTAGAAAAGCCTGCTTAAAGCTACCACCAGATTAGCCTTACTCTTAAGGGGTGGTGATTAGAATAGTTAAGTGGTTGTTTTTAACCAGCATGGATATGATGGGTCAAAAGGCCTTTTTCTATGCTGTCGATCTCTATGATGTGATAATTCCAAGGTTCAAGGTGCTGAAAAGCCTATTCCTTCTCCTATTTCTAGTGACTTAATTCTAGAAGCCTTCACCTTGTATAGATTGGGTAAAAAATTGAACATAGACTGCATTCATCATAAATCATATCTTGAACAGTTATAACATAGGCAAATATAAACATGAGAGATGTTTCTTTTAGTTGGTAAAATGTATATACTCTAAGTATATCGACTGAAGCTTTTAAAGTTTATAACAATAATAAACTAATTCTGATCTAAAGACCTCACATAGATTGACATTTTAATTTTAATTTTGTTACTTGTTTCCATAATTTTGCTCCTCTCTATCTTTGTAAACTAAATAAATGCACGTTGTTATTGCCATTTTTCATTGTGCAACATGAATAATAAATACTGTCCAATCATTTATCATCATATCCCCATTTCTTACTTAATTTTTGGGGGTCTGCAACAGTCAACAACAGAGAGTGTTATGAAGTTGGGTAGGGTAATTACGATGTGAAAGGCAGGAAGCTAAAATGTGTGGTTCCTTTAAAAGGTTTGCGTCTTTTTTGTAAAAAAAAAATTCTATTTCTGTGAATAGCAGCTGAAGTTGCCAGTACAAAGAGCCTCAAAAAATGAAACAAATGTATCAAAAAAACTTTACAGGAGGCAGGAAAAATGGCAGCCTTGTTTTGATGTTGTGACAACAAGTTTGAATTCTGCAAATTAATTTGAATGAAGTACCTAGAAACAGAAAGCCAATTGAATTTAAATGTGATGGCGTTGACAACCTGAAACCAATCATATTACAAGAATTTGATTATGTCATTATGGGTATACAAGACGAGGCCAATTGGAAAATTGGGGAGAGCCGACTGCAATAGTTAGCACCATTCAGCCCTTAGAGAAAGCCCATCTAATTAATCGAAGGTACCCATGGTATTTTAACAAAAAGTCCTCATTGAAGAAATTATAGAGCTAAAGCATCCCTGACAGCAGAATTAAGAGAAGAAAGATGTTTACAAAGAGAGTGGCGATGACAGAATATTCCAGAAGACAGTCTATGTGAACTTGGAGAGATTAGGTTATAATTAATGTTTCTTATTAATTAGGTTTATACTAATGGAACTTATTTTTATTTAAACAGCATTCCAGTAGAATTTAGACCAGTTAGAGAGAATTTAGTAGTCTAAGGAGGAATTGTTGGTTTGTTAGTAATTTTGTGAATTTGTTCGTTGTTGGGTTAAATAAATTCTGTCTTGTCTCTTGTAAAGTAGAGAGTGGAGATTTCTTTCTTTTAGCCATTCTTTTAATAGATTATGAGGGGAAAGATGAGCTTCTCTGGGTGTTTTTGGGGTGT
Source organism: Ginglymostoma cirratum (assembly GCA_024137785.1). Taxonomy (NCBI): domain Eukaryota; kingdom Metazoa; phylum Chordata; class Chondrichthyes; order Orectolobiformes; family Ginglymostomatidae; genus Ginglymostoma; species Ginglymostoma cirratum. Next base: position 16,814,374 of record JAHRHZ010000021.1, read on the forward strand.
AATTATTAGAAGGGAACCCCTATTCCTGTCAAACCAATCAGGCTTGTATTTTAGTTTAATTATCAGAGGGCTTTGGCCATGCCCTGTTGTAACAATATTGGGGGCTTGAGTCAGGGAACTGGATGGTTTGAGTCTGGGATCTGAATGAATTCGGACAGATTTAAACATGTGAGGATTCGTGTCCTAGGTCTTTAAATAAAACGTATGCGAGGGGGGAAAAGAATCTGTTTAATTTTGGTTACTTGTGGTGGGTTTAGTTGAGGGAAATGGCTCTGAACATTGCTAAAAAGGTTCTGGGGTTTGAAGATGCTTCCTAAATTTGCCAAGAAAGTTTAGAAAGATAGAAGAAGGATATACTGTTAGAATTAGCAAGCAGGTAAGAATTGTGTTTAACTAGAGGTAAGAGGAAAACTGAAACTGTAATGGGGGGTCTAGGCCCGAAACGTCAAGCTTTCCTGCTCCTATGATGCTGCTTGGCCTGCTGTGTTCATCCAGCCCCACACCTTGTTATCTCTGAAACTGTAATGGAGTTGGTTAAGTATTCAGTAATACCGGAGAAACAGCCAAGTGCTGTGGAATTAGAAAACCTTAGACTGCAAATGAGACAACTGGAGTTTGAGAATGAAAGGAAGGTGAGAGAGTTTGAACTATGGTTACACAGGAAAAAAAAGGAAAGAAAAGCCATGTTAGAAGATAAAGAAAGGGAGAGAAAGATCTTAGCTGAGCAAATAGAAAATGAGAGAGGGCGGGGGGGGAACTGACTTCAGAAGGTGAAAATTGAACAGGAAGATTAATTTAGAAGGATGGTGATGAAGGTAAAAGTTTCGTGAGAAGCAGAATGATGTTGAGAAAACCCCTCGTAGACAAAGACATGGTAGGGAATGTACAAATATGTTACAACATTACCAAAGTTCAAAGAAAAAGATGTAGAAGCTTTTTTTATTTCATTTGAGAAATTGGCTAGGCAGATGAATTGGCCAGAGGATATGTGGGTAATATTAATTCAGGCCAATTTGATAGGCAGGGCTAGTGAGGTGTTTGCAGCGCTGTCAGATGAGGCGTCTAAAGTTTATGAGGATGTTACATGGGCAATTTTGAGTGCCTATGAATTGGTACCAGAAGCATAGAGGCAACGGTTCAGAAACATAAAGAAGGAACCAGGTCAGAGTTATGTCAAGTTCGAAATAATTAAACGGAGCAACTTCGGTAGATGGGTGAGAGCATTAAAAATAGAAAAAATGACTGAGGATCTCAGAGATTATCCTGCTGGAAGAGTTTAAAAACTCACTCCCAGAGATGATAAGAACTCCTATTGAGGAACAGAATGTTACCAAAGTAAGAAGGGCTGCAGAGATGGTGGGTGAATATATATTGGTCCATAAATCAAAATTTAGTTTCTGACAGCAATTTCATCCCATGAAGGATAGAAATTGGGAAAGAGGGAGATCATTCAATGGAAAACAAAAAGTAGATCACACTGGGAGCAGTTCATCAAGGTTAAAAAATAAAACTAAGGGGGTGGAAAGGAGGCAAGAAGCCTCAGGTGTTTTCACTGCAATAAGGTGGCACACACAAAGTCACAGTGCGGATGGTTTACAAAAGGAACTGGGAAAAAGGATGTGGTAAAAGATGCTAAACCAGTGGGATTAGTTGAGGTAGTGAAGAAAATGGCAAAAGGAGTCGAGGAGCCGCAGGAGAGTGGACACTGTCTCATTATCCAGCCTGTGACTTGGTTGCACAATCTCTACAAAGACTTCACCTCTATGGGTAATGTTTACTCTGTAAGAACAGGGGGAGAAGGTGAAGCCGTTACAATGTTGAGATACGGGAGCTGGTCAGTCTCTAATAGAAAGAGATGAAAATATTTGCACTCCTGAAATGTAACCCGAGAGCGGTAATCTATGGAATAGATGGACAGAGATTTAACGTTCCCCTGTGTAAGATTAGGTTGGAAAGTCCGATCAAGACTGAGGAAATGAAAGTGGGATTGTTTGAAAGAGTGTCATTTCCAGGAATACAGTTTATTCTTGGAAACGGTCTGGCAGGAATAAAAGTGGGAGTGACTATTCTTGTAGCGGAGAAGGTGAAGGAAAACCAGGGAACTGAGAAGTTAAAAGAAAAATACCCTGGGAATTTTGTGGTGACAAATCCCACAGTCAAAGGTTAAAGCAAGAGGGGAAAACCAAAGAGAAAGACAAAGGAGTTGAGATTCAGTTAGGTGACACCTTGCTTGACGAAATGGTCAAGGAAGAACCTGAACAGATAAAAGATCAAGCAGGGGTGCTTAGTTCTGCAAGATTACTGGAGTTACAACAAAAAGATGAGACAATAAAATATCTATATCATAAAGCTTACTCGGAAAAGGAATCAGAATGTATTCCCAAGTGTTTTTATCTCGAGGATAGAATCCTAAGGTGAAAGTGGAGACCTCAGCATGTTAACACAGAAGACAAATAGGTAGAAGTACATCGGATTGTGTTGTTGGTGGCATACAGACAGGAAGTATTACAGATGGTGCACAAATTACTAGTAGGAGGTCATTTAGGAGTGAGGAAGACTCAAGCTAAATTAAAAGGGCACCTTTATTGGCCTGGATTGCATTAGGATGTGGTTGAATTTGGCCGTACCTGTCATATGTGTCAAGTGTTAGAAAAGTGATAGGAAGTAATAAAACTAGTGCCTTCGGAAAGGGAACCAGTGAGAAAGGTATTAGTTACAGCCCCTGCAGAGTGTGGAATCAGAATCTGAATCATCTGATTTTGATGTGCTTCACAGTAAATTAAATAATGAGAAAGTCCTTGGAGAATGGGATGGGATAATGAGCTAGGAACAGAGGACTGAATTGAAAAGCTTGTTGCAGAAATGAGGATATCTGTGGGATTGAATGGGGAGGACTAATACCATAATGTGTGAGGTTGAAGTAGGGAAAGCTGTTCCAATCAAATAACACCCCTATAGGCTTAATCCTCTTAAAGCCGCACAGGTACATAACAAAGTTGAAGCTATACCGCAAGAAGACATAATTGAGCCGAGTCAAAGTGAATGGAGTTCACCGATCATGTTGGTTCCGAAGCCTGATAGCACTTGATGGTTCTGCATGGATTATTGGAAGGTCAACGCCATAACTAATTTGGACTCCTACCCAATTCCAAGGCTAGAGGACAGTGTGGGGGAAAAGTTGAACAAGCCACGCATATATCTAAGTTGGACTTACTCAATGGTTACTGGCAAGTACCTTTGTCAGAGAGAGTGAAGGAAGTTTCTACGTTTGTAACCCCAGATGGGCTGTATCAATTTAAAGTATGAAGAACACACCAGCCACATTTCAAAGACTTGCGAACAGAGTTGTGGCAGAATTGAATAATTTCACCGTGTATGTAGATGACTTGGCAATCCTTTTCCATTCATGGAAAGATCATATGGTGCATTTGGCAGAGCTCTTTGAAACACTACTGGAGGCAAAACTGGTTATCAATTTAACAAAGACTGAATTCGCGAAGGTAGAAGTGATATTCTAGGGACATAACATCGGATGTGGAAGGATGACCCCGAGGAACATAAAGACAAAGGCCATCGAGGAATTTGCAAGATTATCCTGGAAGAAAGAGGTACTTCACTTTTTTGGACTGAGCGGATTTTACCGGACATTTGTGCCAAACTTTAGTAGCATGATGGCACCGCTGACAGATTTGCTTAAAAAAAACACAATTTCAGTGGAGAAAACAACGCCAGGAGGAATTTGAGAATTTAAAAGCCATATTAATTACAGCACCACTTTTAATTACACCAAATTTCTCAAAACCCTTTAAAGTAGCTATTGATACCAGCGATGTAGAGAGTGGAGCTATGTTGACGCAGGAGGATGATGGTGGAGTTGAAAGGCCAATTGGATATTTTTCAAAGGAACCTGAATAGTCATCATAAAAAACTGCACTGTTGAGTTTGATATTGGCCTTACAACATTTTAAGTTCTTATGTTACGAACAATATTTCGGAGACTGTTGTGTCTACGGACTGCAACCATTTTTTTTTAAACATTTAAGGACAAAAATGAGACTATTTCATTGGAGTCTTGTTATACACTTTTAACTTACAAGTTGTACACGTGGCGGGACAGAAAAATGTTTTTGCCGATGCATTATCATGGATTTAAAGAAAATATATAGATATGATTGGACAGTACCGTCTCTATGTTATATATATTTGAAATAGTATGAAAGGTACAACTTTTAGAGTACTGAATTTTGTATTTCATGGTAATAGTGTTAAGATTTAGGAAAAAAAATGAAGCCAACTTTTCTTAATGATGTTTTTTTTCTTAAGGGGAGAAGTGTTACAAAGTCGTGTAGAGTAATTGTGACATGTAAGGCAGGAAGCCAAAATGTATGGTTCCTTTAAGAGGTTGTGCTTTAAGATTCTATTTCTGTGATCAGCAGCTGAAGTTGCCAGTACAAAGAGCCTCAAGTGAAAGAAGGGTATCAAAAATGCCTTACAGGTGTCAGGAAAAACAGCAGCCTTGTTTTGATGTTGTGACAACATGTTTGAATTCAGCCAATTAATTTAAATGAAACACCTAGAAACAGAAAGCCAGTTGAATTTAAATGTGATGGTGTTGGTTTCAGGTTGTCAATCATATTATAGGAATTTGATTATGTCATTACGGGTATATAAGACGAGGGCATTTGGAAAATTGGGGACAGCCAACTACCATCTGCCAGAGTTAGCACCATTCAGCTCTCAGAGAAAGACCATCTAATTAATCAAAGGTACCGTGGTATTTTAGCTCAAAGTCCTCATTGTAGAAATTGTAGAGCTAAGATATCCCTGACAGCAGAATTAATAGAAGAAAGGCATTTGTGAAGAGAGTGAAGATGACAGAATATTCCAGAAGACAGTATGTGTGAACTTGGAGAGATTAAGTTATAATTTATTGCTTCTTATTAATTGGATTTACATTAGGGGGATTTGTTTTTATTTAAACAACATTCCGGTAGAATTTAGACCAGTTAGAGTGTAGTTAGTAATCTAAGGGGGAATTGTTGGTTTATTAGTAATTTTATGAATTTGTTCATTGTTGGGTTAAATAAATTGTTACTTGTAAAGAGGCGATCAGGGAATTTCTTCCTTTTAACCGTTCTTTTAAAAGATTACGAGGGAAAAGACAAGCTGCTCTGGGTGTTTTTGGAGGGGGAGGGAGGAGAGGGAGGGTGATTATTAGAGGGGAGTCCCTATTCCTGTCATAACAGATCGGGCTTGTGTTTTAGTTTAATTATCACAGGGGTTCGGCCATTCCCTGTTGTAACAAAAGGGTAGTCTCGTGATTTTTCTGTATTTGTTTGAATTTGATTTTAAGCAGGTTGGTATTAATCTTACATTTATGGTACTGCTCAATCTGTTATTGAGGAAGTATTGTCTCCTCGTTCACTGCATCTCTTGGTGGGGCAGATGATATTAGAAATTCACTGTAAACAAAATTTCATGAACTCAAACTTACCATTTTTTGCATTGTTTAATATGAAACAACTTTTTAATCATAAATATTATTGAGGTTAATAATGCTCGGTGTAGCACATGGGCACTTAATGTAATCTGCCTTCTTCTTAAGTTCTCTGCTTAAGTCAGGACCTTGATAATTCTTTATTGAACTTTGGCAATATGCAGTGGTTATTTTATTATGAGAAGGATTTAAAGATAGACTTAAGTCTGCCTCAGCTGGAATGGGGATTCAACCCCATGTTGTTGATGTTAATCTAATTCAACATTGGTTGTCTAAGTTAATCAGCATGACCCTCCCACACATCCAAAAAGAAGACAGAAAGACCAAATATTTATAGAGCAACTATCATTACATCAGGCCATCTCAAAGTGTTTTCCAGAAAAGTAAGTATTTTTGAAATGTAATCATTCCTGTAATGTAGGAGATGAGGCAGTCACTGTGCAATGAGGTGAATGACCAGATCTCTTTTTAGTGATGTTAGTCATGGGTTAAACATTGGTCAAGAGAGTGGCGAGTCTCTTACTTGTAGTAATGTGAAGTCCACACGACTGTGAGTGAACAGACAGAGGTTTTAGTGAACATAACTGTACACAGAAGGTGGTAAGAAAGGACATGTTTTATAGCTTCTGTTCCAGCTGATCTGCATCATTATGATAGCTGTTGAACATGTCATAGCAAATATATGCTATATAAAACAAATTCAACTCCCATCCTGGTGTATATCTCATCTAAGTTCTTTTACAGTACCTTTTACTTTAAAACCAGTAAAATTTAACTCTATTGCTCCACTCTCTATCCAGTCAAAGCTCCATTCCTCAAATTCATTTTGTTTGAGAGATTAATCTCCAACAGCATTCCCTGTTCTATTAGAGGATGCATATGAAGAACGAACTGTCTTGTTATTTCTTGGGAGGATAACATATTGGTGTTGTGGAAAAACAGTCTCTGACAATGGCTGGGCTTTGAGTGCTGACACTCACTGAAATTTGAATGTAGCTGCAGTGAAGACCAATCAAGGTAAAACTGACTCAAACAAATTGAAATAGCTTTATTGTCACAAGTACTCAGATGGCTACAGTAAAAAGTTTACAAATTGCCACTTTTTGCGCCTTAGCTACAAAGGTACAGGGTTTTCAGTTCAAGTTCTTAGGAAAAGAAAATTAGATAAGTAAAGAAATAAAAAGTCCAGCATTGCAGATTGTAGGAATAAATTAGAAAGTAGAGAAATAAAAAGTTCAGAACCACAGTCCTTCCAAACCAGTCCATGCCAGCATTTAGCCTCCAGACTACACTGGGCTTCACCTCAAGATTCTCGAGTTCCGGAAGCTGTTCTGAAATCACCTCGAGGCCAGAAATCCACACTGAGGCCATGCCAGGCTGAGAAACCACCACTCTGGGCCACTATGATCCCACCACACCAGGATGGGAGATCTCCACACCAGGCTGGGACACCGCCTTGCTCTTTCTTGAATAGTTACAGCCTCTTGAAAACAAGTGAAATTCGTGTATTCATTTCTATCTGTTTTGCTATCTGATCTAGGGTTGAATGCAATGGGCAAAAAAAGGGAGCAACCATGTTATGATTATTAGATCCCCAAACAATCAGATTTTCAGCACCTACAATATTTTGCTTTTGTGAGTTAAAATAACCAACTTTTGTATTTTGGAGAACTGTTGCAATAGATTATGCTGAATTAAAAAATGCTAATCAATGAAACAATGCAAGGTCCATTCCATTTGAAAAATTTTTGATCGCTTGCACGCTTTTGCTGCTCCGTGTTACTTCATATTTTTTATTTGTTTTTGCAAAAGGCTTCACAGAATATACGATATGACGAAAAATGACTGAGACTGATTCAAAACCATTTCATCCAAATGCTCCAGAAGCACAAAATATGTCCGTGATTCATCTGTCTCTGTCATATGTAATTATATGAATATTGTTACATTCAATCCTGGAAATGATAAAGAAACTGGATATTAAACGTTGAGTCAAATACTTACATTTCCTAAGGCAGCTATGTAACCCACGTATGTGTTTCTAAATTAGGATTGGAACCAGTCAACGTTAGTGGTAGCCTCCTTGCTTTGAAATTACTTTTATCTGTCTGTGTCTTAAGGCAAAATAAATGGAAAGTCTTTTGGATATATTTCCAACAGGCACCCGATGAATAACAAATGACTTTCTTATTGATTGCGCAGTGAAGAAAGTGAAAGGCACTAATTATGTTGATACATTAGCCTGTTTCTTTGCTCTAAAGTTTAATAATAGTGACTGATTTAGGAGTTTTGCTATAGTAAATGATACATTGATTTCAAGATACTTGACTGGTCAGTTATTTCAAACTATTTGACAGGTTAATTGAATGTCTGGTTTTTTTGGACATTATAAAAACCCTGTCAAATCTTTGTCTCGGAATAGAGAATGCATATGGAAGGAATGCCTTTCTACTGTTTTTTTCCTATAAAAGGAAATGTTACATTGTATGTTAATGTCCAGAGTAGTTTGTTCACCATATTACAATGGCTATAAAAGAAAACACAACCTGAATCTCCAAAGCAGCACAACACAAACTGGAACATTCAGTGAAAAATGCAATGGAAGTAACTTCTTGAACAAACCAAACCATTCCTCAAATAAAATGATTGATTGTATATGAATAAAAACAAGATTGCCGGAAAAGCTCAGCAGGTCTGGCAGCATCTGTGAAGGAAAAAACAGTTACTGTTTCGGGTCCGGTGACCCTTGGTTTTGAGTAAGGGTCACCGGACCTGATACGTTAACTCTGTTTTTTCCTTCACAGATGCTGCCAGACCTGCTGAGCTTTTCCAGCAACTTTGTTTTTGTTTCTGATTTACAGTATCCACAGTTCTTTCGGTTTTGATTATATATGAATATGTTTTATAATACATGATCATAATATTAGGCAAGTGCAGGGCAGTGTGGCCATGAATTAATATAAATATGGAAATAAATGATATCTTAGAAGATGTTGTGACCATATGGGTAGATCATTAAAAATAAAGAAGACAATTACATTGTAGGGAGTGTACTATCGACCCTGAAAGAATCAGCAAGAGATAGAAGGGCGGATATACGGGGTGGCATGGTGATTCAGTGGGTCGTACGTTAGCCTCATGGCACCAGGGACCCAGGTTTGATTTCATCCTTGGGTGACAGTCTGTGTGGAGTTTGCATATTCTCTCCATGCCTGCATGGATGTCCTCTGGGTGCTCTGGTTTCCTCCCACAGTCCAAACGATGTGGAGATCAGGTGGATTGGCTAGGCTATATTGCCCATGGTGTGCAAGCTTGGTTGATTAGCCATGGAAAAAGCAGGGTTACATGGATAGGGGCTGGGTCTGGGTCGAATGAGTCCATACTGCCCCTCTAAAGAGCAATGAGCTGAATGCCCTCTTCCACACCATAGGGATTCTACCATGTGGGCAAGTTTCAAATAAGTGTATTAAGTATCAACGTTTCCAATATTAACTGGGATATACAAAGTGTCAAAGGCTTAGGGGGGTTGTTATTCTTAAAATGTATCCTTGAGAGATTTTAAGCCAACACTCAGAAAAGTGTGCAAGAGACAAGGCAGTGCTGGGCTTAATTTTAGGAACCAAAGCTGGGCAAGTGGTAAAAGTATTAGTGGGGGAGCATTTCAGTGATAGGGAATGTAATTCAGTAAAAATTAAGGTAGTCATAGAAAAGTAGAAAGGTGGGTCGAAAATAAAAGTTTTGAATTCAGGGAAGGCCAGTTCTAATATGATAAGATAGAATCTGGCCGAAGATACCTGGAATAGCAACTTGTCACATACCACCCCACCAACCTCCGGATCCAACGCATCATCCTCCGACACTTCTGCCATCTACAGTCAGACCCCACCACCAAAGACATCTTTCCCTCCCCACCCTTATCTGCCTTCCGGAGGGACCACTCCCTCCGCGACTCCCTTGTCCGCTCCACACTCCCCTCCAGCCCCACCACACC
>JAHRHZ010000021.1:16828861-16916485 GCA_024137785.1 Ginglymostoma cirratum
TCAAGTTTTCCTGCTCCTATGATGCTGCTTGACCTGCTGTGTTCATCCAGCCCCATGCTTGTTATCTCGGATTCTCCAGCATCTACAGTACCTTTTATCTCAGGAACATCTATGTTGGAGCAGTTGCAATCTTTCTAAAAGAAAATAGTAAAAATGTAGGGCCAACATGTTCCTGTAAAGTTGAAGAATAAAAGTTCCAGAAAATCTCAGATAGAGGAATGTACAGGATGAGATAAGGGATAAAAAGGTATCTTATTGTACATACTGAGGACTCAGAACACCAGAAGCCGTAGAGGCGTATAGAACGTGCAGGGGATCATTTAAAAGAAAGTTATGAATATGAAGAGTGGGGCATGAAAAACACTGGTAGGTATAATAAAGGAAATCCAAAAGCATTTCATAAAAAATATTAGGGGCAAGGCCAGGGAATGAATGGGACTGATTAGGGACCCACATGGAAAGCTGTGCATGGAAGATATGGGTGAAGTTTAAATGTGTTCTTCACAGTTTTATTCATGATAGAGAAGAACAATGTTGGTATATAAATCAGAGAAAAGTGCTGTGATCTATCAAACAAACTACAGTTGAGAGGGATGAGGAATTAGCAGTACTAGTGAGTATAAAATTAAATTATTCCAGAGGCCCAGATAAGATGTATCGCAGGCTGATGTGGAAGGCAAAGGAAGTGATGGCAGGGGCCTTGACATTAATTTTCAAAGCTTCTCTGGATACTAGCTGAGAAGTGGGGCCAGAAAACAGGACAACTGCTAATGTTAGACTGTTACTCAAAAAGGGTTGTGAGGATAAACCAGAAATTGTAGAACAGTGAATTTAAGATCAGTGATAGAGAAACTACTGGCAGAAATTCTGATGGCATTAATGTACACTTGAGGCAAGAGTTAATCAAGAACAGTTGACATGGCTTTATCAGGGTGAGATCATGTCTGTCGTGTTTGATTGTGTTTTTTGAGGAGGTAATTAGATGTGTGGATAAGGGCAGTGCGTTAGATATACTCAACATAAGCTTCAGTAAGGCATTTGTCAAGGTTTTGTATAGAGTTTGGTGAACAAGGTAAGAGCCCATGGAATACTGATTAACTTGGATCCAAAATTAGTTTAGTGGCAGAAAGCAGAGAGTGATGGCCAAAGGGTATTTTTACAGTTGGAATCCAATGTCCAGTGGCTTATCGCATGGTTCGTTACTAAATACTTTGCTGTTTGTAGTGTGCACTAATGAAAAAGACATGAATGTAGGAGGATTATCAGTAAGTTAATAGATGGCACAATAGTAGATGGTATGGTAAATAGTGAGGAGGAAAGCCTTAGGCTACAAGCCAGTATAGATGGCTGGTCAAATGGACAGAACAGTAGCAAATAGAATTTATTCCTGAAAAGAGCATGTTTGGAGGACACAAATAGGAAGGGTGTACATAATGAATGGTAAGACCTTCAAGTACGTAGGATCAGAGGAACTTCAGTGTGCATGACCACAGATCATCGAATGCAATAGGACAGCTAAATAAGGTAGTTAAGAAGACATTTGGGGTACTTACTTTTATTAATCAATGCACTGAATTCAAGAGAAGGGAGGTTATGACTGTACTGCGTTAGACTTTAGTTAGCACACGGTTGAAATACTGTGTGCAGTCTGGTTATTACACTGTTAGGATGTGATTGCACTAGAAAAGCTGCAGAGGAGATTCACCAAGGTGTTGCTTGGGCTGGAGCTTCGATGATCAACAGAAACTAGACTGGCCATGGCTGTTTTCCTTCAAAAAGGAAAGGGGCTTGATTGAGGTGTACAAAATCATGACTGCCATTGATAAGGTAGATAGGAAGGACCCTTTCCCAATAGTAGAAGGATCAATTACCAGTATCAGAGGTATAAGGTAGAGGGAAGAACATTTAGAGGGGTTTTAAGGAAGATTTTTTCACCTGGAGGGTGGTGGATATGTGCATGTCTGAAAATGTGGCAGAACCGGGAATCACTATAACATTTAGGAAGCATTTACGTGATCATTTGAAGAACTATAGCATAAAGACTATGGACAAAATGCTGGAAAATGGGATGAGAATAGACAGGTAGTTGAAGACAGGTGTAAACATAATGGGCTGAAGGGCTTCTTTCGATACTGTAAAATCTCTCTGACACTATAAACCATGACGTGCTGTGGTATAACATATACACAGGAAGGTAATTGAACAATAGAGGACTGTACAACAAGAAGGCTCTTGGGGAAGATGTTAAATTCATAGGAGACACGCACACATGAAGGGCAGCTGAGGGAGTAATGTGATGGTTACACCTTCTTCTGGAGAGGAAAACATGACGATCAACCTACGATACATGGAATGGGATTCACCATCGAGAACTGGCTCTTGGAGCTGTCTGTTGGCATCCATGATCACCTCATGACTCTCCATTTACAATTCCAAAAAAAGTCAAAATAAACAAGCAGTGAACTTTCACGCCTGACGGACTGTGAAATTACAAGCATCTCTGAAATTGGTCCAAGAAAAACAAACAGTGAAATTTCACAGCTGACCTTAGAGTGACCTCATTATCGGAACTATTCACAGCTGGGAGTGTCAGGATGGCAGAGCCTGACCAACTAAGTGTTTGCTTTTAAGGCTTACAAAACTTATAGCTTTTTTTTTGTAAATCTGCAGTACTGAGTAGAGTGAAGGTTTTTGTTTTTATGTATGTTTTACTTAGATCTGTCTCTTGATTTTTTAAAAATATAAAACATAGGTATTAAGTTACCTTCGAGTAGTGTTTTTAGAGAAGTAAGACTGTGCTGTTTTCTTGGTCTGAAGATTGTTTAAGGTATAGAAATGGCCTTTAGTAGGGTGATGTGCTCTTCCTATTGGATATGGGAGATTAGGGAGAATTTCAATGTTCTTGATGATTATGTCTGCAGGAAGTGTTTGGTTGTGAATCCTATAGGAAAGCATAGATGGATTGGAGTGACAGTTAGAGACAAAGACAAAATTACAGGAGCCAGAGGGTATGATGGATGGCAGTTTTAGGAAGGTGGAAACCCCGCAGCTACATTCAGGTAGATGGATTAACTCAAGGAAAGGTAGGAGGGGTAAATGGGTAGTGCAGGAGTTTCCTGTGGCTATCCCCATCTCAAACAAGTATGCAGTTTTGGAAAATATAGGTGGTGTTGGATTCTCAGGGGAATTTAGCACTGACGGCCAGGTTTCTGGTACTGAGACTGGCTCTACTGTAATGAGGAGTATGTATGTTTCTAAGCGATTGATTGTGATACAGTACTCTCTAGTCAGGGGCACAGACAGACATTTCTACGACTAACAGTGAAACATCAGAATGGTGTGTTGCCTCCCTGGTGCCAGGGTCAAGGATGTCTCGGAATGGATGCAGAATATTCTCAAAGTGGAGAGTGACAAGAGGGGGGTCATTGAACACATTGGTACCAACAAAATTGGAAAAAAAAAGGATAAAGTTATGAAGAGAGAAAGTAAAAAATTAGGCAGGAGGTCAAAAAGTAGGTCTTTGAGGGCAGTAATATGTGGATTATTCCTGATGTCACGTGCTAGTGACAGTAGGAATAGGAGGATAAAGCAGATGAATACATGGCTCAGGAGCTGGTGCAGGGGGCAAGGATTCACATTTTTGGATCATTGGAACCTCTTCTGGGGTAGAAGTGGCCTGTATAAGAAGATCCTGAATTGGAAGGGTACCAATATCCTGGTGGGGAGATTTGCTAGAGCTGCTCAGGAGGCTTTAAACTAGCTAGGGTGGTGGGGATTCTCCAAAGAGATGGTGAGAATAGCAATGCATCTGAGGCTGGTACAGTTAGGAAAAGGTGCAAGTCAACTAGTCAGGGAAGGCTAGAGCAAGGCAGAGAATGAAGTAACAACTGCCAGCTTAATGTTCTAGGGTAGAGATGCTATAGGAAGGATAGTAAGGGGTCAAGAGAGGAGGGAAAGTGATATTTTTAGTAAGGGATAACACTACAGCTTTACTTAGGGAGGATATTCCAGGGGTTATGTCCAGTGAAGTTATTTGAGTAGAACTGGGAAGTGGGAAAAAGATGATCACATTATTGGGTTTGTACTATAGGCTTCCAAATAGTCAGTGGGAAATTGAGTTGTAAATTTGTAAGAAGGCCTCTAATATCTGTAAAAATAATGGGGTTGTAATGGTTGGAGATTTTAACTTTCCAAACATTGACTGGGACTGCTGTAGATTAAGGGCTTGGATGGAGAGGAATTTGTTACACATGGACAAGAAAATTTTCTTATTCATTCTGTGGATGTACCTACCAGAGAAGGAACTTGACCTTCTTCTGGAAAATAAGGTATGGCAGTGACTGAGGTCTCAGTGGGGGATCACTCTGGGGCCATTGGTTATAATTCTATTAGTTGTAAAATAATGATGGAAAAGTATTGATCTGATCTAAAAGTTAAAGCTCTAAATTTGAGTTAGACAATTTTGAAAGTAAACGGCAAGAACTTTCAAAAGTTAATTGGGAGAGGCAATTCGCAGGAAAAGGTTTGGTTAGAAAGTGGGAGGCCTCTAAAAATGAGATAGTGAGAGTCTAGAGACAATAATTTCCTGTTAGTGTGAAGGGCAAGGCTGGTAGGTGCAGCAAATACTGGATGACTAGAGAAATTGAGGATCAGGTCAAGAAAAAGAAGAAGGCATGTGTCAGGTATCGACAGCTGGGATCGAATGAATCCCTCAGAGTATAAGGGCAGTAGGAATATCCTCAAGAGGGGAAATCAGGAGGGAATGAAGGGGACATGAGATAGCTTTGGCAAATAGGGTTCAGGAAAATCCAAAGAGACTCCAAAAATACATTAAGGACAAAAGAGCTATCAGCACCACCATCAAAGTCACAATTATCTGAAACCAGCTCCACTGGGCCATCCATGTGTTTAGGATGCCTGAGTTTCAACTACCAAAGCAAATCATCTTCACCCAGTTCAAGGAAGGAATTCAATCAAGAGGAATTATAGAACTTTTAGAATAATAGAACCTCTACGGCATGGAAGGAAGCCCATTGATTCTGCACCCCTCAACCCTCTGAAGAGGATCCCATCCAGACCTAGCCCCCTACCGTATCCTACAACCCCATATTTAACATGGCTAATCCACCTAGTCTACACTTCCCCAAACACCATGGAAAATTCAGTAAGGCCAATCCCCCTAACCTGCATCTTTGGGCTGTGGGAGGAAACCTACACAGACATGGGGAGAATGTGCAAACTCCACACAGACAGTCACCCAAGGATGGAATCAAACCCAGGTCCCTGGCGCTGTGATGCAGCAGTGCTAACCACTGAGCCACCGTTCCACCCTAAGGACAAAGGAAGCATTTGAAAGTCTCCCTAAAGGCTTCCCTCACAAAATGCCACAAAAATGTCAATGCATGGGAGACTCTTATTCAGAAGAAACTGTCTTGGAGGAAGCTTCTGTATGAAGGGACACAATTCTTTGACAACACCAGTCAGCAAGAAGAATTACAGAAAAGGAACCAGAGAAAGGAATGCCTATGATCTCAAAGCCAAGGAACACAACCACCTTCCAGAAACACCTGCCAAATATATGGTCAGAGATGTGGCTCGAGGATCAGGCTCATCAGCCACAGAAGTGCCTGCAGAATCTATGACCAGTGACATAGAGTTTCCGAGTTGGACAATCATGTTCATTAGCGAGTGATTGTCAATGACCTTGGCTGGCAATTTTTTTGAAAGACACGTCTTAGCCCATCAAAATCAAACTTAACAGTCTCTCTGAAATTACCAGTGCCACATTAATAAGCTACCATGTCAAAGTGAAATTTGCAGCAACCTTAGAGGCTCCAAATCGTTATGCTGAGGAATTGCTGCAGAAAATGAGGCATGTAGGCCAGAATTTGTTCTTCAGATAACCCAAATTCTGCCAGTCCTATTTCTGTGACACAAATCCCCCTCAACTACTGACCCCTTCCTAAAAATCCCATCCTGTAATCTCTAAAATAAGATGTCACCCACCCAAAGAACTCTTATTGGGGGAATTCTCTTGACATTGGACAGATAAGAGCATGTTCAGAACAATAGGGTGTCCATTCCTTTGTATCATCAGAGACATTCAAATGGTCAAAATAGCTCAGTAAGCTTTCAAAAGGTAATAATCACATGATATTATATTGTTCAGGAACTTCTCACAAAATATCAAATCTATTTTCAATTAGATGATGGAATCTACATTTTCTTAGAGACTTGTCCTGTACTCAAATGTTAGAAAAGTTTATGTACCTCAGTTAATAGCAAGGCTTACATCACAGATCCTCTCATTTCTCTTGCTAATTAAAAATAAGTAATGTCATTCATTTATTTTAATTTAGTCTTCTTCACAAATGATTTCCTGCCTTTCCTTTACAGCATCTGGCACAACTCCTTATTAGCACTACACTGTAAGTGTTTTGTTCTAGTTTGTGAATTTTCTTTAGAAACCTGTGGGCTGAAATAAGAACGAACTGTCTTAAAAGCGAAATTTTGGCAAGGATGGTGCAGTTATGAAAAGCAAGTAACCTGACATTGATGGCAAGCATCACAAGCAATTGTTTGAACTAGCAGTAATTGAAGTTCAGTTTAAGATGTTTTGGAGCTGAATGCAACTTTTGCTGGCAACAAGAAGTTAATTGGTTTATTGATTAGTGACCAGCTAACAAGACACATGCACTTTCTGTCTGCCAACTGCTGTGATTGGTTCTCCAGTAACGGAAAAGCTTGGAGTTGAGAATAACTTGGAGAGAGAGAGCAACGTGTTGAGTGCTTCCCCAGCTCAGGAGTGGTCTCAATGTTTTCTGCAGTCATGTAGACCTGACAAAAACCAGTTTCTTCCATGCACTAGCAGTTGTACCTATTTTTCTAATCAACCTGTTCAGAGATATTATTACACAGTTCTGAATCAGGTGGCACTTGAATCCAGGTCTTCCAGGCCAAGGGTAGGGATGTTACCTCTGTGTCCTTTCATACAGGAAATGGCCACATTGTGTCTCTTACCAACCAGCTGAAGCATCTGGAGAAAGATGACTGAAGCATGTGCTGACCAGCAGAAGAGTCATTAAGATCACCTCAGCCTATAGCTTGGTAATAAAGATTACTGGTCTGTCTTTCCTCCTTCCCCCTCTGCCTAATAAACTATTTCTCTGTTTGTTTATCTGTCTCTCAGTGTGTAGGGGAGAATTTTTTGGGGGATTGGAGTTTGATTTTGCAGTATTATATGTCTGTAGTTTATAATTGTTTAAATTGCTGGGCTGAGAGGTAACAAATGGAGTTTAATGCGGAAAAGTGTGGGGTGATTCACTTTGGAAGGATTAACAGGAATACAAAGTACTGGGCCAATGGTAAGATTCTTGGTAGTGTGAATGAGCAGAGAGATCTCGGTGTCCATGTGCAAAGATCCCTGAAAGTTGCCACCCAGGTTGATAGGGTTGTTAAGAAGGCATACGATGTGTTTGGTTTTATTGGTAGAGGGATTGAGTATCGGAGCCGTGAGGTCATGTTGCAGCTGTACAAAACTCTGGTGCGGCAGCACTTGGAGTATTGCGTACAGTTCTGGTCGCTGCATTATAGGGAGGATGTGGAAGCATCGGAAAGGGTGCAGAGGACATTTACCAGGATGTTGCCTGGTATGGAGGGATGGTCTTATGAGGAAAGGCTGAGGGACTTGAGGCTGTTTTCGTTAGAGAGAAGAAGGTTAAGAGGTGACTTAATAGAGACATACAAGATGATCAGAGGATTAGATTGGGTGGACAGTGAGAGCCTTTTTCCTCAGATGGTGATGGCTAGCATGAGGGGACATAGCTTTAAATTGAGGTATGATAGATATAGGACAGATGTCAGAGGTAGATTCTTTGCTCAGGGAGTAGTAAGGGCATGGAATGCCTTGCATGCAGCAGTAGTAGACTTGCCAAATTTAAGGGCATTTAAATGGTCGTTGGATAAACATATGGATGATAATGGAATAGTGTAGGTTAGATGGCTTCAGATTGGTTTCACAGGTCAGTGCAACATCGAGGGCCGAAGGGCCTTTACTGTGCTGTAATGTTCTATATTCTATGTTCTAAATGTAGCTAGAGTCTAATCACTTGTAATAATTAGTGATTCTTGTTCAGAACAGAAACCTGGTCCATGCTTTCTAAGAATCTGGATCTGAAAGTCAAGTAAATTAGAGAACTTGTTATACTTTTTTAAAGGCTTTAACTTTTATGATGACTCTGAGAATGGTAGGGCTTGATTTCCAATGTCAAAGCCAGGTGAGTTGCTGCTATTGTAGTTCTCTTAAAATTGAAATTAATGGATAAATTTGTTTTTATGAGTTCAGGTATCAAGATCAATGTTAAACAAACAATACCTGCCATTCCTGGGAATAATCAGATGTGACAGGCATTCAGGAAACAGTTGCAGAAATATGGAGAAATATCAGAGACGTAAAACAATTATATCAATCTCTGAAAGAGCCAGGGTAGTCATAGTGGGCCAATGCGTTTCATTTGTGCTCTGATATTCTATAATTCTGATTGGAAGAATGAAGTCTGAATTGTAGGGCAATGTAAATTATCTGAAATGACTTTGTTAAATGAGCACTTTCAATTTTCTGCATGGTCTTGTTTTCTGAAAATTTCACTTAGTTCTGAATCCATTCATAAGCAGAACTTTTAAGGGCACGCTGTTCATTTATTCACTAATTTTGTTGCATTAATGATTCAATGTAATTACTTCCAATTGATTACCAGGTATTCTGAAGCCACTAGAGACTTTAAATGTGCCCAGATCCAGAATAAAGTGTTAACTACATTTTTCAAGACAATTCTTCACTTAACAGAATATGTGGAACTAGAAAAACTGTCCAAGTTTTGTTAAAGTGACAATCAGATGCTGGAACTTACCTTTCTCAAAGCATCTGACCATCAGCATTAACCAATCAATATAGTTATCATGATTCTTTTGGTCAGAGGCACAATCAAGCCAACAAATTATGATAAATTGTGAAAGGGAGAGTTTTATATGAATAATTACGTTATTATTATGTATATTTAATCTACATGCTTAGTATATCATTATTCCATCAAATGCAATTAGATTCTGCTAAATGGCAGTTCATTCAGTTATCCAAATGGCTAACTACTGAAGCAGTCATCTGAATTACCAACCTTGTACTGTCAATTTGTATTAATCTTAAGAACATTCTTTTTGCAATCTGATATTAAACTCCACAGGGTGCTTACTCGACATAATTATTTCACCTGTGGTAAAGAGTCTTTATGTGAAGAAATTCCAATAAGATTATTGTTATAGCGAAACATCTTAGTTTCCTTTTTTTGCTTTATATAAAAGTTGTAAAACAATAATATCTTGAACATTCATAAATTATGAATTGTGGAGCTTGAGTTCCAAAGTCAAGGACTGATACATGGCTACAAGTTTGATTTGTATGTGCCTATTGTGTGTATTGAGAAGGAAGGATACTTCTCAGCTCCTGACTGTCTTGATACATGGTGAATTGATTGTGAAAGGGAGATCAGACAAATGAGATCCATGACATCTAGGGAGGAAAATAATATGATTCATAGAAATCATGGAATCTCTGCAGTGTGGAAACAGGCCCTTCAGCCCAGCAAGTCCACACCGACCCTCAGAGCTTCCCCTCTAGACCCATTCCCCTAAAACCCACCTAATCTACACATCCTTGAGCACTATGGGCAATTTAGCATGGCCAATCCACCTAACCTGCACATATTTGGACTGTGGGAGGAAACCAGAGCACCTGGAGGAAACCCACACAGACACAGGGAGAATGTGTAAGCTCCACACAGACAGTCGCCTGAGGGTGGAATCAAACCTGGGTAACTGGCACTGTGAGGCAGCAATGCTAACCACTGAGCCACTAACCAAGTTTTGAATGGTAAGTGAAGAATCTGCTAGTGAGAGGTAAAGGGCCAGTTTGCATGCATTGACATGCCAGTATTATCTAATGTCATTTCATTGATATAAATTTCCCTATTCTCCCACAGGCCAGAGAGAAACTAGATGGTGACAATTCCTAATATGAAAGTCAGAGCAGGTATCTTTCAACTTGAGCCTGTTACTTACCTCACAGCATCTTTGTCTATGTCAGCAATCCCCATCATCTCCATGCATGCTCCATGGGCAGTGACTGCCTGCACACCTCCCTTGTACCAGCCTTACCGCATCATCATGTCACATCTCTGAACAATCAACTGTACAATTCTTCACCTCAATGCTGCCCTTTGAAGCATACCTGCACTTATCACTCTAATACTGCTGCCGAAACACTTTGCACACATAGACAGGCACCCATCTCATGGATTGAACCAGGGTGCATCTCAGGTTTCCTCACTTGCTCCTTTGGGAGTCACTCACTTTGTGTCTACTATTTTTTAAATCAGTAACGGAATAACGAGCTAAGTGGAAAAGGCAGGCAAGTGGAGTTGAGGATATCAAATCAAGCATAATCTCAATAAATGGTGGAACATACTTAATAGGCTGAATGACCTCCTTCTGCTCTTGCATTTTATTGTCTTACTTAGATGCCCATAGCATCTCTAATGTTCAATCATTTAACATTTGGTGGAGAATGGTATTGGTTTAGGGTAAGACTTCCACCGCCATCTGGAAAGACTTCCAACATGAGACAAGTACTGACTGATTAATTGTCTTCTTACAGACCATAACTCATCCAAGGGTGGATGAGCCATCTGAAGTCTCCACTGACATTGGCTTGGGAGTCAGCAGCAGACAGACTAACCACTGCATTTTACCAGCTTTTGCACCTTCAAACCCATCAACGAGATTCGTAAAGTTCTTTTCTAACAGATGAATTTTGCAGATTTTTTTGCTAAGTGTCAGTTGTGTTGAATTTGATAGAGTGATTCTCCCCAGGAGGACATGTGAGTTTTCTCACGTATCTTACCAAACTTACTACAATAATTGGCATTTCAACTATTTAGCTGAGCAGCATGCCTGATTCTTCCCAAACAGTGTTCCTGGAGCAACTTGCCACTCAGCAAAGATCCCAGAATTGACTGGTATCCTGGGTGATGGTGCCATCTTTATAAGGTCTTTGTGCACCTGCACACGTACTATCTGTTTGGAATAACTCTGCACCGTTCCTGACATTTGTCCTGGAAATGGCAGACGGGGAGACTGATGCCCTGATTTGTGGCCACGGTCCTGGAGATCCTGCTGCATGAGGTAAACCTCAGGCTGGTCTTCCTCTCCTGCAGGGTTAGCATTAACCAGACAATGACAGCTTGTTCTGGTGTTGGCATCCAGATCAGTATCAGTCTTCTGGAGTTGAGAGAGGCCAGCATATGGATGCTAATATCTATAGATGTGGGATGTGAGTGGCCAGTGCCCATGGAGCATACCTGGTGCCTGATGAAGCAAGCATTGAGTTGAACATGCCAAGAGCTCCTTCTGGTTTCCCAGTGGCCAATTTGTATGGCGATTTTGGTAAGATTGTAACCTGTGGTGAATTGGATGTTAACAAGGAATTTAACAAGCAATAATGATGCCAGCCGGTAACTTACCGCTGCCTAGTGACAATCTCGCCATGTTATTTGAAAGCATTCAAGTTTCTGGGGGTTGACATTAATGTTGAAATGGGACTAACCAAACATCTCAGCCAATTCTACCATGCATCTCATCACAGCCTCAAGCTTTCCAGCTTGTATTTTCATGTCAGGCATCTGTGTATGTACCACAGCTTTATTTTTAACAACTTTTTTTTGATATAATGTTGTGTCTTATGAGACCATTTGAAGGTAGACATTGAATTATTTTCAATTAAGCACATCATATATATCTGTAACAAATGTATTTTTTTTTAGCAGTCCCATGGTATTATTACGAAGAAGACTGGGGGAGTTACCACTAGAATTTATCCTCAGTCAACATAAAACAGAGTTTATCAACTCCTTGCCACATTGCTTGCTGTGAGCCTATTCTGTGGAATGTTAGTTATTGTGTTTCTCCCATTATAACAATAACTATGCCTCAACGAACACTGCTTTGGATATAAAATATACTGAGACATCCTGTGCTGATGAATGGTGCATTATAAATTCAACCTTTTCTTTTTTTAATGCTGTTATTAGACAGGAATATCTCCATTGCTGTACTGAGGGAGGATACATTCAAGGTCTCAGGAATAGGAAAGGTGAAATCACAATGCTAGGGATATACCACAGGCATCCCAACAGCCAGTGGGAGATAAAGGAGACAATACATACACAGATTCTGGAAAGATGTGAAAATAGCAGGGTTGTTGTGATCGATGAGTTTAACTTCCCCTATATTGACTGAGACTCACTTCATGCTAGGGGCTTTGAAAGGGCAGAATTTGTAAGGACCATTCAGGAGGGTTTCTTACATAGTGTGTAAACAGTCCAACCAGGGAAGTGGCTATACTGGACCTGGTTTTGGGAAATGAACCCTTCAATCATAGGTGAGTGAAGTTTCAGTGAGGGAGCATTTTGGGATTAATGGCCATAATATCGTGAGTTTTAAGATACTCATAGATAGAGATAACAGCAGTCCTCAGGTGAAGATGTTAAATTGGAGGAAGGTGAACTACAACAATTTTAGGCAGGAGCTGGAGAATTTTAATTGGAGGTGGTTGTTTGAGGTTAAATCCACATCAGACATGTGGGAGCATTTCAAATGGCAGTTGATAATTCTCGTTCCTATGAGAATGAAGAATAGGTATGGCAAGTTACATGAACCTTGGATGACCAGGGATGTTATGACCTTGGTCAGAAAGATAAAGGAAGCATATGTAATAATTAGGATGATGGGAACTAACGAAGCCCTTGAAGTATATAAGGAGACTACAAAAGAACTTAAACAAGGAATTAGAAGGGCTAAAAGGGGTCATGAAAAGTCATTAGCAAACAGGATTAAGCAGATTCTTAAGTAAGAGGGTAGTCGGGAAAAGGGTTGGTCCACTCGAGGGAAAGGAGGGAATCTATGTATGGAACCAGAAGAGATGGGTGAGGTCCTAAACGAATAGTTTGTGTTGGCATTCACCAAAGAGAAGGAATTGATAGAGGACGATCTCAGGGAAGGGAGTGTTGAGTTTCTAAACCATGTCACTATTAAAAAAGAAGAGGTGCTGTATGTCTTAAAGAATTAAGGTAGATAAATCCCAAGGTCCTGATGGGATCTATCCCAGAATATTAAAGGAGACAAGAAAACAAATTGCTGGAGCATTGACAGATATCTTTGTATCCATTTTGGCCACAGATGAGGTCCCAGAGGACTGGAGAATAGCCAATGTTATCCCATTGTTTAAGAAGGATAACAGGGATAGTCCAGGAAATTACAGGCCTGTGAGCCTCACATTGGTGGTAGGGAAATTATTGGAAAAAATTTTCATGGACAGGATAGACTTATTAGTGATTGACAGCATGGTTTTGTGCAGGAGAGGTCATGCCTCACAAACTTATTCAAGTTTTTTGAGGACGTGACGTGGATGATTGATGGAAAAGTGGTTGATGCTGTACACACGGACTTCAGTAAAGTTTTTGACAAAGTCCCTCATGGCAGACTGGTACAAAAGGTGACATCACATGGTATCAAGTGTGAGCTGGCAAGACGGATTCAGAACTGGCTTAGTCATAGGAGACAGAGGGCAGTGATGGAAAGATGGTTTTGTAACAGAGGGTTGCGACTAGTGCTGTTCCACAGGGATCAGTGCTGGGACCTCTGCTGTTCATGGTCTACATAAATGATTTGGAAGAAAATATAGCTGGTCTAATTACTAAGTTTGCAGACGATACAAAGATTGGTGGAGTTGAGGAGGACTGTCAGATGATACAGCAGGACATAGATCAGTTGGAGGCATGGGCGAAAGAATGGCAGATGGAGTTTAATCTGGACAAGTGTGAGGTGATGCATTTTGGAAGGTCCACTATTGGTGGAAATTAAAAAGTGAATGACAAAACTTTAGGAGTAATGATACGCAGGGGGATCTGGGTATACAAATTCACAGATCACTGAAGGTGACAATGCAGGTAGATAAGGTAGTAAAAAAGGCCTATGGCATGCTTGCCTTCGTTGGAAGGAACATTGAGAATAAGGATAGGCAAGTTATGCTGCAGCTTTATAGAACTTTAGTTAGGCCACACTTGGAATATTGCATGCAGTTCTGTTCACTACACGACTAGAAGGATATAGATCCTTTGGAGCGGGTACAGAAAAGATTTACCAGGATGTTGTATGTTATGGGGGATTTTAACAATGAAGAAAGGTTGGATAGACTGAGATTGTTTTCACTGGAATGCAGGAGGTTGAAGGGGACCGGACAGAAGTTTATAAGATTGTGAATGGCATAGATAGAGTGGAAAGTATGATGCATTTTCGCAGTGTGGAGTATCAATTACTAGGGGCCACAGGTTAAAGGTGAGGGGGGTGGGGGGCGCAGTTTAAGAGATGTGTGAGGCAAGTTTTTTACACAAAGGGCGGAGAGTGCCTGGAATACACTGCCAGAAGAGGTGGTGGAGGCAGACACAATAGTAGCATTCAAGAAGCGCCTGGACTAATACATGAATAGGAAGGGAATAGAGGGATATGGATCCTGTAAATGAAGACAGTTTTAATATGGAGGAGCAAAATGTGCCAGCGCAGGCTTGGAGGGTCAAAGGGCCTATTCCTGTGCTATATTGTTCTTTGTTCTTTGAGCCAGAAGATTTGGAATTTAATAGGTAGAGTTTAAGGGAGGGGTGTTGTGGAAGTGCACCTCGATAAGATAATGTGGACAGTCAAATGATTTTCATTGATATCCTTTGAAAAATCAGCTATAGACTCATACAGCAAGGAAGCAGACCCTTTCCATGTCCAATCAGTCCATGCTGACCATAATGCCAATTTAAACTGGTCACACCTGCCTGCACTTGGCCTGTATCTCACCAAACATTTTCTATCCGTGTACTTATCCAAATATCTTTACAATTTTAAATGTACCTTCATCTGCTACTTCGTCTGGAAGTTCATTCCACACACCAACTACTCTGTGTAAAAAAAAAATTGTCCCTCATGTCTTTTTTAAATCTTTTTCCTCTCACCTTAAAAATATGCCCGTTAAGTCTTGAAATCTCCCAACCTAGAAAAAGTACATCTGCCATTCACCTCATACATACTCCTCATGAATTAAAAACCACAATAAGGTCACCCTTCAGCCTCTTATGCTCCAGTGAGAAAAGGTCCTAGCCTATCCAGCCTGTCCTTAGATCTCAAACCCTCCATTCCTGGCAACATCCTGGTACCTCTCCAACTTATTAATATCCTTCCCATAACAGGGCGACCAGAACTGTAAGGATAATGGCATCAGCATCACTTTTGCCATGATTTGCATTGATTTTCCGGAAGATTTGTGTTCAAACAATGAATGCAGATGACATCAGCAGGGGAAATGACTTTGCTAGGCTACTAAATGTGACAAATTAAGTCTGCTGAATTAACATTAGCCGTAATACTAAACAGATATTTAGACTATCAGGAAATTTATGACCCACTTACTGTCAACTGGAATACGTCATTTCAGGCACTAAGGTTCTTTCAGTAGCGTCAAAACTACTCTGTATATCTAACATAATTTTAACAGAGTAAGTGATTGCTAGCCGTAAACTAAAAACACCAATTATAACAGTTATTATGGAAACAGAATCAATTAACTTAAAAAACACTGTATATTCTGAACTTTGAAGCAACATGGAATGTCAATGAAATAAATCACTGCTTGACCAGAAGCACATCATTGCCTTGCATTGAGATTTGTAATCTAAAATTTGCAATTATATAGTCTGAGTTTTTCTGGTTCTTCCTTGTAATTATCTATGAAAACGAAATAATTTCTATTAATTTTTTTTGCAATGTTTCATCTAAAATGGGACATAAAAAGGAGGAAGCCAGTATATTTGCATGTTTAATATGCTCACAATATAATTACCAAAAAGCAGCAATTTCAAGAGTTTTATTAACTAGTTTTATGTAGCTCTCAAAGTCATTCCTACTTTAAAATTACTGAAAACTGTTAGGTTCACTAAATGTACATGGGGTAATTAAATCTTTAAGACTAAATGATAATTGATTCTACTTTGCATTTTGATTGACATCATCTATTGCCTGAAATCTCCTACACATATGGAATAAAGTACTTTCAGCCCTAAATCAAATCATTGCACATATATCACAACACAGCAGGAGCCAGATTGAACATTAAAATGCCTTTGAACATAATTTCTGATCTTATTTTATGGAGCTCTGGACGTTTGCAAGAGCAGTTGTTCCTGGATAAGAAAATTACCAGTATTTTACAATAATACAGACTATCACAGTGATCAAGGTGAAGTAACAGATTTTTATTTGTGTACTGGACTATTTCTAAGAATGAACAAAATAGTTTTGACTAGCACCAGGAAGTGATTTCTCTATGGGAGACCTATGATGAGGTCAAGAGCATTTATGCACCAAGAGCATCTATCAAAGTGACGATAACGAATACTACCTCTCCAGGGAAGAAAGTTAACCTATAAAGTAAACTGTGCAGTGAAATTTAAAAGGCAACATTAAAGAACCCCTATTGCTGCATTCATTGTTTCCAACTTCACATTAAATCAATAAAGTGCATGGCTTCAGGTAACTGGAGGAGCTGCATTGATTTGTGTAAACTTCTAATTTCTAATGGTTTTCTGTTCCATACTAGGTAAATTAAGGCTTTGGTTCCAAAATCAATGTCATAACACTGCTGGTTTCAGTTCGATGGGAGCCCTGAACTTGCAAACTTAGGAGAGGTGTTTTGAGGTTAGGGCTACGTGTCTTATTCTTGTGTTGGAAATGTGAAAAAGTGGGCAAATTTTGACATCAATCAGCTATTGATTATGCACACAGTCTATCATTTTGGATCTCACCATTCAGCTGCATAAGCAGAGTCTCTTAGAAGGAAGAAAGGGAGCAACAAAACCATAGAATGGGCTCTGAATCTGTGTTGCTGTCCTTAGTGATGGAAGTGCAAAGGAGAGGGAGAGTTAATTTTTCTGTAAGGTCCTGGACCCAAATTAACTTCCCCTCCACCCCACTAGGCTACTTAAACGGATCACTACAGAATTTTAAGGTGTGGCTCTTTGTTGTAGAGTTAGTTGAAGTACCATGTACCATGTTTTGGTGAAGTTCACACAAGTTCTTTGAGTGAGAAAGGAGTGGTGCTGGAGCTTTACAAAGAGTTGAATGGATCTTAAGTGCCTATGAACAGAAAAGTTTTCTATAGTTTTTGGAACTATAGTTGCAGTCTCTCTTGGGCTGCACCATAACAGGCATTCAGAGCGGAAGTGGGAGAAGCTGAGTAAAAAGACAGGAAAAGAAGTTCCCAAAAGAAAGCTGTATCAACCAAGAGATCATTAGAAAGCACTCCTGATACTTGTACATTGTACAACCTCCAAGCTGAAGAGTGTGGAGGTCAGATCAAGTGATTGTGCTTCCTCATTAGACATTTGCTCTTACACACATCCTGCAGTGTCAGATTGTACTGGCCAGCAAAGCAACAGTTCTGAACGTAGAACTGAAGAAAGAGAAGATTGGGTAGGGAAAGCGGTGCAGTGGGTTTGGGAGACTGTATGCAAGGCTTTGTGTGAAAAGCACAAGGTACATAGTAACTTAATTTATAGCTTGAGTAGTGGAGGCAAAGGGAGATTTGAGAAGATGTACAAGGCTGCTTTTTACTATCAAAATGAAGAATAATAATCTCGCAATTGGTCAAAGTTTTGGACAGTTTCATGACACTGGATGCAGCAGCCTCAATGACCATCATGCCAATAATTTTGGGCACTGACACCTCCATAAGCAGCCATTTTTACTATCCACTCCCACTCCTGCCGATGACCTTTGGTTTATTCTTTGCTGATCCCATCTGTTACACCTCAGCTTGTTCTGCAAGAAAGGGGAATGGGTGTCATTGGCTGTGTTCTGATGTGTTTGGATGGCGTGTTTCTCATAATTAAATGCCTGGAAACATGTGGTATATTGGTGTGAGGCTTGTAGCAGTGGTCTGTGGGTGAGATAGAACATCTGTATGTCGGTACCTAAAAGCAATCTCCTGCAGTCAGGACTCATGGCTGATTGATGGAGATGTGGTGCATTAAGCAATGAGTGAGGGTGGTGTGATAGTAAATGGGACATGGGAAATTTGACGATGCGGTCACAAACTTTGTCTATTTATGAAAGGCTGTTGATATTTTTCTTTGTGGCAATGGAGCCAGGTCTGCATAGCCAGACATGTCCATGCAGAGTTTTGTGTGAAAAGCAAAAGATACATAATTACTTCTAATAAACCTGGAGATTTCCTGAGTCATTACAAGAAAAATTAACTCTTCCCCTACTTTGCACTTCCATCACAAAGGACAGTAACACAGAATCAGAGCCCATTCAATGGATTGATTGCTCCCTTTCTTCCTTCTAAGAAACTCTGGCAGAAACAGTTCCAGCGTCTGCAACAGAGAGGATGCTTTAAAGAGATGCAGGCTAGCTTTAACTCATGAGAGGCAATGGCATGGTTTGTGTTGAGATCTTAAGGTCACCTTTTCTCTATATTCTAACCATTAAAGTTTTCGTTTTTTTTCTGTAAATGATCGACACAAAACTTTGCAGACTGTCAGTTTGTATTTATTCTTCTTAAATCTGCTCTGTGGCAAAATGTTTGAAGTAACATAAACTGACAACAACTTTTATAAGGAACCCACTTCGCTACAGTGATCCTTCAGGCTTCAGGCTTTAATAAGATACTGTTACAAACTGCAGTTCTTCTGAGGCAGCATTCCTAGCCAGAAACATCAGTCTTTGTGGAAAGAATTTGATATTCCAATTTGATTCACATCTTGCATATTATGGAAGAGCATGAGATAGATTTTTAGTTGATATTATGTAAATCAGCTGTTAGCTTCATATATTATGTTCCCCAAGTGATTTCATTACATGATGCCTTTATCACAATAATTCATCGTTGTATCTCAGTTATAGCATTCTCATTTCTGAGTCAGTGGTGTAGGGATTCTGGTTTGTGATTAGTAATCTACTGATTTTTAGGTGGTTTGAATCACCCCCAGATTCCCTGGTTCTGACACTGAACTTAATTTAGGAATGTGAAGTGAAGAAGGCAGTAGAGAGGCGTTTCAGGGCAAAGAACCTCTGCGGTTATTAAATGCAAAGGTGAGTATATCACAAGAAAAGAAAAGACAAAAGTAATCAACAGGGAAGTAAAACAAAGTTGAATAAAATACAAGAGATAAAAAGGCAAATTCAAAACAATGAAACTGACCCAATCAGTTATTAGCTTAACACAGGCTAATTACTATTAGAAACTAAATAGTAGATTCAAACATAGACATTTTAAATATTTTAATCAGTTCAGAGGAAGGGTCACCAGACCCGAAACATTAACTCTTGTTTTTTCCTTCACAGGTGCTGCCAGACCTGCTGAGCTTTTCCTGCAACTTTGTTTATGTTCCTGATTTTAATCAAACTTCCCGACCTTTGGGTTCCCTGCACTGTCACCAACCCACCTTCCCCTCCCTGCTTCAGAGATAGTAGGAACTGCATTTTCTGAAGAAGGGTCTAGGCCTGAGATGTCAGCTTTCCTGCTCCTCTGATGCTGCTTGGCCTGCTGTGTTCATCCAGCTCTACACCTTGTTATCTCTCTTCCCTTCCCTGCTAGCTAGGTTGGATACTTTGGATCTTGAGGAAATAGGCTCACCACTGGGGATAAACACAATTTTGAAATACAACTGGCCATTCCCGCTTGCTGCAGCTGGTGCTTCGCTGAAGAATTCGGACGGTGTTCAGTCTGGTTTGAGAACTTGGGTTTTCTTACTTTGTGGTAGTTTGTGAGTCGGTTTTCACCTCAGGATGTGTCTGAGGCCTCGTCAGTCATGTTGCTGGTTTTCTGAGGTTGTCGGTCGTCAGATTTGCTGGTCGTGGTTGGTTGCCATTGGGTCCCCTGGAACGGAACAGCCCTGTGTTGGTAGGTTTCAGGGAGATAGCTGTGCAGATAGTTCTCGGGGAGAGTAGCTGTCTGGGATCTCTCTTCTTTTGGTAGCTGCGGGGATGGTTGTCTCTCTCTCTCCCAGATCAGGCCTAGCAATTACACAGCCTGTGTTCTCTGTTATCACCTCTCAAATCTGTGTTATCCATTGTGTGTCTGTTGTCCCCTTTGTGGTGAATTGGCTTCCTGATAGTTTAGAGTAGGTGTAAATGTGTTTTGATTAAGTGGAATGTCTGCGAATGAATATTGATTGAAGTTGAACGCCTTGGTACCTCTGAAGAATCCAAGATGTCTGATGTTGTTGCCTTACGTCTGGTTCATTGTCCCTTTAGGGCTGAGATGTGAATAGGATTTCTAACTGAACCATGGTTCCAGACAGCTATCCCTGTGATTGTGTATCTCATAGCATAGCCCAGCTGCCTTTTTTATCGTTTTAAAGTTCTGTTAAAAATCCAGGGTTTTGATCTAGTATTAAGACCATAAGACCATAAGACCGTAAGACATAGGAGTGGAAGTAAGGCCATTCGGCCCATCGAGTCCACTCCGCCATTTAATCATGGCTATTCTAAATGACAGGGATTTTTACTCAATCCTACACATCCTGCCTTTGATACTCTATATCCTAGAGTATCACTTTCGGTGAGCAAAAATCATCGAAACCCAAAAGCCAACTCCCCAGATTACCTAACCCCACACACAATTATTTTCTCCCTCCAAGGCAGTGCATGGCCGCCTGAAAGGAAAACACTAGGCAGAATTCGAGAAACTCATCAAAACATACTGGTACAAAGTACATATAGGACATCAGATTCAAACCTTAAACACATTTTACATGTGTTTATCTTTACACAGGACAAACAAAATACATCCCGATCAAAATTCCCTTCCAGGAACACAATTTTCACACACACACACACCTTCGGCTTGTTGTACCCTGTCTGTACTGTCGGACTCTATGGGCTCAACACTGTGCCCTCCAATTGATTCCCCCTTTGGGTTAGTGTCCCCTAATGTGTTTGGTGTGTGTGTGTGTGTGTGTCTACTTATTTTGTGTTCCCCAAATTCTAGCTTGTGAAACCTTTAGTAACATCTCCAGCAGTCGCTCTGTTACCTGCCAGCATCATTCTGGGAAGTGAGTCTTCATTTTAAACTTTAGTGCAAGGGAGGTCGTGGCCCAGGGACCCCATTCCCCCTCAGAGGACAAAGCCATACCCGGGTCCCCTGGGATGGCGGGATATACACCTAGTGAAATATCCCCCTTACCACTTGGGCCTTCCTGTTCCCCTTCTTTTAGGACAACCCAGCAGGGAAAACCTTGTCCATTTGACAGTCCTGAACACAAACACAACCTCACTCTTCAGCAGTGCTCAGGCTCAGCTCCATGGTGGCTAAGTGGTTAGCAATTCTGCTTCACAGTGCCAGGAACCCGGGTTCAATTCCACCCTCAGGCGACTGTCTGTGTGGAGTCTGCACATTGTCCCTGTGTTTGCATGGGTTTTCTCCGGGTGCTCTGGTTTCCTCCCACAGTCCAAAGATGTGCAGGCTAGGTGGATTGACCATAGTGTTCAGGGATGTGTAGATTTGGTCGGTCATAGCGGAATGGTTCTGGGTGGGATGCTCTGAGGGTTGGTGTGGACATTTTGGGCCGAAGGTCATGTTTCCAAACTGTGGGGATTCTATTATGATTCTGTGAAGATATTGAAACAGTCCAACATCCTACAAATCACACAAATCTTAGCCCTAAAAAACCCCCAACAAAACCCTACATGGAACTATATACTTTCACACTGTACAATACCACCCGTCTCTGTGTGGCCAGGCTATAGTCTGATAGCTCTGTGCCTTCTGCAGCCTCTGGTCTACCAGTGGACTGGGGACCAGGGTGTCTTTGGTTTTGGGATTCAGAGGGTTCTCCTCAGTGTTCCCCCCCTTTCTAATCGGGGACCCTCCCCAGTCCCAAACTATGGGTGGGTTGGCCTTGCGTGACGGT
The DNA here is from genome assembly GCA_024137785.1 of Ginglymostoma cirratum. Taxonomy (NCBI): domain Eukaryota; kingdom Metazoa; phylum Chordata; class Chondrichthyes; order Orectolobiformes; family Ginglymostomatidae; genus Ginglymostoma; species Ginglymostoma cirratum. Next base: position 16,850,926 of record JAHRHZ010000021.1, read on the forward strand.
GTCTTGGCTGACCCTAGCTCTGTGGCTGGTGGGACTGTGTCCTTCCCTGGGACCTCCTCACTGCATGTGGCTGCTGCCTGGCCTATGGCCCCCCGGGGGGTCTCCCCATCCCAGGGCTGCTAACTGACTTCCTGCCCCTGAAGACCATGGTATCCCCATCTTTGGGGCACCTCCCGACTCCCAAACTAGGGTGGGCTGACTTGGCCCGGGAGGCTCTTTGTTGCTGCAAGGCCTGCAGCCTGTGGGATTGTAACTTCCCCCGGGGGCTCTCCCCATCCCAGGGCAGCTGTGTGATCTGTGACCTTGTGGGAGTGTGGCCTCCCCTGGAGGCTTTGTGTAACTTCCTAAGTCCTAAACTATGGGGAGGGATAACCTGCCCTGTGAGGCAGTTCACCTGCCCAGTCCCTTTGGCCTGGGGGACTGGGGCTTCCTCTGGGGGCTTCCCACCATCCAGGGCCACTGCCTGGTTGCCTGCCCCCTTACAGTGACCCTCACCACCGGGCTGCCTCATGACCTTGTGAGGTCTCGCTACCTTCTTTCCCCCAGTCAGTGTTCCCATGAAAGGGTTAAGGGTGGGATCCTGTGCCTGGACCATCTTCGGGTCTGGGGTCAGTGCTTCCCTTGAAATCCACTTTTACTCCACCTCCATCCCAGGCTGCTGCTATTGAGCCTGTGGCCCTCAGTTCCCAGCAGGTACCTGTTTGGGTTCCTTTCTTGGCCAGTGTGCCAGCCTGGTGCTTGCCCCTCAGTGCGGGGTCCAGTCTTTACTATTCCCCGCCTGCATAGTCAGCTCCAGGGATTTCCCTTCCTGCCGACTGATCTGTCCTTCCTTTGGGTTCACCCTAAGCCCTTCCGGCTGTATTCATAGGCTGGGGTTCTGGTGTGGGATGGTGGGGTCTCTCGTACTAGTCTCTGTGGCTGCTATCCCTGACCCTGTGAGTGTGGCCTGGAATGCTTTTACCAACTCCTCAAAGGAGTTAGGCTAACACTGTGCTACTGGACCCGGTTCTTGGGTGGGCACGGGAGGATCTCTCCCCTCCTTCCTCCATGGGTTGGGGCAATCCTTCCAACAGTGCCCACTCCTCCGACACCCAAAGCAGTCGCACCTCTTATTGAGGGGGCTACCTCACCCTGGGTACCACTCTTTCTTACTCGGAGCGGGCTTCAACTCGTGTACCCTACACTTGAGTGGCCCTTCGTCTCCCTGTCTGTGCCGAAACATTAGGGACAGTTGCCTCACCACAGTGTCCTCGGTGATCTGGGGGTCTTTGGGGGCGAACCGAAGCTTGGCCTTGGCCCGCAGCCTCGGTTAGCTGTTGGCCACCAAAATGCGGGGCCAACAGGCCCGGTCACTGTCTCTAAGATTGTCCCGATCCAGATTCCCTCTACAGGCACTCGCATAAATGGGCCACAGCCTGTCAACAAAGGCCTGTGGGGTTTCTACTGCCCCAGTACGGTGTTTTCTACCCGGGAGAATAGACTCCCCTCCTTGTATTCCACTGCCTCTAGCATCTCTTCCTGAACAGCTGCAAATGTATTGCATCCCCATTTGCTATCCGCACAGAGGGCTTTGTACAGCCTGCTGTCCAAGAGCACAGCAGCAGCTTGGCCATTTCTGCATCATCACACTCATTAATCTGCCCCACCTGCTCCACTTCCATGAAATGGGTCCCACTTGTGGGTCAATTTCTCCACATGGGCCACCATGGCCTTAAGCTGCTGAGTTCCATGTGGTGACGCAAACCAGCTCTCCAAATCCTCTTGCTCCTGACCATCCTGGGGCACGCAGTACTGGTACTATCGTACCTGGACACATTGGCCCCAACCCTGACCCTTCCTGCACTGGCCCGACACCCCACTGTACCAGCTGCTGGCCAGGGCTTGCTCCTGGTGCCCTCGGTACTGACTGAGCCTCCACCAGCTGCCTGATCGGATCCACTCCCGGTACTGTGGGTGGTGATTCAGAGATCCCCCCGCCTCACAGTCTAACTGCTCTTTCTGCTGCCATACCGTTTCCCCCACCTCCCGGTCCCCCTGTACCCCAGGTGTCCAAGCGTGTCCAACTGACCCACAATCTGCACTCGTGCCCCCTTGCCTGTTCCTGCCTGTCTGAGCTGCTCCTGGGCTGACCAGGCACACCATGCCTCTAGCCTGGGACAAAGTTGGCAAAGTTGGTGGATCTGTTCCCGGCAGGGACTGTGCTCTCCCCTACTGAACCCTTCCCAACAGGCCACCTTATAGGCTGCCTGGATATCCTCAGCTTCTCCTCCTGCACTTTAACTTGTTCCCCCAGGCGGCTATTCTCCTGTTTCAGTGCCTGCTCACTTGTCTTGGCTTCTGTAAGCTGACACCGCAGGTAATCTATCTGATACCTGTACCTTTCCTCCATTTGCCATCTTTCTTACCTCTCTCGCTGCAGGTCTGTGTGCATCATTTCCCCCATTCTGCTCCTCATGTTACGGCTTTCCTCTGCCTCTCTTAACGCTGCCTTCAGTTCCCTGATTTCTCTGTCCAGCCCCTGAACCTATTGCTGGAGACAGAATGAGGGAGAGAAATCTGATTTGAAATATATAAAATACTGAAGGAGATTGAGAAGGTGGATGTGGAATGGATGTTTCCCCTTGTTGGACCGTCTCTAACAAGTGGTCATAGATACGGAGTGAGAGGAGGCAGGACCAAAACTGAGAAAAGGGGAAACTATTTCTCTCAGAGGGTTGTGCATCTGTGGATATCACTGCCCCAGAGTGGAGGCAGAACCAATCAACAGATTAAAGAAAGAAATAGATATGCTTCTGATGAAAAGTGGCATAAAGGGCTGTAGGAAGCAGGCAGGAAAGTGGTGGTGAGGCAAGGATAAAATCAGCCATGACCATGTTGAATGACAGAGCGATCTTGAAGGGCTGAATTGCCTACACCTGCTCTTCATTGCTCTGTTCATATATTCTTGAATGATGTGGTGTAGGTGCAACTACCGTGCTGTTAAGAAGGGCTTTTCAGGGTTTTGACTCAGTGAAAGAATCATGACATAGTTCTGGGTCAGGATGATAAATGGCTTAGAGAGGAACTTGCAGGTATTTCCCATGTACCTGCTACCCTTGATTGTCTACATGAAAGAGATCGAAGATATGGACTTTAATCTGAAGACCTGTCTTTACTTAGGGATTGTGTAAAAGATGGTACTATGGTGGCATTATGAAGAAAAGTGGGATCATTCTGCCCAATGTCCTGGCCAAAACTTACCTTTTAATGAATACCACTCATACAGATTATCTCAGTGGTCATTTTCATAATGTTGTTTGCACAAGCTCGTCATTTTCTCATTGTCTATTGTGTTTGCTACCGTCAAACGGTGACTGCTCTTCCTATGGATCTAATGAACTTTGAAGCAGTTGGGAGGGATGATTTTCAGGAGGAATATATATAAATACAAGTCTTTCTCTGTCATTAAGTAATATTGGCTGGATGTTAACTCTTGCACCGTTCCATTCCAATTTTCACCCCTCATCTAACATTTCCACTTCTAATATCTGATATTCACATAGAAACATTTTCCACCAAAAATCCCTGGATACTAATCAGGATTCAAAACTTTAGCTGATTCTCCTTGACAAGGACCTTGAATTTGGATTAAATTTGGGCAATGCCAGTAGATCTGTGCTCTGAGAACTCTGCATTAGTGAAACACATTTCCTTCTCCAGTTTCCAGGAAGATGAACACAATGACTCTGACATGAATCATTCCTAACACCTGTAGTATGTTTGTTTCTTGTCTGCTGTGGAGAAGGAGAGCGAGTGACAATCTAATACATCTGAAGATTTATATTGCTCATCTCTTACTGGTGTTTCCACAAATGGATGGAACATGCCTTGCATCTGGATAGGACGCTCTGTTATAGTGAGGTTCCAGCAGTCCCACCTAACTTTCCTTTGCTCAGACTCATAGAATTCCTATTTATCCCGGCAAACTAGAAATATGGGAAAATAGGAACAAGAATAGGTCAAATTAGCCCTTCAAACCAGTTTGTCCATTCACACACATCATAGCTGATCTGTGACTTAAAACAATCTACTAGCCATGCTTCCATAAGCCATCATAGCCTTGCTTAACAAAAACCTAACAATCCCAGTTTTGAAATTTTCAATTGAGTTGCAAACACGTGCTAATGACCAATTAATCAGGACATAGATAGTAGGAACTGCAGACGCTGGAGAATCTGAGATAACGAGGTGTAGAGCTGGATGAACACAGCAGGTCAAGCAGCATCAGAGGAGCAGGAAGGCTGACGTTTCAGGCCAAGACCCTTCTTTTCTTGAAGAAGGGTCTAGGCCCGAAACGTCACCCCTCCCGCTCCTCTGATGCTGCTTGGCCTGCTGTGTTCATCTAATCAGGACATAGGACATTTTACTTGGAGCCATGGCACACCCATACTTACACTCTGTGGTGAGTGCATTTGTGTTTTCCCATGACAATAGTTGCAGCATCTTTGTAACAAACCTGTCTGCTGAACAGTTGCGTAACAGATCTCCAAATATGCAGAAACTACATCTACTTTATCAGTCCCCATGTGAGATTAGAGATAAAAGGTACTTTTCTGATGAAGGGTCTAGGCCCGAAACGTCAAGTTTTCCTACTCCTATGATGTTGCTTGACCTGCTGTGTTCATCCAGCCCCATGCTTGTTATCCCACGTGAGATTAGTATGTTTGTGTGAGCAAACATAGAACCACAGCATGGTAATCATTATTGGTTTCTCTTAGACAAAACGAAATCAGCAATGTGGGTTTGAAGACGATAGGAAGAGCTTCAAATGAGACATGAAACACCACAGAAACTGTATGTGCATTGAAAGCCTGGGAAAGAGAATTTCTCTACAAGTGGCTGAACAATGAATATAAGATTTGTGGACTTACCGGATGGTTAGTTCATGGAAGCAATGAGGTACCTATTAAAGCGGCAGCAGGGTCATTGCGACATCCTCTATGGCCATTTCCACAAAAAAGAAAATGCATGCTAAATGGGATAAAACCTGAACTGTACTCCAAAACAGAACAAAAAAAAAAGCTGCATCGCTGATTGTTTCCATGCAATAGTAACGCTGGACATTCTCTAAGATACTATTTTTTTTCTCTCAGAGTACTGTGAGTCTTTGGAACTCTTCTTCAAAAGATGGTGAAAACAGAGCCTTTGAAAGAAAGGGTGTGAGAGGTTACAAGGAGTTGACGTGAGCATGGAGATGAATGTTACAATCACATCAGCTACGATATTAGTAAGCTGTATATTTCAGGAAGAGATCACATCTGGATTGAGACATAGCTCCCAAGTGAATTTATAGTTTTGGGGAGTTTGGAGGCAGTGTGGGAATTTGGTGCAGAGGGGAAGAGCTGCTTTTTGCTTGCTGTTTGCCTCATAGTTTGTAAGGATTTTATTTTGAGGAGGATAAATTGAAGCACAGGTTCAGGGGCTCAGCACAAACGAGTGACATCACAGGAAAACCATAACTTCTTTGGTTTATAATAGCGACTAGATTGACTATCTACGATAGGATACTTTTCGATTGAAAGTAAATGGGGGTAATATTTACAGGTTACAAACTAAATGACCAGTACAAAATGTTTAAAAATTGGATTAAGAGCTAAGTAATTAAATTAGAGATTTCGGGCCAGGTGATGTGTGTATTTATATGATGTGAGAGTTGGTGGACCCCATTGTGTTTCATAGTAATCATAGCTGCAGCAAGTATTGGTTGTTTGAGGAATTCTATCTCAGAGCTGATGAGCTGGAGTCTGAGCTTTGAACACTGCAACACATCAGGGAGGGGGAGAGTTACTTGGATGCTATGCTTCAGGAGGCAGTCATACTCCTTAGATTGAATTTGAGATAGTTAATCAATAGTCAGGGACAGGAAGGTGTGATTACCACTGAGGCAGGTAGAGGGATCTAGGAGGTAGTGCTGAAGGAACCTCAGCACTTGAGCTTGTCTAATAGGTTTGAGTTTCTTCCTCCTTATGTGGATGAAAGTGGGAACTGTAGGCAGGATAAGCAAACTGACCATAGCATCATGGTACAGGGAGCATTCAAAAGGGGGATAAACGAGAAATGTAGCTGTATTCAGAGATAGTATCATCAGGGAAATAGACACTGTTCTCTGTGGCCAGGATCAAGAGTCTTGAAGGTTGTGTTACCTGCCTGGTGCCCAGGTTCAGGATAACTCATCTGGGCTGCAGAGGAACCCGGAGTGGGAGGGGAAAGATCCAGTTATTGTAATGCATGTTGGTACCAATGATATAAGTAGAAAGAGGAAAGAGGTTCTGCTGAGGGAATATGAGCAGGTACAAGCTAAACTAAAAACAGAGCCAAATCTCCGGATTACTACCTGAGCTATGAGTGAATTGACACAGGTTCATCAAGATTAAAGAGGTAAATGCTTGGCTCAAAGATGGTGTAGGAGAATCAGGTTCAAATTCATAGGACATTAGCACCAGTACTGGGTTAGGAGGGAGCTGTTTTGATGGGATGGGTTCCACCTGAATCAAGCTGGGGCAAAAGTCCTGGCAAATCACATAACTAGAGCTGTGGATAGGGCTTTAAACTGAATGGTAAGGGAGTGGGTTCGGTTGCATGGAAAATTATGTAAAGAGTTAAGGTTAGGGGAGGGCTCACCAGAGGTTGTTAAAGTTTCCAGTACAAGTAATTAGGCAGAGAGAATGGAAAGGCTCAGGAATCTAACTTTAGGCACAGCAGATAAGGGGACAACAGTGAGCAGGTGAACAGTCAATGCAGGACTGGGGGTGTTGTACTTATATGTGCACAGTTTATGAACCAAGGTAAATTAACTTGTAGCACAGATTGAAATTGGCAGGTATTATGTTGGGGTATCCCAGACATGGCTGCACAGGGATCTGGGCTGGGAACTAAACTACCCAATATACACGTCCTAACAAAAGTACAGACAGATGAGCAGAGGGTTGCCTTGTTAGTGAGAAATATAATTAAATCGATAGCAAGAGGTGATATAGTGTCAGAAGGCGTAGGATCTGTGTGGGTAGAGTTGAGGAAATGCAAAGGAGAAAGACTCTGATGAAGTTATGTACAGGCATCCTTGCATAGTCAGAATGTGGGGCAGAAAATAAATCCGGAGATAGAAGTCATTGTAATATATCTTTTCTTCAAGTTCTCTTAATTGGGTTATCAGGAATGCTTTGTATGCAGTTCTAATAGAAGTTAAGGCTCTCCAATGACAAAAAGTAACAAATTTCAGCGAAATTTCTACCAGTCGGTTCTTTAGGTAGATCTGCTGCATAGTGTCTGACAAATGCTGGTTCACTGTGCTCCTGGAGAACTCCTTCAGTTTCCTCCCACTTAACCACAACACAACCATCGCAGATAACAAGCATGGGGCTGGATGAACACAGCAGGTCAAGCAGCATCATAGGAGCAGGAAAACTTGACGTTTCGGGCCTAAACACAACCATCGCAGCAGCTTCCTCCAGCGCTTTCTCTAAACTCCTGTTCAAAGGCGGTTGGGCTGAGCTAGAGGTAATAGGAACTGCAGATGCTGGAGAATCCGAGATAACAAGTTGTAGAGCTGGATGAACACAGCAGGCCAAGCAGCATCAGAGGAGCAGGAAAGCTTGACGTTTCGGGCCTAGACCCTTCATCAGAAATGGGGGAGGGGAAGAGGGTTCTGAAATAAATAGGGAGAGAGGGGGAGGCGGATAGAAGATGGAAAGAGGAGAGGATAAGTGGAGAGGAGACAGACAGGTCGAAGAGTTGGGGATGGAGCCAGTAAAGGTGAGTGTAGGTGGGGAGGTAGGGAGTAGATAGGTCAGTCCAGGGAGGACGGACAGGTCAAGGGGGCGGGATGAGGTTAGTAGGTAGGAGTTGGGGGTGGGGCTTGAGGTGGGAGGAGGGGATAGGTGAGAGGAAGAACAGGTTAGGGAGGCGGGGACGACTTGGGCTGGTTTTGGGATGCGGTAGGGGGAGGGGAGATTTTGAAGCTTGTGAAATCCACATTGATACTATTGGGCTGCAGGGTTCCCAGGCTGAATATGAGCTGCTATTCCTGCAGCCTTCGGATGGCATCATTGTGGCACTGCAGGAGGCCCAGGATGGACATGTCGTCTGAGGAATGGGAGGGGGAGTTGAAATGGTTCGCGACTGGGAGGTGCAGTTGTTTATTGCGAACCGAGCGTAGGTGTTCTACAAAGCGATCCCCAAGCCTCCGCTTGGTTTCCCTGAAATAGCAGAGGCCACAATGAGTACAGCGGATGCAGTATACCACATTAGCTAGAACTGTTGAGACCACTACGTCCAGCCACTATTACAATAATTGTGGGGGACTTTAATATGTGGGTGGACTGAAAAAATCAGGTTGATAGCGGATCCCAAGAAAAGGAATTTGTGGAATGTATGCAAGAGCAGTTTGGAGCAGTTTGTGGTCAAGCTCACATGGGAACAGGCAATTTTGGATTTGGTGATGTGTAATGAGACAGACTTAATTAGGGAGCTGGATGTGTGGGAACCCCTAGGCGGCAGTGACTGTAATATGATAGCATTCACCCTGCAGTTTCACTCTACAATTGTCTCTTGTATTTGTGTAAACCATGGTGTCTCAGTGGTTAGCACTGCAGGCTCACAGTGCCAGGGACCCGGGTTCAATGCTGTCCTCGGGCGACTGTCTGTGAGGAGTTTGCACATTCTCCCCGTGTCTGTGTGGGTTTCCTCCAGGTGCTCCGGTTTCCTCCAAATTCCAAAGATGTGCAGGCTAGGTGGATTGGCCGTGCTAAATTGCCTGTAGTGTTCAGGGGTGTGGGTTATAGGGGGATGGGTCTGGGTGGGATGCTCCAAGGGTCGGTGTGGACTTGTTGGGCTGAAGGGCCTGTTTCCACACTGTAAGGATTCTATGATTCTAAACCCTCCTTGATGGCACAAGTTCTGGCAGCCTGGCTTTCAGGGTCTGTGGTGAACAGGCAACATCATTTACCCTAGTGGACAAGGCATCAGTCGCTTCTCTAAGAAAGAAGGAGAACATGCCCCCATCTACATCAACAGAACAGAGGCAGTGAGGGTGGAGTGCATCAGGTTCCTCAGAGTGATGATGACCAACAACCTGTCCTAGACTTCCCATGCAGCTGCTACAGTCAAGAAGCCACAACAACACTTCTTCCTCAGGCAGCTCAGGAAATTTGGCATGTCCATAAGGATCCTCACTAACTTCCATAGATGCACCATTCTGAAGCTCATCTTCATAAAAGCTGATCCTCCTGTCTATCTTATACCTTATAGAGTCTTTCTGAACCTCCTGAGACAGGCCTATGCATTACTCCACTTACACTGGTTTTCTTTATTTTAACCATTTTTAAAAATCTAGTTCAGTAATTGATACATCTAAAAGTAATAACTGCATCCTTTGTTTAAAAGGCCTAAATTTGGTTAAGACATCTGTGACTTTCCAATTCATGCCCGGGAGTTTGGTGGTTGATACTATCAATGTGTACAAACACACGAATTAGGAGCTGGAGTAACTTATTCAAGCTTGCTCCATCATTTAACACGATAAGATATAGGACCAGTGTTAGGACGTTCAGTTCATCGAATCTGTTATATCATTTGATCACGGTTGCTATGTTTCTCAACCCCATTCTCCTTTCTTCTCCCCGTAACCCTTGATCCCTTTACTGACTAAGAACCTATCTATCACTGTCTAAAATACTCTCAATAACTTGGCCTCCACAGCCTTCTGCAGTGATGATCTCCATAGATTAACCACGCTCTGCTGAATAAATTCCTCCACATCTCAATTCTAAAGGGTTGTCCCTTCTCTCAGGTCTGTGCTTCAGGTTCTAGTTTCTCCTACTCGTGGGAACATCTCCACATTCACTATATCCAGGCCCCTCCCTCAGTATTCTACTAGAATCCCCCTCATCCATCTAAACTTTCTTGAGTACAGACTGAGGATCCTCAACAGCTCCTCATGACAAGCCATTCATCCCTGGGATTATTCTTACAGAAGGGCAGGAGGGTCAGAAAGACTCTATTAAGCTATAGACTAGAGGATCAGCTTTTATGAAGGTGAGCTTCAGAATTGACCGCCTAGAGTTGATGCGTTACACTAACAGCCGCAAGAACCAATTAATCATTTCATCAGCAGATGCTGTGACAAAGGCAAAGGTTGTGATTTCTTGGAAACTGAGCTGTCTGATTTGATAATAGAGCAAATTATATCTCAAAGCCAATTAAAGTTTTTGGAAAAGACTCCTTGGCGAAAGGAAAGGTCTCAGTATCAACGTGTTGCTCAAATATGGTTGAAACTATAAAACTGTTGTGGCCAGACAACAACAGTTGCAGGCACTAGGTGCAGATACTAGTCTTGATATAGTAACCAGGATGCAGAAAGCAAGCCAGCCATGTAGGAAGTTCAGTTTGTTGCATCCACTGTGAATCTGTCCTGAGTTCCAAGATCTTTGTAAGTCATGCAGCAGTTTTCTGTTTAAGAAATCTTGTTCCAGAAATGCAACCAGAGATTACAATTATATGCAACCAAACAAAAAGTATATGCAGCATGCTTTCAGCAAGGACAGGCAGTGTGACAGACACCCAATAGACACAAGCTGATATGTGGGATTAGTGGCCACAGAAACAAAAAGCGTGAAAATTCAGAGTACAGTTACCTACAACCAGAAAACAAATTTTCCTTGTGAACATGATGCAATGTGTCAAAAAGCCATACACCAAACAAAGCCAACGTCAACGCAGGAGCAAATGTGACATCTTAGCAGTCAGAAACCCACATGTAAAATATACTATACATACCAAGACCTGCCAAGAAAGCATCATTGTTTTGAGACACCTGTTAAGAAAGGGTCTTCCATATTACGACACAGTAAGAACTGCCGATGCTGGAGTCAGAGATAACACAGTGTGGAACTGGAGGAATACAGCAGGCCAGGCAGCATCAGAGGATCAGGAAAGCTGATGTTTCTCTTCCCCCTCCTCCATTTTCTGAAGAAGGGTCCTGACCCGAAACGTCAACTTTCCTACTCCTCTGATGCTGCCTGGCCTGCGGTGTTCCTCCAGCTCCACACTGTGTTATCTCCATCTTTTGTATTATGGTAGGACAAGCAACAAAACATCTTAAAGTCACATATAAGATAAGCATACTCTACGTAATTATGATCTAATGAAAAAGCCAATCTTGCAAGTCAACACATTCAAAAAGGGTTAGGAGTGTGCATCATGCGTGCTGGCAAACCAATTCTATGTCTATTGCAAGTGCAATTCAATTATTCAATTGTAAAGTGTGATACCCTTGCTTTAGTATTCAGCATCGTATGTTTTCACATGTACCTATTCAGTAAATGATCCATTGTAGGAATCAATCACGTACCATTGGAAATTATTTAGCACAAGCCACTAGTGATTTGTTGTAAGAATACTGGGATATGACTTTGACATTTGTCATAAACCAGGTAGTCAAATGGCACACAATGTATGTTACAAATTCTGGAAGTGCAGAATTCTAGAATTACAAAGGTATTGAAGCACAAGATATCCTTAAGTTCAATCTGATGAGTTTTGGTCAACACAAACGCAACCAACAACAGAAGAAACAGCAAATGATCTACATCCGACGGCCCCATTGAAAGTTATTATAGACGCCTGACCTAATGCAATACAAGCTTGTGAATTGGCAGCAGGAATAGGCCATTTCTGCCCCTTCAGCTTACTCTAACATTCAATGAGATTGTGGCTGATCGATTGTAGTCTCAACTCCAAATTCCCATCTATTCCTGGTAACATCTAACTCCTTTATCACTCACAAATCTATTTACCACCACTTTTGAAAACTAATCAATGCCTCTATCTTCACTATTCTCTAGACAATAGAGATCCAAAACCTCATGGGTCTCTGAGAGAAAACTGTCTTTCTCATTTCTGTCTTTAGTGGAAGAAGGTGCATGGGCTTACCAGTTCACCCAGCGGCATGCGCTGTTACTCTTTTGTTCATTCTGTGGGCATTGCTGGCTCGGCCAGCATTTATTGCACATCCCTAATTGTAAAGAGGGCAGTTAAGTGTCAAACACATTGCTGTAGGTCTGCAGTCACATGTAGGCCAGACCAGGTATGGATAACAGTTACGTACCCTAAAAGGTATTAGTAAACCAGATGAGTTGTTCCAATAATTAATAATTGTTTTGTGATCTTCATTAGACTCTAAATTCCAGAGTTTATTTTTAATTGAATTCAAACTACATGAACTGCCAAAGTGGGATTTAAACACAGGTCCCCATAAAATAGCCTGTGTTATTATCTAGCAATAATACCTCCCCTAAATGATTAAAGTTGCTGTCACTATCCCTTTAAGTATAGGAAACTACATGGCCTCCTTGGTCTAGTGTCCAGTGGAAAACCACTTCCTAGTCTACCTAGAAGAGTGTCTTGCATTTAACAAAATTTAGTTTATTGCATGTGATTGATATTGTTACAGAGTCTTTGAAGAAGAACAGATGTAAGGTCTCACTGTTTCAAAGATGTTTTCTCTGCAAGTCCAGCATGATCTTAAAGGCAATGTAATTAACCATTTCAAACTGTTATTGACACAGATACAACAAAAGATCCATATTTTTAATTGTCGCTCCTAGTTCTATTGTTGCCAAAGAGAAATATTCTTTTAACATCTAATCTGTCAAGTCACCTCAGGATCTTTTTTTATCTCAATAAGATACAACAGATGCCAGACAGACTCAAATGTATTTGGTGATACGGAGAAGACCTGGGTATTTGAAGCAGGGCAATTTTCAAAGGAAACCAGTTGGTTACAACTGAAGCACTTCAACAGGACATACTGTCACAGCTACACCAGGAATAGTTGGGAATAGAGTGAACATGATGCCTGGCAAGTGATTCTGCGTATTAGCCGGGGATCAACAGTGATAGTGAAGACAGTGAGAATATGTGAAGTGTGCCAGATTCACAACCACATCAAAACAATAAACATTTACACCCTCACAAGATTCTATGGCACCCTTGGTTCATTTACTATCCATGTGCTGAATTTCTAATAGTTAATGTCTCCGTTTCTAAGTTTTCAACTCTTAGACCGTTGAAGGATCCCTCAAGTGTGCCCATGTGGATTGTAATGACTGCAGTATTCAGTCTGTACAGTAGACCTGCAGACATCATATCTGACAACAGGACACAATAGCCAGACACTTTTGGGACATACATGCTGAATGGAACATTAATCAAGCAGCACATTACCACATTATTGCAGATCCAACAGTCTTATGGTTTGCACCAATAGGGCATCAATCCGAAGTGCATGGCATCAAGCAAGATTTCTTTATTGCAATGCTACACCTAACTTTAGACCTCAGGAAAGTCATACCAGCATGAAGAATAATGTATATTGCTATAACCCATGTTCCCCCCAACAGTTCATTCTCACTGATTCCCAAACCTGTCAACATTGCATCTACTTAGAGCAAGAGATCTGCACTGGGACACTTCTTTAGAGTATAAAGCTCATCAGTGATTTGGCAATTTTAACAACATCGCTCTGAGCAGATACAATGTAGGCAAGTCTAGGAATTAGTGAGTGAGAAATGGTGGGGGACCCGGGTGGCAGCAAAGCACACCAATTCCTGGGGAACCCAGAAGAACACTTTTGCTTACAAAAATAATTCTGCACTTTGTTTTGGGATTTATCTACTTCACTGCTGAGTGTACAGTCCACCAACTCTCACTCAAAATATCTTTGGGATCCTAAATACATAATTAAAACCCACTATACAATCACTGATGATTCTTCAGCTGGGTCCAGTGGGAGAACTGAACCTCCAAGTGGAAGATCACAAGATTGATTGATTGATTGATTGTCACATGTACCAAAGTACAGTGAAAGGCTTTGTTTACGAACAGTACAGGCAGATCATAGTAAGCAAGGATGTACAGATCAAAAAGACTTACACAGAGGCATACAGGTTACTTTGCACAGGGCATGTGCAAGGCGAGACTAACATTAGCAAGATCAGCATTATTTGAGGCTCGGGTGTTCATTCATCAGTCTAATAGCAGCCAGGAAGAAGCTGTTACTGAACCTGCTGGTGCGTTTGTTCAGGCTTCTGTATCTTCTGCCTGATGGAAGAGGTTGTAGGAGAACATTACTGGGGTGGGGAGAAGTCTTTGATGTTGGCTACCTTTCTGCAGCAGCAAGCTGTGTAAATAGAGTCCATGGATAGAAGGTTGGCTTCCGTGATGGTCTGGGCTATGCACACCACCTTCTGTAGTTTCGTACGGTGTCGGGCAGAGCAGTAGCCCTATCAGGCTGCTATCACCCAGACAGTATGCTTTCAATGGTGCATCTGTAGAAGTTGGTGAGGGATCTTATGGACTCACCAAATTTCCTGAGCTGCCTGAGGAAGAAGAGGCTTTGTGGCATCTTCTTGATTGTTGCATCTACATGAGAAGCCTAGGTCAGTTATCATCACTCCAAGGAACTTGACACTGTCCACCTTGTCAACGTCAGTTCCATTGATGTAGATGGACAAGTGTTCTCCTCTTTTCTTTCTGAAGTCAAAGGTCAGTTCTTTAATTTTGCCATTGATGGGTCCAGAGAAAGCAGCATGGAAACAGTAAGTGCAGCAATGCTATTTCAAACTGTGAATGTTCCATCTCCAGTAAGCAAACAACGGGCCTCCAATTCACTCTACCTGTCCTTTTCCTGAGCTAGAGAGGAGAAAAACAGTATCAAACCAGAGATAGTAAGAATTGCCGATGCTGGAGTCAGAGATAACACATTGTGGAGGCGGTGGAGCAGGCCAGGAAGCATCAGAGGTTGAAGAAGGGTCCTGACCTGAAACAACAGCTTTCCTGCTCCTCTGATGCTGCCCGGCCTGCTGTGTTCCTCCAGCTCCACACTGTGTTGTTAGTATCAGAAAAAGTGTTTTAGTTTCTTAGGTGTTGGACGTTACTCATTCCTATGAAGATACTCACCTTTATCAAAGCTTAAAAATAAGGACAAGCCTGAAATATTTAAAGATTTTACATGTAACACATCTTGAAATCCATCATAATAGTAAAACTATAGCAAGAGACATATACATTTTCTATTCCTGAATTTCATTGCTTCCCCAATCAAGCATTACAAGGCTAAAGTTAAGTGCGCATGAGCTTTTCATTTTCAAAATCTTTGGAATGTTTCAATTTTAGTCAAAATGATGTTAGAGCATTTGAAATATCTGTTTTTTGTGGAAACAATATTGTTTATGATCTTTCATCTTAAAAATGTTTGAGTACAGCATTCCAGACAAATTCTTTTACTTCAAATGAATGACTGTACACTCCCGGAAACACATTAACTTCTTCAGTCCAGTCACAGATTTAATTTGGAATGTAACTTGCAGCAAATTGGGATCAGGGTAAACTGTGTGTTTACCAGCAAAATAGCTTAACATATGCAGCATATGCTAGTGTGTTATTCCTTTAACATATTTAACTGTGCTTAACCAGTTCAATCAGGGCAATAAATTATTCAAGATCTAACAGAATCGTAAAATAAAGAACATCAATTGCAAAAAAGTAATATCTGTGATGAGCAATTTAATATTGAAATACGGGGCACTGAACTGCCTTACAACGTAATAATTTGTATAAAGCATAGCTTTAAAATTGTGATGGGATGGGGGATGGAGATGGGGGTTCGGCAATGATGGTGGTGTGAGCTACACCTATGAGCTTCCTATTTTCTTATCACCATGGTGATAACAGGCTTTAGACATTGGAATTCTGTGATTTTCTTTTGAGACGAAGGGCTAGATTTTACTGCCCACACCAAGCTTGCTCTCAGCGGGGCTATGTAAAATATCTAACGTGGTTAGTCCACTTCCTTCCCTTCCACCTCCTGACCTGTTCCCGATAATACAGAGAGTGTGTACAGGGTCCACTGACTGGGTTGCCTGCATGCCCTTAGGTCTCTTGAGACCTTTAACTGCTAGTAATTAAAGGTCTTAATCCACTCACACAGCCGTAAAACACTGGGCTGTCTTAGGTAGGCCAGTGAGGTAAGGAAACTTCAAAAACTTTTTTTGAAAGGTAGGAAGGATGAACATCAATCAAGTGGGTGTCCTGTGAACATCAGAGATCTTATGGGGTTTTTTTTAGAGAAACAGGAACTTGGGTAGGCCATTCAAGCTCTGGAGTCGATTATGCATTCAATGAGACCTGATAGGACTCTGATAATTCCATTCACCTGCCTTCATTAGCACCATATCCTTTTATATACTTGCCCAGTAAAATGTCTGTCGGTCTCAGATACAAAAATATTAAAATCAGTCAGCATATTCCTTTTGTGGAAAGGACTTCCATATTTCTACCATCCCCTCTTTGAAAAAAATCCTTCCTAGCATCTCTCTAATGTGGTCTGGCTGTGATTTTGTGTTTAATCCTCTTGTTCTAGGTTGATTGGATAAAATTTTCTTACTCCAGGAAGTTCTTTCAAATTCTAAAAGCCTTAAACAGATCACTCCTTTACCTTCTAAATTCCAGGGCATGCACATCTAATTTATGAAAACATTGTAATCTAATGCTTGGAATGTTAGCAACATTCTCTCCACAGGGCTGTATTCTCCCCAAGTCATTGACTGACATTGATAAGCAGACCATAGACACAACTGACCAGAAGCCTGACTGCTATTGTTGTAGACACCCAACTGACATTATGTCATTCCTCTGATTACTGATGCCTAATAGAACAGATCTGTGTTCATTCACTGGACTGATCCCCTGATGGTTAGCATCCCAAGCTGATGAAGGACCATATCCAAGACTCTGGACTGTCTTTGGACTATGCCGATGACTCATTGTACCAGAACCTCCTGATTAACAGTTACCTACCCTTGACTGGATTGAGGAGTGCCCGTGCATTATGAGGCAGAGTAAGGCAAAGGATAAATCTACAGGCATGTAGTTTGGCACTAAGTGAGCAAGTGCTAAGACAGCAATCAAGCAACTCTTAGATGCAGCCTGATCCAAACCATGTGTTGGTGCTTGTCCCTGAATGCACACTGTCCCTGCCACAGCCTTTCTATGTTAATGGTTAAAGCAGTCTGTAAAACAGACCTGTATTTCTCAAGAGGCCTGCAAGTGGTTTGGGGCAGTGTCATAACGGGTCATGAGGGATTAGCAAATCTCAGATGCCAATGTCCGTGGACAAGGGGTGTGTATACCTGGTTCCCCATATGTCACGCCCTGAGATGCTATTTGGTGCTAAACATCACAGAACACAGCCAGCAGCTAAATATATCTGCCAGGTACCTCTGATATTCATGTGAAGATTGATTTTATTATCACGTGTACTGAAATACAGTGAAAAGCTTTGTTTATGAGCGGTACAGGCAGATCACAGCAAGCAAAGGGTGTACAGATCAAAAAGACTAAGAGGCATACATGTTACATTGCAGGTTACATTACTTGAGTACATTCAACAGTCTGATAACGGCCAGAAAGAAGGTGTTCCTGAACCTGCTTGTGTGTGTGTGTTCAGACTTCTGTATCTTGGTTGTAGAAGGTCATTACTAAGATGTGATGGGTCTTTGATGATGTTGGCCACCTTTCCATGGCACACAGCGAGCTGTGTAAGAAGGGTCCATGGATGAAAGGTTGGCTTCCATGATAGACTGGGTAATTCCCAACACTACCTTGTTCAGTGCAATCGGTAAGCTAGGAAGCTGAATATTAATGATGTAAGTTAAGTCAATGATAAGACATTTAACAAGCTATAGTCTGCTTTCATTGGCAACTTTCTGTGTGGCAAATACATAAAAGGTACAGCAAGTTGGTACTGATGCCAAGATAACCCATATTGGACTTCTCTTCTGATTCTGCTATATTTTACATTGCTCAAACTCTTGTAAGATTCCAGCAAATGTTTCATAAACAAATGCTCATTAGCTACAATTCTGAGTTGCACTGTACAGTTCTAGTACCAGCTAATAACATAAGACTAATACAGTGTCTTGTTGCAACTTTTAGTCATCTAATATAAACATAGGATTGACACGGACTTCATCCTATTCTGGAAAGCAAGGCGATTGCATCAATAAGTCTTTGAAAAACAAGTAGGATTCTCATAGAACTGCAGGCACATTATTGAAGGATTTCACTTTAATTCTACTTCTAAATTCATTCGTTAAAATGGACAACTCACTTTTAATTAGATTTCTAGTTATAACAGTCAATGACTATAAATAGATCAAAATGAGAATGCAATTTGTATTCTAGCAGGTAAAAGATAGGAGTCTGAAAAGTGTGGCCTTGGTTGAAGGAATTAAATTGGTCATTTGTCTCTTTGTTATTTGTGTACACTGCAATATATTCAACAAAATCAGTTCTGACAAAGCAGAAAATCAAATGCAGGCATTCAAACAGATCCAAGTGTTGGAGATGCAGTGTAATATGTTCACAAAAACCTTTCTGATACAAATGAGATGCATTCAGTAAAACTGTCTAATCATAGGCTTATATAAAGCTTTTTCTGAGGAGTAATTGCTTGTTGAGGCACACTTCCCTATTAATCATCATTAGACTCCCTGTTTAATGCATGGACTGTTGTATAATGCATCATTTAATGAAAATCTGCTCCTTTGCTGGCAGACTGAGGAACATAGCACATTAGATACTATGCTGCATAATTAGAGGGTTGAGCCTTGATATTCCTGTGTAGCTATTTTGTCTCACCCGAGGGATAGACAGGCAGATGATTTTAAACATTAAGGGAATGCAAAATAAATATCTGGGTCTTGCAAACAGCAAATCTAGCTCCATCAGTCTAAACAATAAGGCTTGAATCGAATTCTGTATATTGAGATACTATATTTATTTGGATACCAGTTATTAGGTCAGTTTTATTGCTAAGGGTAGTGGAGTCCTTCGGGATCATTTTGCCTTGTGGTTTGTGAGAAAGAAGATGACTTAGGCAAAGGTGGAAATGATGAAAACTCTTAAACAAGAAATGCTGGAGGACATTTAGCTTGCGGTGTGGTTGGAATTGCTAAAGAATGAAATGAATATGTCTGTCGAGTGGGGATTTGATGTTGTAATTCAGACGCGTGAAAACTCACTCACTCAACTAAGGAATACGTAATACTGAAGCTTAATTTCCATAGCTTAATTGTACACTGTCACTTATATTTTGTCTGTATTGTTACAGGTAGGCTTTGATGAGCTTTTTCAACTCGGATATTTCACGTATGTTTTATTGTAATTGAACAAAAATTTTGTTCTTCAGGAACTCGTAATCCATCCATGAATTACATCTCATTTATTCCTGAATGGAAATAGATTATTTCTAAACCTTTGTTTTTACTGTAGTGATGTTACTATCATTTGGCTGTACAGCTCCTATGCAATCACATTGGATGTACGGATTTTTGCTTCATGATAATCACGTGCCCTCTCAGCCACCAAGGGCAGATGATTCATTTTCTAATCTGTATCAAGTATAATATCCTGAGCTGCATCTTCATATCCCACCTGTGACTACAATATTTGATAAGTGTCAGTTGTTTTAACTCTTTCATTGTATAAGGGGAGGCAATGGCTTTGTGGTGTTATCACTGGGCAGTTAATCCAGAGATCTAGGCAATGTTCTGGGGTGTCTGGGTTCGAATCCTGCCACAGATGGTGGTAGAATTTGAATTCAATATATATCTGGAATTAAGATGGCCATGAATCCCTTGTCAGGGCAACAAAAATAAACTATCTGGTTCACTAGCGTCCTTTAGGGAAGAAAACAAAACTGACATTCTTACCTGGTATGACTTATGTGTGCCTCCAGACCACACAGCAATGTGGTTGACTCTTAACTGCCCTCTGGGCAATTAGGGATTGGTAATAAATGCTGGTCTTACCAGTGAATGAATGATAAAACAAAAATCAGTTTTGGACACTCGGATATAGACAAAATTTGAATGACAGTTTTAAAGTCAAACCATACAAGTGAGAAGGTAAGGTCATCACAGTTCAACTAGAACATGGGAATGCTATCTCTCTAGAGAAAGAGAGGGAGACATGAATTGTGGTGGCTTAACGTAAGGGTCACTATGCCTCATGTTAGGGGAGAGGTTGGGAAGATCAGTCCTTCATGGTAACCTCAGCAGTGCAGAAACTGAACACATGCTGTTGGCTTTACTTTGCATTGCAAACCTGCTCTTCAGCCAACTGAGCTAATCTACTCCCCAAGTCAAGTATGCAAATGATATCATTTAGGATAAATCTTATTGCTCTGAGAAATTCTATGAATGATGACTTTTTTAAAAAATTCAGATAAACCTAATTCAAGCAGTCACTACAACACCAAGATTTTAGCTTTTAGATGGAGACTTTAGATCAGTGAAATTAGCATGATGTTGATGGTCACTAGACCGATCTCACTTAAGGATGGAAGAACAGTGAGAGTTACACCTCGTCCTAGTTGGCCAATCCAACCATACTGCCCTCCCCCCACCCTCCAACAACAAACACACATAAAAGTTCATGAGCATAGACATTGTGTGAGGACAGAATTAAATCTTGATTATAATGACCTTTATATTCAGATCAGTTTCTGGTCACCATTGATAAAACTCTGAAATAATACTACTCAAATAAAATATTGGAGCATGCCAATGGGACTGTACTTTGGCAAGAGTCAACGCAAAGTTGGGGAGAGGAGGAATTTAGTAAAGTTAAAATTGATGAGAACTTTTGAATTAATAACCAACCAATCTGAAAATTAGATTACTGCCTGGTTGGGATCAAGTGAGAATTAGAAAGATACATCCTGATGACAATAACCAAGTTTAGGAACACAATGATTCTTGAACTTGGGGAAATCTGCATAGATAATTGGATCAAATGGTAATGTCAGGGAATAGACTTTCCCTGAGAAAAGTTTATAACTGAATGGATGGGTGGGGTTGTGTGGCACATTGGTAGTGTCTCTACCTCTGGGCTTGAAAGCCCCAGGCTCAAGTCCTAACTGTTCCAGAAGTGTGTCAGTATATGTCTGAACAGATTGATTAAAAATATCTATGATTCAATAGCAACAATTTTAACTGTCTCTGACCCCTGATCCCCAATTGGAAATCCAGATAAGAGGGCAGGAATTAAAATAAGGAGCAGTGACTTACCTCCTCTGCTCATGCTACATTTGCACTGCCATCTAATAATCACTTAGACCCTTGAGAAGGTTATTCACAGGAAGGAAGAGCCTTGAAATATGCAGATCAGATTGCAATGACACTCAAAATAAAAGTTTAACAAGTAATTTGTTTTATTCCTGTTTTAAGGAACCTTGTTGTCTGTAATGACTAAACTTCAAAAGTAGATTATTCATTGCAAAGTGCTATGAGAAAATTTGAAAGCTGCTACATCAATACAAATTCATTCTTCCTGCAGTACCTCCTCCATAAATCTGTGTAGGTCTGTGCCCAAGTGACAAATATTTCTTTTTCCCCCCCCAGGAACTGCTTTGTTTAGCCTTTGGGAGATATTTTCAGATGTAAACAAATTGAAGCACAGATCTAATAACCCTTGCGTTATATCAAGTCTATAATTTCTGTGAACTTAACCTGTTTTCTCATAACTTTTAGAAGAAATCTCATAGCTCATCCTGCATCTGCTCATAAATGATTTTGTGTCTCTTTCTGCTTGATTTAGAGAACAGAATCGGCCAAGGAGCTTTGAAAATTCACTTGATACATCTTTCCAGTGACGGCTTTGGTAAGAAGGTATGGCAGAATGTTTTTCTTACCATAAAGAAACAATTATTGAACAACACAATAATGTCAATAAAAGTCACAATGAAAAACATATACAATGTTCAGCAAGAATAAATGAGAAGAGGTATTGAGAGGGAGCTATTGATCCTCAGTGTAATCCCGCAGCGCAAATGGAATCATCACAACATTTGCGAAGTACTGACAAACAGCAAACATAAGAAATGTTTTGTTGGTTGGTCAGCATCTGAAAGAGCGGGAGAGGTTTACATTTATGGTGGAATGTCTCATCAGCTGGGCATTTCCTTTCAGGAAAGTGATTGAAATAAAGAAAGACATAAAATGGAGACATATGGGGAGAAGATCAAAGAACTGAGACAGCTAAAATCCAGACACTGCATGAATGAGGCATGAGCAGAGGGTGTGGGTGAGAAAAACAAACAAGACACAACAGGGTAACAGCCGTCATCTGTCACAGCGAAGGCTTTCCAGTAAACTACCTCTGATGGACACAAAATGCTCTGAATCAGAGATCAAAATGTCTCCATATACAGAAAATTGGGAAAAGACTATATTAACCTGAATAAAAGCTTTCCACAATACCAGAAGATTATATCTACTATGCATATATAGTGAATCAGTGATAGAAAAGTTTGGCAAAAGTCGAACAATAATGTTTGATGAAATGAGAAAGAAGCTGTTAATTTGCAATAAATCAAAATGAATCAAGGTGCCAAATGAAACATTTGAAGTTTATTTGCCCAATAAAGCTCCATCCAAACAGCATGCAAGTCATTTCAAGATTTAGAACCATGGCTCAATCAGTGACAGCAAAATTGCAAACAAATACAAAAATGATCAATAACAAGTGTCGACTAGAATGATGAACTAGTCCTCTGCTGGAAAATCCATTTTATTTCTCTTCATCTCTACACAAGCTGCATGACAATATCAATCCCAAGCAAGTACCCAAAGACCCATTTATTATATCCAGATTTTAAGTATTTTGAGGTAAATTGAATGTCACCTTGAAAAATACTGGATGGACAGGAAAAAGGCAGTAGTTAGAAGAAAAACCGTAGCTGTGAAATAAGACTGAACATTGAATCAGTGCACATGCATACTACAGACACAATTGTGCACTAGTTTTATTTAAGCAGTTGTTTGCAGCCGTTATAAGGATACAGCTGGAATTTGTCTGATGCCATAGTCTTTTCTGTTATACACGTCAAAAATAAATGCGTGTACCAGAATATATTAGCTGGATGCGTCTGGCAGGTTTATGTAATCACTGACTTTAGTTTTCTTTTTAAAATTCACCAGATTTACCTATTTGATGACAAATTTCTGAGGCTGTAAAATATCATAAAAACATTATGAAAAATGAATAGTAACCAGGAGGTGAAAAATCCCAAAATGGAATAATATGCACTCACTGCACACCCAAGAGCATCCATATGTATAGCAACAGGTCCAATAGGTAACTGAAGGAAAGGGAGTAAAGGATTTGGGCCAGTACAAGTGACTCCTTGCAAACATTCACACAGACTAATTGGACTGATGGCCATCTCTGTTGATATTGGTTTGGCCTACAGCAGGATATTTTACATGATACAGCAATGCTTATGCCTTCCCTTTAGACATAAGAAACTAGGCATGGATAATGTGCGGTTAAAAGATATCAACAGCTTTTCAGGCTAATTTGTACATAGTGCACACTAGTATATGGGCTTACATTAATTTACTCTGTTACAAAAAGCACCATGCTTCTATGAGATTGGTTCAAGTGACCTGAGTTAAGATGGAGTCTGTGATCTTTATGACATCAGTTCACATGTTATGATACAGTGATGATGTCATGACTATGTATCTTAAAAGAATCTGTTTGATGAGAGACATTATTCAACATTCTCTTCTTTCAAAGATAAAAACCTATCCTCTACAGATATATACAGAGTTCAATTCAATAACTTAAATAAAACACAGGTAAAACAGACAAGGCAAGACAACCAATATAAACTTCCTTATAATGCTTTGTAGGTATGACAATTGTCCTCGTTACAGCTCTAGTTTGAACATGGATAAAAGAGCTGAATTTCAGGGGTAACGTGAGAGTGATAGCCCTTGACAACAAGGACATATTTGACCAAACGTGACATCAAGCAGCTGTAGCAAAACTGATTTGATGGGAGTCAGGGGGAAACCTCTCTGCTATTGGTGCAGAATCTTGTACACAGGAAGATAGTGATCATTATTGAAAGCCAGTTATTTTAGCACCAAGGCATTGTTACAGGGACTCCTCAAGGTAATATCCAAGGCTTAACCATCTTCAGCTGATTCATCAATGATCCTGTCTTTATCATAGGGTCAGAATTGGGGACATCCACTGATGATTGCATGTTCAACATCATTCACAACTCTTCAGATATTGAAGCAGTCCGCCTCTAAATGTAACAAGATCTGGACAACATCCAGGTTTGAGCAGAAAAAGTGGCAAGTAAGATTCAAGCCACATATGTGCTAGTTAATGACCATCTGTAACAAGAGAATTTAACCATCGCCCCTTGACATTCAATGGCATCACCATCACGGCAACTCTCACTGCCAAAGTTCGGGGGGCTCGCCATTTACCAGAATCTAAGCTGGACAGGTGATATAGATATTGTGGCTGTAAGAGCAGCTTAGAGGAATCTTGCAGAAAGTAACTCATTGCCTGACCCCTATTTGGGCAATATGTCTTGAAATGATTTATGAGTTATGTCACTCCATCATCAGACAATATTCATTATGGGATACCAATTAAACTGAAAGTCGAGCTCACTGTGTCGACAATGGTCATGCTCAATGCATTACTAAGTCATTGAAAATTGAATAAAACAATTTATCAAAAGAAGTTAATCTTCCCTATTTACTATGAATAGGTCAGTTTTTACTTTTGTCGAAGGACAGGATCAATATTTATGTAGTTGTAAAGGCTTCCTCTGCTGCTATGGTTGATACATTTGCTGTGTCTCGCATGCATTCATGACTTGTTGAATATCCTGATTCAGCCTTAGTTACCACACAGAATGATATGCTTGCTGTCCTGTACATACAATACAAAGGTGACCCAGGTGTGATATGGACATGATATCCCTGGAGTAATACTTGCCATTGAAAATGAAGAGTTGGGATTAATTAACATGATTTCTGTGTGGCCAAAATGGACACATCTTCTCTGGTCTTTCTTCAAAACTGGCAAGCTATCTCTGGATAATGACCTTTTGCCAGATTTGTAGTTGCTCATCCCTAACAATTGCTGATTGCAACTGTTCTGGCTTTGGCCAAACTGGAGCAAATTAACCTTGAGAATATCTTCAACTTCATACTCTGGAACTTCAACATATAGATCAAGAGGACTGTCTTGATCTTTATGTGGGTTGGGGTATCTACTCAATGTGTCAGACACATCAGCATAGTGCCTGCCTTACATCTCACTTCAAAGTCATATCCTTGCATGTTAACTAGTAAATGCTGGAGACATGGTTGTGCATTGATTAGTGGTTTACAACAAATCATTTATAGTTGCTTATGATCTGTGTCAACAATAACCTTATTGCCAAATAACTTGCGTGAAACCACATAACACCAAACACCAGAGTTAATATCTCATGCTGTATTTTGGAATAGTTGGTTTGCACAGATGAAGAGCTAATGCACAAGAAGCAATAGGATCTTCATCATGCAGAAACCTTCTACCTGAGCCTTTTTACGATGCATCACTTTGAGAATTGTCCTGGGCGTGGCTGTATTGCAGGTGGTAAGATTTCACTGACAGAACATACATGAGAGAATCAAAGATATATTGGTGATCATCTTGCCATACAAAGAGGATATCCTTCATGTAGCAAATCCCTCAAGAAAAATACCTTTTCTACAATGTTGGGAGTATATCTTGAAAGGAATTTTTAAAATCCAGGGCAACATTGTAGATTCCCTTTACCCTATTTAGTATTTGTTTAGATTAAGAGCATAAAATGTAGGAATGGAAGTGGGCCATTTGGCCTATAGAGTCTGCTTCGCCATTCTTTGAGATCATGATTGATCGAGAATCCTCAATTCCACCTACCTGCCTTATCGTCATGACCTTTGATAATATTAAAATTCTAATTATCTCAGCTGTGAATATACTTAATGACCCAGCACCTATGGTAAATAATCCTTTTATCATCTCATCTCTGTCTTACATAGGCAACCCATTATTCTGAGATTATATCCTTTGGTCCTAGTTTCATGCACAAGAGGAAACATCCTCTCCACAGTTATTTTGTCAAGAGACCTAAAAATCACACATATTTCAATAAGGTCTCCTCTCATTCTTCTAAATTCCAAAGAGTACAATCCAGACCAAGTTAACCTCCCCTCATAAAAAAAACTTCCAGACCCAGAATCAACTAAGTATGTGTTCTTTGGACTGCCTCCAGTATCAGAATATCTTGTCATAGAAAAGGGATCCACATATTTCACTCCTATCTGTGTGTGGATTGAACTTGTGAATTATATAATTTCACTCTATCTGGTGCAGCTTCACTTTAAGCTTCTCTGGAATGTGTGTTCTGTATTCCTTAGAGGATCAAGAAATGAAGTTGCATCATTCCCAAGATACTTATTGTATCACTGTTAAAATTGCAATTGGCATCAACTGCTGTGGGGTACGGGTGAGATTGTTGACTGATTCATTTGCATCATGTGTGGTCTGTTTCATGACAGGAAATGTGATTTGAATCTCATGAATTGTGCCAAAACCAAGATCTATGCATAATTGTAGTCTACCACTGCAGGATTGTTGGTATCTACCAAAAAGAAGATTTTGGAAAGACAAGGTGAGTTTGTGTATTTGCACTGCAGTGTGATTGTGTCAATGCATAGAATTGGTGATCCATTATATACTGTGAGATGGTCTTTCATAGCTTGGACCATGGAGCAGCACTTGCTGAGGTAAAAGTTTTCCACTATATGCAGAGTAGTATGTTGTCTAGCTCTCAGTCAACTTTAGTCGTTAATGTGTGTTAACCTGCATTTTCTGGACATTTGATGGTAATGGACATAAAAGCTTCTGACCACTTTATTATGTTGGCATGGCACATGAGTTTCCTAACCTGGATAGCGTGGCCATCGTCTGAACTTTATCTCTGTCTTCATTGATCCTGAATTTTATCAACATCTTTACATTTGCATACCTCCTTAAACACCTGGCAGCTAGTGTTGAAAGGTTGCATAGTTTAAATTCAATAAAGGTGTCAGTGGATATTGTCCAGCATTTGCCTTCCATTTCTCTTTGGAAGTGTTTGCCCTTTTTTAAGAAGTAGAGTGTAATGTAGTGTTTGATTTTTTTAAAAATTAATTTTGCATCTATCTATTGTTCCTTTTCGTTTTGTTTCCCTTTATTCTTTTCCCGTTGCTGCTCCTTTGTCGCGTTAAGAGAGAGTGTTTCCTTTAAACTTTCTTGCCACTGTATGGACTTCTGAGATCCATGCGTAGCAGCAGCTTCTGGAACTGGCAGACAATGCATCAACCTGCTGATTGATTTGAGTAGGCAACCTGAATGGGTGTGTGATTTAGCAATTTAGAGGAAACATTATCAAAGTCGCTTTGAGAACTATAGGCTTGCAGCTTAAAAATTGCAGGCTTGTTGTAGCAGATTCCAGTATGTAGGTGGCATTCATGCCAAATAAGGCATGATGATATCACGTGGGCTTCTTTTTCCTCTTGTGCCAAATTGGATAAAGATGTTGGTTAAATCAATTGAGATCTGGACAGAGGTAAGACTTTTAGTTTTAGAAAAACACTAATCATTTTTCAGGCTGTACTCCCTTTTAGAAGAGGAATGCTTTTGGGATCATATTGCCATTTTCTGAAAAATGTAATTGGCAGTTTGCAAGTCCTTTATTTTGTAAGAGGGACAGAGAAATAAATAGTACAGAAGAGCAGTTTTTTTTTTATTGGGTTGGTAACTACAGCCATTTTATTTCTAAGTGAAGGGATACTTAGAAATTTCTTTTGTTGAGAAGGAACTTAAATTTTAACCTGACTGGCCGTTAGCCTATCTACTAATCTGTTCAGCCGCTTGCACTCATAAATGTTTAATCAGCTGATTGTCTGAATTCTCCAATATTCAGAGTGTCATGTAGCTGATCTTGAATTAGTTTTCCAGATATCTACCCCCAATACCTTAGAATGGATTATTTTTACAGACAACCTCGGGCTGCTAACTGGGTGTTTTATCTCCATCAGGAAATTTTACCTGATGCAGTAATGCTTATAGCTCATAGCATGAGAAACTAGGTGTAGATAATATAGTATTTAAGTATATAGTATTTAATATAGATATTTATTACAGTTGGGTAATATATACAAATATTATATTCACAGACATATCAGTGTCTGGGGTTTAAATAAAGTATTCAGTTACAGTGAGCAGTGTACTTTTATTAATGTTTTAAGTAATCTGATTTAAGGTGGAGTCTGTGATCTTTATATCATCTTAATGTGTGGCAGGATAAGTCATTCCATTCGGAACTCCACTCTGCTCGCCAGCTCTCTTTCTCTTTCTTTCTTTGTCCTTCCTTTTTTTTCTCCCTTCTTCTCTCTCTCTCTGTAGTAACACTATCCCACCCCCTTTTAACTACCTACCTAAGGAGTTGGGAAGGAGCTGGGTCACGGCTGGGGACCACGTGGCAGGAGCTGAACGCGCGGGTTGTGTCCTGCGGTGATGGCAGATTGAGTATGGGCTGGAGCGACCCGGCGGATCAAGAGTGGGCCAGCGAGAGCGGGGCCGGTGAGGCAGCCCAGAGCAAGACGCTGGCAGTAGTATGGCATGAGCTGGAAAGCCCAGAGTGGGGCTGTGGTAGAGACATGACAAGCGCTGGAAAGATCTGAGTGGGACTGCAGCAGTGGAAAGGAAAGTTGGGGTCTCAAGTCATTTTTTTTTCTTATCTTGTTCTAAGTTAATGTGTATGTACGGTGAAGATACACACTTTTCACTGTATTTTTACATTGAAAACACGTGACAATAAATAAATAAATGAAGTCATTCACGACAACAGGTGATGATATAATGTGCATATCTCTTAATGATGTGAGAAGCAACAAAACATTTGTGCTATACTTTCAATGTAATTCTTTACAAGAAACATTAAAAAAAAGGAACAAATATGAAGTGAAAAATTATGGACTTCCAAAATCTGAAAAAAAATTGTTTTCTCCAACTCAAATAGTTTGACCAGTTTTAACTCACTATCAGAAACATAAAGACATGGAAGCATGGCCCATGTAAGAATGCTCATAATGATGACTGCTGCAGTAATGATATGTTATCATTTCACAACACCAATAGGATTTTATACATTCTCAACAA
The DNA here is from genome assembly GCA_024137785.1 of Ginglymostoma cirratum. Lineage (NCBI taxonomy): Eukaryota > Metazoa > Chordata > Chondrichthyes > Orectolobiformes > Ginglymostomatidae > Ginglymostoma > Ginglymostoma cirratum. The sequence continues at coordinate 16,880,077 of JAHRHZ010000021.1, forward strand.
CAAAGACGGGATTAATGTCACTTCATCCCTATAAGGAGCTTCAGAATCAATTTCAATCCTAATCAGTAGTTGAAGCATAGATTAGCAAAACAATGAATGTAATTAACCTTTGGGTATTGAATTTTCCTTAGCACCTCTGTAAGAAATGAAATTATCTTAGATTTCTTTTTATTATGATCACCAGAATGGTATCCTATTAACAAATCGATAAGGTATTGCAAAATATCCTTGAATTACCCCTTAGACTCTATGAAGAAATTGAACATACAATGCACACCCCTTACAGACTTGGACTGCAATTGTCTTTTTGAGACTTGTAGTCTGATTGTCTTAATGTGACATTAACAGATAGCTTAGTTAAAAACAAGAAATATGGTAGGTTAGTATTTTTAAAAAGTGGATTATAATGATGTCTGCTGATCCTTTTCTGACATTACAATTATTGATGTGCTCAGCCAAGCGTGCAAGTTGGTTTAAAGACAGTTTGGATCCACACCTAAATGCACGCAGCATTTATTATTGTTGAAAAATATATTAGATTTTTAATTTCTTAAAGATTAAAGAGTCAAGTTAAAACATAGGAAGAGAGAACAAAGAGTGACTTACCAATTACTTTCTAATTTCTTAAGCGAGAAATAGAGCAGGGACTCTTTAACCTAATGATGTTGTTTGATCAAGAACATTGTAGTTCTGGAAAAAAGGAAGCTGAACTGAGTATAAAGGCTAATAGATTAGGCCATGCATAGACTAATTTGCTATTACCGGTTATCCACCGAAACTAAAAGTAGTCACACGCTGTCCAGAGCACATTGAGACAAAAATGTTAGTAAACTAAAAGGATGTCAAAGGAAATAGGACAATCAATTTCAATTAATACTTTCAATGAATCATCCCAATTTCCATTTTTTAATGTATCACTTTATGTAAACTTAATAACTAGTGCAGACAAATACGTTATCTTTAATGTTTCAAGGACCTTAATTTCTTTTGTTTAATTTAGGACCTTTCCAATTTTGGCCATATATAGAACATAGCTGAGAGTATCTGACTACAGGACACCTAAATCTTGACTTTTCTTAAAACACTATCTACAAAAGGAGGTATAGTATTAAGGTGAAGGGCAGGAAGGGCAACAGAAGGACTAGCTGCAAATCTCAGCAGTGTCCCAGGTTCACACAAGGTTAACATCACTTAAAGCTAGCCTGGACCAATTAAAGCTAGACCACACCTCCAAGGGGCATAATTTTAACATGAAGGACAGGAGGTTTAGAGGAGATTTAAAGAAAAATGGTTTCACCTAGAGGGTGGTAGGAATCTGGAATGCACTGCCTTGGAGAGCAGTAGAGGCAGGGAACCTCACAGCCTTTAAAATGTACATGGATGAGTAATTTGAAATGTCATAACATTCAAGGCTGTGGGAGAAATACTGGCAAGTGAGATTAGTGTAAATAGATTTGCGATGGGCCAAAGGGCCTTTTCTGTGCTCTATATTTTAACATCATGGTATCCTTCCAAGGCAAACAGTGTTCCTACTCAGTTAGCATACAAGAGCAACATTTTGCTGGATAAAATCCAAGCTCAATTGATTTGCCAGTGGGCTGTCGACCAAATGAATGATGAGAAATTTCAGCAAAGAGCTTCAGAAAGCTATTTTCCAATATCGGTCCACTGCAGCTTAAAGGATGAATTGGAAATCCTTCACCCAACTTCCATCAATAGTACGATAAAGGATTTTCTGCACTGCAGTCACAGATATGAAAAAAATAAACTTTTTAATCGTGATTCGTGTAATTTTTGTTTCAATACACAGGAGTTAGAAGAAACAACTGATTCTCATACTTGTCATAAATGTGGTGGAATAGGTGAAAAGGATCAAGCATTTCCTAATGTTCATTTGTTGTAGGTAAGTGAGCATTTGATCTACATTATCTGTTCAATTTTAGTACATATTTTTCACAAAAAACTAAAAAGGGTTGAAGCTTAATTTTACAGATAACTGTCACATGAATAATTTTTACTTCATGTTTAGATTTTCCATGGTGCTGGTTGCCAAAGTCAATCAGTACAAAGGATAAAAGGTTATATTGCAAACAGAGGGTTGAAAAAGAGTTGGGAATATTAACAGAAATTTGACATGGATAAGCGAATATTTTGTGAATTTGCATAAGTTGACTGTGATAGAGAATTCCTTCTTGTGTTTATGAAATATAGGAGCACTGATCATTTTTAATGGAGCTCTATTATACAAATTGACTTTACATTTTTTGCACGATATCTTTATTCATTTGTATAATTTATATTTCAGAAAGTATTACAAAGTTGCTTTTGCTTGCTACTAATAAAAAAAAGAATCTATGTTAAAACCATTCATTCACGAAGTCCGAGCATTATTTATTTTTATGTATTATTATAATCTATGAAAGTGGTTTAGTTTAGCATTCCCTCCGTTTTTTGTGTGATCTATGTTTTGCCGGTAAATAAATTCTATAGGTCAAAATTGGATAGCTTAAAACATGAAAGTAAGAATCATGTTGTGCAATTAACCAAAGTATTTTGGGCAGCAACACTTTTCTGCACTGCCAACTCATTATGGTGGTAAGTAGGGTACACCTAGTATGGAATGTACTGCTGACTACCTGTACATCTCAGCACCAGCCCAAGTTTGTCCAAGGTCAACACTATTTAAAGCTGGCTTGGACTAATTAAAGCTAGGCCACCTCCAAAGATGCGATGCATTCCGGCTGGAATAGAAGTTAAGTGATGAGAGTGTTGTTAATAAGCAGGAAGAACGTTGACAAACAGTCCAGAAAGTTTTCCAGTTTTCTCTAATGAAGCGCAAGAGGCCTTGTGAATGATAGGATGGAACTCCTTCCTCAGGCTGTTCGGAAACCATCCAGGAAGTTACTGAAAAGGCAGTGGATGCAAGAGAAGGGGGCTATGCAAAAGTGAACTGAATGGGAATATACCATCATCACCAATGATTTACCATCAGCTCCTGGCCAAGTGGTCACACCAGTGTTTATCATCATTGGCTCTACCATAGTGGTGAGGACATTTCAATTTTCCTGTACCCCATTGGCAAGGCACTGCTGCTTTACATTCCTGGCTGCTTTGCCTGCAAGCATGCCCGTGTGAATATTGATAGATGCTCGATAAAGGTGGTGAAAGATTATCAGGGGGTAGGTAGGCAGGAATGTGGAGCAATCACAATCTTATTGAATGGGGGAGCAGGCCAGATTGACTGCGTAATTTACTCCAGTTTCTAATTTGTGCAAACAGTGTAGCCCTGAGGGACCAGCTAGTGTATACTATGAATTTTTAATGACCTCACACAAATAGTCAAGGTCAGCAAATGCATCTTCACACGCCATGTCCTTACAAACGAGCTTCTACTGCCACACCAGGTTCAATTTATGACTCTCCTCTTCTGTCTCCTCCCAACAGTTTCTATCAAAAGCAATTCGTAGCTAACATTTACATGCTTCACCTCACCCCCACACATAGCATTCTCACATCTAGTACTGATAGCTATTCAACTGTGGCAGGCACATCATCCAATTGCAATATTCACACAGGCGTGCTTGCAGGCAAGGAGGCCGGGAACGTAAAGCAGCAGTGCCTCGTCAATGGGGTACAGCAAGAGTGAAAAGTCCTCACCACTATGGTATAGCCAATGATGATGGTCACTGGTGTGACCATGTATGAGCACTTTGCCAGGAGCTGATCTTAAATCATTGGTGATGATGGTATATTCCCATTCAATTCACTTTTGCATATCCCACTTCTCTGTCATCACAGCCTCTTCTGAGTCACAAACTGCTCTCACTTTTCTCTTTGCTTGTCCCAAATCCCTGTAACTTTCCTGTCAGCTGTCAGATATCCAAGAACTGTCACTGCCTGTTTAGTCATTTGGTGCAGGAGGTGAAGAGCAAGTGACTGATCAAGGAGAAAGGCCAGCACTCAACATCGCATTTATAGCTACAAGCTTGAGTAACGACAGTTTGCTAACTTTAGAAAGTCATATAGAGGTAGAATCTACACTTGGTGAGTCACTGAGCACACATGCGCTGCAACCAGCCATAAGAAAGGATGCCACAGGTGAAACTCTATGGAGGGTCAAGTTCTGCACATCAGTTCTGCTGAAGTGGATTCAGGACTTTGGTGCAGCAGCATTTAGATAATTCCGAATGGGTATATGCACAGAGATGCATAGTGCATTGGTAGGCCTACCAGATAGCTAACAATAAATGCCAAGGAGAACAGAAGAGTCCAGTTCCAAAATGGCATTCATGCAGAGCTCTCAGTGCTTCATGACAGCATTTGCAACATAACCACGATGCAATGTCTAACAGCTGATATCATGGCTTCCACTCAGCAGCAACCACCTACAGCTGTGGCAGCTCAGACTGAGCCCAGGAAATTGAAGCTTGTTGTCTTTCAAGCTCAGAATGCTGTCATCATGGCTACGGACTTCATTGCTCAAAGGGATGACAGGGGATCAGGACAGTGCAAGAATCTGTGCACAAGGAGATAGCAGTAGCTACATGCAACACAAATCCAGTCCTCAGGTTAATGACATTCGTCTTACCACCACTTCAGCTCCTGCCATCTGTAAGTCCTGGCTTCTGCAGCACATGCGGAGTTTCTACAGTCTGAGACCAGGACTTCCAGTCCTACTACTGCTCGAAGGTGGTCTACAAGGTCCTCTGCCATCTGCCTTGTTGAAGTTCAGCAGTATCCAACCAGGACCTGCTTCAATCACAAGGGTAGAATGGAGTTGGAGCAGTGAGAGAGGCAGAGGTACCTGAAAGATAGCCAGGAAGAGAATGCATGAAGGTGATCGTCTGTGTTTTTTATGAATATGAAAGTATTGTTGGATAAAATGTTATAGAGTTTATTTTTTTGTAATGATGTGTTTTAGAATTTGGCTAGAAGGATGATGTGACAATTGAGGGATTGTAGGGTATGGGTCTTTTGTGCAATGGACTCTGGGTTTTATTCACCAAAATTGCAGTCTAACAAATATTCACAGTTAGCCATTAAAAAGTGGATGTGCTGACTGCTTCCTCCCTTCCCTACAGTACCTCATCATTCTCTTCCTCCTCTAGTTGCATGTTCAGTCCATGGTGGCAAGTCTTATTTTCTTGTGATGACCACGTTAAGGAAAATCAAAGTATCCTGACAGCGCTGATAGAGGCCATTCTGCTCATCGCATTTGCAGTGACCCTCCAAAGAGCATTCCACCCAGGCCCAACACACACTCTATTCCCTGCATTTCCCATGGCTAATCTACCTAGCCTGAACATACCTGGACACTACGGGACAATTTACCATGGCCAGTCTACCTAACCTGCGTATTTTTGGACTGGGGTGGAAACCCACGCAGCAACGGGGAGAACGTGCAAACTCCACACAGTTGCTTGAGACTGGAATCATACCTGATTCCCTGGTGCTGTGAGGCAGCAGTGCTAGCAGGATGCGGGAGGCAAACATGAGTCTGGACATCGGTTGCAGAAAGTACAGCAGGGATCTCCCAGGACAATTGAGTCAAAAAAAACTTCTTCTAATGTAAGATCATTGACCTGAAATGTTAATTCTATTTCTCTCCACAGATATTGCCTGACTTGCTCAGTTTGTCCAGCATGTTTTATTTTTATTTCAATATCAGTCCATTGCTTTACCAGTGGCCATCATGTAAACACCAAAATGGGGAATGTGTGAGGGTGTGAGGCAATTTGACTTTTTGCAGAGCCAGGAGTTCTCTCCTGCCCTTCCCAGCTTGATCGGGATGTCTGTTTCACGAATTTGAAGACCCACCCCTCATTAGCCTCCAAGGAGACCATGAATAATACTAAATGAACTTTCCCCACTCTGTGGTAATGGGTCATTTAGTAGGCCCTTAAGGTTGCTAGCATTTGTTTTGCGTTCATTGGCATATGTTACAAGCAATAATACTGATGCTTACATAGCTTGGGCATCGGCAGTCTCAATGTTATGTTAGTATGCTTTGCAGCTGGGAAATGTGAATATCGCATACCTAGTTTAAACTCTTTCGTATACTCCAATGAAGGGTTTTACAGTTGCGCAGTGGATCATTTTCCCATTTCAGCATTTCACATTCAAACCAGAGTTTATTGAAGAGTAAATGGCCCTTTGCCACGCTGTGCAACAAATGTAAACAGCATCAGCACCCCAAACTCACGACATCCTTTATATTTTAACTTCCACATCAGTTAAAAAAATTGAGATAACAAAAGTTCATTCCAAAATAGATGCTATGAGCCAGAGGAAAGAAAAAATAAGCAGCCTATCTTTCGAGCCGGTGGCCTGTCCCACATCCTCGAGATAAAATGATTCTATGGCAATCCATTGCATTAGAGCAGACTTTCATTTCCATCAGTGCATCTCATGTATTTTCTTTGCAATTTATTCACATCCAAGTACTTCGATAATCTTGTTGATAAAATCATTTATTTGGCTGCTTCCCTTTCCCATGTCAGCTATTCTCATGTGTAAGTAGGTTTGTCAATAAATGTTAGTTTGATCCAACCTTTTCAATCAGAACAGAGAGTAAGAGAGAGATTTGCTTTCTTGAGAGTCACTATATATTTGCTGATTAAAATTTATCTCGCAGGATTTAGAATTCATTTTTAAATAATAATATAGAATGTGTCACACTATAGATACAATATGATTTTCTGTACGATTAAAGCAAAAGCAACATTCCTGCCACCACTTACTCTGGGAGTTTTCCATTTGCTTTAACAATGGTAGAAATAATTGGGAAACATTTAAGAGAAGAAAAAAAACTTCACAATTTCACTGCATGCAAGGAACAGAAGAAATTGTTTCCCAGGATACATTTGATGGACGGGAACCTATGTAAGAGGGAACATCAATAACAGTATAACCAAATTCATACTGAAGATGCTAGCAGAAGATAAAGTTGAAGCTGCACTAAATGACTCTTGAGTATTACAGCTCATTGATTAAACACTTGCGAATGTTTTCTCAGGCCAATTTGATGGTGGTATTTTCACGCACGTTTCAACCAAAGAACAGTTCTAAGCAGCTCCCGAAACCATCAGCAGATAACACTCCTTTCAAACATGACCTCTGTGCACCATTCAAGATAAAGAAAATATGCATGAGAAAATAACTCAATTATCTGAAACTAGTCCTCAACAAACATGTTGCAGATTTGTCTGTTATTTACACTGCATAAATAAACAAATTAATGTTTTCATGCAAGTGAAAGAATTGCAAGATGCTGAAGAACAGCTTGATCACAACACACACAGACTTGAAATTACAAGCAAAATAAGCAATTTTTTAAGTCACTTGAAGGGGTTGGTAATGTAAAGGTAGTTGCCCAGATCTACTCTGCATGTGATTCAACCATTACACTGGAATCCAGTGAAGAAGTGTTCCTCTGTTAAAATAGAATGATGAAATTTTAGAATAATTACATTCACTGTGGAATAGTTATAGCGCATAAAGAGACAATATGGACAACTCAGGTCCCCGCAAGAGCAACAGAGCTAACCTCAGACCCCACACTTTCTCCACTGCTCTATAATTGTCCTTTCTCCTCAGGTAATTATCCACTTCCCTACGGAAAGCACTGATTGAATCTGTCCTGACTACACTTTCAAGATATGTATCCCAGATCCTGACAACATGCTACATAAAAAAAAAGTTTATCTGCGAATGCCCTTTTGGTGTGTATACACATTGACATAAATCTCAGTTATTTGATTCTTAAGTCCTCCACCAATGAATCCAGGCACATCTTAGTGATTCCCTTGGAATGCAACAGCTACAATAGAAATGTAGAAGTGAGACATGGTTTAAAGGGCAGGTCCTGTTTTTTTTTAGTTTGAATGACATCACAGACTCTTCCAGTTGACATATTTCATTTCCATTTTGGTGAGCTACAGTTTTTGCACACTTTCTTCTTTGCAGTTTACAAACTGAAACATCCTGCTCATGTTATCTTCCATTGCATATCTGTTTCCCCTCAATCGAACATCTTGCTCCCATTTCTAAAGTTCAGTTTGCTGGAGATTTGCATTTCTTTTTCTTGTGTTACATCTTCATCAGACTTTCTACCAGTTGGAGAAGTCTCTTATACCAGCTGACTATGATCTGGTCACGAATCAATTTGTTCATCAACCCTACATAAGTGTAGTTTGCTACCACCAAATAAATATAATTCATGAATGAAACCATGCTTTCTCTACCTTTGTTTCTTCCTTTTAAGCTTGGCCCATTCAATAATTATATTTTGACAAACATTGAAATACATGTTGAACTGCCATTGTACTTCTCGGTGCTGCATTCTGATTAATGCTTTATTTTACTAGTGCATTATTAACAGTGGCTCCAACAGCATGAAGTAATGCTCTAATCTGGTCCTTGTGGCAGCCTTATCTAAACTTGAAATAGTTTTGTACCCATGAACCTTAAATTTATCCCATTCCTAGGCGTGGTCCTCAAATGCCTGGAATATGGCATGGTGGCTCAGTGGTCAGCATTGATACCTCACAATGCTAGGGACATTGGGTTCAATTCCAACCTTGGGTGACTGTCTGTGTGGAGGTTGCACATTCTCCCCATGTATGTGAGGGTTTCCTCTGGATGCTCCAGTTTCCTCCCACAGTCCAAAGATGGGCAGGCTAGATGGATTGGCCATCAGGAAATGCAGGGTTACAGGGACCAGATAGGGGTTGAGTCATAGTAGGATGCTCTTCAGAGGGTTAGTGTGGACTTGATGGGCCAAATGGCCTGAATCTATACTGCAGGGATTCTTTGTTTCTGGATATGATATACTGGCTTTCATGCTTTCCTTGAACCCTGGAGCTGTTTCAACAAATATTACTGTGTTTATTCCACTTCTTGTGTTGTTGCTCATTGCTGTCCGGGCTCCAGTTCTTTTATTTTCCAGGCTTTTTTTGCTCCTGTGATGTCCTCAATATCTTGGTGAGTCTTCAAGCAATTTTCTCTGATCCTCTTGACTTTGAAGCTTACTCCTCAGTTGCTAACAGTCGTGCTCCTTGCATTTTCTACTGCCAAAATGTTTTGTCGTGTATTTGGAGTTTAAGACTCTGTTTAGTCACATATTGTGATGCTGCCAGAGCTCATGGAACTTTCTGCAAGAATTTTTCATTTACAGCTTGTTCGATACAAACATTATCTTTACACTCAGCCAGAGCTTCCACTTCTGGCTCTTTCTGTGTAACCATGTGACACTTACATCATTATTACATCATCAGTATGTTTCTCATGTTAATTTTGATACTGTACAAGGGAGAACATCTTCCCCTATCAGGACGAAAGTCATAACCTCAAGCAGTTAACTACCTGTCAACCATGACATACTGTCTGGCTTTTCAGCTCGGCAGAGGAAGTTTGCTGTTCATTCTTCAGCCAGAGTTGTGCGACCATCACCTCTCTGAAAAGTTCCAGCCATAGGATTGTTGCAAGGGTATTTTGCAGTTCATTGCTGGGCACTGCAACGTCATATTGCAGCATGACTTGCAAAGTGCTCTTGGCTTATTTCAGTAAATGATGGAAAATATTTAAATTAATACACCCCTTATTATCATGAAAGGGCTATGCACTTGGTTACTTTTCCAACTGCAAAGATTACATATATTGAGTCGATGATGTGCATCAAGAGCCTCATCAATGCAGTACTAAGAGTAAAGTCAAATGGGCTGATTTCAGACAAGCGTCAGCTCCTGCACATTTTTTTTGACTCCCTGTACATCTCAGAGATTCCCTGGCAATTCCACAGCTGTAACAGAGGTGTAGGAAAAGGCATCGGGCAAAGGGCAGGGTATGTCTTTTGTAAGGTTTGAATGACTTCAATATCCATTCTATCTGAATGCTGAGTTACATATACACAACTTAGGTATTGTAGTCACACTTCAGGGCAGTCAACAAATTTATAGTGAGGTCAAGTTCTAATGAGTACGTGTACAAAAGTCTTCAGCTCTTTTTGCATCTCATCAAAAGTATTCAGTGTTTTAGACATTATAAAACAGAAAGCTCCATAGCTGATTTTCCAGCGATCATACTGCTTTGAAGAAGGCTGCATGTTCTGTTCCAACAGGTTACACCACAAGCAGCTAGGATATCACAAGATGTGCAACATAGCTCAATTGTCCATTAATTTTGCTCAACTGCTTTTAACTTTTTAAAATATAAGCAGGCAGATATTACAAGACTCTGCTTTATCTTTGTGGATGCAGAATTGACACAACAATTCTCATGTTCTCTCCCCAACCTATAACTGTATCAATTTGGCAGCACTGCTTTTTAAACTTTTCCAGCAACCAGATACGGTGAGCAGAGCTCTGTACGTGTGATTTCGCATGTGGCTGATCACAATGCAGTGTCACTTGAACATATCCCGTCTCAAGCCTCAGTTCGGTAAGTCTTGCAAATGCAAACCACTGGCTTGAGCTATCAAGGCTGGGAAATCTCCATCTTGTTTCCACCGAAGGGAACTGTTCCAGGTTACATTCATGCTAAAGCAATGATACATCAGCAATTAAATTAATCAAATGACAAGTTTACATTTGCTTGTCCTTTTAATAACTTGAAGTACTCACCGACCTTTTTTATTATCTGTCCAAGGTGTTCAGAACATAATTTTTCTGATGGAAACATTATAAAAATGGACCATTATGTAACATCAGCTGCTAACCATAATTCTCCAATTTGTTACTGATTTACTTTTTTGTACAAGTAGTTTAATATTCTATTATTTTGCAAGACACCTGCTATGCCTTGAATAGATATCTTATTTTCCCTATGTTGATATCCTTTAGCATTTTGAACTTTTATCAATACCTTGTTTCTCTAAGGTTTAGCTTCTTATTATTTCCCTAAGTCAATTCTCTACTTTTGCTACATCAAAGCCCTTTCTATGGTCTGATACATTGTTGCCTCTGGGACCTGAATCCTAGCCCAGTTTAGCTACAACCCATTCCAGCAGAAGACCACCTTCTTATTCCAGTGCCCCATCAGCTGAACCCCATTTTCCTACACCAATCATTCTATCAACCCAAGCTTCTTCACTGATCTCTCTGCTCTTATTTCAGTGCCAGGTTTTTCTTAGCAACGATTGTTTGTTCTATCTGTTTATACGAAATGAGGTACATGGATTCTGTTATTTTTGGATATCTTGTGTGTGTTTATTTACAGCTAAGATTAATACATACAATAAAGTAATCTCAACAATTACTTGTCTAATCTGCTGCAGATGAGAATATCCTTTGATTCTGGTGACATGATAACATCCTGATCCTGATCCATCTGCATATAGATTTCTTGAAGCAACATTGCTGTTAAAAGTGATGATACAATTTCATTTTTATTCCCAAACTAAACCTTGTAGACTAAAATTGAAAGCATATGAACACTAAGTAATAGCAAAATTAATTATACAGAAATAAGAATTTTAAAATTCATGAGCGCAGAAGTTTTAAGAGTCCATAAATCATTTTGATGATTTGAGAACTCATCAATATCTTGTTCATGTGTAACCTTCTCGAGAATTAATCCTTGACTGTTCTTGGTTTGGTGGCACATTGTCAGTGTGATGATTGTTGTCCTGGTGTCCTATTGCATCATCATTTAATTGTATTCTTTTGTGTTGGTTAAATACAATTGACATGTTATACGTTTCGCTGAAATGGTTTCTTTTCTTTAGTTTTGTTTCATTAGATCTCATTATTTTGTAAGATTGCATTTATTGTGACCAAAGTACAATAGATCAATATTATTCTTCTTCAGATAAAAATCATTTGGATTTGAACCGTTAACTCTGGTTCCCTTTCCACAGATGCTGCCAGACCTGATGGGTTTCTCAAGCATTTTCAATTTTTATTTCAGGTTTCAGTAATTTGCTTTCCCTTCAAATGATGCGTGACAACACCTTGCTCAATTTGAGTCAAAGTAGCAACCAATCAGCACCCTTTCCTCCTGCAGTAAAAATTGTTATGTTGTTTGAAATTTGGCCTTCTTGAATTTTTCCTGATCAGTGTAAGATAAAATGTTTCAGCAATATGTCTCTTTATAGCAAAAAAATTGAGTAGTTAAGTAAATATCAATTACTGTGTAGCTTCATAGGAATTTTCGCAATTCCATTCACTAGGACAATGTAAAAAAGCTGACCAACTCAAAATTATGGCTTGTAATCGATAACATTTCTTGTCAATGCAATGTATTCTGTTAACAACTGCCCTTTTAATAGTATTACAGTTTTTAAACTTGAGAAAACCATTCACTTAATGTACTCATGTACTGTGTATAGATTCAGCATTATTCTACAAGACTACTGTTTGCTTTAGTGACATTCTGCTTTATCTGACATCCAAGCACTAAAATGGAATTATGTAGTTGATTACCTCAATCAGGAAAAAGTGCTGAAGGTTTTACACCCCTCTCTTTCAGGATTATTATTTTATGTATACTGATAGGGAGTAAATAAGATGTGTCATTCTGTCTGAAAGTACAGTGAGACTGTAGCCAGTTATTCTCCTATAATTGGGCTATGGGCGAATGGTGCTCCAGTCAAGATTTGTGACTACTGAATGCATTCTGTCCTTTTTACTGCATCCATGTATAGTCAATCCCAGTTGGAGGGAGAGTGGAAAATGATGCTTATTTTCTGCACATCCTGTCTACTTTCTTGAAAGCTCTGAGAAAATAGCTTCTAGGCATCATCAGTGAAATAGAATTTACTTAATTTATATCATCATCCGCCTACGGCAATATTATTTCAGAGTTGGGTTAAAACAGTGTCTTGTAATGAAAGAAGGGTGCAGCACACACATATTGTGCAACCTTAGGGTAGATCATGAAGCTTGTTGTCTGAGCACAAATCTTGTATTGTTAGGAAAAAAACACTTACTGTGCACTTCTTTTTAGGATGACAGCTCATTTATTTCAGAATTTGTTGCTGGCTACTCTAGTATTTTTGCTGTGCTGTGCAGATATAGTCATTTTCCTCCCTATTTCAACTTTTGGAATTTTGGTGCAACAGTTTAACGTTGAACCCAATGCAGGTTGCATATTTGTATATAGTGTATAATAATAAATTCTTCAACAGAGCAGACTTGAAAATTAATCCATTTGAGAATCTGGAATTTGAACAGTTCATTTTTAACTTAAAATTAATTCACCCAGGTTTGCAATTTCCCTTACAATGATGAACCGTCTGTGGAGTGAATCTAATACTGTGTGGTAATAGTTAGACTTGCCCTTGCTTGTCTAAATTTTTGAATTTCTTATCTGGTGAGCTGCTGAAAATATGAACTGATAATAGCATGACGAGGGAGTCAGTGCATCAGAGACCTGTGTGTACAGGGCAACCTTCTGTCCATCTCCTTTATTCACGTAAAATGAGTATTTGGAATTTGCAAACACGGCAACATCACATAATTCAATGCAATTTAATGAAGAGGCAGAATGAATTGCCATTTTTGCAAAGTTAGTAGTGGCACAGCATTACTCTGGTAACAGCACATGGATTTCCATGTTTAACCTCTCATCTGCCTTCAACTGATGTTGTGTTATACTCTCCAATAAATAGTGGCAAGCATTATTAATCTTAAACATACTTTTACAGAAAATTGTGGGCCACAATGTTTCCACCACTGAGGCAACGACAAATTAATGCCTTACTGAGCCCTATGTCACAAATGTTTTCTTACAAGACCATTCACTTATCAATAGTTTCTCATAAAAACCAAAATTGCTGGAGTAATTCAACAAGCCTGGCAGCACCAGTGGGAAGAAAGCAGAGTTAATGTTTCAAGTCCAGTGACTCTTCATCAGAACTGATGATTAGTTTGCAATATTTTCTCATTCTTCTAATGAATATTTCAATGACCTGTGAGTCCAACATAGCTGCTGCTGAGAAATCATCCTTATAGGGGGACAAAGCCAGTTTGGCTGATTGATGGTTACCTTTGGGGAAGAGGGTGGAGAGAGATCATTCCTGATTCACGTGACCAGGTGTAACTGGAAGAATAAGAACTGTTTACAGTCAGTCAATATGGATACTGTACTGACAGAAAGGCAAGGAATGTCTAGGAAATTAATTATAAAGGTCACCTCCAAGCAAACTCGGGTGAGTCTTGGTTTTTTCAAATACTTAAGAATGACCAAAGCAAGAATGTGCCAATCTGTTAATTCAGGAATGTGACCTGTTCCTTTATACATGAAATATTTGAAATATGTTGAATTACACATTGTGGATGACTGTGGTCTGTAAACCCACGTGCTGTCTGTACCAAAACATCAGTTTAAGTATTAGGAATTAGACTCAGTTCACTGAAATATTCTGCCTATAGAAAGATTGGAAAATATAGAGCTGTGAGAGTTACATATTTGTTCTCAGTATTGCTATTGAGCATGCAGAAAGGAGTCATATTAGAGGGACATCAGTTCTGGATCTGTGCAGGCACAAGTAAGTTGTCCTTTCTAATTGTCCACTCTATATAGACAGGTACAATAAAGCCTTTTGTTGTTCATTCACAATCGTTTAGACCCCACATTAATGCAAAAAACATTGACACCATATTTTAGCTTCTCCTATTCAAGTTATGACCAAGTTAGGTTGGCTGACTCAGCCCTCTATTGCCACCAGCTTGGAAAGTTGAAGGAAGGTTAAAGTCTTTTTTAGTGTGATGTTATATCTCTCTCCGATGAAATGGTAAGTGATTACTATAGTAGCAGTAAGCAGCCAATCACAAGGATTTCTACAGTGAAAGAGAGAGCAATTTTACTACCTACTAACCCAGAAAATATACAGTGAAGATGCAACTTCATCCCTACGGCTATTGAACAGTCACTCGCTCATACAGACAAAATTAAACGGGGATAATGTTTAGTACAAGACAAAGGTAAGAAATGCACAGTTTGTGTCTTTTGGGTGTTATTTGAATGAGGTATAAGGATTTTTTTTTTAATTCTTTGGAATCCAGCATCATTGGTTGGACCAGCATTTATTGCCTGTCCCTAGTTGCTCTTTAGAAGGTGGCGGTGAGATGCCTTCTTGAACTGCTGCAGCCCATGCAGGCTGACCCACAATGCCCTCAGGAAGGGAGTGACAGGATTTTGACCCAGTGACAGTGAAGGGATGGCAATATATTTCCAAGTCAGAATGGTGTGTGGCTTGGAGGTGAACTTGGTAGTGTTCCCATATGTCTGCTCCCTTGTCCTTCCAGATGGGAGTGGTCATGTGTTTGGAAGGTGCTATCAAAGGATCTTTGATGAATTTTGCAGTGCATCTTGTTGATAGTCCACACTGCTGCTACTGAGCATCAGGGTGGACAGAATGGATGCTTGTGGATGTTGTGTCAATCAAGTGGACTGCTTTGTCCTGGTTGGTGTCAAGTTTCTTGAGTGTTGTTGCAGCTGCACGTATCAAGGCAAGTGGAGTGTATTCCGTCATACTCCTGACTTGTGCCTTGTAGATGGTGGACAGGCTTTGGGGAGTGAAGAGGTGAGTTACTCGCCACAGTATTTCCAGCCTCTGACCTGTTCTTGCAGCCATTGCTTTTATGTGGCGAGTCCAGTTGAGGTTCAGGATGTGGATTGTGGTGGATTCAGTGATCATAACACCATTGAAAATCAAGGGGTGGTGGTTACATCATCTCTTATTGGAGATGGTCATTACCTAATATTTGTATGGTGCAAATATTACCTGCCATTTATCAGTCCAAGCCTGGATATTGTCCAGGTCTTGTTGCATTTGAATATGGACATCTTCAATATTTCAGTCATCATAAATTATACTGAACATTGGGCAATCATCAGCAAATATTCCCACTTCTAACATTATGATGGACGGAAGGTCATAGATGAAGCAGCTGAAGGTGGTTGGGCCTAGGACACTACCCTGAGGAACCCCTGCAGAGATGCCCTGGAGGTGAGATGGCTGACCTCCAACAACGACAACCATCTTCCATATGTGCCAGGTATTTCTCCAACCACCGGAGAGTTTGCCCCGATACCCATTGATTCCAGTTTTGCTAGGACTCCTTGATGCCACACTCAGTTGAATGCAGCCCTGATGTCAAGGGCTGTCACTCTCACCTCACCTCAGGAATTTAGCTCTTTTGTCCATGCTTGAACCAAGGCTGTAATGACATCAGGAGCTGAGTGGCCCTGGCAGAACCCAAACTAGGTGTCACTGAGCAGGTTATTTCTGAGCAGGTGCTGCTTGATAGCACTGTTGATTACACCTTCCATCACTTTACTGATGATTGAGAGTAGACTGATGGCGCAGTAATTGGCTGAGTCAGATTTGTCCTGTTTTTTGAGTACCAGACATACCTGGACAATTTTCACATTATTGGGTAGATACCAGTGTTGTTACTATACTGAAAGAGCTTGACTAGGATAGCAGCTAGTTCTGGAACACAAGTCTTCAGTAATATTGTGGGAATACTGTCAGGGCCCATAGCCACTGGAGTATCCAGTGCCTCCAAGAACTTCTCAATATCACTTGAAGTGAATCAAATTTGCTGAAGACTGGTATCTGTAATGCTGGAGACCACTGGAGGACACCAAGATGGATCATCCACTTGTCACTTTTGGTGAAGATTGCTGGGAATACTTCAGTCTTTTGTGCTGGGCTTTTCCATTATTAAGGATGAGGATGTTTGTGGAGCTTCCTCCTCCAGAGAGTTGTTTCATCCAATTACCGCCATTCATGACTGGATCTGGCATGACTGCAGAGCTTAGATCTGACCTGTTGGTTGTGGGATTGCTTAGCTCTGTCTATCACTTGCAACTTATGCTGTTTGGCGTGCAAGTAGTCCTGTCTGGTGGCTTCATCTTGACACCTCCTTTTTAGATATGCCTATTGCCACTCCTGGCATGCCCTCTTGCAGTCTCCATTGAATACAGGTTGACCCCTTGCTTGATGTTAATGTAGTAATGGATGAGTAGGCCATGAAATTACAGATTGTGCTGGAGTACAATTCTGCTACTATTAATGGTCTACAGCACCTCATGGATGCCAAGTTTTAAGTTGCTAGATCTGTTTGAAGTCTGTCCCATTTAATATGCTGATAGTGCTACACA
Source organism: Ginglymostoma cirratum (assembly GCA_024137785.1). Lineage (NCBI taxonomy): Eukaryota > Metazoa > Chordata > Chondrichthyes > Orectolobiformes > Ginglymostomatidae > Ginglymostoma > Ginglymostoma cirratum. The sequence goes on from JAHRHZ010000021.1 coordinate 16,897,186, forward strand.
AAATAATGGAGGGTATTCTCAATGCAAAGGTGGCATTTTATTACCACAAGGACTCTCCGGTGGTCACTCATCAATACTTTCATGGACAGATGCATCTGCAGCCAGCAGGTTGGTAAGGATGAGGTCAAGTATACTTTTTCCTCTTGTTGGTTCCCTCACCACCTGCCACAGACCCAGCCTAGCAGCTATGTCCTTTAGGACCCGAGCAGCTTGGTCAGTAGTGCTGCTGCCGAGCCACTGTTTGTGGTGGTCATTGAAATCCCCCACCTAGAGTTCATCTTGCTACCCTTAGCGCTTCCTTGAAGTGTTGTTCAACACAAAGGAGTAGTAATTCATCAGCCAAGGGAAATAAATTGCAGGAGGTTTCCTTGTCCATGTTTAACTTGAAACCATGAAACCTCATGAGCTCCGGAGTGCATGTTGAAGACTCCCAGGGCAATTCCCTCCTGACTGTATGATTCTAAGTTCTTAGTTTCTTGTGGTTTCTTTCCAGTCAGTCCTGTCACTGGGCTTTTCTTTGTGAGAGGCAGAGAAATAGCATTTTCCAGCCTGTTTCAGTTCTGCAGCCAAAATCCATCTCTTCTGCATGGACCATGGAGAGAGACTCATGAAATGGCAGCTTGTTTGCATATTCCATCTGCAGGCAATGTTTGATCGCCAAAAAAATGAAGATTGTCATGATGGTGCAAATCATCCAGGAGAAAAGATATGATAGCCAAAAGTATAGTGGAGGTTCATGCAAGTAATCCCTGAGATGACAGGAATGCTTTTTGAGGAGAGGTTGAAGAAGCTGTGCCTTCATTTTCTTGGCATTTCAAAGAAATGAGAAATTATCCCATTGAAACTTATAGAGTTCATACACAGGCATGACAGGGTTGATGTATAGATTGTGCTTCCCCTGTCTGATGAGTCTCAAACCAGGGGATACAATCTTAGGACAAGGGGTAAGCCATTTAAAACTGAAACAAAGAGGATTTTTTTCACTCAGAGTGTGGTGACGTTTTGGTATTCTCTACTCCCTAAGGGTTGTGGAAGCTCAATCATGAACATGTTTCAGACTGAAATTGCTGGATTTCTGCAGACTAATAATGTCAAGGAGTTTAGAGATAATGTATGAAATAGCACTGTGGAAGATGAGCTAATTGATTGGCAGAGTGCACTCTTTTATGCCTCTGTTTCTAGATGAGGACCTTTTCGTGTTTCCCAACAAGGGTTTTCCCCTGGCTTCTTTGCTCATTTCACTCAGAGAAAATGCTCATTTCAGCTCAAACTGTCTTTTGTTTAATCCACGTTGGTTTCATGAAACATGGCAGACCTAAGGCATGGCTAGGTGTTCCTGTGGTCATTTTAATGCACTGTTTTTGATGCATTTTTTTTAGAAACCTTTCAGTCCATGAAAATGTCAGGTACTAAATCAGACACATTTCCGGACAGATTCTGAACTACCACTCACTTAAATCAGGCAGAGGAAGGGCACCCACCCCAGGGCAGTTGAGCTCGAAGTAATGACCAGATTGCATTTCAGTGGTATTGCTGGGACACAAGACCATTTTTGCAGCAAATCAGTTACAAAACCCTTCCAGTCCTTAAATGTCATTGTTTCTGGGTGGCCTTCATTCAGCAAGGTCCCAAATGGCCAATTGGTCTCACCATGCCACTCATTATCAATTTTCACTGCCAGTAACCTGAGGAGAAACAACATTTCAAAGGCAAGACGGAAATGTCTAGCAAACAGGATAGATTGTAAAACATGATGCAAGAAATACACAAGGTGCATTTAAGTATAGTGTCACCCAACACATTGGGGCTGTCGTTTTAGTTCTATTGATCTTAATTATACTCTCTCAAAGCTCCACTGCACAGAATATTGTGAACTGGTGTTTAGCAAATGCATTTCTACAACATGATGCATGTTTAATTGTGATGTAAATGGAATAGAATACAACTAATCATATACTGCCAATTTGGAGTATTTGAAAGCTAATGTTGAATAACTAGAATGAAATAATCATCTAAAATATATCAAGTAATGGACAGTAAAGCCTGATTAATATAAAGTTCTTCCATTTAGGTATCAGATGAGTTCATAATTTAAGTGCCTATGGTTCACTGTCAGTTTGCATCAATTAATAGCCCTCTTGTCTCTGTGACAGAAAGTATTACACCCGATTCCATATGTGGCACACAATCTATTGAAACCATTAAGGTGGACAACAGTAAGAATGATTAGTGATGAGTTCACCAGAATAGAGGTTATTTCTAGTTTTGAGTACAACTACCATGGTTATGCAGTTATAATTTTCAGCATTCAACCTTGTTTTCAATTGGAGTTAAATTAAGTTGTTCCTATATATGATACACTATCCTGCTGTACAGGAAAAATATCACTTTTTAATGGGCTATGGAATAAAGGCTAGTTGAAATGTTGCTAGCTTTTAAACGGTTTCCGCAATTACCTCATTAAAATGGATACTGGCATAACTGCCATTACTTTTAATTGAGAGCATGGCAATACCATGGAAGGTTGCCAGTCATTTGTGTCCCTTGCCCTGAACAACACTTTCAATTCCACAGACCAAATGACATATTGGCCGAAATTTTCCTATCAGTCATGAGGCTGTGAAATACAATACTCACTGCACATGAAATATGAATTGACTGGCTTCGCTTTGAAAGAAAAGTTTTCTCTTCATCGTCCAGCAGGCCCTAGCATTGGGACAATTAGCCTGGCTTCCCAGGATGATACACTGCTCCTGAATCATATCCACCAGTCCTTTTGATGTTATGAACTGAAGGCACAGCTCTTGAGTCTGTTTAACTCAGTGAAAGTTATTTCTTTAAAAGAAAAGTTGTCATTATTCAAACAATGTGGACCCTTTTTGAAAACGAATGTCTTTAAAATACATTTAACTCCTCTATAAGAGTTTAAAAATCTGCCAGGGTCTGTGTGCCTGTATATTAATACCCCTTGCACCTATTCCCCACCAACCCACAAAGATTCTCTTATTCTCTGCAGATCCTCAACTTCCCTACAACCCCCAGCTGCTCTTCCAGCACCTAGGATTGCCTGGGCTTTCCAGGAATTGCGGATCCATCTCCAGGACACTGTTCTGTACAACACTAAAGTAAAATCATCAAACCACGTTTCTTTCTCACCAAACATTTCTTTACAAAAGATATAAAAATTATTGAAACTGGAAAAAATTGTTGTATTTTGGCTGACAGTCAAGCATAACCCAATTGGATATTCAGTCTTTCTGTTTCCAAACTTGTGTAGGAAGATAATGTGTCACAAGGATGGATGTGCTGGCTGAATTAATAGCTGGAGATGAACTGGGGAAAATCGCACTATGAAACCTTCAGGAGTACCCTATCACAGGAGTACAGTTAATCACCACTAGCAACTCTACCTTTCCCTATACCTACAATGTCCCAACTCCCAACGCAATCCCCGTTCTTCTACAAATCATCACCAATTCCCAGCTGTGACCTTATGACTGCATTCTGTTCAGCCCATCCCATCCTGGCACCTCTCCACCCTCACAGCCATACTCCTCTATCCGCCTGCCTCCTCTTGGACCCCTCATACACAATGACTCCTCGCTAAATCCTACAGTGCCCAGCTGTCAACCCACCCCCATGTACCTTCTATTGCCCTGTCACTGCCATCTCACTAGCCCCTCTCTGTCCCTCACTATCACATACCCCACCTCGTCACCCCCTACAGATGTCCTCTTCAACCCACCACACTGCAATGTAACCATCAAAACTGCTAGATCCCCATGCCTCATAAAACCTTTCTCCTCTACACTTCAATTCCTCAGTCCCACCTATACTGGAAACCGTACTTGATGCAGGGATATGACAGTATCACAGCCAGGGCAGATATATTGGTCTGGTCTATATTATACTGGTCAGGTCTGTAGTATTTATAATGAGGTCAGCCAGGTGGACATCAGACAATATGAATTCCCTGACTGGGGCTGGTTGTCTGGTCCAATCAGGGACCCCTGGCTGACAGATAGAAACAGACGTGTCAGAGGATTTTTTCACATTGAGAGCTGGCTCTGAGGGAGCTGGATCTCCACAAGGACTCTCCACATGTAAATAAAGGGTGGCTTGATGACAGGATACCATCCTTTGTGGAGTTATTTCAAAGCAGCTTTCATCTGCTGCAACGTTATCGTTCCTCTATTTAGCAGTGACCATTTTATTCCAAGTCTACGGTCGTGGACTATCTCCCTGTTTTCAGTTCACACCTGATCACTCGAATTTATAAAACATCAGAATGTACTGTTTAGAATTTTGGGAAAGCATCGTCAAACCTAGAATCAATTTCTAACATGTGACAGAGAATTCAACAAAGAAAAAATAATTTTGATCGTTATGCACTTTATTATTATAGTTTATATTGATTGTAGAATTCAAACTACAGTTCCCCAGACAGTGAATTTCTCAGATTAGTTTTATTACCAGGAAAAGATGAAGGGGTTGGAAGACTGCTTTTCCTTGCATCTATCTATAGTATTGTTTCAAGTTTATAATCTTTTTTCACTAACCCTTTATCCACACAGAGATAGGGCAAAGTGCTTTGCCTACAGTCCCAGATTGTGTTACAGCAATACAGCTAATCCTGGTTTAGATCTGACAACACCCCGATAGTCAGAGTCTTAGGGTAGTTTTCCCTGTGGTTTTCCCTTCACCCCATCTCTTTTAATTGGTAATCTCACCCTGGTAATTATACCGCTAGTCGAAAATAAGCATGTGTAGAACTGAAGGTACTGCTATTTCCTCCAGGTTTCCAATTAATGGCCACACCTTTGTATCACGTGAATGTATTATTGCATACTGAAAACATGCACTTTATGCAGCTCAAAAAAAAAACTTGCTGGTTTTGAAAGAAAAATTCCTAGAGGTTCAATGCCCAAATCTTTTCCAACAATAAATATAAAAACAGAAGTGTGATACTCCATTTATTAACTTTTGATCATGTGATTAAAATGACCATCACCACACAAAATATCTGTATTGTTAAATGTTTTCAGAAATAGATAAATGACATCCATGTAGTACCTTTTCGGTGACCAGTGGTGTTCTGCAGGGATCTGTTCTGGGACCTCTGCTCTTTGTGATCTTTATAAATGACTTGGATGAGGAAGTGGAAGGGTGGGTTAGTAAGTTTGCCAATGACATGAAGGTTGGTGGAGTTGTGGATAGTGTGGAGGGCTGTTGTAGGTTGCAATGGATATTGACAGGATGCAGAGCTGGGCAAAGAAGTGGCAGATGGAATTTAACCTGGAAAAGTGTGAAGTGATTCATTTTGGAAGGTCAAATTTGAATGCAGAATACAGGGTTAATGGCAGGATTCTTGGAAGTGTGAAGGAACAAAGGGATCTTGGGGTCCATGTCCAAAGATCCCTCAAAGTTGCTACCCAAGCTGATTGGGTTGTTAAGAAGGCATAAGAAGTGATGGCTTTCATTGACAGGGGAATTGAGTTTAAGAGCTGCGAGGTTATGCTACAGCTCTATAAAGCCCTGGTTAGGCCATATTTGGAATATTGAGTTCAGTTCTGGTCACCTCATTATGGGAAGGATGTGGAAGCTTTAGAGAGGGTGCAGTTTACCAGGATGCTGCCTGGACTGGAGGGCAGGTCTTATGAGGGAAGGTTGAGGGAGCTAGGGCTTTATTCAATGGAGAAGAAGGATGAGAAGTGACTTGATAGAGGTGTTCAGGATGATAAGAGGCATAGACAGAGTGAATAGCCAGAGACTTTTTCCCAGGTGGAAATGACTATCACGAGGGGGCATAATTTTAAGGTGACTGGAGGAAGGTGTAGGGGAGATATCAGAGGTAGGTTCTTTACACAGAGAGTGGTGGGCGTGTGGAATGCACTGCCAGTGGTGGTAGTGGAGTCAGATACGTTAGAGACATTTAAGTGACTCTTGGATAGGCTCATGGATGATAGTAAAATGTAGGGTATGCAGGTTAGTTTGATCTTAGAGTAGGACAATAGGTGGGCACAACGTCATGGGCCGAAGGGCCTGTACTGTGCTGTATTGTTCTATGTTCTGTGTTCTTAACATTGTCACAATCAGGTGAGGAGGGGTGAATCTGTTGTCCTTCTCACAACCCCTCTGTTGGCCACATTATTATTTTTATTTCATTTTGCACATAACAATATCACACTTTAATTAAAATATAGCCCACCAGATCAGAATTTTACAAATTGTTCATGGGATGTTGTCATCATTGATTATTTCAGTATTTATTGTTCATCTCTAATTGCCCCGGGGCAGTTACATGTCAACCACATTGCGGTGGGTTTGGAGTCATATGTAGTCCGTACCAAGTAAAGATGGCAGATGTCCTTCCCTAAAGAACACGAATGGACCAGATTGCAAGGTTTACTTGAGTGAAAAGAAGGGGAAAAGAAGAAAAATATAAAACACATCAAATATGAATTGGTATAAACTTATAAAGGACCAAGTGAATCATACAATAGAATGATACAAAATATACAATTTACAAAAGTTCTCACAGTGCTTGAGTTAATATACTTAAACCTATGACCCTGGCTGTTTGGTTGATGTCTTATATCTTCAGCAGTAGTGAAACGTGTAAAATTCTTGAGTTCTCAATAATGGATATTTCTCGTTGTACCATCACTGGCGCTGGCATTGAGATGATGAAGATTTCGTGAGAGGGAAAGAGAGAGAAGCTTCCAGTCCTTCCTGCTGCAAATCTATTTTCCCTTTCTCTGCTATTCTGCCAAGCAGTTATTGAAATATTAACCAAAAAAAAACTGAAAGAACTGCGGACACTAGAAATCTGAAACGAAAACAGTGAAGAAGGGTCACTGGACTTGAAATAGTCACCCTGATTTCTCTCCACAAATGCTGCCAGGCGTGCTGAGATTTTCCAGCAATTTCTGTTTTTGTTTTTTACTGAAATACTGTTCATTCATGTATTCCAGAGTCTGATTTTGTTCTCCTTCTATACTGGTTAAATGTAAGCAACCCTTTGCTGTCCATTATATGCAACTGCTCATATTAATATCAATTAAATTTGCAGATGCAAATTATGTGACATACAAGTTAGTTGCCCAGTTTCAATGTCTTTACTCAAAGTTATAATTTCAGTTCAGATGATTTTGTTTATTCTACATTGGTTTCCTGAACTGGCTTCAATCTGTGGTCTGGTGATCATAACACTTTAGGTTCACATTTCTTCCATTTTTTTTAACAACATTGTAGTCAGTGGAAATCTCAGCTATTAAAAGCAAATTTTGGAAGTTGAAAATTAGAAGTTTACATCAATATAATAACATATCCTCAGGATATCCTTAGGGGCTTAAGAAATAGATCACTTTGCAATGGTGTCCCTGTTATTGATTGAGGTAAGGCGACGGTTGACAAATCAATACATCACCAGATAGTCATCTTGGATTTTGATGATTGAAGAATATTAACTAGAATTTTGGCTAGAATTCTGTGTTCTGCTTCTTCAAAGGAAACTTGGAATATGTTATGTCTGCCTGCTTGGGTGCACGCATCATCCAAAAGATGATACTTCCAGTATTGCAGTTCTCCTTCAGCACAATATGGAAATACTCAAGTACAGGATTGAGTTTGAATTGCTTCCTGACTTTAAAGACGGGTTCTACTAACTGAACCAAACTGATATCTGAGTTTATACCTGACATCAGCTATGAATTATTATTGAGGTTAAACGTATTTCTGTGAAGATACATACTTACATTTAATTAATCTTTTGCTTAAATTTAGTTAATTAATTATCGTCACAATGTTGTGTATTCAATTGCTTCTGTTCCAATATACTCTGCCCATCTGCAAAACTTGATACCATCTGGCATCTTTGTGAAGCCAAGCATTGCAATTTGGAATGATGCCAAGTGACATCTCTAGCAGTGAATGAGTTAAATTGCTAATCAGAAAAAACATATTGCTAGACTAAATTCCTGAACACTGGAATTAACAGAAATAGCATCTTAATAAGCAACCTGTTCATAACAACATGCATCCAAACTCATTACATGATTCATTGGCCAACCATTTCCAAACTAAAATACATCATGCCAAAACAAGGCCAGATTATATTTTTACGTAACGTATGAATGATTTTCAAATGGAATAGCACTGGCATGCGATACATTCAACAATTTAGATGTTTAAATTTGCTGATGGTGTGATTGATTCGATGTGTTTTTTAAATATGTCTGAAGTCTCAGAGAGAAATTTTCTATTTGAATGGATATGTGGTTTAAGGAATCTTAAAAGAAACTGAATTGGAATAACTATATCCTAGAAGCTGTTAAATTGTACTGAATGTAGTATTTGGATGGGTGGAAAAACAATTTTTTTGTGTTGTCTGTGCATAGATGATCCTTGACTAGCTTTACAGGAAAGGAACACGAAAAGACGTGAAGCCAACCTTTTAAGATGCATACAATGGCAGAAGTAAACCATCATCCCAGACTGGCATACAGAAAGTGAAAAAAACTGACAAAAATGTTAGGTAGTGCATTAGCATTTAAGGCACTAAGCCACTTTTGAAATTTAAACTCAACAAAACAGTATTACCCTCTCTAGGTCATGGTTATAATGAGAGGCATTTCACATTGACTCATGTAATGTATTTTTTGCAACAGAATGGCTTCATTGCTGTGTTACTACACTCAGCACCAACATTGACCATTCATTTCTAAATGCTGTATGATAGTCCATTCAACAAAATGCTTGCCAGTTAAAAATAATATTTATTTTTTATTTTCTCCTTTATTTTCAAAGCTGCAAACAAATTGGCTGTCTTAATAAAGTCAAATAATTCAGGAATCACAATTTATGCTCATATAGAGGAAGCTCTTATTGTAAACGCATATGGACAGCTTGATGAATACAAAGAAAGGTGTAATTTTATATGATTAAAAAAAATACAATTGGAGAAACACAAGAGAATGAAAATTATATATTCTCTGAAGTTTACAGCCAAACAGCGAGGAAAGAATGGGTGCAAAACCATAAATAAAAACATTAAAATAATAGTCTTTATTCCTTCTTTCTTCAGCTTCAATTAATAAAACCTTGGCAACATCCATTTCAATCTCATCTTCAACAAAGCATCTGCAGAATTCCAACATTGGCATTTTCATTTAATTTGCCCTAAATTGAATTCTAACTTCTTATTTACTGTTGAATAACTTTTTTTGTTGAAATTGCAAGGATGATGCACAGAATTGGTCTACCTCATTTGCCTTTTTATTAATACATCTGCACAGAATATTGCTAATAAAATGAGCAGATACTGATTGGTTTCTGTATGAATCATATTGACAATTTTTAGCCACTATTTTCTCACTCAAAATTACAGACTTGAACGCTAACCATTAACAGTTAATATATCTTTCGTTGATTGCAGCTTTTCTTGCATGTCCTTCATTGTCTCATGGTGTACCTGTGACTACTGCTTTTGGATGCATTATTCATTACTGAAGACATGAAATCCCTAGTGACCATGAAAACAATAATCTTTATTCCTTCCTTCCCAGGTTTCAGTATTAATAAATGATGCCCAGCTGCTTTTAATCTTCTTTTTGACAGGAAAAGATGTATCTGCATGATTAGCTTAGCGAGGAGCTCTAAACTGTTATCAATTACACTAATTAAAGTCAAATAGAACAGAGCAGTAGCCTTTGTTCACAAATGTAGGTGCTGTAAATCTGTTAATTTAGTGACTGCCCTTACGTTCCATGTTCCAGCATGGCACTACCACTGACCCTTCATTCTTAATTATTTTGGACAGTTCTTCGTCAGAACAAATGGGTTTTTAATAGCCTTCAAATTGTGGAAAAATAGTTTGAGTGAAGTAAGATAAAGCAATATGCTGTAGTAATGCTTAGTAATGATCAGCCAGAGTTATTATAAGAAGCTAGGGCCCTTTTAACTGTGGGACTTGACTTTGCATATACCTTGAATTGAAAACATGAATGTCTTTTCTGTTTATCTGTTTTCTTGTATATAACATGAATCTGAGCATTGTCTATTCACCTTGAGAACTTGCATAGACATACAGCTAAATTATCCAAATCATTCTGAATGATACCAGCACAATAATAGGTATTTTTTTCTGAGATTGGGCTAAGACATTTTGCTGGACAGAGTTTAAGGTGCTTTAATTAGCATTTAACCTTTACCTCTAAGAGATATTGGCAATGGGTGCTCATAGTGTAATTCATTTTACTTTCTATATTAACAGACACAGACAGTCTTGGTACCTTATTCATGTCTTTTGTCAGAATGTGCATGGAGCCCATTCATTTTATGCCAATATCAATACCATGTTCAAACTCTGTACTCCTTCATAAATCTGAAAATTCTGCATTCTTTTCTTTGAATAGTTTGGCTAATTACAATGTTATGGGTGATGGAATAGCTCTGTGTGTATCTTTTCAACCTCCTTCATTTAAATAATTTCTTCTACATCTTTAGTGTGGATGAAATATCTCAAATATTAAATTTATTCTATTGATTTCTTCACAATTTTATTAGCATGGATCATTTCTCCCTTAATATCCATTTTTTCTCCAATGAGGAAACATTGAATTCAATTAGTCTCCTTTTCATAGCTCATTGATCTAAATCCTTCAGCTATTCTCATTCATATTCTTCAGATGGTTTTCAGTGTATTATTTCATAAATTAAGTGACAGGTCAAAATATTTCACTTATGTTCACATCACTGCTTTAAACAGTGGCAGTGAGTTATTTTCTCCTGATACACTCACACATTCTAATTGCCTTTGCATTTACATACAACGTTTTGATTAGTTAGTGGTTTCTGGATACCGTGTTCTACCATAATTTAATGGTGCAACCTTCATTATATACCACATTTGGCTATTTTTAGCTTCATTGGGCGTTAGCTTAGATTGACCAGTACAGAGTATCAATAGGCATTCATCTTCTCCATTGCAAAGTCAATGACATTCGCATTGAATTGTATCCGTTTATTCAGATCACCCTAACCAAATAAATCAGAAAATGAAAATCTACAAGAATGTAGAAGATAAAAAATGGTAGCACAAATAGGTCATACAGTCCGTGGTAATTGCTTTGCCATTCAGTAAGGTTGTAGCTAGTCTTTTACTTCAATCCTCCTGGAAGTGAGGAACCTTGTTGACAAATAAGGTCAGTGGCATTTAAGACAGACATGAGAAGTTTTTTTTTCCATTAGCAAGTCATTAGTCTATGCAATTCCTGTCAGCAAAGAGCAGTTGAGGCAGGACCAGTGAATATTTTTAAGGCTGACTTTATTGATTAACAAGGAAATAAAAAGATATACGTGGGAAATATGAAGGTGGAGTATAGGCCACAATCAAATTAGCCATGATCTCATCAGATGGCAAAGCAGAATTGAGGAGTTGAACAGCCTGCTCCTTCTCTTACTTCATACACAACTCCAGTTTCCAACATCTCCCATCCTGAAAAAGGGTCACTGGACCCAAAACATTAACTCTAATTTCTCTCCACAGATGCTGCCAGACCTGCTGAGCTTTCTCCAGCGATTTCTGTCTTTGTTTCTGATTTACAGCATCCACAGTTCTTTTGATTTCTTGTTATCTCCCAGTTATTGATTTTCTTAGTATGTGAAAAATTATTGGCTCTTGACTTGACCTCAAAGCCAGAGCAAATACAGCTGTCTAGAGTAGATAATTTAAAATTTCATGACTGTTTAACTGAAGGAATTTACCTCATCTCACTTCTAAATGGTCAATTGTTTATTATGAAGCAGTGAACTCGAGTTTCAGGCTCCCTAATCACTCCGAAAATCTACCTGGTCAAACCCTTAAGACTTTTATGTTTCAACGAGATCACTTGTCATTTCTTTCTAAAGATTTCTGAAAATCTGTGGCAGTCTACTTACTGTTACCTCGTAGGATAGTCTTCCTAGTACAGATATCTGCCTAATTAATAATATTGCATTCACATTAAGTCACGTATATTCTTCCTTAGGTAAAATGACCAAAAACTATGTATTCAGGTGTGTATATTTTGGCAAGTTACTTTACAGTTAAGGCAAGGTTTCTTTACTCTTGAGCTCAAAAGGTATTAACCTTACTTTTGAGGGGCTTCTTGCTTTGATCATCATGTTGAGCCACTTTACACAGGTCTCTGAAGGTCATGATTTTGCATGATGGCACTGGCATTTAGCTGACATCTTATGTTGACTTGATAGTCTCCTTCTGCGCTCTTCATTACAAGAGGCACAAAACATGTATAAACCTGTCCAAACGTGTGTGTGGTGTATAGTGATTAGACATAATTTTTGAGAGACAGTGAGATCCCAGATGCTGGTGTCAGAGATAACACAGTGTGGAGCTATAGGAATACAACAGGCCAGGCAGAATCAGAGGAGCAGGAAAGTTGATGTTTCGGTTGAGACTCTTCAGTACTATCTTCACCAGCTTGTTGTGCTTCCTTTACACCATTCACTTGTGTGAAACAATGACTCTGTTCCTTGTAGTAAGAATGCTGATTTTCCCATGCTGGACATGCCTTCTTCTCTTTTGCGAGATGCCTTCCACAATATTTGCAACCTGCCCTTTTGGCTGTGATTCCCTGTGTGCCTGGAGTATCTGTCAGTAAAATGCAAGGTCAGGACCGTTCTACCATGCTTTATTTTTCATATTTGTTCACTCATAGAATGTGGGCATGACTGACTAGGGTTTCTTCCCTACCCCTACTTGCCCTTCAAAAGGTGGTGGAGACCTATGGAGGCATATGGATCCAAAGCAGTCCATTTGGTGCAGGTATACCCACAATGTCATTATGGAGAGAGTTCCAGTATTTTAACCAAGTGACACTAAAGGAAAGGTGATTATCTCCAAGTCAGGATGGTGAATGGCTTGGAGGGGAACTTGCAGATAATGGTGTTCCCGTCTATGCCCTTGTCCTTCTGGATAGTAGTAGATGTGGGTTTACAAGAATCAGTCTGAGGAGCTATGGTGAATTTCTGCAGTGCATCTTGTAGATAATATGTATTGCTTCTGCTGGGCGTCAGTAGTAGAGGGAATGAATGTAGTGTCTATCAAGTGGACTGCTGGATGATGTCAAGTCTTTTGAGTGTTGCTGGAGCTGCACTCATGCTTACAAGTGGTGAGTACTCGATCACACTCTTGACTTATGCCTTGCAGATGGCGAACAGGTTTTGGGGAGTATGATGGGAGTTACTCACTGCAGGATTCCTAGATTCTGACTCACTCTTGTAACCACACACTCATATGTTTAGTTTACTTCAATTTATGGTCAATGGTAACCTTAGGATTTGATAGTAGGAGATTCATTGTAGTAGCGTTATTGAATACCAAGGGGTGATGATTTCATTCATTTTTGTTGCTTGGCACTTGTGTATGGCACTAATGTTGTTTGTAACTTGTCAGCTCTGGATATTATCCAAATCTTGCTTTTTTGGACATAGATTCCTTCAGCATCTGAGGAATCATGAATGATGCTGAACATTATGCAAACATAAGCAAACATCCCTCTTCTGATCTAATGATGGAGAGATGGTCATTGATGTAGCAGTTGAAAGTGGCTGGGCATAGGACACTAGTCTGAGGAACTCCTGCAGAGATAGCCTGGCACTGACATGACCAAACTACAACCATTTTTCTTTGTACCAGGTATGACGCCAGGGAAAGAAGAGTTTTCCCCTGATTCTCATTGACACCAATTTTGCAGGATTTGGTCATTAGCGAGGTACTGCATTTTGGAAAGAAAAATCAGGCCAGGACTTATATACTTAATGGTAAGACCCTGGGGAGTGTTGTTGAACAAAGAAACCTTGGAGTGCAGGTTCATAGTTCCTTGAAAATAGAGACACAGATAGATAGGATAGCGAAGGAGACATTTGGAATGCTTGCCTTTATTGGTCAGTGCATTGATTATAGGAGTTGGGAGGTCATGTTGCAGCTGTACAGGACATTGGTTAGGCCATTTTTAAAATACTGTGAGCAATTTAGTCTCTCTGCTATAGGAAGGATGTTGTGGAACTTGAAAGGATTCAGAAAATATTTACAAGGGTGTTGGCAGGTTGGAAGGCTATAGGGAGAGGCTGAATAGGCTGGGGCTATTTTTCCTGAAGTGTCGGAGGCTGAGAAGTGACCTTGTAGAGGATTATAAAATCATGAGGGGCTTGGATAAGGTAAATAGACAAGGTCTTTTCCCTGGGGTGGGGGAGTCCGAAACTAAAGGGCACAGTTTTAAGGTGAGAGTGGAAAGATTTAAAAGGGACGTAATGGGCAACGTTTTCAACAGAGGTTGATGTGCATATGAAATGAGCTGCCAAGGGGATGCAGTGGAGGCAGGTACAATTATAACATTTAAAAGGCATCTGGATGGGTGTACAAACAGGAAGTGTTTAGAGGGATAGGGGCTGAATGCTGGCAAATGGGGCTAGATCAGTATAGGATATCTGGTTGGCATGGACAAGTTGGACCAAAGAGTTTGTTTCTGAGTTGTATATCTCTGTAACTCTATGACTTGGTGCTACACTTGGTCAGATGGAGCCTTGTCAGAAGTCGCACGACAGCGGTTATAGTCCAACAGGTCTATTTGAAATCACAAGCTGTCAGAATGTAACCCCTTCACCAGGCACTCTGAAAGCTTTGTGATTTCCAATAAATCTTTTGGACCATAATCTGGTGTCATGTGACTGCTGACTTTGTCTTCCCTAGTCCAACACTGGCACCTCCACAAAATGGAGCCTTGGCATCAATGAGAGTCACTCTCAGATTACCTCAGCTTTTCGTCCATTTTTGGACTAGGGCTAGAATGAGGTCAAGAGCTGAGTGGCCCTGGCAAACCCAAACTGGATGTCACTGAGCAGGCTATTGCTGAACATCATCATCACCATCATCATCGGCTGTCCCACACAGACAAGAACGACTCTCTTCCACTGTCAGGGTGACTCCATAATTGGTTGTACAGACCAATCCGGCTACTGCAGGCTCTGTTTCACTTGGGGCAGAAGGTGGTTGCAGGAAGGGGTGGGTGGGGCTTTGATGTGGCAGTGCACTTCTTTTGCTATTTTCACTTGGTTTCCATTTTTCTCCCAATGGCAAGCCTTGAGGTGCTCGATGCCTTCCCGATGCTCCCCCTCCACTTTGGACAGTCTTGGGCCAGTGATTCCCAGGTGTGTGTGGGAATGCTGCACTTCACCAGTAAGGCCTTGAGGATATCACTGAAGCGTTTCCGCTGTCCACCTGGGACTTGCCTGCCAAACTTGGAATGGAGCCCCTGCTTGGAAAGTCTGGTGTCAGTCATGTGGATGACGTGCCCAGCTCATTATAGCTGATCAAGGGTAGTCAATGCCTCGGTGTTAGGGATGTTGACCTGGTTGAGGACACTCATGTTGGTGCATCTTTCTTCCCAGTGGATTTGCAGGATCTTGCGCAGGAAGTATTGGTGGTACTGGTCCAATACCTTGAAGTGTCTGCTGAGCAGGTGCTGCTTGATAGCACAGTTGATGACATCTTCCATTGCTTTGCTGATATTAGAGATTAGACTGATGGGGCGGTAATTTGCTGGGCTGGATTTGTCCTGTTTTTTGTGATCAAGACACACTTGGGCAATTTTCCACATTGTCATGTAGATGCCAGTATTGTAGTTAGCTGAAGCAGTTTGGCTAGGGGAATGGCATGTTCTAGTGCACGAGCTCTCAGTACTTTCGCAAGAATACTGTCAGGGCCCATAATCTTTGTAGTATTCAGTGCCTCCCACCATTTTTTCATATCACATGGAATGAATCAAATTGATTGAAGATTGGCACATGTAATGTTGGGGCGCCTCCAGAAGGTGGTTCAAAGGATCATCCACTCAGCACCTCTAAATCAAGATTGTTGAGAATGATTCAGCCCTATCTTTTGCATTGATGCGCTGGGTTCCCCTATTAATGAGGATAGGGATATATGTGGAGCATCCTCCTCCAATGAGTTGTTTAATTGACCACCACATTCACAATTGGAGGTGGCAGGACTGCAGGGCTTGCATCTGACCTGTTTGTTATGGAATCACTTAGATCTGTTTATCACTTGCTGCTTATGCTGTTTGGCACACAGGTAATCCTGTTTTGTCGCTTCACTAGGTTGACACCTCAGTTTTGGATATGCCTGGTACTGCTCCTGGCATGCCTGCCTGCACTGTAAGTTGAACTAGGATTGAAATCCTGGCTCGATGATAAGTGGGGGACATGCTGTGCCATGGGGTTACAGGTTGTGCTGGCGTTTGATTCTGCCGTTGCTGATAACGCACGGCACCAAATGGATGCCCAGTTTTGAGTTGCTAGGCCTGTTCAAAGTCTGTCTCATTTAGCATGATGATAGTGCCACACAGTTCATGATTAAATGTTGTAGCAAGAGTTGTATCTCTTTTGTCTTGAGATTTTAGGGCCACGCCTGAGAGTTTGGATTCAATACAGACTGACCGAGGAGAAACCATGGTCAACAACTACCTTCAGGCTTGCTCTTCTTTAGATCTTTATTTACTGTCTATTAAGGTTTTTCCTTTGATTCATTTTTAAAAAATTTTTTTAACTTTAAAAATGGCCTTAGCTGTGAAGGGTGGGGTGTGCGGATGTGGTTGTGTGTGAGCGAGTGTGAGCGCATGTGCACATCAGGGACCCCAGTGTACTCCTGGGAGGTCACCTCCAGCTGGCCGAGTCCTCACACTTCAAGGGTCCCCGTAAAATGCCTCTGGCCAGAGAGACGTTAATAGGCCTTTAGCTATCATTAATTAGTTCTGTGCAACACTCAAGTAACCTGCAAATAGCCCTGCCAACTTCCTTAAGACTGTTATGGAAAGGATATTACCCGCAATGATTCATGTGTCTGAGCTGGGCCTTTGAAATCTCCTTCCGTTCTGACATAGAACTGGTTCCCTTCCATGAAAGTGGGTCTCTCAGGTGAAAGTTGATCATTTCCTGGGTCTTCTTGGGTTGCTGCGCAACCTTTCGCCATGGGTCTTGAAGACAGTCTTTGCTGAGGGGGTGGCTTCCAGATATGTGTTTTTATACCCCTTGCCCTGGACCTTCCTGAGTGTTCTGTTGTCTTTGGCCAATGGCATTATGACCGGGGTTCAAAGCATCCAAATGGGGTCATGCCAACAACACTCATTGGTGTCATGCTGGGGAGGAGTAAAGTGCACACCCTCAGACGTTGGCTGCAAGTTAAATTGCTACAAAGTCTAACTGATACTTCTCTAAAACATAGCCCTTGGGCTGGTTGTGACTTGTTCACCTGAACCTTTGTGACGTCTCTGACCTCAGTTTCCATTGTTTTCTGCAGCCAATAGTTACTGGCTGCTATTTAGTTTTAGCCAATGTTGTGTCAGGCCCAGCTGTGGGTCAATTTCAGTTGTCCAAATTTGGGTCCATGGTCACTTGACCACACTTGGCTCAGGTTAAGCTTTTTTTCTACCAAAGTTAACTTCAAGTTGTGTTATTTATTCAACTACATTTACATTTAAGGCGAGGTGATGGTCTAGTGGTATTATCACTAGAATGTTAAACCAGAGACCTAGATAACATTTTGGGGACCTGGGTTTGAATCCCTTCATGGCAGATGGTAGGATTTGAATTCAATAGATCAACCTAGAATTAAGAATCTAATGATGACCACGAATCCATTGTCGATTGTCAGAAAAAAACTATCTGTTTCATTAATGTCCTTTAGGGAAGAAAACTGCCATCCTTACCTGGTCTGGCCTACATTTGACTCCAGACCCACAGCACTGTGATTGACTCTGAATTGCCCTGTGGGCAATTAGCGATGGACAATAAATACTGCCTAGCCAGCAACACCCTCATTCGTTCATGAATAAAGAACTCCCCTTCTACACTGTTAACATAGTTCGATGCCCAAATCTGTACTCTGTCAATGATAATATATACCGAGAAGGCTCAATCTGAGACACAAAAGTACTGTTTTGTCCAATCCTTAATATTCTGTTTTCTATGGCATCTGTTTATCATGAACTGATATCCCATCTGACATTTTCCTTTTCCCTTCTCGTCTTCCATTTAACAGCAATGGCCAACACCCACATAATAGATGAGAAACATCTTCCTTATCATTTCAGAGATAACAAGCATGGGGCTGGATGAACACAGCAGGTCAAGCAGCATCATAGGAGCAGGAAAACTTGACATTTCGGGCCTCTTCCGTACCTACACTGGCCCTAAACCCCACCTCTTCGTCCGTTACATTGATGACTGCATCGGCGCCGCCTCGTGCTCCCAAGAGGAGCTCGAACAGTTCATCCAATTCACCAACACCTTCCACCCCAACCTGAAGTTCACCTGGACCATCTCCAACACTTCTCTCTCCTTCCTGGACCTCTCTGTCTCCATCTCGGGCAACCACCTAGAGACAGATGTCCATTTCAAGCCCACTGACTCCCACAGCTACCTGGAATACACCTCCTCCCACCCACCCTCCTGCAAAAATGCCATCCCCTATTCCCAATTCCTTCGCCTCCGCCGCATCTGCTCCCAGGATGAGACATTCCAATCCCGCACATCTCAAATGTCTTCATTCTTCAAGGACCGCAACTTCCCCCCAACAGTGGTCAAGAACGCTCTCGACCGTGTCTCCCGCATTTCCCGGAACACATCCCTCACGCCCCGTCCCCGCAACAATAACCAAAAAAGAATCCCCCTCGTCCTCACATACCACCCCACCAACCTCCGGATCCAACGCATCATCCTCCGACACTTCCGCCATCTGCAATCAGACCCCACCACCAAAGACATTTTTCTCTCCCCACCCTTATCTGCCTTCCAGAGGGACCACTCCCTCCGCGACTCCCTTGTCCGCTCCACACTCCCCTCCAGCCCCACCACACCTGGCACTTTTCCTTGTAACCGCAGGAAGTGCTACACCTGCCCCCACACCTCCTCCCTCACCCCAATCCCAGGCCCCAAGAAGACTTTCCACATCAGGCAGAGGTTCACCTGCACATCTGCCAATGTGGTATACTGCATCCGCTGTACCCGTTGTGGCTTCCTCTACATCGGGGAAACCAAGCGGAGGCTTGGGGACCGCTTTGCAGAACACCTGCGCTCAGTTCGCAACAAACAACTGCACCTCCCAGTCGCGAACCATTTCAACTCCCCCTCCCATTCCTCAGATGACATGTCCATCCTTGGCCTCCTGCAATGCCACAGTGATGCCACCCGAAGGCTGCAGGAACAGCAAATCATATTCAGCCTGGGAACCCTGCAGCCA
>JAHRHZ010000021.1:16919025-16963535 GCA_024137785.1 Ginglymostoma cirratum
CTGCTCCTCTGATGCTGCTTGGCCTGCTGTGTTCATCCAGCTCTACATTAATGTTTTGGATGAGTTTTAGTTTATTGAGTAAATAGAATAAACCCCACATCTCTCATGTCTTCCCTTATAATTGAAGCCCCTGACAGTAGAAGTCAATCTTGCAACATTTCTCTGCACTATGTCAACGCTAGAATATTGTTTCACTTTAATTCACTCTTGGAAGCCAGTGTGCTGATCCCTAGTTGCCCTTCAGAAGGTAATGGTGAGGAGCTTTCTTCAAACTGTTGCAGTCCATTTTATGTAGACATACCCATAATGATGTTAGAGAAGGGAATTCCAGGATCTTGACATAGACTCACTGAAGGAACAGTGATGTATTTCCAAGTCAGAATGGAGTGTGCCTTGGTAGGATCTTGCTTTTTTTGTCATCTCATCATCAAAAGTAAATGGAATATGAAAGATATAGTCCATATTCCTCCAAGGCCACAAAATGTAGAGACGATGGGTAAATCTAGAGGGATAGAGGTTGCAGGGCCCTGGATGCATTTCAAAATGTTTCTCTCGGCACTGCTAAAAAAAAATCTTGATTGCGGACCATGGTCCTGGAGGCTTCCCTAGCTTGGACACTAAACATGATTCCTAACATGTTGATCCTATGTTAAACCACTTTTATTGGCTACACTGACCATTGTAAATGTGATGGTCTGCCAACAGCTGGGATCATGACAACTCCAGACTTTGTACTCAGAAAACAGAATCCCCAATTTAAGCACAGGCATTACCTTTCCAGGTCTCAGATTAATTTCCTTACAGTGATTTTTTACCAAAATTAACTTGAAAACATACTACAGGTGTTACTGATTTTCAAGTCAACGATCCAAACTGATGAAACTTATTGCTTGCTGCTAACCACCCCTTGCCTCAGTCCAACCAACCCACCTAAATTTGGGTGAAAATGAGTTTCTATGACTATGCTGCACAGTAATCTGACTTATTTTGTCCGATGTTTCCTTGCTTGGACACTTTATCTATTGTTCCTTGCCTCAGAATGAAAACTGATACTTTAATTCTTTTTTACCCCCAATGTTGGACTTAACCACTTTCAGATCAGATACAGTGCAGATAAATACTAATCCATGACAAACACGTACATAGCCATGATAGATAAAGTGTCTGAGATCCCAATTAAAAAATACATCTCCAAAAGACAATTCTAATACATCCTCTAAAGTTCATACCAAGGTTTTGTGGAGCTGACCTGCAGAATTATATGATTTGGATTCATGTCTTTGTTTAATTGGAATTAGACTATTAGGATTCAATTAGTTATTAGCCTTAACAGCCATCAGGTTGAAAAATATACTTTTCGGACTCTTTCCTCTGAACTGGATTTAAATCTGGCCCCACAGGATGAATCAGTTTTGTTTTTGAAGAGCTGTCTTTATTATGATGTGCTTACAATGTGAGATGCATAAAACATTTGATTGAAAAGGATTAGAAAGTGAAATTGTTCTTTGTTGCTGTCAGAAAGTGAACAATAGCATATTGGCATCCCTCTCAATTTTGTTTACTGTGGGTTTCGAAGGAACATGGCAATGGGATAGGTTGCAGTACAAAATATTGCTCATTTCACCCCTTGCACTGAAGTTTTGTTTTCTGTTCAGGAGACTTAGGTTAGGTCATTTCCTGATGTCATGCTCCAAACTTTGGAAAGTCATCTCGTTCTTAGGGTTCGGTGCAGGCTGGAGTGTTGGCCATTGAAACCAGATGCAGGTCCTACGGGGGAATGGAGATGGCCAGATACTTAATTCAATAGGTCAGAAGGACCACCTCCATTCACTGGGACATCAGCTCAGTTTTTCACTTAGTCATCTGGTCCTCTAACCCTCAACCCTTATGCCCCAATATCTCACCTTACCTCCATTCACTTTCTATAAACCCAAATTTATGATTCCTCCTTTATAACCCCTCATATCTCAAATGACTTCTCCATATATTCTCCATAATCAGTCATGGAATACCAACCACATGCAGACACTGAGGAATATAGTAACACTGGTAAGTTTTGAAACGCTTTTTTTTCAAATTCTTGAAAAATAAGCCCACTTAATTGTCAATCAAATGTGAGCTTTAGATACTCCCCTTAAGAAATAATATAAAAAGTGGTCATTAATCTGTCAAAATAAAGAAACAAACATTTTAAAACTTCGACCACTTAATCCTGCTTTATGCTCGTAACACCACGAATCAAACTAAGCATGTTTCCTCCCAGCTGAGTCAACAATCCTTGCTGAGCTAAATCTATTAATGTCAGAATGATTCATGCTGAGATGACATTATACAGCTGAATAATCAGGCCCCACACAGTTCAATACAATTTATTCATTGAAGTTGCCCAAATATTTCTTAACAAATTCTTCTCATCAAAGAGGTCTGGCAATTTCAGTATTTTTAATCTCTGAAAAGGTCTTTGGAATTTAAATCACTGTAATACTAAAAACCACAGTTCCCAGGCAACCCATTTAAAAGTAACTCTCAATACTTTTGAATACCTGTGAACCCTCACACTATGTGGCTCAATTTAAAGGTCATTGGCATTTTGGGGATGGATTCCTACAATCAATTACTACAACAAAAACTTACCTGAAGCATGGTCATGAGACTGTGTATAAAGGCAAATTTGATTCTCATGAGAATTCAGTGGACTGTGGGAAAGAAGTGCTTTAAGAAACGTTTATTACAATATTTGAAAGATATTTGGATAAGGACATGAATGGGAAAGGTTTGGAGGGATACAGGCCAGGTGCAGGCAGGTGAGACTAGTCTAGTTTTGGATTATGTTCAGCATGGACTGGTTGGACTGAAGGGTCTGTTTCTGTGCTGTATGACTGTATGACTCAATGGTTTGATTTATTGTTGTCACATGTACCTAAACATGTGACAGCAAAGTAAAAAACTTTGTTTTGTATGCAGTACAGGAAGATCATACCATATAAAGCATGTTAGGGTAATAGAACAGACCAAAGAGGACAATGTTACATCTACAGAGAAGGTGCACAAGAACAAGATCAACATTAAATTTAAGTTATCAGTACGAGGCATGTTTTATGCATAGTTGTAAGGTTTATTAGTGTGAGCAAGGTTTACTTGAGCATAAGCAAAGTTGACTAATAATAAGGGAATGGCAGGGCTGGTTCAATCTCAAGAATGAGCATGTGGACACTCCAGGCCTCTCCTTGTCTCCTGGTTAACACTTGTGCAGTAAGTGGTGTCAGTTGCAACAACTTGACCTCATGGTTTTGGAACTTGGCTGGTGTCATTGCCATGCATCCATAACACTGAGAGTTACATGCATTGCACATAAGAATATGCAAGGAGAAAGGCAATAGATGACCACCAGGCAGTTGAAAAGGAAAAGGCAGGCAATACAGAAATCCCTCGAATGCATCTTGTTTTCAAACCAGGTTCATCTGTGAAATGTGCAGCCAGAGCTAAGTCCGTGGCAACACAGGGGACACTTGCACAGAGGTGTAAAGGAAAACTGGAAGAGTCATGGAAATAAGTATTTGACAATTAGGGGAACTGGAAGATGATTCTGCAACTGCATGAATTCATACACCTCTCTTGTGTCAGTGTCAAGGGTATCACTGAGTAAGGGTAGAGCCCCCTGAGTTTGGTTGCAGGGATGTGTAGGTTAGAGAACTAATGACGTTGGAAGATAAAGGGGTGTGGTATTGCAATCAAGCCACATTTAAATTGGTCAGAAAATGGATTGTAGCATTTGGGAAACCTTATTTGTTTTGTCTGGATTTGAACTGAACTTTGAGGGTTAAGAGAGAATGTGATGCACATCTATTCAAGCACAAAACACTAATCCCATTTGACAAATATGAAATTCTTTGAGGGCACAGGTAGGAGTCCTCACACTTTGAAACTATTAAAAAGTTGCACAGAATTATTTCAAAAGTGCTATTGTGTCTTGTGAGCCCTTTATAAATGTAGCTTGACACCATAATGGGTTATATTCCATGTTGTGTCATATTGCTTGAGATGCTCACACACTACCTCTCTAAACTCAAGATGCAGAATTGTTATTACAGCTGTTGGCACGGCAAAATAATACTGAAAAACACCGTAGAGAATAGTTTAATTGCGATGCATATGAGGGGACTGAAATTGATATTGTAAAAAGTATCAGATTCATGTGGGTAAATCTGGATTGTTGTCCGAGCTTTAGCCACTGACCAGATTCTACGTAAATGCATTTTGCTCAAACACTATACTGGTGAGACAAACAAAAGTGTCTGAATCAACTTGCAATTCAATGCAATTTTATTCACAAAATACACTAAAGGCACACAAGGAGCCATATGGCCAATTGTTATCTAAAACCATGTTCTTTCACTATAGAATTCCAGATTCTTGTATTAATTACTCTACCAATGGCAATGGTAAATCTTTGTTACAATGCCTAATTAACTACTACTGGCTATCAGATTAGGACGAGTTACTACCCTTGTAGTTAAACTTGGTCAGGCTGTGTGCTTAGTTATGATGCACTTGGCAAAGGTCAGTCTCTTCTGTGGTCTTCTTCTCTCTCTTTCCAAGTGATTGGAGCTCCATTGCTCAGCTGGGTTGAGTCTTTGCTGTGGGAATGGCTGCCAGGTGTCCCTTCTTATATATTCTGCTGCACCCCCCCAGAAGGTTCCCTGGCCTTCAACCAATCAAATTTCCAGGTCAAGGTCACTGTGTCCAGTGGAATCCCCCTTCTCCATAGATGTTCATGTTGGGCTACAGGGTCACCAGTGAGTCTGCTCGTTGTACTCTAATACACAAACCAGCATCACTTTCCAGCGTATGCCCTAACTTGTCCTTGCCAGTCTTTGTCTCGTGTGGATGCTTAATGCTTGGCCTGCTTTGAAAATACCATCAGGCCTGGGTACTCAAAGGTTGCCCATTCTGTTTTCCAGCCTAGCCATTCAGGCCCAGGACTATCTGGCCACAGGAAGGAAACAGCAAAGATAGTTATATTTATACAAATAGATTTGCTTGGTACATTAAACATAAAGGAATGGTACATGTGACTACACCACAGGTGAAATCTTGCCCCAAAATGTCCTCATGAAATTATGTGTACCAATCATTTTCGTTTTAGGATGGAAAGGAACCAGAAGGAACAGGTTTCAACACCTTCAGTGTCATAACGCCATACATAAAATGAATTGTGAATGATTAAAATAAAGCCAAAACAATGGTGGAAACACCCAGGAGATCAGGCAGCATTATTGGAGATAAAGAGGAATAGTTTTCAAATTGATAATCTTTCATCATGTTGACCAGGTCATGTTGAGGCATCAGCGGTTTGGTTACTGGCCAGAAAGCCTGCAAGAGACCCATACTGTCTCAAACAGGGAAAGCTTGCTGAACCATTAAGCAGTGGCAAAGCCACCAGCAGACTGCCCTGGTATCAGAATGGCATGGCTGCAAATCTCACCCAGCAAGAGCGGCTGGCCAATCAGATACAAGTGAATACTCCAACTAACTTGGTTTCTCAGGACAGCAGGCAAAATAATATTTTTGTATGTTTATTTGATGTGAGCATCACTGGCTAGACCAACATTTATTGCCCAATCCCCCAACAGCTCTTGGAAGAATGTGGTGGTGAACTGCCTTCTTGAACTGGTGCAGACAGGTGCTTTCACTGTGCAGGGACCAACAATGCTGTGAGGAAGAGAATTCCAGGTGTTTGACAGAGCAACACTGAAGGAAAGGGGATTTATTTCCAAGTCAGGATGGTGGGTGGATTGGAGGGGAGCTTGCAGAAGGTTGGTGTTCTCATGTATCTGTTGCTGTTCCTGACTTAAACCGTGTAGATGGCGCACAGGCTTTCAGGAAATAAGTCATTCACTTCAGGGTTTCTAACTTTGGACCTGCTCTTGTAGCCATTATATTTGCCTAGGGTAGCCCAGTTCCATTTCTGGCAAATGGTAAACCCCAGGATATTGATAGTGGGGGAATTCAGTGATCCTAACACCATTGAGTTCAAAGGAATAATGGTTAGAATCTTTTGCTGGAGATGGTCATTGTCTAGCATATGCATGGTATCAATGTTACTTGTTACTTTTCAGCTCAAAAATGATGTTGCCCAAGTCTTACAATACTTAGATATTAAATTCTTCAATATCTGAAGAGTTGTCAATGGTGATGAATGTTGTGGAACCATCATGCAACATCCTCACCTTCAACTAGTGAAGAGGTTTTTTTTCCCTTGATTCCCATTCACTCCACTTTTGCTCGGTACCCTTGAAGTCACAAGTCAACTTTATGTATCTATTCAATGTATTATATACAGGAAAATGCAGATGTAAAGGAAAATTTTTCAATAGTTTTCAAAAAAAAAAATCATGAAGCAGTGTAATAGTAATCCAAAAGTCAGATGTCCTCACAACAACACCCGCTGCACACATTGAAGCAAGAAACAAATTGCTGATATTACTTCTGATTTCTGAAGAAGGGTCTAGGCCAGAAACGTCAGCTTTCCTGCTCCTCTGATGCTGCTTGGCCTGCTGTGTTCATCCAGCTCCACACCTTGTTATCTATAGCTGATATTATTGCTGTTTGTGTTCACAACTAATTGCTAAGTGCATTCTTTTACCTAATATTTTAGTGGAATGTTAAACCACTCAGAATAAATAGCTTAATACTTTCATTAAAACAAAAAGGAAACTCTGTACAACTGAATTAAATTTTTGTCAGTTCATTTATAGCAAATTCTACCTTTGAAATATACTCATTTTAGGGAAAGAAATATTTTGACCAGATGCTGATTGCCTTCAATCAGCAACATAACACGTGCCAGCATGCCAGTTGGTTAGGCAGTTATCCAAGCAGGTTGCCTATATTGTCAACATGGTAACTAAACACTCCGCCATCTGCCACTCTTTTCTATAAATGTAGCCAGTCAGATTTATATATCCTCCAGCTGATTTTTACAAGCCATGATTGGGAAAGCCTTAAATGTGCTTGTGTCAATTCATTCAAAGGCTATCTCCGTGTTTCAACTTTCAAATTTGTCCGTCATTTTTAGTTACATAACTTTGTAAGTAGTGAAGCTATTCATAATTAATTGACTCTTAGATCCCTACTTGAGAAAGAATGAAGTGCCTACAATTAAGCTTCTAATCTCTGATACTCTGCCCTGAAAGGTTTGGATTGGTAAAGAGAGTTCTTGTATCTGCTAGGTGAAAGTCTGTTCTGGATGCCGAACAGAATGGAAAGGCTATTATTTCCACTGACAACAAAGAAAGGCTTTGCTGGAGAGACTCAAGTGTTCGAGGGCTTGCCCTTTTTGTACAAACTCACCCACACTAGAGAAAAATCAGTACTTAAGCATTCAACTGCAAACTGTTTAGTTTCACTTTTACAATATCTCATTACCTTACAGCTTTGCAACTAGCAAAGGATTCACACAAGTACAAGGGTTTGTGACCTGTTTGTGACTCTCAAAGTGCTTTTTCTCTAGATCTGAGCTAGGGATAATAATTTTGTAGGTTTATTGCACAAAAGGCTGAATAGTTTGTGTTAACCTGTCTACATAGTGCCTCAATAGGTGTTGATTACTATTGAAGCTTAACTAGTGAGAGTAATCTCAGTTCACCTCAGCTCTATTTAAGAGACGGCCTGCTGAAAATGCACAATCAGTAATCTTCACACGGTCAGGAAGGAGAGATCTGGAGTGTGACACAGCCTGAGTAAGTATACAATTCAAAGATTTTGGAGGCAGCATGGGAATTCAGCGCAGAGGAGAATAGAAGCTTTTTGTTTCCTTTGTTTGTAAGGTCTTTTCAGCAGAAGAAATTGAAAGACAGGTTCAGGGCCCAACACAAGACGAGGTGACATAATTGAAAAACTGTAAGTTAACTGGTTGGTAATAGCTGCTAATTTGCATATTAAAGCTTATTTTCAGATTGAAGGTAAATATAAGAAATATTTACAGATTACAAACTAAAAGACCAATAGGAAATTTTTAAAAATAAATTAAGACCAAAGTAAATAAAATAGACATGCAGAGCCAAGCATTGTGCTGTACTTGCAATGATGTGGGAGCTGATGGATCCCATTGCTTTTCATAGTGACCACATCTGTAGGAAGTGTTGGTTGTTTGAGGAACTCTGGCTGAGAGTTGATGAGCTTGAGTCTGAGATTTGAACACTGAGAGACATCAGGGAAGGGGAGAGTTACCTGGATGCTGTGTTTCAGGAGGCAGTCACACCCCTTAGATTTGAATTTGGTCAGGGAAGGAGGGTGTGACTATGATTGAGGCAGGTAGAGGGATCTAGGAGGTAGCACTAAAGGAGCCTCAGCCCTTGAGCTTGTCTAACAGTTCTGAGAATCTTATGCTTTCTGTGCATGACGGTGGGGGCTGTGAGGAGGATGAGGAAACTGACCATAACACTGGGTACAGGGAGCTATTCAAGGGGGGAGAAAAAAAGAAATGTAGTTGTAATTGGGAAAGTATAGTAAGGTGAATGGACACTGTTCTCTGTGGCCAGGATTGACAATCCAAAAAACCCAGTGTTAACTGTCTGGTTCCTGGGTTGAGGCCATCTCATCTGGGCTGCAAAGGGACTTGGAGTGAGAGGGGAAAGATCCAGTTGTGCTCCACACAGGAACCAATGACATAGGTAGAAAAAAAGGTCCTTCTGAAGGAATAAGAGCAACTAGGAGCTAAATTAAAAAGCAGAACCAAAAAATAATAATCTCCAGATTACTACTTGAGCCACTGATGTAATTGGTACAGGGTCAACAAGATTGAAGAGATAAACACTTGACTCAAAGATTAGTGTGGAAGAAATGGATTTGAATTAATGGGAATTTGGCAACTGTACTGGGAAAGGAGGGAGCTGTTCCAATGTGATGGGTTTGACCCGAATAATGGTGACCCCAGAGTCTTGGCAAATTGCATAACCAGGAGTATCCACAGCCCTAATCTGTGTATATTTAAAATAGGGCTGTGGATATTTAAAGTAAATAGTTGGATGGTGGGCTTAGCTGCATGAAACATTATAAAATCAAAGGCAAAGGGGAAGTTAGGATCACAGGTTGACTGTTATAAGAAAATAAAAAGAAAGGACAGAATGTGTCAATCTCATATTGCACCAAGGAACCATGAGTATTGGGAAAGTCAAAAATAGAAAATCATAAAGGCTTTGTACCTCAATGCACAAAACATGTGGAATAAGGTGCAAATCTATGTGTTTGCACTGCTCCTTCACAACACCAGGGACCCAGGTTCAGTTCCAGCCTGGTGTGACTGTCTGTCTATGTGGGGTTTTCATATTCTCCCCATGTCTTCCTCACAGTGCTCAGGTCTACCCCCTCCCCTCCCCACAGTCCAAAGACATATAGGTTAAGTGGTTCGGGCAGTTTAGCATGGCCTGTCATGTCCAGGGTTCTGCAGGCGAGGTGAGTTAGTTATGGTAAATAGAGTGGGGTGATTTGAGATGGAGTGGGATGCTCTTCAAAGGATTAGGACAGACTCGATGGGCCAATTGGGCCCAATCTGCACTGTAGGAATTCTGTAATTTCATAACCATTAAGGAAAGATGATTACAAGGAGATTAAAACTGGGAACTTAACTATTAAGGATAGTTGACTATTTGGACAAACAGGAGGTTTGGAAAATGTGGTGGGGTAACATTATTAATAAAAAATGCAATGAGGACAGTTGCGAGAGACGATCTAGGCTCAAATGATGTCGAGTCCATTTAGGCAGATTGGGTTAATCAAATTGGAATGAGTATCTATGGCAACAAATTGATAGAATGCATTAGGGATAGTTTCCTAGAGCAATATGTCATGGAGCCACTTAGATAGTAAACTATTTGGGATCCAGTAATGGGAAATGAGGGAGATTATCCCCATATGAAAGATCCCCTTGGAAGTAGTGATCATGGTATGATAGAATTTAGTATTCAGGAAGCAGGAGTGGTGTTTTTGATGGACGGTTTATCCAGGACTCGGGTAATGTTCTAGGGACCCCGTTTCAATAAAATCTGTTGGGAAAACCTGTCTGGTTCACTAATTTTTCCAGGGAAGGAAACTCCAGAGCCACAGATATGTGATTAACTCTCCTGGCAATTAGGGATAGACAATAAATGCTGGCCTATCCAGCAATGTCCTTCTGCCATGAAAATATATTTTATATATATAAATTATAACAAAGCATTCATTTTCTCACTCAAACTGAATATATTGTTCAGTGGAAGAACTGATGCAGTCTCAATAGATCAAGGCTCCATATGTTGTACCATCCTATTATTCTCAACATCAGGATGTCCCAAATTTTCATAGCTTTTGTTGTACCCTTTAGCTCAGTGGAGCTCTTTATTAGCATGTGAACTGTGTCCTTACCTACTGAACTCTTTTGAAATTATTGTTAAAAATGCCCTTGTGTCATGTAACTTGCAAAATTAGCTGAGGTATACTTTTCTTTAATGTTATATTTGGAAAAAACAACCAAATGTTGAAATCTTCATGACAAACTTTTTTTTTGCATTGGCTGAAATATTTTGACACAATCAATAATTGAGAAGCACTGCAACTCCCAGAATACACGGTGTCACTTCCAGGATGCAGTTATAGCTATCACCATTCTTTTCAAAGCAAAAAATGGACAAATGATTGGCAGCAATCCAAACCATTTGTGGCTGTATTCCAGGATTTCCTGGTGGCATCAACTGCTATCCCTTTGCTGACTTTTTGATGAAACTGTGGTGACTGAAAGCTAGAGATGAGATGACATCGTGACATAAACATCCTAGACGATGTTCACATTCATCAGGTTAGAAGTGATGATCATGCCAAAATGACATTTAAATGTCTAACTTGACTCTCTCAATTAATTTGATGTGAGGAAGCATTTTAATAGCTGTAAAGTCTGTGCAATCACTCAGGCTATGGTATGAAAATAATTGTAATACAAGTTTAAAGCTTTACTGGCAGTCTGGGGACTGCCAGCAAGAGAACATTCAGCAGACCTTCAAGTTCTGTCATGGAAAATCTTCTCCCCTACTCCTCATGGATTCTCATGTGGAAACCAGGCAGCTTGTCAAAAATATTTAACTGTCCCCAGGCCAGAAGAGCAGCTGTGGTCAGTCATATGTTTTTGTGACAACAGAAAGATGCCAAGGATATAGCTTGTTTGCCAGAATGTGAAGTTATTGGTTCTTCACTTTAAAGGCTCAATTTCTGTACAGTTCAAATTCTACAAAATGGCATAAAGTATTAAGATAATTAGTAAAGTAACATGGGAATTAGTGAAGGAACATGCATCAAAGCATTATTAAGTGGATAATATATTAAGATGGGAAGTACCAGCTAAAATGATAGATATACCAAGCAAGAAGGAAAATAAATTTAATCAAATGGAAAGCTTTAGAGACAACACTGAAAGCAAATATTAAAGATCCAAGGAGTGTGGAAAAGAGAAAGATAATGAGAGTGTAAAATAATGACAGTGGGGAAGAAATTTGAAAAACTATGATGAGGTAAAAAAGGTAATTATTGAAACTCTGTGATATGATGTTTTAAATGTCCTTGCAATGTGTAACATATTACAGAAAAGAATGTTGCAAATATGATAAATTTCAATTATCAATGTTCCATAAAACAGCATATCTTCTGACTTGTATCAGCATTATGCAACAGAAAATTTGACATATAATGCAATTGTTATAAGAAGCATAGAATCTCTACAGTGTCGAAGCAGGCCATTCAGTCTATCGAGTCTCCATCAACCTTCCAAATACCATACCTCCCAAACCAACATCCCTCTGTGGAGTTATTTCAGTTGTTAGTCCAAATTAATGATTGGCTATTAAAATATTGAAAAGAAGTACAAAACTTTGGAAAGATGTGGAAGGGAAATAGAAAAGGTTTCAGACAATTTATTTTACATTCCAGGAACTGTGTTTCCAGAAATGCCAATGAACACTAAAATTGTAAAATGTCCAAAGAAGTCAAGGAATGTCATGGAAAATATAAAGGACAATAACTAGGTATTCTTCAAGTATATTAGAAGCAAGAGAAGGCTGCGGAGGGATACTTGACTGTTTATCAGTTGCACAGGGAAATAGCAGAATTGTTGAATCAATTTTTTTTAAAGTCTTTGCTGCTAGCAAAAGGGAAAAGATGTTTGAATTGGGAGACCAATATTGAAGAAGGAATAGATGGGAAACCCTTAAAATTGCAAGGAAAAATATAACACATAGGTTGAAAAAAATTTTGTAGTAAGTAAGGCTCCAGGTGTGGATCATTTACATTTGGATGGTTGCAATATTGCAAATCCCCACAATATTTTTAGCAGCACATTGGATTCAGGTGATATCCCAATAGGACAGAAAATAGCCAATCTGACCCTATTTTACATAGACAAGAAATTCATTCTCAAGTTATGGATCTGTGGACTTCACTTGCGGGGCTAATAGTGATAAAATGCTTTTGTGATGTTGAGAAATAGCCTAATGATCTGAAAGGACTGGAAGTGATTAGATAGAGATCCAGCATGAACAGAAAGGGCTATGGGGAGAAGGCAGGTTTGTAGGATTACTTTTGGATTGCATTGGCAAAAAGCCAGGCAGAGTCACAATGGGCCAGATGGCTTCCTTCTGTGCTGTCAACAGTTGTGTTTCTGTGATTCAGGAGGATTAGGTTATGTTTAATCAAATTCATTGGACTTTGAGAGGATGATACCAATCCGATCAATATCAGGCAGTGGATGATATCTACCTGGACTTGGAAAGCTTTTTGTCACCATCCACATAACACATTAAACTATACAACGCCACACACTGACAAATAAGATAGTTGTAAGTTGGCTTGTTCTGTGGTTTGAAGGTAGATTTTAAAAACTGATTATGCTGAGAGTGGAATTACACTAAACTCAGGTTGCCAATGGAATTCAATAGCTGTATGTGTAGAGATACGAAAAGACTCAAAGAATTTGATATTGTCCAAGGTACTTAAATTTGTAAATGACATTAATTTAGATGCAGTGGTGAAAGATACTATTTAGAATATGATAATCCAAAGAGACTCCAGTAGGTTGGAACTATGGACAAAGAGTTAATTTCTGAGTAAAATCAAAAACCAATAATATAAAAGAAAATTTGACCTATTTGTAACTTATCATTGGTTTTGGAAGTAGAGAGGCAGAATTTTAACTTCAATTCCAAAATGGTAATGTGGTGGAGAAGGTTGGCTGTCCATTACAGAATTCACCGGATATTCATTCCATTGAAAATGATTGAATTAAAATTGCATGGGTTCTGAAAAGGTCTTGTGATCTGCTTCACCAGGTGAATAGCCATTTGTAGTGAAGGCCCCACTTTCCTTCAGGAAGTCAAGAAACATCTGCAGTTGAAGCAGGTTTAGAGGCTTTGGGGCAACCAGACTTGAGAAAGTAAGTACAATTTAGTTTCCACTTCGAGTAGTTTATTGTATCCTTTGTGCTTTCTGCTTTTCTATATGTTAGCCCACATATAGCCAGATGTCTGCAAGTTCATTAAAGACTAATGATGTATGCTAAAATTTTATATAAAACTTATATATATAGTCTGGTATACATGTTTATTTTGTATATAATGTAACTGTGTAATCTTGATGTGATGACTAGCTGGCAGACCAACAGCTGGATCTACAGAGTGTAAGCAGGAGACATTTTTATATTTGGACTTTGCATGTCATGATGAGATCCAGCTTTCATAAAGGTTTCATACCTCTCTGAGATTTGTGCAATAACACAACATCCTTTCTTTTATATATTGCTTCACTTTAATGTTATTTGTAGTTAAATAGCAATATTTGCCGTAACCGCAGGAATGTGGGGTGTAAGAGATTCTGCACTGCATAGATTGCAGAACTGCGATGCCGAACTATCATTGCACAGCATCACTACTGGTGGAGATATGTAATTGCAAATTGACAGTTAACCTAGAAAATTTCCAACATGACATGGAAATTTATTGTAGAATAAACTGATGCAAAAGTATGACAGAAGTATGACAGCAAGTAGGTTTAGTAAATAGGAAGTACATGGAAGCATGAGATTTTTAGTATTAAACATAAAACCTTCGTTATACATTAATTGTTGTGTATCTTATTACCATTCTGTTCTTGTAAAATATTTGCTATCAGGGATGTACGCAAAAGAAATAACAGAGAATTGAACAATATGTTTTGATGCATATGCTTAGAAACACCACCACCTGCAAATTCTCTTCCAAACCACTCTCAGTTTGACTTTGAAATATATCACTGTTCCTTATTGTCACTGGGTCAAAATCTTGTGGCTCCTTCCCTAAAGTTATTGTGGATTTCAGCAATTCAAGGAGACAGCCCACCAACACCTTCTGGAGGGTAATTGGTGATGGACATTAAGCGCTGGACCAGCCAGCTACACTCATATCCCATGACTAAATATTAATAAAAATGCTAGACAGCAAACTCCAAATCTAAGTTCTGGCTAACTGCACAGCTGACATCCCAAACACTCCACTAACCCCTTAACTACCCATTTTGACCCTACAGAGCTACTGCTTTGACTTCACCCGACTATCTCTGACCCAAACCCCTCCCCAGCCTATCCACCTACTTTACCTACTCCATTTGTTCATTCGCTAATCCACTCACTGTCACAAATATTCACACTGGACCTTTAAAGTTTTCATACCCACTTTTGATGGCACTAGTTACTGTATGTCCTGTCTTCCCTTTCCTTGCCCCCATACAGCCACACCAATGCAACAGAACTCTTCTTGGGACTCCATGCACCACATTTTATGGAAAAGCCAGACTTGAAAAACTGAGTAAAAATTGCAGAGGAGCATTGAGTCAAGGGAATGTTTAAGTGGACTGGAAATCCAACCATGATTTTCCTCCTTGGAAGATCCAAGCCATAATTTCAAGAAAACAATTCCAACCAGAATGGTGAAGAATAGACCTATTTACTAAAATGCAACTTAAGGCCCATGATTATATTAGATGTGTGAATATATTCTAGGACTCCTTGCAATTTTAATTCACTACTTTATCCATCTGTGTATATTTATGGTGTATGACCTCTGGCTGCTGCAGCCGTTTACTAGGACATAGCCCAAAATCTTTTGCTTTAGTTAGCTGATGACTGTTAAATTCAGCCTGGCAGTGAGCAGGATCCACAGTCTTCATGTAAAACCCAATATCATGACCTCCAGAGTTCCTAATCCTTATACATACTTTTTACTCAACATGTTCAGACATATTATGACACACCTCTGGAGCAGGTGGTCTTTGATCCTAGGCCTACTGACCCTGACATAGGGACACCATAACTGTGCCATAGGAGATCTTAAGGAGAAGCCCATTTACTAGGATTTAATCTGTAGTTGCTGCAGCCAAAACACAGGCTAGAATGCAATCTCAGTGTACCACTGAGGCTATACAAACCTCTATACTTTGCAAACTGCTGCTTCAAGCCCATCAATAAAATTGAAGTAAATGAAATCTGCCTATGGCAATAAGGTGGAATACAAGTAAATCTCAAACATAGCCTAGCCTTCACATGTAAAAACATATCCTTTGAAAGGATGCGGAAATGTCATTTAGTAGATAGGCTTTTTCTCCAAATTATCTGGATTACAAAACTCATTTTATTCTTGCTGATTCAAGCACCACTTAAAAATTGTCATTTGTGCAGTTCCATAATTTGATTTTTTTTTGGTAAAGTGCAGTGTGTACATTTTTATGCAGGATGAATGATATCACCAAATATCCAACTATCCTTTCATGTCCTGTGTGGTTAATAAAAGGAAAGTCCTTTTTGAAATTTGCCACTTGAAAACATATCAGTTTTTTTCTAATGCTGCAGGGCATTTGTTATTCCATTTATATTAAGTAATTTACTCCATTGCGCACAAGTAGTACTGCCATTGCTGCATGGAACAAGTGATAATTTATATATACATCAAATGGCACTAATGTGAATCAGCACGTAAAATTGCCCAAAAAGTATTACCCTTCTCCCATCTAGAAATGCTCAGAAATTTCATTATTGCTAGAGATAGGTTGTAACTGTTTTGGTTTGCAATGGTACAGCATGTGGTTACATTTTATGCAAACCACTGTGCTCATAGAAACAAAATGTTGCCTTCACCTTGGATGATATCTACTGAAGCAACATATTTGATGAATATACTATTTGAGGTCTTGTAAACTTGACAAGCTGGTTGACAGTGTTCTAAAGGTGAACTTTGAAATTGTCTGCGCTAGTTTCTGTGCATAGTCACCTGCAATGTATTTCTTAAAAATACCAGACTGCCACTGGGTATGTGGAAAATGTAGCCAGATTGGATGATTGTGGTCCAGTCACTACCAGAGTTCAACTTTTCCAACACCAGACATTTGGTTAGGCCATCAGTTTGGAACAAGCTCATACCTGGAACAATACCATAACAGTTGCTTGCACCAAAATGAGACCTCTGTGTTAGCCAAGAGCAAAAGAGCTCCTGCAGCTGCACATCAGCAGACTCTATATCAGTTCAAAATATATGCACGGAATACTAATCATGTAGCTGTCTGCACTGGTTTTCCTTTGGAACTGAAAGGAACAGTTAACGAGCTGGATTATTATCACCTGCATGTCTAATGCGAGGATATTCATTCAAATAGTGCAGCACCAAAATTTGAATATGCTATTGTAGATCTTCCAAACTTGACAGACTGATTAAAAAGTGCGGCTAGAGGGTCAAGACCTCTTGTGCAAGACAGCACTGTGATTAAACCGAACAGGAACAATTTGTTCAGTGTCTTACCATGGGGGTCAGTTACCTCATTGGCCAGATGACTAGAATGGAGAATAAAGACAATTAAGCAGGTTCAGTCCCTTAATAGCTGTGGTAGTTCATGGAGGCCCAACCTCCTCACCCTACCCAACGCTTGTGAAGTGGTTATCCTTGTGCTATATATAACTAACAGTCTCTCTCTAATGGAGAGAAATGCCAGTGGTCCTTTAGGAGCTGTGGCTCCTTTCCATCTCACCCATGGATATCATATTTGGTTTCAAAATACTCCACCTTGTAAAGTGGAATGCCTGATTCCTAATCTAATGTGGGAACAAGTAATGGATATATTGGATGGATGGGTGTGAATTGATGGTATAAATATTGGGTCTCATCGGGAAGGGTTTTATTAAATAAAGCTCTCACTAAAGGTGCAGACCATTCTGGTAGCTTATAAATGTGTGACCAGCCTAAATAATGCTTCGAGAGGTCGGTATTTCTCAGTAATGTCTGTATCAGTAAAATTAGATTGCCTTCAGTTGAAAACAAACTTTGCGATGTTTTACTGGAAAGATAAGTGGGGCAGCTTTCAGGCATTCTTATAATGCATGCAGGTAATTTTTTTTCTTGGGAGGGAGCAATGAATTTGAACACATTTCATAAATGGGCTTAAAGCAGAATTCAAAATTACAAGTTGGGCTTCTGGAACTTTTAGGTTCATTGTATTTTATGTAAGGCAGAATGGATCAAGTGTCACTTTGCATTAACAATTTTATTTGGAAAATGTGAGCCCCACTGAAATTGGTCAAAGTAAAGCCTCACGAAACAAATGCTGTAGCTTAAAGAACTGAAGTAGAGGAGTTAAGAAGTGTTATTGGACAGCTGAATTGAGTGGGCACCCAAACAAAACCATGAAGGATATTATTGCCATACAGCAAGTGGAACAAACGTTCAACATGTTTGCCGCTGGAATGGTGAGACTATCCTCCGGAGATTATGTGAACTGGGCCTGATGCAAACAGTACAGTTATGAAGAATGTGAAGTAATGAATGTGAGTTCAATTCTATGCAAAATCCACACAGACAATCGCCATTCTCCCCACAACTGCATGGGTTTCCTCCCACAGTTCGAAGATGTGCAAGTTAGGTGAATTAGCCATGCTAAATTGCCCATATTGTCCAGGGATATGAAGGCTAGGTGGATTAGCCACTGGAAAAGCGGGGTTACAGGGATATTACAGTGAGTTAGGTCTGGGTGGGATACTCTCTTTGGAGGGTTGGTGTGGACTCGATGGGCCCAATGGCCTGTTTCCACACTGTAGGGATTCTATGATTCTATGAATGTATTTAAAGAAATAGATAGACAGGGTAGATGCAGGTACGATACTCGCCCAGCTGGGGAGGCTAGAATCAGGGGCTCAATGTTAAAAATAACGAGGATGCCAATTAGGAGCAGATGATCTATTTACTCAGAGGATTATAAATTTTGGAATCCTCTACCTAGAAGGAGGTGAAAGCTCAGTCTTTGAGAATGTTTAAAGTTGAAATAACTGATGTCTGATTACCATGGTATAAAGGATTATGGAGATATTGCAGGGAAAAGACATTGAAGTGTTTGATGAATGATACCCACATTAAATGGTGGAGCAGATATAACAAGCTGAATGGCCTATTTATGTTCCTTTATTCATAAACAATTCCCAGTTCTGAAGTACTGGACCTCAATACAATTATGAAAACTTACAAGATGGAAGATATTATTTAGATAAACAAATCATTGAAAAACATTTTAAAATGCAGCATTATGTATTAAAATTTTCATCATTGGCAGGTATCAAGAACATGAAACTTATTGTTTTTAGTGATGCTTCCTTGGCAAAAACCTGTGATGGATTCACAAAAGCTGAAAGGTTTGTAATCTTCCTTGTGGGAGAGGGAGGTAAATGATGCCCTTTAGCTTGGGAAGCTAAAAATATCAGAAGAGTAAAGTGCACCTTAGTGGTGGAAACTCTCACACTTGGTGTGGTGATAGACATGACATTTTTCCTGGCAGAAGAATTGGAAGAAATGTTCAAAGGGATTCAGCAGCCATTCTCTTTGATTGCTACATTGTTAATAAGTCACTATGGGATAAAATCCACTCAACAGAATGTGTGAATAATAAAAGAATCAGTATTACAATTTTGATAGATGCCAGGGAATATCTAAATCTCCAAATTGAAATAGGTAGATAACAACAGTCAGCTATCTGATTGTTTTACAAAGAAAGAAGCAAGTTCAAATAAACTGTTGGACACACTAGAAAATGGATGCTTCGAACTTTAACATAAAAGGAAGAAAAAGAGTACAACATATTTTCATTGCATTTAAATTTCAAGTATTTAAGGACAATGGATACCCGAACAACTGGATCCAACGGTGCCTATCACACGAACAACAACAGGAAGATACTGCACACCCTAATACACTCATCATGCTACCAAATATCAAGAGCATATTTGAATTGACCACAAGACTCCTACGACCATTGGGCATCAGAGTAGCACACAAACCCACGTCAACGCTACACCAACTTCTAACTCGAATCAAAGATCCCTTACCCACTATGGACAGAACCAATGTCATACACAAAATTCCATGCAAGGACTGCGACAGATATTACATTGGACAGACAGGAAGAAAATTAGCCGCAAGGGTGCATGAACACCAACTAGCAACAAAAAGACATGACCAGTACTTATTTATCTCCATTCACACGGATAAGGAGAACCACTGGTTCGATTGGGACAACACCAGGATCCTCGGACAGACCAAACAGAGACAAGCATGGAAATTTCTAGAGGCCTGGCTCTCCACCAAAAAGGCTATCAACAAACACACAGAACGAGACCCTATATATGAACCACTGCAAAGGAAAACTGGAAATGAGGTAATCAAATCCAAAGGACCCCAGAGTTTAAACACCAAGCTGGAAAACACAACAGCGCTTCACTGGAGGCTACACTGATGATGTTATCCAGCAGGGTAATTGTTTTTCTTTATTCATTCATTGGACGAGGGCAACACTGGCTAGGCAGCATTCATTGACCATCCCTAATTGCCCAGAGGGCAGTCCAGAATCAACCACATTGCTGTGGGTCTGGAGTCACATGTAGGCCAGACCAAGTATGGATGGCAGTTTCCTTCCCTAAAGGACATGAGTGGACTAGATGGGTTTTTCCTGACAATCGACAATAAATTCATGGTCATCATTAGATTCTTAATTCCAGATATTTTGTATTGAATTCAAATTCCACCATCTGCCATGGCGGGATTCAAACCGGGGTCCCTGGAACTTTATCTGGGTCCTTGGATTAACAGTCCAGCGATTATACCACCAGGCTATTGCCTCCCCTAATGAAACATCTGTGAGCTAACGAGCCAGTTCAGTGAGCAAACCAAGCACAGCATCCACAACCTGAGCTACAGATCTACTCAAGAACCTTCGAGGCTATACTGTTATCAGGCAAAGCGACATTTTTACCAAGACAACAGGTTTTTGAATCTAGCCAATTAATTTAAATCGGGCCCTTAGATACCAAAAACCAATTAAATTTGAATCTGATGGTTTTGGCAACATAGGACCAATCCTATTGTAAGAAACTGATGTCATCAAGGGTACAAAGGAAGGAGGCATTTGGAAAATCAGAAGAGACAACCGTTAAGAGACCAGCTCTCAGCTTGAAAATAAAGAATCACTGGCTCCCACAGAAATCCCTAAGCCTTAGAGTGAGCTCCATCAAAATTAAAGGTACCTACAACACAAATAGTTAATGTTCCTGATAAAGAATTTGCCAGAAAAGACACAGAATATTCTAGAAGATGTAACCTGGCTGCAATTTTGAGAGACTAAATTCTATATTTTTTTATATGTGTGGGACTTGTATTTATTGGAACAGTATACCATTATAATCTTGTTTAATTCAGGAATTGTTAATAGCCAGAAGGGGGTTTATTTGGCTTGTTAATAGTTTACTGTTAGAGTTCACTGTCACAGTCAGATACATAAATTGTTATTTGTTGATTATAAAGAGAGTATAAGAGTTCTTTCTTAATTTAACTACTCCTTTTTAACAGATTTTGGTCTCTTTTAACAGATTATAGGGCAAGGAGCGCCTCTCTGGATGTTTTGGTTTTAGTTAGCAGAGGGAGTTGACCTCGGCTTTATAACTTGGAGCTACATCCAGCCAAAATAGTAGGCATTAAAGGAACTGCTGGAGTGTACAATTTTTTTTAAAGAAGGGGATTACTTGAATGCAGGAAGAATGCCCCTGGTATGTGTTCCCCTGTATCAAACCACCACATCCCACCCCCATTTTACAATTGCTCTGATTGAACTTGGACCTTAGCTGGCATCTCAGCCAATCTTTCTCCCTTGCAACTGCTGAACTGCTTCACTGGTCATGACTGATGCCTGATGTACATTGGTATAATTCTAGTGAGGCTGTCAGACCAATTTGCCATGGTTACACCACTATTAGGCAGTATGTGCAGTAAAAAAAAAACTGCACTGATTTATGCATAACTTTATCTCCAAATAATGGTATTTTCTTTCTGTGACTACTTCCTTTCCTGTTTTAGTTCAACTATCGTTCTTATTTCTAATTTTCAGTTTTATTGAAGTTCCAACACCCAAAGCTTAAGGCAGACTCTCATCTGAGGTGATCAAAGTATTGTTTACTTCAGGCATTAGTTACAGATCTCAGATAAGACCATAAGACCATAAGACATAGGAGTGGAAGTAAGGCCATTCGGCCCATCGAGTCCACTCCGCCATTTAATCATGGCTGATGGGCATTTCTACTCCACTTACCCGCACTCTCCCCATAGCCCTTGATTCCTTGCGAGATCAAGAATTTACAGATTTTCTATCTCTTGATATATATGCCATAATCTAAATAATTGTGCTTAAAAAAGTTAAAAAAATCGAAGATAAAGAATATTTGTCTGCAGATGAAATAACGTTGACAGCAGAAAATAAACCTTCTACAAGCTAATTGGCTGAAAGAACTGCAAATCAAACAAATGGATCAGCAGTGACTGATACTTGAATATGAAATACATTTCAAATAGATGTTACCTAGTAATAAAGGGGTATGTATCAAAGATTGGATTTCCATGGTTAAATAAAAAGGTTAAGACAAAAGAGAAGTTGAAAAATCAAGAGTTATGTGAAGTGGAGAGGAGATAACGCAGAAGAAAGAATTGAGAAATGTTATGAGTAATTGGAATGTCTCAGAGGGTATAGGAATACAAGCTAGCCAGTCAACTTGAAAAAGATAGTCATAAAGAAATGAAACATGGAGGGTGGAGGGGGCATCTACTGCTAGATAATGAAGGATTATTAAGATGCTTAATAAATATTTTGCCTCCATTTATAACAGTAAATGTTGAACTGTAAGTGAAGCTGCCAACAACAGGATTAAATACTTACAAAGGAGATGCAACATTAAAGTTAGCAGAATTACTTACATCGGCCACCAGACTTGGTTATTATATCCTTCCCAGGATACCAAAAGAGAAAGTAGTTGAGTCACTAATCATTTTTCCAACAATCTTTGGAAAGTGACAAAGTTGGCATATGCTACATCAGGGGTAAAGAGATAAGGCAGGAAATTGCAGGCCTGTAAGTCCTTAACCGAGACATAATGGAACAAGTCATGGACTGATCACTAATTACCAGCTCTCCTTATAAAGGACAATCAGAAGGCATGTCCTAATATGCACAAAAATTAATTATGGTAGATGTTATTGAAGAGAGACATCCTTGCATATAAGATTAGATAAATCTCTGGGTGAAATTTTCTCCTTCTGAAAATGGTGGGGCAGGTGGCAGGAGGAGCAAATAATCAGATAGGTTCTGGGTTGGAGTGTCCAGGGCAAACTTAACACTAATTAAATCCATTAAGTCACTAATTACTGACCACTAAAGGCCTCAACCCACCACTGCCCGATTCCCTGCAATCCTTGCAGGTAAGAAAATGTAGTTGTCTGTACACAGGGCAGTCTGCATGCTATATTGTCAGAACGCCTCCATTATCCTCACTCTGGGGATAATTGGAAGCATGGTTAGGATGGTGGATTTGGGGGTGGTTGTTGAAATCCACCCCACTCTTCCTGTGATCGCCTCAAAAATATCACATCCTTTCTTGCTTGTCCTGATCCTCCTGAGTCACAGGCAGCCAGATTCCTGGGGCTTCAAGGAGTTGCTCCAGCTCCCAGGAGCTGTAAGACTTGAATTAGCTGATAGCTTCAGATGGTAGTGGGATGTTTCACATGACGCACCTGATTGGCTGAAAAGATCACCAAATAACACTCAAAATGCCTGATCAGTACTTGAGCCAATGGGTTTTCTTGTCTGTCAGAATGGTGACAGACAAGGGAAGTGCAGGCAATTAGTTGGTTGGGTGGCTGATCCCACAAATTCAATAACATGAATAAAATTTGAGCCAAGCATGAGAGGGATGCCAGTACATGCATAGTTTAGAAACCTGTTCTCCATTTTGGTTTCCAAATGATTCATGGGATGTGGGTGTCATTGGCTGTGCCAGCAATAATTGCCTATCACTGGTTGCCCTTGAACATGTGATGGTGAGCTGCTTTCTTGAATCACTGTACTCCATTTAGTACAGGTAGACCCACAATGCTGTGAGAAAGAGAGTTCCAGGATATTGACACAGTGAAACTGGAGGAACAGTGATACATTTCCAAGGCAGGATAACCGGTGTTTTGGAAGGGTAATTGCAGGCAGTAGTGTTCTTTTATATTTTCTGCCCTTTCCTTCTGGATGCTAATGGTTGTGGATTTGGAAAGTGCTGTCTAAGAAGTCCTGATGAATTTCTGCAGTGCATCTTGTAGATGTTGCATGCTGCTGTGTTTTGGTGGTAGAGGTAGTGAATATTTGTGGATGTAATACCACCTCGCAATATGCTGCTATATGCTAGTGAGAGAACACCAAACTCTCAGTGGGATCAGAGGCAAAGCACTTACATGTTTTAATGAGGGGGAGCATCTGTGAACAGTGGAGTATGTATGTGGGAGTGTTCCACTCCAGTACAAGCTGAGAGTCTGTCTGCAATAACCCAGCAGTCACCCCACCAGTGGCAAGTCTCTTGACAGAATGAAATGTCCAAGGGGTGTGGGGGAGCAGTGAGTAACCCTTAATTGGCCACTTAAGAAGCTCAATTGGTTGCCAAATTTTCTGTTGCTAGCAAAACAGTGGCAGCAAGAAGACATTGATGTCCTCTCCCAATACCTCCCTTGCCAGTTTATCATTTCCTCTCCAACCTCCCAACCCATCACCTATCCAGAATGTTTAGCCAGTATTTA
Source organism: Ginglymostoma cirratum (assembly GCA_024137785.1). Classification (NCBI taxonomy): domain Eukaryota; kingdom Metazoa; phylum Chordata; class Chondrichthyes; order Orectolobiformes; family Ginglymostomatidae; genus Ginglymostoma; species Ginglymostoma cirratum. The sequence continues at coordinate 16,943,202 of JAHRHZ010000021.1, forward strand.
CCAAAAATGAACCCAAAGCCACAATACTATCAGTGACATAACTTTAAAGGAGCATTAACTCTTCCACATCTTTCGTTCAAAATACAAGGATTATTTTTCACTATTAATAAATGGCAGTTGGCTCTCTTAAAATAATTTCATCGGTTTCATTTTTACTTCTAATAGTGATTTGTAAGTTTATTATTGCTAGTGTTTAGTTCATCTTGTATCTTAAGCTGAATCCAATAAAAGAAAGGTTAGGTAGTCAAATTAGTAGTTGACTGACCCTCAGCATACAATTTCTGTACAAGCAGAAGGCATTGTTAACATGTTGCCGCACTGTTTCTTTTTCTGCCTTCATTCTGCATGATTGTGTAATTCTGCTTTTTGGAGACTCGCATATTTCTAAAATCTGTGTTTGCATATTTTTGTATCATGAATCTGGAGAAGAATTTGCTCTATATGGTAACAATAATGAAAGTGTAGATGTTGTCTACAGCTTTGCTACAAACCACACAAATCACCCTTTCTTTGACTGGCTGTTTTAATTCTGTGTCAATAGTCATTTAATTTGTCTAAAAATCTAGAATTTTTGACAACTGGTTGATTCATTTCTGTAGGTGATTTCAACTTCTGTTGTGCTGAATTTTAACAAGTTCAATGTTAATAGTGTTTTTAAAACAATGTGTATCTCCATTAAGGTCTATTGATGTCTGTACATTTAACTATTTTACAATGGTTATAGCTTCTGAGTATATATTTGTATCGATGAATGCATCAAAGCCTCTATTACATCAAAATGGATTAACGTTGGTATAACCAACCTTTGACTAGATTACTCTTAATTAAATATTTCAGTGTAGATACTTTAATTTAAAAAAATTACAAAATGCTTTTTGAAGTACAACATTTCCTTTGTCTTGGTCTCTGATAGGCTAATACACACACGATGAAGTTTTCTATACTATCTGTAAGTAGCGACTAAATACCAAAGAGAATTTATTAATATGCCAAGCACAGAATGCCTATTAATTTGCATGACCTGTACTAAGAACATTCTAGGAAAGGAAATGTTTGATCAGCTCTGTGCGGTCCATTGATCCATTCACATGCACTCTACATGAATCATTTACTACAAAGAACTGAAAGGTTTTGCTCACCGTCGAGGTGTTTGCTTTAAGAGACTTCTACTCTATTATATAGACCTCAGTTTAAATAAAAGAGCTGCAATCTAGAGGAAGAAAGAGAACGGGATGTCTGAAGCAGACCTTTAATAGAATGCAGGCTCTCCCAGCAGGAATCATTGGCTTTTCTGTAGTAGTTTATTTCTACAGCAGGGTAATAAAACTAAGGCTCATCAAGAAGGAACGGATCTTAACTGACAACGGTAATATGGTTAGACCTTAATGCTATGTGGGATTACTGAAACAAATGGATGGATATATAAGAAAAGCACAGCATCTGTGCTGTCAGCTGTGGCATGTGCAAATGGATTTCATAAGTAGCAGTGAAGACATTTGAGCGTCTGCTGGAGGGCTTGTATTCATTGTAACTGACTGCACAAGTTCCAGGCTGAGGCTGGAAGGTGCTGTGGAGACATTGTGTGCAGTGAGTAGTTTCATTATTTTTGATTCATAGTCCATTTCATAAAATATGATTGGTTGGAATTACTACTGCATGTTTCTGAATGTACTTCCACAGTCACGGAATATTTTGATGTATTTTATTTTGATCAATTTGAAAGAATCACTATTAGACTTCCTTTGTGGATGAAAACCTTCATTTCAGTTTATTTGCTACTCATTGTTTTGGCATGGATTTACTCAGACCTGAGAAACAGAGGAAATCCTTAAGAATAATTTTCCCATGCTGATATTCATATTTTTTTTCTTGTCGTTGACAGGTTTCTGTTTGCTATTAGATCCCCCAAAATGGAAAATGTTGTCAGTCTCAATTCAACTGATATTTGAAAATTGAGTCCCAAAGACTAAAAGCTGAATAGAACTCCTTTTGAATTATTCACTCTCCTCAATTATTTATGAGCTTTAATAGCTTCTGTGCATGTGTGGTAGCTGAACCCTGACAGTTTCACATGACTTAGTTGAGAGAGATAATTTGGATATTGCCGTAATGGATGTGGAAAGCATTGCAATAAGTCAACACTGAGAGTAGAGTGGTCACTTCACTTCAGATTCCTGTGTGAGTGCAGAAGGAATTGAAGCTGCAGCAGGTCATCTTGCAGGCTAGGTCTTGAATTTGTTTTCCTCTGAGAAGTATTTTAGAAAGGAGAACGATGCATAATTCTGATTACTTTTGACTGCCTGGAAACTGTAATGAGAAATGTAGAATCAACACACCGTATAATGCTAAATCATTATTAAGTATAATTTATTCAAAAGCTGCTTATTGATTGAATACGTCTGCATCATTAGCTTTACCATGTAGCAGTTAATCTTTTCAGTATAGGTTGATGTTTATTATCATGATTTTTAAGTAAGGTTGCTCCACACCCCTGCCATGGGAGGTGACCACACACTTAATTTTATTTTGTTGCTTCCTTTCTTATGTCTTATAAATTTCCCTTCTCCTGTCACTGTAAAATTAATAATGGTAATGCAAGCTGAAAAAAGAAGCAGCATTGCACATTGATGAAAGTAAAATATTAATTGTTTGTCTATGATTGTCATTTAGTTGTTGTAGCTGTATTTCCATACCGTGGTTACAACAATCCAAAGTACAACAAAAACAATTAATTACTTTTCAAGTGGATTCGCTGCTAATTTATGAAGAAACTGGATAGCCGATTTCAAGACAGCAAAGTCCTATAAACAGCTATGTGATCGATGACCAGTTAATCTGTTTACATGGTGACTGAGTGAGTGACTGTCAAACAATGGAAGAACTCTTTGTTTTTCCTTTTTGAAAGTGTGCCATCACATCTTTCACATTTGCTCTCAAATAGACAGAGGGAGGTTTGTTTAACATCTCATCCGAAATGCAATACTCCTCTGAAGTGTCAATTTAGATTATCTATTTGCATTGGGTAATTTTTGAACCCTCAACCTTCTAACTGATAAGCAAACATGCTAACACTAAGCCAAGATGACACTGCCATTTGGAGGTTGGGACTGGATTACATTTAATCTTCATGCTCATACTTTATGGGAACATCAAAATATACTTACCGTTTTGTAGCCTTGTAATACACTCCTGAAGCATTGTGATACATTACATATCTCAATGTTCAATCAGGTTTTTCATAAAACCTTCAATCGTTAAAGGGAAAATATTCAAGTTAATGTATATAAATAGGTGAATCATTTTATTAATCTATTTGTAATAATTGATAAACTTGGAAAAATAACGAGAGTTAAGAAAATTTTTAACACAGCAAGTTGGTGGGACCTAGAATGCACTGTCATGAAATAATACAAATCAATTCAATGGTAACTTTCAAAAAGGAACTGGACAAATTTTGCCCTTTCAAATATTTATCAGGCTGCAAGAAAAACCCAGGAAATGGGGGTTAATTGGATAGTTCTTTCTGCTCAGGAACAATGGATCTCCTTAACTGTATAGCTTGATAAGAACAGGGGAAGGACATTTATCAGTGAAAGCCCAGAAGTAGAGAATGCAGGTGCTGCCAAATTTTATGGTAGGACCACATTATGAATTATTCGCTTCATTTCTTACCTGGCAGTATGCCTGACTGTCAGATGGGAAAGCCTGTATTAGAAGGTTGGAGCCAGAACACTGCACGGAACAGAACCTGGCAACTGGAAAAGTGTAAGACATAGGATAGGGGAGGGTTTCCAGGCTACGGTGAATGAAATTTAGCAATTCAACAATTCGCCCAACATTGAACCACTTAATTTGTGTTGCTTCCATGGATTTCCCTAACAGCATGGATAAAACCCTAAGTTGTCCCGACCATGAATTTTGCTACCAAGAGATCCAAGCGTTGGGTTTCTTTCTTGGAGGATACACATGTCATCCCATTCTGAGTCTGCTGTCTCTGCCATATGTAACAGTGAATTGCTCCCTGGAATTCTGAACGAATATTTTTATTTACATAAAAAGGTGCAGAACTTTGATTATGATAATAAAATTATCTAGTACAGTTGTTCCATTACTATCTTCTCAAGTAGTGTGACTGTTGATGCCAGTTCAGAATTTTGCTTCCAATAGTGTATCTCTACCTGTTGAGGCAATGTTTATGTTATCCCTCACAACACAAAAACTAGGTATGGGTAAGGTGATATTGAACAATTAAAAAGACATTTATTATGACTCACTGTTATATAGTGAGTATAATGTCTGAGACACTTTCAATTGTCTGTGCCTGTACGGAGCTATTTTGTTACAAAGCGCAATATGTTTTCGTCAGCGTGACATGCTTTAAGATAGCATCTGAGACCTTTATACCCCCAGGTCACATGCTGTGATATGTTGATGTCATGAACATGTCTCTGACTGGGAATCAGCAAGTTACAACATCATCATATGTATCATCACATCACTATCATACATGTTCTCATTGGGCTGTACCCATTACCTTCCCCAACCTGCCAGGGAGTAGGTTTAAATTCTCCCCTATGATTCTGCAATTGAAACCCCATTAAATCTGACGTAACAATTTTGTTTACAAATTAGAAAAATGGAAGTGAGTTCGAGGGAGTTGTACTGTGTTTGGAGATTCTTTTTATCTGTGTTTGAAGTTGATAATCTGACATAATCAGGTTTGAAGCATTAGGTAGAAAGTGACTAAGCTTAAAATGTTCCTTTCAAAAATTTAAAAGGGCAGTGCATGCCCTAATGGCAGAAGGAGTACTCATTAAATAGATTTGAATATGAATTCCTTCAGAGGCTGCCTTGAAAGGAAGGAAGAGGGTGTTGAACGATGAGAATCGATCTTACATTCCTTCAGCCTAGAGCACTGGATTGGTTCCATGCACTGTGCTGCAGCAGAACCAGTATAGGCAGACCAACAGTGACAACAGGAGGGACCACAGGATCAGGAAATCAGACAGCAAGCCAAAGGCAGACAGAAACCCCTGGAGAATGAGTTTACAGGGTCAGTTAGACATACCGACAAACATCAAAGAAATAATGATTAAAGAAATTAAGGGTCTTCAAAGAGATCGTCACGGAATAATGTACCCTAATGTAAAATGGCTTCTTTCTTATACAGTGGGCACCCTATACCAGAGATATTAAGTGTTACTGCTATTCTGTTTTTTAACATTTTTTCTGCAGCCACTTCCTTCCAGGTGCCTACAAGAGATATCAGTGTAATCTTCCAAGCAGTTACACACGAAGTGACAAATGCACTGTGCAGGATGGAGGAGAATTCACTTTGTCATGACCATTTAAGAGCTTCACCCATTTGCTGCTTGTATCCTGCTAAATGCAGGGTGGGAGGTCCTTATGCCATGAAGGAAGGCTGACTGGTATATCCTGGTATGACAAGGTGTAGAGCTGGATGAACACAGCAGGCCAAACAGCATCAGAGGAGCAGGAAAGTTGATGTTTTGGGTCTATACACTTTTTCAGAAATGGGGGAGGGGAAGGGGATTCTGAAATAAATAGGGAGAGAGGGAGACGCAGATAGAAGATTGATAAAGGAGAAGACAGGTGAAGAGGAGGCAGACAGGTCAAAGAGACGGGGATGGAGCCAGTAAAGGTGAGTGTAGATGAGGAGGTAAGGACGGGATAGGTCAATCCAGGGAGGACAGACAGATCAAGGAAGGGGTAATGAGGCTGGTAGGTAGGAGATGGGGGTGGACTTGAGGTGGGAGGAGTGGATAGTGGGAGGAAGGACAGGTTAGGGAGGCGGGGACGAGCTGGGCTGGTTTCAGGATGCAGTCAGTGGGGGGGCGATTTTCAAGCTTGTGAAGTATTTTGAAACTATTGGGCTGCAGGGTTCGCAAGTGAAATATGAGATGCTGTTCCTGCAACCTTTGGGTGGCATCGTTGTGGCACTGCAGGACACCCAGGATGGACATGTCGTCCAAGGAGTGGGAGTGGGAATTGAAATGGTTCGGACTGGGAGGTGCAGTCGTTTGTCACAAAGCGAGTGTAGGTATTCCACAAAGCAGTCCTTTCTCCGATGTAGAGGACGCCACGTCGGGAGCAGCGGATACAGTATACCACATTAGCAGATGTGCAGGTGAACATCTGTTTGATGTGGAAAGTCTTCTTGGAGCCTGGGATGGGGTCGAGGGTGGAGGTGTAGCACTTCCTGCAGTTGCAGGGAAAACTGCCAGCGGTGGTGTGGCTGGAGAGGAGTGTGGAGAGGACATGGGAGTTACTGAGAGAGTTGTCCCTCTGGAAAGCAGATAAGGGTGGGGAGGGAAAAATGTCTTTGGTAGTGGGGTCGGATTGCAGATGGCGGAAGTGTCGGAGGATGATGCGTTGGATCCGGAGGTTGGTGGGGTGGTATGTGAGGACGAGGGGGATACTGTTTTGGTTGATATTGTGGGGAGCGGGTGTGAAGGATGAGTTGCAGGAAATGCGAGAGACACGGTTGAGGCCGTTTTCGACCGTTGTGGAGGGGAAGTTGCAGTCCTTGAAAAACGAGGACAACTGGGACATCTGGGAGTGGAATGCCTCATCTCAGGAGCAGAGGTGAAGGAATTGGGAATAGGGAATAGGGGATGGCATTCTTGCAGGAAGGTGGGTGGAAGGAGGTGTATTCTAGGTAGCTGTGGGAGTCAGTAGGCTTGAAATGGACATTGGTTTCCAGGTGGTTGCCAGAGATTGAAACAGAGAGATCCAGGAAGGAAAGAGAGGTATCAGAGATGGTTCAGGTGAACTTAAGGCCACTCCTCCCACCTCAAGCCCCACCCCCATCTCCTACCTACCAGCCTCATCACGCCTCCTTGACCTGTCCATCCTCCCTGGACTGACCTATCCCCTCCCTAACTCTCCACCTACACTCACCTTTACTGGCTCCATCCCCGCCTCTTTGACCTGTCTGTCTCTTCTCCCCTTATCTTCTCCTTTATCCATCTTCTATCTGCCTCCCCATCTCTCCCTATTTATTTCAGGATATCCTTCCCCTTCCCCATTTCTGAAGACATGTCTAGACCCAAAACGTCAGCTTTCCTGCTCCTCTGATGCTGCTTGGCCTGCTGTGTTCATCCGGCTCCACACCTTGGTATCTCAAATTCTCCAGCATCGGCAGTTCCCATCACGTCCGGTATATCCTGGTGACCGCTTTGAAGTCTGCGATGGTGGAGGCAGACCTGATCAAGCCCACGTAGGCCCCCTCGGCAGCAAGGACCACTACCAACCCTGTTCTTCAGGCCAAAACCCACATCTTCTTGCTGGGACCTGCTTAATTTCCTCGATCCACTGGATTACTGGGATCTCCTGCTATTCTGGGGTTGCTGCAGTCTCAGTAGTCCTCACTGCACCCAAGAGCTGTAGGCAGATTTATTAAGATTAAATAAGTACAGCAAGAAGAAATAGAGAAGGTTTATGTTATAGTATTTTCCAGCAGAATCATGATCAGAAGTGGATGATGCAGAACACAAGACCAGATTTTATGGAGCTAGCAATTTTTAGGTATAGCAATGCCTCAAAATCAAAGTGCAGAAGTAATACTCAGCTAGAGCATTGCAGAAAAGGAAGACGTCATATATGAAAATCTTTTAGGTGAAAAACTTTTGAGAAATGTTAACTGAGGCATACATAGAGGAAACTGATGATCCCAAAATTCCAGAAATCACAGAACTTATTCTGCCAATATGATAATCTATTGAATTTAAGCTTTATACCAGTGCTGAGGCACTGTCCTATCAGTTATCATGGTTGAAGAAGCAGAAGCTACAGCTTACAGAGATGAAGCTACAAGGCATAAGTTACAAAGTTGTAATGTTCCTACCCTTTTCACAAGTTGCAATACAATGTAGTTCACGTTATGAAGTCTGAGATTGGGAGAGATGTAGCAATGGTACATATCAGTTTGTGAAATAAATAATTGAATAAGGCATTAACAATGGGGACAAAAGTCTGGGAGGACATTTTAGGTAAGGTAATTATTCTGAAGAGATTAATGTTCATATTACATTGGCTCCACCTATTCTACTGATGTCTCATAGTCTGTGGATGGAGCAAAGAGCTGTAATTGAGCTTTCAGAGGGTGTAACTTATTGCTACCATGCAATAACTTTTCTTGTTTCTAAGAGCATTGTATCTTCTACAGATACTCTACAGGTGCGTATCCTCAACCACTAAACACTAAATAGGCCTAAGACAGAGCAAAGATAATGGAAGATTGGTGGCAGTGAACTATCTCAAGCAACCATGTAACCAGTACCACATTGCAGTAGCGGTGTCAAATACCACAAAGTGGGCGCCTGGAAAAGTAGCACAGGCTATTTGCTTTTTAAAAATATGGGAGTCCTGCTGGCAGGGAGTGAATTGCTTGATTGATATGTAATCCTGTCTGGGTTTGTTGGGGCTAAAAACAGATGGATTCTTGCTGGCTTTCCAGGCGGTGCATGAGGCCATTACCACGGTCATTAAATTCAGCCCCTTGATTGAATTTGTCTGTTGGCCTGCTAGTGCGGGATTATGAGTAAACCTTTAGGTGAAGGTGGTAACATGAACCTTTTAAATCTATCCATTGATTTTCAACTATGCATCCACACTGGGACATTAAATGCCCCTTATTTACTTTTGTGAGCAGATGCAAAATGTTGAGAAGCTGAAAATCAGTCTGAAGAGCCAAGAGTTCTTTTGCAATCTGCACGGTTTATTGATTCACAAACATTCACTGTGCACCTACTTTTGTCAGGAGTTTGCTTTGCAGGCAAATATTAGAATTTTAAGCTTGACACAAACAACATATTTCGATGACAACCTTAGCATTCCCTTCAGCAATCTCGGTGTGTGTGTGTACAATATGTGAAAGCTGAAAAGCTCCTCAATGCTTTTTATGTGGTTTCAGTCAAGCTACATGAAGTTCAAAGTATTTGGGTAATGGATGTTCTGTTGATCTAGCTTCTGGTGCTGGTAAGACTGAGGCATTGCATTTGAAACTTTTCACTCGGAGTTTCCACTGTGTCCAAAGTTTTGAGGCAGTGAATAACTCCAAAGAGGCTGATAACCTGTCATCAAGCCACTCTTTAATTTACATGTGGGAAGTCCTTGACACTGATTCAGATTCCTCAGAGCCAATTCTCAGTGACTAGAACCTCTGACACCCCTGTTTATATCTGTCAGCCTGTGCTCCCTGACTGGGGCAGTTAATCTTGTCTAATTAGGGAACTCATTTTGTGAGGTCCACCTGAGACCTTGAGACAATTACTACATCCCTCCACCTCTGAAGCCAATGACCTAGGCCAGTTCTTTCTTTTGTAGCTCCTCCTGGGGTGTTTTAGCACTGGGTCAGATTCCTCCAACTCTGCCTCTGATACAGGCAGCATGAATTCCATAGTAGCTTACCTCTTGTACCCGGAGCATCTCGGAAGAAATTGTCCTCTTCAGGCAGCAAAGGCGAGGAGGTAGCAATATCCGAAATGTCCACCTCAGGTTCCGAGGTATCTTCAACCCTTGACAGAAAGAGACAATCCCCGCGTTCTGGAACAGTCAGAAAGGCTGATAAGGAGCCAGGCAAGTAGGCAAGTTTTGCTCCCACACCATTTATGAGTTTGCAGCTTTCATGGTCCATGTGTTTGTTCAGGACTGTCATACCTACCTGAACTTCATACGTTATTGGGCCTGGCCTTGTGTTGTCCATGCCTCTTGTCGTGACGAACGTTTTTCTTTATTTTTCTATTTGTGTACCTAAAACCGTTTGTACCTAGGTACAAAAACAAAGTTGCTGGAAAAGCTCAGCAGGGCTGGCAGCATCTGTGAAGGAAAAAACAAAGTTAACGTTTTGGGTCCGGTGACCCTTCCTGAGAACTGATGGTGGCTGGGAAAACATCAATTTATATGCAGAAAATAGGGAGGTGGGTGGGGTGTGGAGTAAACGATAGGATAGAACCCAAAGAGAGAGAAAGACAGTTGGACAGACAAAGGAGTTGCTAATGATCAGGCTGGGAGGGTGACTAGTTGTTAATGGGAACTGTTAGTGTCCCTAGGTACCTTTTGTACCTAAGATGGCATCAGGGATAGCAACGTTGTACACTTTTCACTGTACTCCTGAACTGGTGCATTTTGAGTACATTAGACAATAATACAGAAATCTAAATCTAATCTGAAATCTTTTCTATACAGGGCCATTTCTGTTGTTCCTACACCTGAAGTAAATTGTCTCTCTCACTTAGAGGAGTCTTCTGTCCAACATTGACATTCCTGATGACATTTCACACTTCTCATCACCACCTAGAGTCTGGGAAGATTAGATTTAACCTGGTGTGAAGTCTTCTGTCCCTTAGCAACTCTGGTGATTTCCCTTTGGCTGCGTGAAGGGTAGTCCCATATTCAAATAGGAACTGGTGCTGTTTGATGTCAAGTGAAGCTGTAGGCTGTTTCTTTTAAGCCTGCCTTCACAATTTGGACTGCTCTTTCTGCCAGTCCATTGGATGGTGAATAGTATGGAGCTGTCCTTATATGATGAATGCCATTTGACTGCTGGAAATAGTCAAATTCGCTGCTGGTAAATTATGGCCCACTATCTGTGATCAACACTTCCAGCAGTCCACGTATCACAAAAGTTGCATTCAGTTTTTCTATCATCATCCCTGTGTTTGACAAGTAAACTCTATGCACATTCAGCCAATGTTAGTAGACATCTACAATGACTAAGAACATTAAGCCCTTGGAAAGGACCTGCATGGTCGACATGTCACTGAGTCTAGGATCTACCCAGCCATTGTCATAAATGTCAGAGAGCTGCTGGTGGTAATTTTTGTCCTTGTTGGCACTCTGGGCACTGCCCCACCAATGAGCTATGTCAGCATCCAACCCTGGCCACCAGACATAATGTCTCACCAACACCTTCATTTTGGAAACCCATGGATGACCCTGGCGGAGTTCAGCCAGTATCTGGCAGTGACCTTTGCTCAGGGCAATCAATCTAGCTCCCCATAATATACCATTTTCCACTGTCATCTGGTCTCTCTGGGTCCAAAAATGTTTCAGTTCTGGTTGTGACAGCCCTTTGATTTCCCCCCATCACCACCAACTGTTTCAGTTGCTTTTTTTAAAAAAATTCATTCACAGGATGAGGGTGTCGCTGGCCAAGCCAGCATTTATTGCCGGTCCCTAAATGCCCAGAGGGCAGTTAAGAGACATCCAGTTTGCTGTGGGTCTGGAATCACATGTAGGCCAGACAAAGTTAGGATGGTAGTTTCCTTCCCTAAAAGAACATTAGTGAGCCAGATGGGTTTTTCCAATAATAGACAATGGACTCATGGTCATCATTAGACTCTTAATTCCAGACTTTTTTATAATTGATTTCAAATTCCACCATTTGCCATGGCAGGATTCAGGCCAAGGTTGCCAGAATGTTATCTGGGTCTCTGGATTGGCAGTCCAGCGATAATACCACTAGGCCAGGATCGGGTCTTTCTGCATAGTCTAGTATTGTCAGTTATGATTGGTAGTGTCCCCAGAAAGTTTAAAACCATTACAGACGCTTCCAGTGGTGGTACCACCTGTGGTGCATCTGCCAGTGGGAGGCAGCTCAAAGCATCTGCATTTGCTATTGGCCCCCTGGACGGTGTTCCAACCTGTAATTAATGCATTTAGTATGAGAGCCCACTGTTGAATTCAGCCTGAAGCTGTGGGCAGCAATACCTTGATCTCTTTAAGCAGTCCCTGCAGTGGTTTGTGGTCTGTTAGTATTACAAATTTACATCCATTAAAGGTATTTGGTGGAACTTCCTGACTCCAGTTATCACTGCCAAATCTTCCTTCTCTATCTGGGCATATTTACACTCTGCAATAGCCGACATCCTGGATTCATACGCTATTGGGCATTCCTCTCCATTGGGTTACTTATGAGCTAATACTACCCCAATGCCGTACAAGGAGGCATTGCACGGAAATACCAGATTGCTTCGAGGATGATAGCTGTGTCTTCACTTCCCTGAAAGCTATGGCTTGGCTACGTGACCATTTCCAAGCCCTACCCTTTTATAAAGAGTTGATGCAAACATGCCAGGATGGAGGCCAGGTTATGTATGAACTTTCCATAATATTTCACCAGCCCGAGGAAAGACCTGAGCTCCGGTACAGACATGGGAACCAGGGCACCTTTTAATTGCCCTCCCTTTGTCTTCCATTGGGTGTAACCTGGTTTTGTTGGCTCTGTAGCCCAAATAGGTCACAATTCTGTTTGTGACAGTCCTTTGACTTCCCCCATCATCACCAACTGTTTTAGTTTTTTTTTAAAAAGATTAATTCATGGGATGAGGGCGTCGCTGGCCAAGCCAGCATTTATTACCCCTCCCTAATTGCCCAGAGGACAAGTAGCCCAAGTAGGTCACTTGAGGTGCCTGGAACACACATTTTTCTCTTCTAAGGCACACTCCTGTCTAGGAGAAACGTCTGAGGATTATGCCCGATTTCTCTAAGTGTTCCTTATTGATCTTCCCTGTTGTTAGCCCGTCATCAAGATAAATGGTTATCTGGGTAGACCTTCTAAAATGTTCTCCATCGTCTATTGAAAAATTGCACAGGTTGACAATACCTCAAACTGGCAGTACTGTATATTGGTATTAATTGCACCATACTTCTGGAAATCGTCATCTAACTGCAATTGCAAGTACACATGGCTCATGTCCAGCTTAGCGAAAGATGGAACATGTCCCACCCCCTGGCATATAAATGCTTTGCATATAAATCGTCTATGCAAAGGATTGGCTATTTATCCAGCTGCAAAAAGCAGATTACCATCTAAAATCCTTACAGAGGCGAACCAACCAATTGGTTTCACAATTGAAGTGACTGGTGTTCCCCATTCCGCAACTTGTACTGGTTTGATGATTCTTTTGCTTTCCAGCCTCCATGATTTCTGTCTCTACTTTTGCCCATAAGGCAAATGGCACTGGCTGGGTCTTCCAAAATCGTGGAATTGTTTCCTGGTCAATATGCAAGTTGGCCTTGGCTCCTTTGATAGTCCCTAAAGCTTCCTGTAAAAACTTCTGGGTATTTCATTACGACCACTCAGGTAGCCATTTTCTACTCCAGAAATATTGAACCAATCTGGGTGAATCTTTGTCAACCAATTTCACCCCATCAAGGTTGGGCCCGAGCCTTTTACTGCAGTTAGCAGTAACTGAACCAGCTGCTTCCGGTAAGAGACAAGAACCAAAGTTGTACCCTTAATCTGTAAATGTTCCCCGATATAGGTTCTCAGTCTAGCTGTGGTCTTACATAAACTTACGTGTGGGAGTCCAGGGGAAATTTTGTTGAAGACTGGTTCTGTGATCACTGAAATGACCAATTGAGCTTTATTTGAATCAGGTGACCATTTCACCAGACACTTATTTTGATTAGTTCTGATTTGGATATTGATGAGCAATTTAACTGTTCCAAACGAGATGTCGGTGGACTTTCCAGGGCGTGCACTCTCCTGGATACTGGCCTAAGAGTTCTCTTACTCAATTTAGGTCTAATGGGACTCTCTTGCTGTCTCAAGTCCGTATACTGGCAACAAATACAATGGCTTGCCAGCCTGGGTCCTGAAGAAAATGGTAACTATTCGGCCAGGGTTCTGCGACGGGCTGACCCAGAGTCTCTCTGTTCAGGATATGTCCTGAGTGAGGCTATGCATAAAAGCCCTCAGTTTCCTCCTTCTCCCGTAGGCCCAACCAGACCCTGTCCACCAACACTTTCATCCACCTGACAGAAGTCATCCTCACGCTTTAACTCCTTTAACTCTAACTCCTTTTCTTTTCATTTAACTCCTCACACATCCTACAAACTAAATGGGTGGGTATGGGCACCCGTATGAGTCCGAGCTATGCCTGCCTCTTCATAGGAGATGTGGAACAGTCCCTCTTCTGTTGTTACACTGGCACCATCCCTTACCTCTTCCACCACTACATTGATGACCGACTCCCACCGACTCCCGTAGCTACTTTGACGGCACCTCCTCTCACCCACTCTCTTGCAAAAACGTGACCCCCATCCTCCCAATTCCTCCACCACATCTTCTCCCAGGATGAAGCATTCCACTCCCGGGCATCCCAGATGTCCTCCTACTTCAAGGATCTTAACTTCCTCTCTCCCATGATTCGTAATGACCTCAACCGTATCTCTTGCATTTCCTGAACTTCTGCCCTCAAACCCCCTCTCCACACAACAACATAAATAGAGTACCCCTGATCCTGACATACCACCCCACCAGCCTCGAATCCAATGCATCATCCTGCGCCACTTTTGTAACCTGTCCTCAGAACCCACCACCAAAGAGAGATTTCCTTCCCCACCCCTCTTTACTTTCCATAGGGACTGCTCAATTCGTGACTCCCTCATCAACTCCATACTCCCTATCACACCCAGCATCTTTCCCTGCAACTGCAGGAAGTGCTACACCTGCCCCTACTCCTTCTCTCTCACTTCCATCCAAGACCTCAAACAATCATTCCGTATCTGACAGGGATTCACCTGTATGTCTTCTAACCTGGTCTACTGTATCCATTGCTCCTGATGTGGTCTCCTCTATATCAAAGACAGCAAGTGCAGGCTCAGTGACCGATTCACAGAACACCTGCGCTCTGTACGCTCCAATCAACACCACCTTCTGGTTGCCAGCCATTTCAACTCCCCCTCCACTCCCTTGGCGACATGCATTCTGGACCTCCTCCAGTGTCACAACGAGGCCACACAAACTTGAGGAACAACTTTATATTCCATCTCAGGAGCTTACAGCCCAATGGCCTCAATATAGAATGCACCAGCTTGAAAATCTCCCCATCCCTGACCTCATCCCATGTCCAGCCCCCTCTCTCATCCCCACCTCCTTGACCTGACACCACTTGCCCATCTTCCTTCTCACCTATTAGGGACACTCAAGGATAAAGGAGGGAACTCGTGCTTGGATGTACAGGATATGGGTGAGATCCTAAATGAGCACTTTGTGTCAGTATTCACCCAGGAGAAGGATATTGGGGATAATGAACTTTGTGTCGAGCATGCTAGTGTGATATGGCATATTTTGAGATCAAGAAGTCGTATTGGGCCTCTTTACAAGTCCATAGGGTCTGATGGTATCTAACCAGGTTGTTGAGAGAGGCAAGAAAGGAGATTTTCGTGGCCTTGACTAAGATCTTTGCTTCCTCTATAGCCACTGGAGAGTTCCTGGACAACTGACGAGTAGCTAATAGAGATAATCTAGGAAACCATAGACCATAGACTACATGGATGGATGGGAAGCTATTGGAGGGAATTCTTAGGGAGAGGATTTATCCGCATTTGGAAAAGCGTGGCCTAATTAGGGACAGTCAACATGGATTTGTGCAGGGCAAGTCATGTCTTTCTAACATGATTGACCACCTTTGTCACCTCCTCGAAAAATACAATGATGGTAGGGTAGTGGATGTTGTTTACATGGATTGTAGTAAGGCTTTCAACAAGATCCCTCAAGGTAGGCTCATCCAAAAAATTAAGATGCATGGGATCCATGATGAATTGCCACATGGATTCAGAATTGCCTTGCCTATAGTAGGCAGAGGGTAGTGGTAGAAGAGATAATAGGTACCGCAGATGCAGAATGAAGGGTCTAGGCCCGAAATGTCAAGCTTTCCTGCTCCTATGATGCTGCTTGGCCTGCTGTGTTCATCCAGCTCCACACCTTGTTATCTCGGGTAGTGGTGGAAGGCTGTTTTCCAGGCTGGAGGTCTGTGACTAGTAATGTTCACCAGGGATCCGTACTGGGAGTCAGGATGTCATGTTGCAGCCTTCATAAGGCTTTGGTTAGGCCACATTTAGAATACTGTGTTCAATTCTAGCTGCCACATTACAAGAAGGATATGGAAATTTTGGAGATGGTGCAGAAGTGGTTTACCAGGATGCTGTCTGGATTAGAGGGTATAACCTATAAGGAGAGGCTAGAAAAACTTGGTTGTTTTCTCTTGAGCATCAGAGGCTGTGGGGAGACTTGACAGAAGTTTATACAATTGATATGCATAGATAGGGCTGACGGTCAGAATCTTTTTCCCCAAAGTTGAAATGTCAAACACTAGGTGACATGCATTTAAAGTGAGAGGGGGCAAGTTCAAAGGAGATATGAGGGGCAAGTTTTTTCAGAGTGTTAGGAGTGTGGAACACATTGCCAGGTGTGATAGTAGAGGTAGATTTAATAGGGGCATTTAAGAACCTTTTAGATAGCACATGAATATGCAAAGAATGGAGAGATATGGACCAAAGGCAGACAGAAGGGATGTGTTTAATTTGGCATCAGGGTTCAGCACAACATTGTGGGCTGAAGGCCCCATTCCTATGGTGCATATTTCTATGTTCTAAAGCCAGTTGCGGTGCCTGTTTGAAGTCCAGTTGGGCTTCAGATAGTAAGCATTTTTGCCTGGTTACATCATTAATCCCACATACCTAATAGTCTCTCAGCATCTCATTAAGGGTAAAACCAAAATGACATGCCTCTGCCAGCCACCTTAACCTAGTCAAAAATCCCAATACAGATGCTCCTGGTTCTCAAACTGCCTGGTAAAAATATTACCATCTGGGAATTAGAGGAGGCTTGGGTCATAATATTCCTCAACTAAATCCATCAACTCTTGAAAGATTTTATTATCTGGCAGCTCATGGAAAGTCAGGCTCCTAACAAGTGAAAAAGCTGCAGATCCACAAGCTGTCAGGAGAATTATTTATTGCTTTTCATCTGGCACAACATCATTTACCCAGAAAAGTTAATGTATTCTTTTCACATATTGGGCCCAGTCTTCAGCAGGATCAAATGAGTGAGACTTCCAAAGTAAAGGTGTGATGCCAGAAATGCTTACCTCAACTCAAAGGCAATTGTTTCAAGTAAATGTCTTCATGGGTATGGGTTTCTCTCATCGCCACTGAAATAACTCCACAGAGGCCAGTATCCTGTCACCTAGTCACCCTTTATTTACACAAAAATAAAGGGGTCTTGACATTGATCCAGCTCCCTCAGAGTTGGCCCCCAGAATGATCAGAACCTCTGACATTCCTGTTTATATCTGTCAGCCAGGACTCCCTAACTGGGTCTGTTAATCTGGTCCAATCAGGGAACTCGTATTCTATGAGGTCCACCTGGCTGACCTCATTATCACTACTTACTGACACACTTTTCCCTAGTATGTATGATTGTTTGTGAATCCATAAGTAAAAACTGTACAGCAGAAGTTAAAATATCTGAAGTAGAAGATGATTGTGGACCATAAGCAAGTTATTGGGATTTGTTCAGAATTAGTCTCAACAATAAGATAATACAAAGATGATTGACTAACATGCTTGTGTGCCACAAATTTCTAAGATTGTCCGATTAGGATTGTATCACTATTCAAGGGAGGCAGTTAGTGTGGCTGGACAGCTGGTTTGTAACGCAGAATAAGAACAACAGCATAGGTTCAATTCCTGCACTGGCTGAGGCCACTGTGCAGGATTCTCCTCCTCAACCTCTCACCTCACCTGAGGTGTGGTGACCCTCAGGTTAGACCACCACCAATCATCTTTCTAATGAGACAGCATTTTCTATGTTTGGTAGGGCTGAGGCAACTTTACTTTTAGCTATTATTCAAACAAAACCGAATAAAAACTTTGAGTTACTTCCATAATTAGGAGCACTTTAGTACCAATTTTAACAATAATACTTTATGAATATTTTAATACCAATTGATCCTTTTGCAGAAATATTGAGGGATGAAGTATATTATTTTAATAAATTCTTGAGTTTTAGGAAAATAATTTTAATTATAAAAAGCCAAACTACAACCTAATGGGTCTGTTTGAATAATATTTAAAGGTAGGTTTGTTCACTTTTTGGAACATTTTATTGAGAATTTTGTATTTTTTGTTTTAAAACACATAGGAAACAGAGAAAAGTACAAAACAATTTAAGAGGCATGATTTTCCACAACATTATTTCGAGTAAAATTTTCCTGAAATTGGTTAAAGGGGCTCAAAGACTATGAAACTTCATGCAAAAACTTTTCAGAGATAGTAGGATCTACTGATGCTGGAGTCTGAGATAACAAGGTGTGGAGTTAGATGAACACAGCAGGCCAGGCAGCGTCAGAGGAGCAGGAAAGCTGGTGTTTCGGGTCTGGACCCTTCTTCAGAAATTTTCTGAAGAAGGGTCCAGACCCGAAAAGTCAGCTTTCTGCTGCTCTGTTGCTGCCTGCCCTGCTGTGTTAGAACATAGAACATGGAACATAGAACATAGAACAATACAGCGCAGAACAGGCCCTTCAGCCCTCGATGTTGCGCCGACCTGTGAACTAATCTAAGCCTATCCCCCCACACTATCCCATCATCATCCATATGCTTATCCAAGGACTGTTTAAATGCCCCTAATGTGGCTGAGTTAACTACATTGGCAGGCAGGGCATTCCACGCCCTTACCACTCTCTGAATGAAGAACCTGCCTCTGACATCTGTCTTAAATCTATCACCCCTCAATTTACATCTATGCCCTCTCGTACTAGCCGACGTCATCATCCTGGGAAAAAGACTCTCACTGTCCACCCTATCTAATCCTCTGATCATTTTGTATGTCTCTGTTAAATCCCCTCTTAGCCTTCTTCTCTCCAATGAGAACAGACCCAAGTCCCTCAGCCTTTCCTCATAAGACCTTCGCTCCAGACCAGGCAACATCCTGGTAAATCTCGTCTGCACCTTTTCCAATGCTTCCACATCCTTTCTGTAATGGGGCGACCAGAACTGTACGCAATATTCCAAGTGAGGCCGCACTAGCATTTTGTACAGTTGCAGCATGACATCACGGCTCCAGAACTCAATCCCTCTACCAATGAAACCTGACATACCATATGCCTTCTTAACAGCACTATCAACCTGGGTGGCAACTTTCAGGGATCTATGTACCTGGACACCAAGATCCCTCTGCACATCCACACTACCAAGAATCTTTCCATTGACCCAGTATTCTGCCTTCCTCTTATTCTTCCCAAAGTGCATCACCTCACATTTATCTGCATTGAACTCCATTTGCCACCTTTCAGCCCAATTCTGCAGTTTATCCAAGTCTCCCTGCAACCTGCAACATTCTTCCACACTGTCCACCACTCCACCAACTTTAGTGTCATCTGCAAACTTACTAACCCATCCACCAATGTCTGCGTCCAAGTCATTTATAAAAATGACAAACAGCAGTGGTCCCAAAACAGATCCTTGTGGCACACCACTAGTAACTGGAGTCTAGGCTGAATATGTTCCATCAACCACCACTCTTTGCCTTCTTTCAGAAAGCCAGTTTCTAATCCAAACTGCTAAATCTCCCTCAATCCCATGCCTCCGTATTTTCTCCAATAGCCTAACATGTGGAACCTTATCAAAGGCTTTACTGAAATCCATGTACACCACGTCAACTGCCCTACCCTCATCCACATGCTTGGTCACCTTCTCAAAAAACTCAATGAGGTTTGTGAGACACGACCTGCCCTTGACGAATCCATGTTGACTATCTCCAACCAAATTGTTGCTTGCTAGATGATTATAAATCCTATCTCTTATAATCCTTTCCAAAACTTTTCCTACAACAGATGTAAGGCTCACTGGTCTATAATTACCTGGGTCATCTCTACTGCCCTTCTTGAACAAGGGCACAACATTTGCAATCCTCCAGTCCTCTGGTACTAAACCTGTAGACAATGACAACTCAAAGATCAAGGCCAAAGGCTCTGCCATCTCCTCCCTAGCTTCCCAGAGAATCCTCGGAAAAATCCCATCCGGCCCAGGGGATTTTTCTACCTTCACACCTTCTAGGATTGATAACACCTCCTCCTTACTAACCTCAATCCTTTCAAGTCTAATAGCCCATATCTCAGTCTTCTCCTCTACAATATTCTCCTTTTCCTGAGTGAAAACAGATGAGAAATATTTGTTTAACACCTCTCCGATCTCCACAGGATCCACACACAACTTCCCACTTCTGTCTTTGACTGGCCCTATTCTTACCCGAGCCATCCTTTTATTCCCCACGTACCTATAGAAAGCTTTAGGGTTCTCCTTAATTCTACCTGCTAATGACTGCTCATGTCCCCTCCATGCTCTTCTTAACTCTGTCTTTAAACCCTTCCGAGCTAATCTGTAACTCTCCATCGCCTCATCTGAACCATCTCGTCTCAATGTCACATAAGCCTCCCTCTTCCGCTTAACAAGAGATACAATTTCTTTTGTAAACCAAGGTTCCCTTACCTTATCACTTCCTCCCTGCCTGACAGGGACATA
>JAHRHZ010000021.1:16968535-16981777 GCA_024137785.1 Ginglymostoma cirratum
GCCTATAAAAAACTCCCAGCAGTGTGACCTCTCCTCTCCTGTTTCTGACCTCAGCCCATACCACCTCAGTAGACGAGTCCTCGTCAAAAGTTCTTTCAGCCACCGTTATACTGTCTTTGACTAACAAAGCCACACCTCCCCCTCTTTTACCACCTTCCCTGATCTTTATGAAAGATCTAAACCCTGGAACCTGCAACATCCATTCCTGACCCTGCTCTATCCACGTCTCCGAAATGGCCATATCCAGCTCCACGCCTAGTTATCTTATACAAAAACCTTTGGTGCTTAGAACTAAAAATCAGACTTCAGCCCATTGTTCATCCACAAAATTGCCAGTTAGAGATTTGACATTGTGAATTTCTGTTGATTAGGTTCATTTTGTGGGCCTTTGAGGAGAATGGAAAAAAAGTGTGTGAGTAAGGGGAGCAAGCGAGAAATTGGCAGTAGGTAATGATGCTCATTTGAAGAGCTGATCCAAATGTATTGGGTGGAATGGCTTCCTTCTGCCCCATGATAGTTCTGTGACTCACAGAATGTGGGGATTTCTGACTCGGCCATCATTTATTGCCCATCCCTAATTGCTTTTGTGAAATAGTGGTGAACCACTTTCTTGAACCATTGCATTCCATGTGGTGTAGGTACAATTGTTGCTAGAAATTGAGGAATTTGGCCCTGCAACGATACAACCTTGGTAGTATAGTTCTAAATCAGGGCAATATGTGACTTGGGGAGGATCTCGCAGGAGATGCTGTACCCATGCACCTGCTGCTTCTCCTTTTGAGGTATTAGAGGTCACAGGTTTAGAAGAAATGTATGAGGAGTCTGGGTGAGTTGTTGCAGTGCATCTTGTGGATAGTGAACACTACTGCACTTTGCAGAGTTTTTGGAATGAGTGACTGGTACTCCATCCACCTCCTTTTACCAATCAGGCAGAATGATTTCCCCTTGATGAGGCTGAACTTCTTGAGCATTGTTGGAGCTGCATCTACTCAAGCAAGTGGTGACTATTCCATCACTCTCCTAACATATGACTTGTAGATGGTGAACAAACTTTGGGAAATTAGGTAGTGAGTTATTTGTCATAGAATGCTTAGCCTCAAACCTGCTTTAGTAACTCTTAAGACACAGTGCATGAATGGGCAATTTTTTAAAAAAGTGTTTAATTTATGAAAGAGAGTAACCACTGCTCAGTAATATGAATGCATCAGTACAGTGTTTTAATGCTATTTTCTGTTATTATGAGGTTTCTTAACAGATGCTTTTTAATTAGAAACCCATATTTTGTTGTAGTAATAAAATGAATCTAGTTGCCCTTCTGAAATACAATAGATTTTTTTTAAACTGCAAGTATATTATACAAAACAGTCTTGGATGGTTCATGGCAGATTTTATGTTCTGCAACATACAGAGAGGAAAGCTTTTCAGGAAACTTCTCAAACCTAGCACAATGAATACATGCTGAGGTACAATGCCAAATATTCAATATAACTACTCTGATTTATATTGAAAAGTGAAAATCTTTTTCCCAAGTTTGACATAATCACATTTTGCAAAGGTTTAGCTTAATCTACCCAAAGCTAGAAAACATCTTTCTTGTCTTCCCTCCCAAACTATATATTTATATTTATGTCACTGAATATTTTTAGGTCACCTCCTCCCAAATAGTGTGGACTTGCAGCAAAAACATTTAATCTGCAGAAACTTTTTAAAAGGAATAATCAAATATCTTTTTATCAACAGTCGCTGTGTAGTCCAGAACTTGAATATTGTTGGAAGCAATGGCATGAAGCCAAAACCTTTCACCTTGCACTCCAGGACAAACACAAGAATGTCATATTTTAAATGATTACAACAGTGGAGGAAAGGCATTGGTGAGTATGAGGACTAATAGGGAAAGGTAGCAGTATATTATAAAGTGAGTTAACATTTTGAGTTGCTCTTGGCTCTTTGGCTGGCATCAATTGAGCTTGTCTCTCCAGTGACACTGTTGAGACCTCAGAGCATCCATCCGTCTAATGAGGGGGTGCCTGGAGGCAGCCAGTTGGGTGTCCATCTTCAAAAAAATCACTATGCAAGTCCCACTGCCAGTGAATGTGGGTTCAAGACAACCATTTGGATGCAACATTGGAATCCTAAATTCCACAGGAGAATTTAGCTCATTGTGTGTTAATCTACAGTTTGCCAAAGACACTATAATACTGGGTAATATAGACTCTCAAGCTTATATTCCAGAGGTGCACACAATGTAATTAGTGCCTTTACTTTAGAACGTTCTCTTAAAATATAATGTTTTAGATATCTGACAGAGTTCATACCTAAATTGGACTTGCTCAGCTATGTATGCATTTGTAAATCTGACCAATCTGCAACGCTTGCTCGAATAAATTATTGTACAAGTGGTAAGCATTTTTGTATCAAATTCCCATCTGCTCTTTTATGGCTAGTGCCTCTAATTGATAACTATTTTGATATGCATGCATTGATTGTTCATAGAATAAATTCTAATCATGCACCTCTAATATCTCTTGTCGATCCAATTTAACAAAAATGTGAGACAATTGGGAAAACCAGTCTAGTGTTAAATTGCAGACCGCTGTAACATCTGGGATCCTTTTATAAGCTGGTTGCAGCATGTGGGCCTTATCAGCCTAACAGCACATCATCAGACTTCACTTTAGTCCAGTACCATAGCAGTTTGTTTCAACTACTATAATTTTTATTCTACCCTCAATTACCAAGGCTGTTTTGGGTGTAATTTTGTTAATTTGCTTTTGCTATTATCTAACTAGTTTGGCTCAGTGAGGTACTTCCGTCTTTATTTCCAACAATTATGACTTAAAGCTTCTTTCCAGGTACTTGACCACAAAAACTAGGCTCCACAACGAAGGAATGCTACCTTGCTGGGGGTGCTATCCTTATTGCGAGGCTTTGCTGGTTGATTGAAGCAAGAAACAGGTTCTCTCACCCAGAAGGAAAAACCAGCTGAAACCAGTAGAAAACTATAACTGTGCCTACCTGCCTTCTAATAAGAGTGTGCTTTGAGCAACCAGAAGACCTGGTAAATCTAATCAGAAATTGATTTGCACTTGAATGTACCTGTTCAGCAGTGACCAGTTATGATTTTAACAGCA
This sequence comes from Ginglymostoma cirratum, assembly GCA_024137785.1. Classification (NCBI taxonomy): domain Eukaryota; kingdom Metazoa; phylum Chordata; class Chondrichthyes; order Orectolobiformes; family Ginglymostomatidae; genus Ginglymostoma; species Ginglymostoma cirratum. Next base: position 16,971,667 of record JAHRHZ010000021.1, read on the forward strand.
GCAGGTAACGTGAACTGGAGATTGACTGCATGGTTTAACCTTACCCCCAGACATTGACCCTCATACGCTTATTCACCCTCACTCTGTTATTGTGAACTAACAATATTTTATCCCTGAAACATCACCAAGAGCCAGTCAACTGACCAAGTGAACTGGTTGTATAAAGCACATTAGGGCAAAATTCAATTAGGGTCAATAGAGGATCCAGGGATCATGATACATAATTACCCCATGCCTAGTCAATTCGAGGCGGGCTGCGTGCAATCTTTGTGCTTACTTTTCATTAATTTGGTTTCGGTGTACAGCCCAGCATGAATTCATGCTTCTGACTGGCTGCAAGCACAGCATGGGCCCAGATACATGGTTAGCTAGTACAAAGTCACAGCTAGCTTTAGTTCTGAAAGACAGTCTGCCCAAAGGGAAGAACGTGGATTCAGGCTACAGCAGTTGCTGGAACTGTTTCAAGAAGCCTTTGGAAGGAAGAAGAGTGTCGATGGAGTAGTAAGCCAGAAAAAGATCTCCCACATTAACTGATGCAATAATGGAGGCCTGAGCAGGCAAGGAGGAGGAGAGGGATTCAACAGGATCCCAAGTTTTGACAGGAGGTATACGCTGTGAAGCAAATATCAGCAAGTAGCCTGAAAGGTGAATTTTGAGAACCTGACTCTGAGAAGCTTGTGCTTTGCCAAGAAAAAGCTCCCTGAGCTTATGAGAGGAGTCAATGTCAGTGAAAACGCATCTTCAATTTGCCAGCACCTTCTCTCACCTACTAAACTAACCAAACCACAGCCCTTTCACACACAATGAATCAATCTCCATCACTCACTCAACCACCAGAAACCACCAATCCATACCTAATAATTAGATGCTCTGCCTCATTTCCATGCACTTGTCAATGCAGCCATCTTTTGCGACCATCTCTCTCAATTTCCACATACCACCAACTAGTCAGCTAAGACATGCTAACACCTTTAAACAGAGTAAATGGCATTCTTCCCATTTTTGTTTGGAGGACAAGGTCACATTCAGCAGGAGACAGCAGCAGAGAGATGGCGGATGACAGACACACACCTGCTTCAGCCATGCCCGTTGAGGGAGATGTATCATAAGACAGACACAGAGGTCATTGAATTTGGCATCACTGAAAACATCCAGGAGAGGGGTATGTTCTCATTAAATGCACCTTCTCAATCCCACTTCATCTTTATCCTGCTACTTCGCATTAATTGCAAGCTGCAAATGGTGTGACTTACGTATCACTTGCTTTTCACCTCAAACCTCACATTTTTTGCATTTTTTTTCTGTAAATACCATCATGTTGATGACCCCTTTTCACCACGTTACTGATGATCAAGAGTAGAGCAGTAATTGGGTAAAGTAATATCTGTCCCTTTGTGTACATGACATAGCTTGGACAATTTGCCACATTGTCAGGTAGAAGCCAATATTGCAGTTGTACTGGAACAGTTTGGTTAAAGTTTGGAAGGTTTTGGAACATAAGTCTTCAGTGCTATTGACACCGATTAGTTTCAAGGTCCATTTTCTTTAAAAAGTAAGAACATAAGGGGAGATAATGACTTAATGGTATTAGACTAAAAATGGCTAGACTATTAACGCAGTAACCCACATAATGTTCTAGGAATCCAGGCCTGAATCCTGCTATGGCACATGTTGGGATTTGAATTCAATTTTTAAAACATCTACAATTAAAATCTAAGAACAAAGAACAAAGAAAACTTACAGCCCAGGAACAGGCCCTTCGGCCCTCCAAGCCTGTGCCAATCCAAATCCACTATCTAAACCTATCGCCCAATTCCTAAGGATCTGTATCCCTCTGCTCCCCACCTACTCATGCATCTGTCCAGACGCACCTTAAATGAATCTATCGTGCCTGCCTCTACTACCTCTGCTGGCAACGCGTTCCAGGCACCTACCACCCTCTGTGTAAAGTACTTTCCGCATGTATCCCCCTTAAACTTTTCTCCTCTCACCTTGAACGGTGACCCCTCGTTATTGAATCCCTCACCCTGGGAAAAAACTTATCTCTATCAACCCTGTCTATAACCCTTCATGATTTTGAAGACCTCAATCAGGTCCCCCCTCAATCTCCTTTTTTCTAATGAAAACAATCCTAACCTACTCAACCTCTCTTCATAGCTAGCACCTTCCATACCAGGCAACATCCTCGTAAACCTTCTCTGTACCCTCTCCAAAGCTTCCACATCCTTTTGGTAATGTGGCAACCAGAACTGTACACAGTATTCTAAATGCGGCCGAACCAAAGTCTTGTACAATTTTAACATGACCTGCCAGCTCTTATACTCAATACCCCGTCCGATGAAGGCAAGCATACCATATGCCTTCTTGACCACTCTATCCACCTGTGCAGCCACCTTCAGGGTACAATGGACCTGAACTCCCAGATCTCTCTGCTCATCAACTTTTCCCAAGGCTCTTCCGTTTACAGTATAGTTCGCTCTAGAATTAGACCTCCCAAAATGCATCACCTCACACTTGCCCGGATTGAACTCCATCTGCCACTTCTCCGCCCAACTCTCCAGTCTATCTATATTCTCCTGTATTCTTTGACAATCCCCTATGCTTTCTGCTACTCCCCCAATCTTCGTGTCATCTGCAAAAAGGTTGACAATTAAACTGCTGTCAAATAGCAGAAGCACCGATCTCGTTCACTAATGACCTTTAGGAGAACATAGGGCAAGAGGAGGCAATTCAGACCCTCAAGCCTGCTCTGCCATTTAATACTGTCATCTAGCCTCAACTATACTTTCCATAACCCTTCAACCCATTATGAATGAAAAATCTATCTCCTAAATGCTATTCAGTGTCTTAGCATCCACTGCACTTTGAGGTAGTGAATTCCACAGATTAATGACCCTTTGATAGAAGTAATACCTCTTTATCATTGTTTTAAATCTGCCACCCCTTAGCCAAAAACTGTGAATTCTTGTTTTACATTGCACCAAAGGGGAAACATCTGCTCTACAGCTGCTTAAACAATCCCCATTAGAATCTTGTATACTTCAATTAGCTCTCCTCTCAACCTTTTAACCTGTAGTGAATAAAGGCCTAACCTGCTCAATCTCTCCTCATAAGAGAAGCCTTTCATCTCTGGAATTAATCTAATGGTCACTCTGAACTACCTCCAAAGCGGTTACATCTTTCCTCAAGGAAGGAAACCAAAACAGTACTCAGTTCACCAATCCATCAATCATCTCTTGATATCATGTGGAGTGAGTGGAACTGGCTCAAGGTTGGCATTGTCATGCTGGGAAACCTATGGAGGAGACTGAGATGGAGCATCCACTTGGCCTTTCTGGTTGTTGTAAATAGTCCAGCTTTATCTTTTGCACTGATCTGCTGGGCTCCCCAGTAATTGCACAATTGTAGAAATACAAATATTGTAGAGCCTCCTTCTTCAAGTGAATTGTCTTATTCACCACCACCATTTGAATGTGCCAGAACTGCAGTGCTTGTATCAGATCTCTTTGTTGTTGAATTGCTCAGATCTCTCCATTTACTTGCCACTCACTTTTGCTTGCAAGTCGTCCTGTTTTGTAGTTTCATTTTGAGGTATGCCTGGTGCAGCTCCTGATATGCCCTCATGTACTCTATTTGAAACCAAGTGGTGATGGCTTGGTGGTAATGATAGAGTGGGAGATATGCAGGGCCATGAGGTTTACAGGCTGTTTTTGAGTATAGGTTAGCTGCTGCTGATGGCTCACAACTCATGGATGCCTATTTTGAGTTGCTATTTTCAAAATCTATCCCATTCATCATGGTGGTGGTGCCACACAACACAGTGGAGGATTTCTTTGGTATAAAGATAGGACTTTGTCTCTAGAAGGACACAGTGTCAATCACTTCTACTAATACTAATATGATTGTATGCTTTTGTAACAGCCAGATTGGTGAGGATTCATTTAAAGTATATTTCTCATTGTTGGTTTCCTCACCACCTGCTGCAGACCCAATAAAGCAACTATATCCTTTAGGTTCTACTGACCCATTCTTGTTGATGGATATTGAAGTCCACCCAGAGTACATTTGGCACGCTTGCCACCCTCAGTGCTTCCTCCATGCTGGAGTTCAATGTAGAGGAGTACTGATTCATCAACTGAGCTGGGGAGAGGAGATAGTTGGTAGTCAGAAGAAGGTTCTTTTATTGAAGCTTGAATGGATGTTATGAGGCATTATGAGGTTCAGAGTCCATGTTGACGATGCCAGAGCAACTCTTAAGACACGATACCACTCTGCTGCCACCATTGTCATGTTTGCCCTGCTGGTAGGACAGGACAAACCTGAATATGGTGGTGGTAGTGTCTGGGACATTATCAATGATGTATGATTCTGTGATTTATGACGATGAGTAACAGAGAGATGCTGAGTCGGCTGGGGATTTTCTCCCTGGAATATTGAGGCTGAGGGGTGAGCTGATCAAGGTTTATAAAATCATGTGGTCATGGATCGGGTAAACAGCTAAGGTGTTTTTCATAAGGTGAGAGTGTCCAAAACTAGAGCACATAAGCTTAAGGTGAGAGGGGAAAGATTTAAAAGGTATCAGAAGGACAACATTTTCACAGTGTGGTGCATGTCTGAAATGAGCTGTCAGAGGAGGTGGTAGAAGCTGATAAAATTACAACACTACAATACATGAATAGGAAGGGTTTAGAGGGATATGGATTAAATGCTGGCAAATGGGACTAGATCAGTTTAGGATATCTGGTTAGAGCGGACGAGTTGGACCAAGGGGTCTATTTCCATGCTGAATGATTCTATATTAACTGTGCTAAACTAGTCAGTGAGACAACTGTCCCAGCATTTGCACTAGCCCTGGATGTTAGGAGGGAGGACTTGGCAGTGTTGACAGGACTGAGTCAGCCGCTGCTATTTGAGTAGCAGCTTACTGGAAGACAGCTTTGCAGATAAGTCTGCCTGCTGGACTGTCCAATGAGAATGCTGAAGAGGCTGCATTGAGGAGAATGTATGAGCGTATGCACACCAAGATGCTTGGTCCTTTGGCAGGCTCACATGTTGGCACTGTCAGGAAGAATGGCAGACTCCTGTCCAACTTGGCAGTTTTGTGCAGTGCTTGGAGTTTATTCTTTCTTTCGGCCAAATCTATGGCAATACTAGCAGACACAACTGTAATGCAGTATCTTGTGGTTGATACATCAGCTTCCATTGTAGCGCAGGCAGAAGGTCCCTATTGTCTGAGTGAAAGTTCACATTAGAGTCATGACATTGATCCTTTTGGCTATGCCAGCTCAGCTGTTGGCACACAAATTCATTCTGCTAACATTATAGCTGCACATAACGGTGTTCAAGAGAACTTTCAGGATTACACAGCAATCCAGATATGTGTGCACCAACAGATTACTAGGGTTATGACCTCTGGGCAGTGGTAGTGACTTCATCGAGCTTCAGGATGACCAAGTCTGTACTCCTAATATTTGTGCCTGTTACTCCAATAACACTGTGCAGGTATCCTCAGCTGGTCAGCCAAGATCTCCTACCCCATGTCTGTGGTGCTGCCTAATTAAAGCCAGGTCCTCAAGGTCCAGTTGAGCTGAAAGGAGTCTTTCAAGACTATTTGCAGTCTTCCTGAGTAAGTGCTTTTTTTTTTGTAGCACTGATGTGGCGTTATGTAGGAGATCCAGGCCCAGAAAAGACACTTGCAAGACAGACGCTGAGGAATGCACAAAGTGAAAATCTCCACAGGGATTATTAGGTCAACCGTGATGATCACAAAAACACCAGATGCATGTCAAAAATCATGAATGACAGCAATATTGACACCACCACTGTCATCATAAGGACCAAATTTACAATAGGTACCACCTCTGACTTCAGTCTGACTTTCGTTACACCACTGGGGGTGTTCCTATCTGTATAGTGGAAGCTGATATGTTGATTACACCATTTTAACCCTAAATAGACATGGAATGTGTCACCCTCTGTGGAGGTAGCAGAAGATTTAGGGTCTGAGAGAAAACCAGATGTAAACAGTTACCACTGGATCCCCTTTTCTCCCCTCCTTCAGGGAAAAACATCTTGACCATTAATAAGCTTTTGAAGTAGTTATTCTTGACCTACTGAATGCCAACGCTATGTGCTGTAGTGAAAAACAAGCAATTGAAAGTGCAGTATGTCCTCATTGATGTGATAAGGAACGATAAGGGAGAGGATAATTACCCAGGGAACAGAGATTTGGGGCTGAAATGTACTTTGTGATCCTCATGCTCCTGGAATCTTTTTGATCTAGAGGCAGGAGGGCAATCTGCTGAACTGACGCAGACAAAACTTGGCTCCTCCTTCGGTTTCCACAGCTATAATCTGCTGGTAACACCTCTTTACCACTTAACAGTCGCTCTATACTGTGGAGTGGAGCCAAGAAGAAAAGAAGCATCTCCTGAAACGTAGTTTATTTCTCAAGACAACTGCTTATTTTCAAAGGTAACCTTATTATCCAATGTGCAGCGAAAGTGATTGTAGTATGGTGTTAAGTTGTGTAAACCAAGGAAATTTCAAATTCATTCCTCAGGCTGTGTTGAATTGGCAGTTTACAGTTAAGAAACCATTTGGAATTCACCTTAACCAATGACCTGCCTTCTAAACTTGTCAATCTTAAAAGTTTCTCCTTTTGAGAATCAATAGGACATGGGTTTCATTATTTATGCATTAAAGTAGGTAACATCATATGCTCCTTGCAAGTTGAATAATGGATTACCTCAGCAAGAAATGGGATTATAATTTTCATAAAACTCATTCTATTCCTTCATTACTCTTCTAACACTAATTGAGTTTTAATTTGGAGTTACAACACATTTTCATGCTTCATAGCATCCCCGCACAGTTTGTTGTACACCCCTATTGACTTTAAGTCTGTCTCTGTCTATTTGAATTCCACACAGGGTTATATCTCACTGAGCACAATACATAAATGCAAACACTCCTCAGTACACCACTGTTTATTTGCCAAAAAGTTTTTTTTTGTTGTTTAGGGTTTGATTATGTTGTTAAAATGACCTGCTTTTGTATAAAAATATATATTTAACCGAGGCAATTAAATAGTACACTTGCACAACCCATCCTTCTGGCTAACTGCTTCATACCAAAAAAATTTAAGCTAATTTATGTAATTTCATTTGAAAGTAATTTGAATTATTCTTAGATTTTTTGTTAAAATTTTAGAACATTGGTTAACCCACATTTTAAGTACTTTCACGGCTGTAGACTTCATTTTAAAAAGCAGAGATAGAGGCATTGGAGAAGATGCAGAAAGATTTATGAAGTTGACACCAGAACTAAAAGGTTATCATAGAATCATAGAATCCCTACAGTGTGGAAACAGGCCCTTCGGCTCAACAAGTCCACACCGAACCTCAGAGCATCCCACCCCACTCCCCCCAACAACCCACCTAACCTACACCTCCCTGAACACTACAAGCAATTTAGCATGGCCAATCCACCTAACCTGCACATCTTTGGACTGTAGGAGGAAACCGGAGCACCCAGAGGAAACCCACGCAGACACGGGGAGAATGTGCAAACTCCACACAGACAGACGCCCGAGGCTGGAATCGAACCCAGGTCCCTGGCGCTGTGAGGCAGCAGTGCTAACCACGGAGCCACTGTGCTGCCCCCAAATCATAGAATCCCTACAGTGTGGAAACAGGCCATTTGGCCCAACAAGTCTGTACTGACTCACTGGCATACCCTGTAACCCTAGCTTTCCCACGGTTAACCCGCCTAGCCTGAACATCCCCGGACACTATAGAGCAATTTCCCATGGCCAATCTACCCTAACCTGCACATCTTTGGACTGTGGGAAGAAACCGGAGCACCCAGAGGAAACCCACGCAGACAGGGAGAGAATGTGCAAACTCCACACAGACAGTCACCCTAGGGTGGTATCGAACCCTGGTCCCTGGCACTGTGAGGTAGCAGTGCTAACCACTGAGCCACCATGCCACCCCAAAGAGTCCACGCTGACCCACTCCCCCTCCGCTACAACCCCCACATTTAGCCTACATGTCCCCGAACAAATTAGCATGGCCAATCCACCTAAACTGCATATCTTTGGGCTGTGGGAGGAAACCCATGCAGACACGGGCAGAACGTACAAACTCCACACAGATAGTAGCCGGACAGAAGGATCAAACCCCACTCCCTACTGCTGTGAGGTAGTAGGGCTAACCAGTGAGCCACCGTGCCTCTCCAAAGTCCTCCCACAGTCCAAAGATGTGCAGGTTAGGTGGATTGGCTAAGTTAAATTGCCTGTAGTGTTCAGGGAAGTGTAGATTAGGTGGGTTATAGGGGGATGGGTCTGGGTGGGATGCTCCGAGGGTTGGTGTGGACTTGTTGGGCCGAAGGGCCTGTTTCCACACTGTAGGGATTCTATGATTAACTATGATGATAACTTTGGATTAGCTGAATGAACAGAACAATTAGATGGACACATAGCTGTCAGGAAAGATTAAAAAGGCTCTGTCTCTTTCCTTCAAAGCTAAGGCTGAGGCATGGCCTAATGGAGTCCCTTTAAGTTTAGAAAAGAGTTATTAAGCTAGATATGATTAGCTCACTTAGCTACTATGTAGTTCAGAACATGCCAATGGTACGGGTTTGATTAAAGTTTCACATGAAGTAGACTTGAGTCCTTCCTCTTTTCCTTGTCCCAAGAATGGAAGGCAATGGTAAACACTACTGGTTGGGAAGTGCGGCAGCAGGGTGGAAATACTGCCAAGAAATGAGCTCAGAATGAAGTGGGCAGGGGAGACATGAACAAATGTAAACAAATGCTTCCACCTATTACAGAGATGCCAAATGTGGAGACAATATATTATTGTAATTAATAATTGCAATGGGGATTTCAGGAGAAACATCTCCAGTAAGAATGTGGAACATACCGCAAGTAATACATGAGGCAAACAGCATAGATGAGTTTTTGGAGAGTAGAAGATTATGTCGGTCAAGTTAGAAGAAAGATGGGAGGGACCCCATGTAGAACTAGCTATGTTGAAAGGTATGTTTCTGTGCTGGATATTCTAAACAATCAATACTATTAAATGTATTAATGTTCCAGAAACACTCAGTACCCAGACACAGATCATACTCTTAAAGAAGGAGATCAGTTTTGAAACAAAAGCAGAGTGTGGGAGAAACACCAACCTGGCATCAGCTACAGAGAATAACAGTTAATATTTTGAATGTTGACTCTGGTTTTCTCTCCACAGATGCTACCCAGACCTACTATGTTTCTCCAGCACTCTTGTTGTTTCAGATTTACAGCACCTACAAGCCTGTGTGTTTATGATCAATTTTGATTTGTTTTGAGCAATTTTAAGTTTGTTTCATTGTGAAATTACTGTACAAACTTTGCAAAGAAAATCATAAGAAAAAAGAGCACAAAGTTAGGGCTATTTTGCCTTTTGAATTTCTTCCAGAATTCACTAAGACCACTTTTGATCTTTTACCTTTACTGTTCATTTATCTCTGATTTCCTTTTAAACCAAACAATCTATTAATCTCTGTCTTGAATATGCTCAATGACCAGGAAAGAACACTTCTAGGATGCCCAACTCTTTGAATGAGGAAATGTCTCCTCATCTCAGACCTAAATGGTTGAAATGTTGCTCTAAGGCTGTGACTTGATTCTAGAAACTCCAGCTATCTGAAACATTTCTTAAAACCTACCATTCACATCCACCACAAATAATTGCTCATTTTTTCTAAACTTCAGGGAACATAGACCATATCTACTCAATCTTTGCCTGTAGGGCGGTCCCCTTGCCCGAGGAACAAGTCCTTCTTCCTTCTTCAGTAAGGAGACCAACACTGCACAGTAGTTTGGGTTTGATCTCACCAGAAATTGCAGGGGAAACTCAGCAGGTCGACCAGCATCTGTGGAGATAAAGCAGAGTTAACATTTTGGATCCAGTGACTCTTCTGAACAGATTATAGCTAGGAAAAGGTTGGTATATACACAGAAGATGGTCGCTTCCTACTGATCTGTTTTGCATTGATATGTACAAAAACAGAAGTTGCTGGAAAAGCTCAGCAAGTCTGGCAGCATCTGTGAAGAAAAAAAATC
>JAHRHZ010000021.1:16982177-17096760 GCA_024137785.1 Ginglymostoma cirratum
GATTTTTTTCTTCACAGATGCTGCCAGACTTGCTGAGCTTTTCCAGCAACTTCTGTTTTTGTTTCTCCAGGGAACTGCAAATAATGGAAATCAGAAACAAAAACAGAAATTGCTGAAAAAACTCAGCAGGTCTGGCAGCATCTGTGGAGAGAAATTAAAGTTAATGTTTTAGGTTTAGTGACCTTCTAACAATTTTTGGATAGGAGTTAAAGGTTCAAACTAATATAAAAACAATTGTGTGTGTTTTAGAAAAGCAAACTTGGCTCTGAACATTCTAGTTACTTCTAAAGCTGGTGTCAGCATGGGACATGATTCCTGATAAATATTCTAATTTAGTTTTAAACAGGATTCTGCCAGAATTTTTTGGCATGAGGCATCACAGCAAGGATTTTGCATTTAAAATAACTTTTTGATTGATAGGTAGATGCCTTGTTTGACACCCAGAAAGTCAAAGTGTTCCAGAAAAAAGTTTACCATTGGAACTTCAGTTATTCATCACAATTTTTACTTTCAAATTTATTTAAATGTATTAGATTACATTTACTTTTTGATTTTGAATTACTTATGAACACCACTCAGAAATAAGATCACCGTTGGGTTGATTTTAGAATTTATGAAATTGCTTTGAAACTGTCAAATAGCTCATCATAGAAATGAAACTGCAGTCACAAAATTGAGCTTTGAAAATATGAAAGAGTTTGATGTCATTAAAACCAAACTTCCTTATCATCTTCGACCAAGTTAAATTACATTCTTCTTTACTCATGTTTCACCTGCAAAATATGACACTGCCTGCTAAAGAAATTCCATAATATTTTTATGCAGCTATCTTATTTCAACTGACCAGCATTTTTCAAGAATTGTTCAATCATTTGATTTAGCAATTCTAATTTAACAAATTACATTTCTACATTGGCAAATCCACATCATTTACATTCCAGATGGTGAGTGCAATCAATCAAACACAAAAATTCATGCAGGGCAGAGTGAGCTGTGGAGAAATATTGAAGCCATTGAGCAGATGTTAAACTAATGTATTGGTTAGAATCCAACACTGGAATACAGGTTCTTAAAGCAAAAACTCATATTTGTTTTATAATCCAGATATTACCAGCAATACAGACTGCCACACATTGCTGGCTACCATACTTGTGAAATGATGAACCAAAAATTGATTTTGCCTCAACCCCCTGAAATCTTTCAAGTCCAAGCAGAATACCATCTAAGGCTGTGTTGCTTGGATTCTGGGTGCAGTCTTACAGTCAGTTCCCAACACAAGCCTTTATTTATATCTGTATACAAGGAATTTTCCTTCTAGCTTCAAGGCATTCCTTCAGGCAATGCTAATGGATTGTGATGGCCTCATTTCCATTGTTCAACTCCTCCAACTCACCCAAGCACAACTATGATGATGCCGGTTGTCTAAAGTGAATGACGGGGTGACTAGCTTCAATTTCGCCCAGAGTCTCAGGCCTACCTGTTTGGTTACAGAGAGTATTCCTTGTGCCTAGAGTCACTGACCTAGTGGCACGACGAAAATGTTTACGCCCATCTTTGTTTGTAAACAAACCTATTCATTGCTAACAATATTGCAGTTCACTGCAAACTCAAGAGAGGCAGTGGCATAGTTTTAATGTGGTCTAGTCATTCAGATTTCCAGGCTAATGTTCTGGGGACCTGGCTATGAATCCTACCACAGCAAATGGTGAAAGTTGGATGCAATAAAATCTGGAATAATCAGCTAGTCTCATGATGACTTTTTATCAACTGTTATAAAAACCCATCTGGTTCATTAATGTCCCTTTTAGGGAAGGAAATTTGCCTGGTCTGGCTTACATGTGACTCAAGATCAAAGCACTGTGATGGACTTTCAAAAGCCCTGCGAAATGGCTCAGAGAGCCATTCAGTTCATGGGCAATAAATGATGACCAATAAATGCAGATTATGTCAATTAATAGCCCTTGCAAGAATAAAAAGAATTAACTCTTCACGAATTGTTCAATTGAACAGGCCCAATAGAAAAGAGCTGACCCAGAATGTTTCATTAATAACACTTTTAGAATGTAGATGAGCTGTTACACTGCTTCATTGGTTAGACTGAATTATTTAACTGTAAAATTCTGAATTTCTTAACACAATCATTGGAAAGACAGAAAAAGCCAGAGGAATTCCCAAACATTTTCCACAGTATCTGCTTCTGCTTTAGCATAGAAAAATCCAGTCCTTTGCAGAAATATTGACAGGAATTCTTTTAGTTGTTCTTCTTGCTAATGCATGCTACAAAAACGTCAGAAACAAACAGTCAGCTGACAATGAACTACAAAGTCACTTCATGCTTTTCTTAGATAAACAAATCCTTTGTAACAATGTACGTATTTTCAGTCATTTTCGGGCTGGCAAATGACTGTTCCTGCTGGGAACAAAAGATGAATATTGAAAAAGAATTCTGTTTTCTTTCCTTCACTTAAGCATTTGAACAGAGTCACTTTAAGGTCTGGCTGCTGACTACTATCGTTATATATCCCTAGTGCCGTTAACAGAATTGCTTCCAAAAAGCCAGCATTCAAGAAGATTCCCTTGCTAGCTTAGATGTGAAGACAAAGTTTTTTCTTATGGGAAAATTGAGAAATGAATTTGCTGTTTAGGAATTACTCCTTTAAAACAAAGATGAAATTTTTTATAATGAAGTTGTGAGTCTTTGGAACTGCTAGCCTAAAAAGATGGAAGCAGAGTCTTTGAATATTTTAGGGCGGATATGATAGATTCTTATTAAGCAACCAGGTGGAAGGTAATTGGGGTAGGTTGTCATGTGGATTTGAGGTTACAGACCAGCATTGACCTTATTGAATAGCAAATCAGGCTCAGGAGGCTGGATGGCCTACTCCTGCTTTTTGTTTGTAGGATCAACCTGTTAAATTGTTTAACAGCACTGTCCCATTTCATTGTAGGTTGTAGTGTGATATTGTAACGTGTGTTGTTGGTGAATTCCATAACTTGTGAGAGATGCTGTGAACTGACTAGAAACAAGCTGTCCATTGTCTGTAACGATAGAGCCTGTAAAGCCCCATTCATAGACAAATTGTTAAGAATACCAATGACTGAAGTAGTGCTTGTGGAACTTGTAATGATTTCTGGCCATTTGTTATTTTCAGCATGAACAACATGCAAAGAAACATTGATTACCAGGGGCTACTTACACTTTTCCAAATATTATCTGCTTGGAGTTGTTGCCATGGTTTTGTCGACCATACAGTCAGTTGTAGAAATACGAATCATGATTTAACAGATTTTTCATTGAGTTTTCATCCTTATGCAGCTTCTAATGAACTTTGCTATGTGGCGATCTATTGCTGGTCACCAGTTTCTGGGGAGTTGTTTCACTGGGCTGTTATCTCATGTTAACAACACCCCTGGCGGCTTTCAAGGCCATGAACAAGACATGTTGCTGTAGCACTTTCAGAAACCATTGAAGTTTCCTGTGTGACGCAGTTGTCAACAAATAAGGCAAGTTCATTGTGGACATTGTGTACTGGGTAACATGAATCAATCCTGTCTCTATTTTATGAGACCATTTGCTTTTCAGGCATTGAATTATTTTCTGCAGCATGCTGTCTGCCTTCAACTTTTCTTGCGTAACAAATAGTGTGGTCAGATGCAAAATTATTAAGGATATATAGTTTTTGTTGCAAATCACTTTTTAATATGATTCATGCTGTCTGCAATGTTATCACATTGACGTCAAAGCACGATGCCTATTCAGTTGTTTGAACCTGCAAGATAGTCAACTTGAAGTTGCATAATGAAGGTAACCATTTGTGCATGCATAGATCCTGACATTGCTAGCACTGTAGACAGTGCTTGCTAATTAGTGCGGTGAATGCATTTTCTATCATTGAGATATATATGCACAAGCATAGATACAGATTGGTGCTTCCTGCTCTCCAGTAGGGATGTGTTTGGCTTCTGTCAATGGGGTATGCTGCTGAGGTGATTGGAGGAAGCAAATGTCTAATCTACTGTGAGCATCCAGTTCCTTTCGTATTTTTTGACACCTGCCTCCACATGGAGGTTGCAATGTGTGCTAATTGCCAGAGATGTCATTTTTGCCTTTGACATGTCAGCTCACATTTTGCTGTGCATTCCATTCCCCTTGTACAGTTTTATGCAGAATCTTTTTGAAGAGGCTCCATAGCCTTAGCATATATAGGAACAATTTTGTGATTGAAAGTTGGTAGTACCTAGAAATGATGCTAACTCTTTCAAGCTGGATAGTATTGGAAGCACACAAATGGTTTTGACATTGTTATGTGTAGGCTTGATCCCAGCTGCTGTCACTCTGTGCTGTAGTCTCGGCTATTGAGAATTTGACCTTGTTGATTTTCAAGTATTGTTTTTTGATTTAGGTAAACATCACTGATAACTTCTGATCATATCTTACTGAGTCCCTTCCATTGAGAGACTTGACAAGTAGGTTGAGTATCCCTTTGTTATTCAACAAGATTGAAGAAACTACCTTCTGAAATGTGCCCATTCCAATCCATAGGGTATTCTGTGGTGTTAGTTATATATATTAAGGTTGGTCTACTGCTGGTTTTGATGTCTTTTGATAAAATTGATAATGTCAGTGCAGATAATTTTATTTATTCCACATGGATCTCATGGAGTTTCTTTACTAAAAAAATTTAGTCCATGAAAAGTCTTGGGTATAATCTAAAATTCAGTAGTCCATATTTACCATTATCATCACGATATTTAAAGAAGGACCACAATTACCTTAGTCAGACGTTCTTGCTCTTTGCTCAAGATGGAAGGTTAAAATTCAAGCCTGTGGAATTGCACATGGAGATTAATGGGTAAAACACCCAACTGATGTGAACTACCCACAGCAGTTACCACAGTGGAGGGAAGGACGGTTAAAAATGCCCCCAATACAAATAACTAACAATCTTGCATCTACTTAATGTAATGTAGGGTGGCTACTGTGGGACAAACAAAATCGCTATTCGATAATATTTTGCCCTTGCCTGTGAGGGATTATAATTCTACTGCCAGAGTTATTGTGAGTTAGGTTTTTATTTTGCTGAAGGTGAAGGACAATGACTGTACGCCGATTGGGACACTTGCCAAGATCAAAGAGAAGGAAGGAAAGCACCCGAGTCTTCGCTAGTGAATCATCTTTGGTAGGTAAAAGTCACCAAGATAAACATTTTACTAGCACACTACAGTGGATATTGAGAGCAGACCGGATGAGATCTAACTAACTTTATGATAATTTGGCCATTTATTGCGCCCATGCTTACCAGGCTAACTATGTCTCACCCAGTAAACCACGTCGTCTTGAAGCCTCAGCTCCTCCTGATGGCTCTGTGTCAAATTGTGATGCTACGAATAAAAATAATCAGTAATTCATAACACAATTGCAGAAATCAGAAAAAATTAAACCTAAAATAATAAATTAATACTAAAGTCTATAAATGACAAAGTGCTTTGACGGGTTCACCGCTCTCTGGCTAAGATGAAGCATTTGGAGAGGGTACCCATTCCTAAGTCACTATTCAGTGACTGTTGTAGCAAGGTGCCTTGTACAGATGATGAGGGAAGGATAGATTTGAGCTCAGGTGTAAAGTCCCTGCAGCTGAATGCTCTGTAAATACTTGCTGACCCTGGATGAAAAATGAGAAATTGGACACATTACAGGGGAAACCTATGCTTGGGAAATTATCCCTAAGCAGCAGTCACATAAAAACAGAATTTTGCAGCGCGGGAGGAGCTGACTTGGCCCATTGCCCCAGTCTCTTTTAAAGAACCATTCATCAAACCCATTCCTTTGTATTTATCCCACACTATACTTTACATTTTTATTTTTGACAGGATGATGATCCATTTATCTCCTAAATGTTATTATACACTGTTCTGATGCTCCTCATCTTTAATATTGTTAAAAGCATGCAATTACTTAACAATTTAATGATTTGTGGATGTTGTTTAAAAGAAACTTTGAGTCATGACCATGAGGTCGTGAGAAAATAGACAAAGTTTAGGACAACTTTCATGATATTACCATCCAGATCCATTTTAATAAAATGATAAAAGTGATTTGATTAGCATCAGCATATTTTTCTGTCATTCTACTCATTTACATTAACTTTGGAAGATTTTTTATTCAATCAGAGTATATACCTGATGGATTCAACTCACCACTTGCTCTAAACAACCTCCATGTCAGACAGTGGGCCACCATCTCAGGGCATGATGCACAGGCACTAGCTGCATGCATCCCTTCATCTGTGTCCTTTGGCATCTAGTATCTGTCAACTCAGCATGGCACCTCTCTGATAAACTTCCAGGCAGTTTACACACAAATTTGCATTGAAGGGAGCACTGACAGCTAGTGTTGAGAAGGTTGCAGCAGGAATACCTTACACTGGATAAACAGGCACCCATATCAAGGATTGAAATCAACCACATTTCCGACCTGTTCACTTACTGTCTCATAGCACATGCTTGCTACCTGCATACTTGCACCATCCCTTGCTTTGCCAAACCTTTTAATACATTGGCAGTTCAGCCAGAACCAAAAGCTTTCTCTACTGCTGTTGTAAGGGCCTATTAGGTGCAGACCCACAGACAGGCTCCTTGTCACTCTTGTCGTGAGGTTGTGCGTGGGGTATCATTTTGGTGAACAACACACCAAAACAGCAATGTAACACCTACAGAATGCTCTAGCTGTCTATGCAGCAAACACAAAGTACATTCAAGGATATCCGTTCAAACAAATGGCCGTGTTAGACCCTGGTGGGGCATTGTCCTCAGTCCAGCTGGGGTGAGGATCACTGTTGGTCAGAGGCTCAATCTATCAGGACCACAGTCCACGTACAGTTCAGAGGCTTTGAGATGATCCATCATCTACTTTTGAATGCTCATGTTTAAGGGGCCTGTTCTAGTACAGCACTGGGAATATTCAGAGGTCCAGCAGAAGTACCCAGCCTATCCAAGCCCTGGCAGATTTTATAGCAATTCCATTGTATTTTCTCTGGGTCCTTATTCAGCTAATTTTTACAAAAGGGAATGAAGAAAGTGGGGCCTGAACAATATGAGGAAGAAGAATATTTCCCTAAAACAACTTTTAAAGTCGATGAGAAGTTAACAAGTTATCCCTCCTGAAGGGAAACATTCTGGCAATTCAGTGACTTGTATTGCACCTTCCAGCTGAATTCAAATCACAAACCATTCCTCCCTAGCCAGTGGCTTTCAACTCACTTAGCTGCCCATGTGATAAAGTCAATCTTATTCCTCGGTCTCTAAACTGAGTCCACTCGACAATTTGAAGTTAAGTTTGCAAAAATACAATCAGCAATAACATCAAAGGCCATGAGGTTAGTTTAAATTCCTTTGCCCAATTGTTGTTGACTAATTTCATTCTCAGTAGAGAGAAAAAAATTATTCCTGTATGCTTTAAGAAATAGCATCTTGTATAATTGGTAGTGATGTCTACTGCAGCATTTCATGTCTTCTCTAGAGCTTTTCAATTGACAAAAACAGTTACAGACACAAAATGCTGGAGAAACTCAGCTGGTCTGGCAGTATCTGTGGAGAGAGAGCTTGAGCTAACGTTTTGAGTCTGATATGACTCCTCTTCAGAACATGTCATAAAATAGATACAGTGTTGGCATATATTTCAAGAACTAAAATGTCTGAAGTTTTAAATCCTTAATGGTTGTCATTTAGAATAACATCAACTTGCATTTGAAAGACCTTCAACACTTGCTAAGATGCTTCATGGGAGAATTATCAAACAAGATTTAACATCAAGCCTCAGAAGGCAATATTAGGATAGATGAACGAAACCATTTATGAAAATTTAGTTTTAAGAGGTGAGTTTTGAGGATAAACACAATGGAGAGGTTTGTAGAGCAAATTCCAGAGTTTAGGATCTAAACAGCTGAAAGCCTTACTATTAGAGTGGAGGGATTAAATAGGCAACGTGCAAGGAGCCAGTGTAGGTGGTCAATGGAGACCTTGCTGACTTGTGGGGCTGCAGGATCTCCTAGAAATAGATGAGGCGATGTCAATGGGAATTTGGAAATTGAGGTGGCAGCAGACTGGGATCTAAAATATGTTCAGTAACACATGGGTGATGGGTGACTTGGTTTCTGTAAGCTGTAAAAATTTGGATGAGCTCAAATTTAGAGGATAGAAGACATAATGGTTGAATAAGTCTCAAGATTTATTTGAAGATATTATTTGAAACCCAGGAGATTGTTTATCCCAATTTAAGCACTAAACTCCGAACTACAGCATCCACGACATAGTAAAATTACCTGTGCACGCATTACCTTAAATGCTATTGTTTTCTTCAAGTTCTCTGATACTGAAACAAGTGAAATCTCAATAGAATAGATTTATATACCTAGTAAGAGAGAATGTCCTGTTTTAATTAAATTTTGGATTGACTTTATACAGCCGAACATTAACTGGTTTGTGATTCAATAAAGACAGTGATGCAGGTAATGCAGCTGCAGCTCTCTAGCAGACAAGATGCTAATGAGTTTCTTTTGTGTTGTACTCCACCAGATCCTCCAGGAAAAAAAATCTACATGCATCTGCAGCCAATTTATAATTCTTCATGAAATTGCTTTCTTAATGTTTTATTATGATTTGGATCTAATGAGATGCAAATTGCTTGTAAACTAGGTTTAATTTGTGTGGCTGTCAGGAGTAGATTGGCTGCTTACTAACACTAGTCTTTCATGAGGCAATAAATAACAAGATGAGTTACAAGAACATTTGGTGGTGCAATGTTTCCTGGCATTTACACTATATTTCACCTCTTTCTGAGAGGGGTCCAAATCAATTACTTCACACTGCTTGTCAACTTAAATAAAAAATAATAATTTGTTTCTTTGTAATGGTGCACACGAATATTAGGCTCATAAAGTATGAAGAGTGAACGCTTTGGGAATGAAATGTACCCCACACTATGTATGCCTCTCAGCAATAGTATTGCTTCAATCATATCCATTTCATGTCCATCCTTTGATTTTTGAATTTAAAGATTGCATTTTTAAAAAAAACTCATTGGCTGTCAGCTTGGATTAAACTGAACATGAATCCTCAAAGGTATTCAAAATTTTTGCTGATGTATTTCCAGGATTATTAGATATTCATTAGGTCTGTGTGAAATGTGAATGACCCAGAGAGAGATCTACATTCAGTGAAATGCAGTCAGCGTAGAGGAATTTTCCGGAAGGAAAATTATTAGAAACTTGAATAAACAAAAGCTGAATGATTCCCAAGAGATAAATTTCACACGGTGCAAACAAATACTGAAAATAAATATTGAATCATTGGTGTGATAAATTGTGATACATACATGTATGTGTATATGGGGATATATATGTATTCTGTTGTGATGTATTCAGTACATATTTAGTAATCTCATCAGTTACCTGCAATCCTTGGGACATATTTTGACCAGAAACGAAGGATTACTCTGACTTATGCTGCATATTGTTATTGGCATGTTTTACTGTAGCTTAAACTACAGTGTCACTGGCAATAGCAGAACATTTGTACAAAAGTAGAATTCATGTCCATTTTTTTCTTTAACATCATAACACTATTGCAGTAAATTTCTGTGTGGCAAAGACAGGAGGAGCCTGACTGTACTAACAATCAGCTTCCACTGCACCTTATGCTGTCAGCAAGTAATTTAGAGTATTTGTCAGGGATGTCACAATGCCAGGCTACAAATCTGGGCATTCCTGCTGTTTGTACTAAGCATTTCTTAGCACAAGGTTGTAGACCAAGACAGCAACTAAGGAAGAATGAGCTGAGGTGAACACTGACGTTTGACGGTTTTTTTTGTATATTTACGGGATGAAGTTATCACTAGCAAACCAGAATCTGTTGGTCATTAGTAATTGCCCATGAGAAGGTAATGTTGATTTGCCTTGTACAATACACCTGGCAAGGCGATTTCAGTAAACAGTCATCAACCTTACTGTGGTTCAGGAGTTACAAGTAGGCCAGACCAGGTAAGGACAACAAATTTCTTCCCTAAAGGACATTAGTGAACCAGATGTATTTTTATGACAATCTAGCAGTGTCATTCAGTAGCAGCTCATGAACATATTTTAGACCCCAGTCGCCATTGCTGATTCTGGCATTATGTTTAATTCCAGATATTTTAAAATGAATTGAATCTAGTTCCTTAGTTGTTGTGGTGGAATGTCACAACAGTAGGTCTGGTAACACAAACTGTAGTTTCTTTCTAATATTTCTTCCATCTATCAATGTCTTTTTCACCGTCACAAGTTCTTTGTTTATTTTTTTCTCCCATTACTGTTTCACCCACATTCTTGTCAATACTTTCTTGCAAACAATGACTTAAATAAATGCTTGCTGTTGCATTTTCTGATGCTGCCAGCATGTTGTATCTTCTGGTTAGCAGTAACTGGTGGCTTATGGCTCAGATATAGTGCTGCCACCCCTCGTCCTCCCTATGCTGTGCCTAAGAGCCTGTCTACTAACAAAGGTAGAGAATCAGCCACTGTAGACCTTTTAATAAGAATAGGGACTTGTCTTGTTTAATGAGTTTTGACTTATTGCAAGATAGCAATAGGTACAAGTGACATTAACTAGGTAAGCACAATTACAACTATCAGGAACTTGGTACATCTCAATTAGAACCTCTACTAAGACAGTTTTTTCACCCAAAAACTGTGTGACACCATCAGATTGGATGTACATAATGTAACTTCAACATTAGTCCTTTCAGAACCATTACTTTACACAACAGTGGCCACCTCCATGTTACTACTTTTATTTGCACACCTAGTCTTTAAGGAATAGAAATTTTTCTGTACTAGAACAGAAATTGGGCCTCTAGTTTTTTAAAAAAAATCAGTGTGAGCTGCTGATGCCTATCTTACATCCACAAATGACTTGAATTTCTGCTTGAGATACCTAAAAATAAAACTGAGACCCACAAATTTAGCGGGGGGTGTCAACATTTATGCACAGTGGACACGGATCAGCCACTGCTAAAATGACACGTTTTGTGCTAATTTTATGTCTGAAAGGTGAAGAGATTGATATAATTTTCTATCTCCTAAATATTGGCGGACGATTTGACTGTGATGAAAGAAATATCACAGCTTGGCCTGATGCTATGTAATTTTGAGGATGCCAACATGAGAAATTTCCAGTTGATATATCCAAAGAGACTAATTAGGCTTATAAAGTATTAAGAGTGAATGTTCTGGGAATTAGATGTACCTCACACTAAATACGGCTCTTAGCAATAGTATCAATCATATCTATTTCATGTTTATTTGGAAGAGTTCTTCATTCTCTCCTTCCTTCTGAGGCCAAGAGATTAATCCCAATTTGGAAATTCCTCACAGCACCCAAGTTAAGATCAAATAACTGGGGATGGTATTTGAAAATAGCTTGGTTTTTATGGCTCAGTCCCATAAAGCGTATTCAACAACTAAATCTTTGCAAGAGATCTTCTCTGAAGATTCTGTGCTGCATATTTGAAGCTAGAAAACTTGCAAGGGTTGACCAACTTAAACACAGCCTCAAAAACATAACTGATACACAAACAGCTCTGAATTGTGGTCCGTAGTACATAGTGCTTTAATCATGCATGTTTAACTAGTAAATATAATTGACAGTTTATCATAGTGACACATCCTAGCACAAGTTACTGAGTCTGTTGTTTCTTTTTGAGGTGAGCAGTTACTGTCACTATAGAGAGGATACAGAGGAGATTTGACAGAAAGATAGCAGAAATGGGGAACAGCGTAGAGTAAAAGTAGCTGGAATTATTCCTCTTTAGGACAGAGACTTTAGGACAGAGGATTCCTGCTCCTATGATGCTGCTTGGCCTGCTGTGTTCATCCAGCCCCACGCCTTGTTATCTCAGATTCTCCAGCGTCTGCAGTACCTTTCATCTCAGGATATTTATTCAGTTGTTCAAGACCATGATGGATTCTGACAGGATAAATAAGGAGAACTGTTTCCACTTTCAAAAGAGTCTATAAGCAAAAGGTGCAAATTTAAGGTAATTGGCAAAACAACTGGAAGGGAGATTACGAGATAACAAGCATGGGGCTGGATGAACACAGCAGGCCAAGCAGCATCATAGGAGCAGGAAAACTTGACGTTTCGGGCCTAAACCCTTCATCAGAAATGGGGGAGGGGAAGAGGGTTCTGAAATAAATAGGGAGAGAGGGGGAGGCGGATAGAGGATGGATAGAGGAGAGGATAGGTGGAGAGGAGGCAGACAAGTCGAAGAGGCGGGGATGGAGCCAGTAAAGGTGAGTGTAGGTAGGGGGGTAGGGAGGGTTTAGGCCCGAAACGTCAAGTTTTCCTGCTCCTATGATGCTGCTTGGCCTGCTGTGTTCATCCAGCCCCATGCTTGTTAAAAGGGTTTAGGCCCGAAACGTCAAGTTTTCCTGCTCCTATGATGCTGCTTGGCCTGCTGTGTTCATCCAGCCCCATGCTTGTTATCTCGGATTCTCCAGCATCTGCAGTACCTTTTATCTCTGGAAGGGAGATTAGATTTTTTTTTTCTCTCTGCTTGGAGTTGTTCCTAATTATAATGCACTACCTGAGAGTGGAATTTGATTCTGTAGAGCTGGATGAACACAGCAGGCCAAGCAGCATCAGAGGAGCAGGAAAGCTGATGTTTCGTGTCTGGGCCCTTCTTTAGAATTCCTCTGATGCTGCTTGGCCTGCTGTGTTCATCCAGCTCTACACCTTGTTATCTCAGATTCTCTAACATCAGCAGTTCCTACTATCTCTAATTTGATTCTGTAGTAACTTTCAGAAGAGATTTGGATGTATTCTTTTAATATTCAAGGTCTATGGGCCAGTATATAACCCAATAATGCAACTTCAAAAGATCCTAAACTAAAGAACTTCCAACATCCCAGTATTTATCCCGTAATTTGAATGACCCTCTGAGAAAGAAGAGAAGTGTGTGTTTCATCTTTGTTGCTTACAAATGAAGAATTAAATTTTGATATTAAAATAAGGTGAAACAATCACAATCCATGAATCTGTCATTTCCTGAGGTTTTAACCAAACACCACTCACTGCTGAGGATGCCAGTTGTTGGTATCCTTCCTCAAATGTCAAAGCTGGAGTTAATGACTCAAAAAACCTGGAAACCATGATGCATGGCAATCTTATGTCCAGTAGCTCAATCATATAGTCAGAATCAATCTGGAGCTGAGGCAGAGGACTTGTCAACACTGGAGCATAAAAGGAGTACACAAACTCCAAAACAGACATAGGGCTTACTTTCCTAGTGGACATTGTGAACCCACCAAGTGTCAATCCTGAGCCCACACTTGTTAAGGTTCCTACCTGTACAATAAGCTGCGCTCCTTACTAGCTGCCTCAAAACCCAATTCAAAAGTTGCTTTACGATTGCCCATGATATG
The DNA here is from genome assembly GCA_024137785.1 of Ginglymostoma cirratum. Taxonomy (NCBI): domain Eukaryota; kingdom Metazoa; phylum Chordata; class Chondrichthyes; order Orectolobiformes; family Ginglymostomatidae; genus Ginglymostoma; species Ginglymostoma cirratum. The sequence goes on from JAHRHZ010000021.1 coordinate 16,995,635, forward strand.
TGCAGACCGATGATACCCGTCCACTGGGATCACTGTGGCCATTGCTACAGCTTTTTCATTCTTGTTGCTCATTCAGTTGGCAGTGGAAAGGGCACTGATGGCTCATGAGCATTCACTGGGAAGCCAACTCCTATGTTGCTGCTCACCTCCAGACTCACTGGGAGGATAATTCTGCCTTCTGCTTGTTTTGGGGCTTGTGTACCCCACCCATGCCCCATTGAGATCCTCCATCTCGTTTGCTGACAGCACCCCCTGCCCCAAAACTGCATATCCCAACATTACCTTGCCCAGGCCAGTGTGAGGTGATAACATGATCGGGGCGATGATTCTGGAGACAGAAAAGGTTCCAGTTGCAGTGGTAAAGCATTCAATCATAAGGAGTTATCCATCATTCTAGTTATAGACCTACAAGCGGTGCTGGAAAGGGATGTTACCTTGCAGCAGCCATTGTCACAAAACCAGCAGTGGTTATATCTAAAATGGACGTAAAATCCAAAACACAGTTAGATGAGCAACACCTCCCTTTTAATCACGTGATTAGTTACTCCCTATTCAAGTAAAAAACAGGCGAGGTTGAGGCAAGTTTGGATTGTTCTTGAGATAGTTGTACCTATTTAACACCCTATCTGGCCATTTTTTTTTAGGAGTTAAAATTCCTTTTCTGTTGTTTGATAAAACTGAGATTGAACACTTGTCTCTGGGAGATGGTCATTTCTCAGGAAGGTCTTACTTGTTTAACAATTCAAAATATAAGAGCATTTTGGAAGATTTTATGAAAGTTTGGTGCCCAAGGATTAAACAGTTAAAAGCTACTGTTAAAATTTGAAATTCCAGTGATTAAATGCCAAATAATAATACAACTAGAGAATCCAATTATTCAGCAATGTTTGAGTTTTTCATGCGTAAATCATCAGTTTATATTAATAAATAAACCCTGAGAGAATCTTAGGAATTAAATCAAACTATTGCTTTTGAACTCAATCTGGGACTTTTGTAAGGCATAGGTTCTGCAGAAGGAAAGCTTATCAGGACTATTAATTATTTAACAGTTAGATCATTTTAATACTTGCTCAACTAAATACTATGAAGATGTAAACATGGCCAATGAAATTTTTCATTCCATATTCTCCTTTACAAGCTGTACTCTACATAACTTGACATTGTCAGGCTTTCAACAAACCACACCAGTGATGAATCCTAGTGCTACAAGGATCTTATTTATCATTTTGATAATTAATTTTAAGAGACAGATAAATGTGATTTAATAAGTTCTGTGTATTTTACAGAAATGTGGCTTGTTGTATGTTGGTGTGTTATTCTGCTAGGTGGCATAATACAAAATATTTTCTGCATCTGGTCTTCCCTGATTGGTTTGGTGCCAAGCAGCGTAAATAACCTGGTAGCAGATTGACAGGTAGGTATCCTATCTCCTTCCTGCATCCACCCCGAGTCGGGTCCACACTGAGAAAACTCATGAAAACATTTCCTGCCAATTGCTGCCCACTAAAGGTCCTCACGTGGAAAGCAAGATGAGTAAACTAATGCCAGATTACATGCTGGCTTCAAGGGGGTTCTCTCGTTCATAAGCACTCAGTACTTGATCAAGCGATCCAGCATCAGGAATTGTGGAGGAACCCACTGAGGGCTATTCTCTTGCCAATGTAGTGACCCCCTCCAAAATAATCCAGCAATAATCGTCGGCCTCGGGGATCGTACTGGTAGCAGTCACTAACTTCCTGCTAGGCGCTGCAGCTTAAAAGGCTGCCAACCTCGGACCAGCAATTTTCAGTGGGGTGAACTAATGTTTCTTGCATCATTGAGCCACAGAGTCGTACTGTCATATAGGATAGAAATGACCCTTCGGTCCAACTAGTCCACATCAACTGTGTTCCCAAGCTAAACTGGTTCTGTTTGCCTGTGTTTGGCCTATATCCTTCCAACCCTTTCCTCTTCATGTACTTATCCAAATGTCTCTTAAATGTTGTAACTCTACCTGCATCCACCACTTCCTCTGGCAATTCATTCCACACACAAACCACTCTCTGTGTGAAAATGTTGCCCTTCAAGTCCTTTTTAAAACTTTCTCCTCTCACTTTTGAAAAGTACTCCAGAAGAGGCCTCACCAATGTCCTGCACAACCTCAGCATGACGTCCCAACTCCTATACTCAAAGGTCTGAGCAATGAAGGCAAGCGTGCTAAACGCCTTCTTAACCACCCTGTCTACCTGTGACACAAATTTCAAAGAATCATGTGCCAGAACTCTAGGTCTCTCTGTTTACAACACTATCCAGGGCCCTACCACGAATTGTACAAGTTTTTTGTTTTACTAAAATGCAATACCTCACATTTATCCAGATTAAATGTCATCTGCCACTTCTCGGCCCATTGACCTAATTGATCAAGATCTCTTTGTAACCTTGGTTACCATCTTCCATCCGCAAACTTACTAACCATGCCTCCTATATTCTCATCCAAATCATTTATATAAACGACAAACAAAAGTGGACCAGTGCTGATCCTTGTGGAACACTGAAGATCACAGACCTCCAAGAAACAGCATTCCAGCACCACCCTCTGTCTCCTAATGTTAAGACAATTTTGTATCCAATTGGCAAGCTCACCCTGAATCCCATATGATCTAACTTTACTATGGGCAAGATCCAACTCAAGCTTATCAAATGCCTGAGTGGAACAAGACAGTCTGTGTAGAGTTGATGTGAGCCATTCACTGGCTCTCCACCATGTATTTGAGAACCTCATACCTCAATAGGATTCCAGCTAATGTGTGCTGCAACTTTTGATTAGTTCAGTATCTTAATCATTGGGAGCAAAGATGTAAATTAGTTAGAGAAAAGGATGTACATCAATAAGATAATATGTGGGTGTTAGTGATCCTAAAGATAACTTTTTCCTCAACGAATACACTTACCTCAGGCTATTAAAGCAACACTGTGATCATGGTTTACTGACCTTGTATAAAGCAGGACTAACTGCACAATACCCAAGGATGATGACAGGGCCAGAATTAAAGATGCTTTTCAAATTATTTTAAACTATCATTTGTCATCTTTGACTTTACACACCTTTATGTTGCATAATTCTTTTAATGCTGTCCATTGTTCTGTGGACCAAACGTTCTATCTTAGTGGAAGATGAAAAGCTTCTTTTGATGAATTTGGAAGCTTAGTTAGCCAGTCAGACTTAGAAATTAATCATTTCATTTAACTTGAGATCCCAACCAGTACCGTGATCACTGTTCTAAACTACAACGATTTAATGTCTTGTTTGTCTCCAGATCAAATGACAATTATAATTTTGCACTGAATAGATGATGAGGACATATTTTCTGAACTGCAGGACATTTTACATAATTCTGACTTGAACAAGCAAAGACATGAGTATTTGTCAGCATGGGATTGCATCCAATGAGTATTACCATTCCACTATCCCCAGTTTTGTGCAAGGGGATGTTTTAAATATTTAAGTAAATGAACAATGTATATAAAACTGAAGATTGACACTTATCAATTGCTGGCAACAGGGCTGTGATTATCACATTCAATCCAATAGGCACAAGAGAAGATCTGAGCATAAAAGAAGCTCCTAATGGAGCAGAAACATGTTTAATAAATTGCATTGAATTATACAGTACAGAAGAAGTTAGTCCATAATGAGCCCATATGGCACATTTTGCCTTTTTCTAATTTGTTCTTATTCCACTACTTTACTGAAAACGAAAACAATATTATGGCTTCCACTATGTGTTTGTTAAGGCATACTGTTCCTAACATCTGAAAGAAAAATTCTTCTAATGTCTGGCAGCATAATTTTGGCAATTCATGTTAATGGATCACTAATTCATGGAATATTTTTTACCAGTTTATCATATTCTTAAGAGGAGTGCACTGTCTCTCTGCAATTCCACTACTCCATTATTCTTAATACGTTTTAAAAAATGTTTTATCCAGTTGTCATTATGACCTATTATACATATTAATGAAACAAAAGTAAAAATTACTGGAGAAACTCAGTAGGTTTGGCAGGATCAGTGGAGAGAAAACAGAGTTACCGTTTCAAGTCCTGTGACCTTTCATCAGAACTGCAGTTAGAGGAAGCAGTGAATGTAATATATTTTGATTTTGAGACGGTGTTCAACAGGTACCACACATTAGGCTACTTAAAGAGATAATACCCTCACTAATGGCTTTGTGGGTCTACCTATAGCACATGGAATACAGTGGTTCAAGAAGACAGCTGACCACCACCTTCTCAAGGACAACTAGGGATAGGCAATAAATGCTGGCCAGTCATTGACACCCACATCCCCTGAGCAAATTTTAAAAAGAATCCATGGTGTTGGAGGTAATATATCAGCGTGGATAGGGGATTGGCTAACTAATGGAAGGTAGATGTGAGGATAAATGAGGTGATGGGGGAGTGGGAGTTTTCAGGATGGCAACCTGTAACTAGTGGAGTCCAACAGAGATCAATGCTGGGCCGCAAGTATTTGCAATATATATTGATGAATTGGATAAGGAAAGTGAATCAACTTGAGCTAAATTTGGAGATGACACAAAAATAGGTGTGCAATCAGGTGATGAGAATGACAGAGTCTGCAGATGAATATAGAGAAATTAAGCATGTAGTCAAAATTTTGGCACATGGAATATATTGTGTGAAAATATGATGTAGCGTACTTTGCCGGGAAGAATAGAGCAGCTGGATATTATTAGAGTGGAGAAAGACTGTAGAAAGCTACAGAGCAGAGGAGTTTATGAGCCCTCATGCATGAATCAGAAAGAGTTACCATCCAAGTTCTGTGGGTAATTGGGAAGGCGAATGGAATGTTGACCTTTATTTCAAAGGGAATGGAGTATAAGAGTAGGGAGGTTTTCCTAACAACTATACAAGGCTCGAGTCAGATCACAACTGGAAAACTCTGAACAGTTTCGGGTCCTTATCTAAGAAAGATATACTGGCATTGGAGGCAATCCAGAGAATGTTCACTAGGCTGACCCCAAGTATAGAGGGACTGTTTTGGGAGGGGGGGAGGTTGAGGAGGCTCACCTGTACTCATTGGAGTTTAGAAGAATGAGGGGCAAGAATTATTGAAACCTACAAGATTTTTAGAGGACTTGACAGAGTAAATGCAGAATTTCCCCTGTGGAAGAGTCTAAAGCCAGAGATCATAATCCCAAATATGAGGTTGCATATTTTATCAAAGATGAAGAGGAATTTCTTCTCTCAGACAGAAGTGAATCTGTGGAATTCTTTACCATAGAGGACTGTTGAGGTTTGTTCCTTAGTTATGTGGAGTGTGAAAAGTAGAATTGAGGATTATCAGATCAGCCATGAGTTAATTGAATGACGGAGCAGACTTGATGGGCTGAATAGCCACTATCCGTGCCACCTGTCCCACTGAATAATCCTCACTATCCCTACCTGCATCCACCTATTAGCCATCCCACCTACCTTTCCCCAGCCCCATCCCTCCTCCCTCTATTTATTTCCCAGTTCCATTCCCCCTCCTCAGACCTGATGAAGGGTCCCAACCCGAAATATTGACTCTCCTTCTCCTCTTGATGCTGCCTGACCTGCTGTTTTCTTCCAGCTCCACAATGTATTGACTCTGACTTCAGCATCTGCAGTTCTTGCTATCTCCAGGCTGAATAGCCTGCTTTTGCAATGTTATGGCTATGATCACTCTTGATCACTCTTGTTTAAGAATGCAAATCATTTATTACAGAGAACAAATTGTAATATATTTAAAACCACTTTTTCACTTTCAGTGATCACATTCTTTTCCATATTACTAAATAGTCCCTCTCTCATTTGTGAATGAGAGCTTAATTTGGACAGGATTCATTAATCATAAGCGGGGTTAATAATCAATACATTGCAAGGTTCAATAGGATCAGCAATCCTGAACTCTGGGGTGTGAATTCTATCATCTCCCTTTGCAAATATCAAAGATGAGGTCAAGTGTTCGATCTTGGAGTTTTTTTTTCCCAAAAGACACTTAACAAAAGCAGTGCTGATTAAAAATGATTAACTAACTTAAGTTCACCCAAATATCACAGGTTGACTGGCATTTGCAAGTTCAAAGATACTGATTGTCCCTCATTTACAATACATTCTGCAAGAGTATTTCATTCATTACAAGCCATGATTTGTTTCTAACCTTCCACGTACATCCAATTCCAAATCAAATTTAACATTTAGACCTATTAACGTTCATGCTTCTTAGAGGCAAGTCAGCAACATGCAGTATTGTTGGCCCACATGAAAATCTCACATGAAGTCATGAGTCTCCAATCCTTTGGCCCATTGTAGATCATTCAACAAGAAGGAGTCTGAAACAGAGAATTGAAAATGTCAATGTCTTGAGATTGTTGCTAAATAAGGATAGACTTGATCAATATTTAGTCAGGTATCTTTTTCCTATGCCTCACTGATGATCTTAATTTACCAGTTTGTGCCTTCATATTCAGCAATTCATACTCTCAGTAAAGCTTTTAGTCTCCTATTCATTTCTCTTCATTCAGTATAGACTCTGTACCTCTTCCTCTCTCAATATAATCACTGCAGTGATAGGGTTTAATGAACATGCAGATATAAATCTGGGCTATGCTATAATCAATCTGTGACCTCAGTCATGATGTGAGAAGGTCTGCTAGAAGGATGGAATTGGAGCATCTTAGACAAGAGAGCTCTGCCATGTAAGGTATATCATCTTAATAAATACAGTTTAGAGAAACATTGAGGTGTGGTCTAAGCTGATCTGAACAGCTAAACCCACATTAAAATAACCATTATTCTTTCTGTCTCAGTATAGATCTTGTTCTTCCTGACCCTATGTTGATTGTTATTACTTTGCCTCTTACTTGTGACTTCCTTTTTGTCCCTGTCTCTCTCTCTCCCTTGCTTTTGCTCTCTCGCTCTCTCGCTCTCTCTCTCTCTCTCTCATGTTTCCTGAACTGAAGTCTTCTGCATTAGGTTTGTAGCATGTGACACAGTCAAGAAATTAATATGCTGTAATGAAAGATCTATCAAGGAAAACACTCAGATATCACACTATTAAACAAAATCACAGATGGGCACTCAATTATTCTGTTTAAAAATCTCCTTTCATGTTATAAGTTATAAATTGCAAATGAAGATAAGTTAAGCTTTTTTTTAAATGAGCTATTTTAATTAGTACCATTATGATTTTCCAAAATGTAACTGATTTCTATTTACTTGTTATTTACGACTGGATGCATATGAAATATATTATGACCACAGCTGATGGTAATGCTGAGCAAGTCATTTCACAGAATGTAACCAGGTTTGATAGATCATTTGTTTAATTTTGGCGGCTAATTGACGTTTCGTTCAGTTTCTGAAACCTTCACATGAAATAGCAGAAGTTTTCTTTAATGACAGTAGATATATTTATTGCATAAAAGAAGGGGTAAAAGCTGTATGTACAGTTAAAAAGGCACACAAACATTAAAAACAAAATTTCAACTGGTAATAGCTTTCTAGTCTATTGTAAACTGGCCACTATAAACATTCTGTTCTGAGCGAGATTACCACTCCTTGATAAATCCAGCTCTCTGTTCACCTTTACGGATACAGTCTGACTTGGTGAGTTCCTTCAACTTTTATTTTGCTCTTATTCCAACTTTTTAGTAATTCATTTGTGTAAAAGTTCCTTCATAGGCTGTTACTTCATAGTGTGCTTAATGCCGTGAGTTATTTTTAACCACCAATGCCCCAAATTTGAGAGTAGTATCACACTAGATAAAAAAAGCAATTTGAATTCCGGCCTAAAAATACAGTGCTTTTCTTAGATAACAGCAAAGGCTCGATCTGAAAGGTCAATGTTCTTCAATCCCACTCACTGTAGTTTGGTTGACTCTGTGTGTCTTGAATACCTCCATGTATTCAGCAGATCACAATCATTTTATTGCGGGATATATGTGGATTCGAAAATAAATCTCCAAAGGTTGTGCAGCATCCACTCATTGTCTAGCTCCTGAATTAAGTGTCAGACTCTGTCAGCTGATAGGTTGCAGAAATGGAAACATCTACTGTCAATCATGCCTTGTAAGAATTTTCCTTTGAGTAAAACAGATTTTACAACGTAAGCTCAGAAAATTCCAAAACAACTTAGACGACTTCCAAACTAAAGTTGCCATTTCTGCTCTTGTCCAACTGCATAGCCTTCAACATAAATATGTTTTTAACTTCTACTGTCCTAAGCAAATGTTTATTCAATATGTCCATCACTCTCTATTTGAATATTCCTGAAAATGGTCATAACTTTGGTAATTTCCTAGTTTGAACTTGTGTCCTGTTTCTCCTACTGTCATGGTTTTATTTGAAGTGATGTTCCTGATCTACCTTTATTGAAACAGTGGCTATCTTTTATGCTAATTTCTCTGCCTTAAGGCTGTAAAGCACAAATATTCCTAATCTTAAAATACAGTCTTCCAAGAGTCAATCTCTTGGCTTTCACTGAACTGCACAAAGTGGTGAAATGTTTTTAATCTAATTGAGCAAAACTTGTACATGTATACTCAGTCCTTGTTGTCCACTGATTTGCTACCCGCAGTTCTGTATACTCATGAGGTGGATTTCTGTGCCTATTTTTGTTCCCCATTGTCTATGTGGCCTGCCATATTAAACTGATTGGTGCCCGTCATGGTACATTGGAGTGGCATCTACTTTTTTTTGTTATTGGATGCTGTCTATGCTCCTATCCACTGTGGATAATGAGGACCAAGTGCAGTTTGGCCGGAGTGCAATACATTTTGCTCATGAGTTTTCCGTGAATATTCAAAGGTTTCCTTCTTTTGTCAGACAGTATCTTTCACTTTCTCTTCACGCTCTATTCTAAATTTGATGGTTTGCTCAGAATTATCGATATCTTTTAGGTTTTGCAGCGACAACCAAATTATGATTCTTTTGAAGTGCAGAATAAATTACTATCAGACGATAATCTATTACAAACAAATAATGGCTGAATATACAAGATCACCAAGTGCTGGTAGTCAGTGCAACTCTTCATTCAGATGCAAGTGGAAGAAATGATATGAAAAGAATGATAGTTGTGAGAGGAAGCCATATGTAGTGCTCCATGTTCGTACTTCAGCCCAAATAATTGGAAGAGTATCTATCTTTATGAATTCTGTTTAGAAGACCAGAACAGTTTCTATTGATGAAGGGTGTAAACCTGAATCGTTGACTTTCCTGCTCCTCTGATGCTGCCTAGCCTGCTGTGTTCCTCCAGCTCCACACTCTATTGACCGTTTCTGTTGGAACATTGGGAATAGGAATAAGTAAACATGCAGATCTTACCACTCAACTCCCCTTTCTGGTTTCATCTGTATATCTTTGTAACAGGGATTTATGTTCAAATATTTATAATAGGAACATTCAAATTGCCTCTCAGCTAGTTCTTATGAAAAATTTACAATACTGCTATTCATTTTAATCTATGGAGTCATCCCAGCATAGTAATTCTCATAGTAGGGTCAACAGATTACTGGGGATGCATGGAGATTTTTTTTTGATTGCCTGTGAAGTATTGACAAATTGCTTACTCAATAGGGCCATCATTACAAATAGGCAATTTGTGTGAGGACTGAGATGTAATTTATCACTATGGAGCCACTCAGGATGGTCTACTTGAGACACTCAGGTTTTTACTTAAAGGTTTTTTGGGGACTGATGTCGCAAATGCTAACTGAAACTGGAGGCTCCGGTTTTGGTGGTCTGTCATTCAATTAGATGCACAAAGCTGACAAACTGACCTCAGGCTACCTTCAGCTGGTCTTCCAGTACTAGGCAGGTTCAATGATTTATCAGACTGAATAACTTAAATTCTGTTTCCTAATTATGTGAGATTTTTATTGGTATAGTGGGGAAACTTCATTTTACAATCACATCCATTTCTGTATGAGGAATAAGAAATGTTGACTTTTATTTTAAAGAATTACAGTGTCTTTTCAGAATCACAACCTGCAAGTTCCATTCTTTGTATAACATTCAACAATGAAAAGCATGTATATCTCTCTTACTATTAAGTAAGTAAATTGTTGCTTTTAAAGAATCAGCATTATATCTTTCTCTGTGCAGTATTATAGGTATTATATAATAAATATGAGTGGGAGGGAACTGTAATCATTAGCTTGTTTGAAAGGAGGTTGATAAAACAAAATGGCCTGATGCAAATCAGTACCTTGATGTCAGAGAATGTTGGGTGGGGGTGGGGCTGGGGCTGGGGAAGGGGAACTTGAAATTGGAAGCAAGTATACAAAATTAATTGTGAATGGTGACAAATGTAAAACCACGTGTTAAATTTTGGAAAATAGTGCCATTGCAATTTTTCTTTGTCCATTTTCTTCCTTCCTTCTCCTACAGGTTGACCAACTATTTAAGAAAGGTGACAGAGGGAAACCAAAACATTACAGAGCAGTTAGTTTAACAACTACTGAGCGAAAATACAGGTGTCTAGAATTAAGAATAGCAATGCCACATTCCAATTTTTCAAACCTTTATAGCTCACTTCTGTAATCCATGTACCGCAGCCAGGCATTTTTACAAGGTTGATTTCCAGGTAAAAACTGAAAGAACTGTGGATGCTGTAAATCAGGAACAAAAACAAAGTTGCTGGAAAAGCTCAGCAGGCCTGGCAGTATCTGTGAAGGTAAAAAACAGAGTTAACGTTTCGGGTCCGGTGACCCTTCCTCAGAACTGCACTCAGAACTTCCTCCAGTTCTGAGGAAGGGTCACCGGACCCAAAACGTTAACACTGTTTTTTTCCTTCACAGATGCTGCCAAACCTGCTGAGCTTTTACAGCAACTATGTTTTTGTTCTTGATTTCCAGGTTAGTGGTTGGTAATCTGCACTTTGCTTTCACTAGAGTGTCTGGACGTGCGTCGTGCACCTCACCCTCATTTAACTTTACTTTACCCAATGCATCTGGTTAAGGCTTGAAACTTGGTTCTGTCCCTTGGATCTCTCAGGGTGTGACTCTGTGTTTAACTTGCTGGCATGCCCCTTATGGCCTCTACCAGTGCTACTGCTGTGGGGCTATGTTCCCTTCCGTTTTCTCTTGGTTTAGGGAATGGGTTTTTCCTGAATCTGTTCCACTTTTCCTGAAATATACTGCCATCAGGTGGATGCCTAGCTTCTCCTACAGCCCTTCCACTCTGTGAGACATCATTTCAGTTTTCTCCTGGTTTATTGAGAACTCTGTTGGGCTTCTTTTAATTTTACAAAGAAGTTAAATGTTAACCAGGTCTTTGGTGTAGACGGTCATCCTTTGTTGCCCTCCCCGGCTGCCTTTTCATGGCAATTGGCCTAGTTCTGGTCCTCTTTTAACTCCTCTTGGATCTAGCCTATTGCCTTCCAACATGACTGTCTTGACTTCAACTCTGTTTGAATCGAGTGACTCTTTCTGGATGACCTCAAATCTTATGGATTTTACTGGTCTCCTGTAATGTTTCCAAACCTCTCTCAGTTCCTGGCCTCTTTGCTGCTTCCCATTGGTTTAATTAACCATTCCAAAAGTCAAACATCTTGTTGGCTTCGTTCAGTTCCTGACTTTCCAGATTCTGGCTTTCTGCAGGGTTCCCAGCTTCTCTTGGCTGTGTTTTTCTATCTAAGCAGTGTATTTTACTGCAAGCTGAATCATTATTTTAAAAAAAATTATGTCAGACAGTGGCAAATTTTGGATAACACCCACTGTTACCAGATCCAGAACAAGATCACATTTTTAAATAAACTTTGACTAGTGACGTTTCTGTACACTTTCTATGATTCTTGGTATCAGCACACAAATTAAATTTGCATCCAGGTGCAAGACCTTTTATTTTCCACACTAACAAGGTCTGTGAGCATTCAGTGCCTTGGACAATGCTGAATTCTCTCTTTTGGCAGCTTGAAATGGTCAGCGTTCAACATTCCTTTAGATACAAACTCCTGAATGCCACTAGTCCAATGTCATATCTGAACAGACACTGACCACCTCTTAATACAACAGACATTGATCTTGCAGCTTGAGCTTCTGGGGAATGCCAAAACTAACAATGTTCCTTTCCGTCCCTGCACTTAGGATAGTTTCCCACCTGATTCCCTGTTTTTAATGGTCACGGATAGTTTGGCCTCTGTCTATCTGTCCTCCCTGTTTTCTCTGGTTGGCCGCTGAAGTATTTACCTCACCTTTATACTATTTCTGGTCTATGACCGTTTCCATCCAACACACAGCTTCCATCAGTTTATGGATCTGAGTGTAATCTTTATAGCCATCAGCCAAGATTGCTGCTTATCTGGGTGTTGTTCCTGTATTCATCAACATGAGTTTGAATTGGAAAGTGTTTCTGAACTCTTGGAGGAGAATTACCTCTCAAGGTTTTCATAGGTGACTTCAATTTAAAATGCCAGTACATAAGAGTTAAATGCAGAACTGTTTAATCTGTTCATATTCTAGGTGTGTCTGCTGAGGCTGTTTCTTAAAGGTACAGAATTTTTGCTGAAACACATTTATCATTATGCACTTAAAATAGTCCCTTTTGCTGCCTCATTATCAGCGACACTCTCCTCAGGTAAGATGGAGTAGACCTCATGTGCTTTCCCTGTCAACCTGCTCCAGATCAGCAATGTACAACAATCGATCAGCCACTTTAACACTAGTCCTTCAGAAGAGATAAAGAAGGCATTTACCTTTTTCCTCATCAAACTTGGGGATCAATTCTGTAAACTTGAATACATTAGTTTAGAGTCTGAGTTTGAGTTTATGACCCCAGACGATTTTATTGGGTAAATCAGATTTCAAGCTAATCTAGCTTGATAGATTTTTTTTTATTAATTTAATGAAATGGACTTTCACTGAAACACAAGCACACAATACTGCACAAAAGAAATAATGATAAACTAAAATAAATCATGTTATTTATAAATATACAACACAAATTTGCAAGATTCTGAAACAATGAAAATACAATCCCATCCAATCACAACACATCACTCGCTACTCAAATACTAGAGAGAGTTCTCTTCTCATAAAGGTCCACAGCACAGAACAACAGCCTTTCAGCCCATCAACCCTGCACCAGCCAAAAACAAGCACCTAACTGGAGATAGGATCCCTATCACATCTATAGCTTTGACTTACCTATTTCTTCCAATGTCTACTCTTAAGAGTTGATAGTCTTACAGTCATAGAGTCATAAATAATACAGCATGGAAACAGGCCTTCGGCCCAAACTGGTCCGTGCTGACCATGGTGCCCATGGTCTGCTAGTTCCAATTGCCCTCATTGGCTCATATCTTTCTAAACCCTTCCTATCCATGTACCTATCCAAATGTTTTTTTTTAAATGTTGCTATTATACCCACCTCAATCACTTTACCAGGCAACAAATTCCATATACCAGTCTCTGCATGAAGAAGCTGCCCCTCAGGGCAACTTAAATCTTTCCATTCTCACCTTACACCTATGCCGTTTAGTTTTCAATTTCTCATCACTGGGAAAAACACTATATACATTCATCTATATCTATACACCTCATCATTTTATACACATCAATAAGGTCATCCCTCATTCTCCTACATTCCGAGGAATAAAGTCGTATTCTGGCCAACCTCTCCCTATAACTCAAGCCTACTAATCCTGGCTACATCCTCGTAAATGTTCTTTGCGCACTTTTCAGTTTAACTCTGGCTTTCCTATAACAGGGCGACCAAAACTGTACATAATACTCCAAGTGTGACCTCACCAATGACTTACATAACTGTAACAATGATGTCAGGCTCACTGGCTTGTAGTTCCCTGGCTTGTCTTTGCTACCTTTCTTAAACAATGGAACACATTAGCCAAGCTCCAGTCATCTTGAACTTCACTAGTGGCTAAAAGTGAAGCAAATGTCTCTGCAAGGGCCACTACAATTTCTTCCTTAGCCTCCCACAACATCTGAGAATGGACTTCTCCTTGATTATTCATGTAATTAGACCTTAGACTTACTCAGCTTCAAATAACCCTTTCAGGGTTTTAACCAAACAATTCTGCTTGGAAATTTCAAACTAAAATCTTTATACCAAGGTAACCTATTTCCTAACTGATCTGGGTTAATCTTCTCTCCAGGAGATACCGTTCCTACATCTGTCTTCAAACAGGATTTCTTTGAACTGAAACCAAAATGTTACATTGTATGGGTTCCTTGCTTAAGCAAAAAAGTCAATTCTTGATCCTTCTAAACTGAAAGCAAGTTTTGTTTACTCTATCTGAAAGTAAAACAATGTAAAACAAACTCATAATCTGACTAGGAGATTTCTGTTTCTTACTGCTTAAAAACACCATAGCTCTAGAAAGACTGACAAGTTAATTATTAAACCCCTGTGTACATAAATCAAAACTCACGAGCGACTATTTTAAAATCCAATATCCAAAATAAATGATATATAAATTTCACAGCTTACATCACAGTGTGGTCCCCTTACGGGCTTTCAGTCTCTCTTCTCAGTCTGAGCTTTCTCTTTTCTTCATTCTCCTATGCCTGAAATTCCTTTTCTTCCTTTGTTTCCCAAATTCTATCTCCTTTTCTCCTTCCTACTTCTCGTTTCTCAGTCTCCTGCTCTCATTTAGTTATAGCTGAAATTCCCATTCTAATATTAAATTGTTCAAATTTTAGTTTGTCTGTTTCACCGTCCTTCAGTTTTAGCTCTGGATATTTTTGCCAACCATTTTTCAATTTCTATTTTCCTGATATTTATGTGGAACTCCACCTCAAAGGGCTGAACTAATATTCTTCCAAGGACTAGGCTTTTAGACTGTAATGGGTTATTTTATCTCACTCTATAAAAACTTCACATCAAATGTGGACGTCTAGGCACATTTTCAATATTAAAGATTCCAGAAAAGATTTTTAATTGCAGGTTTTTTTTTAACATACCTGTTTTGAAGTAACAATTTGTATGCCCCACTCCAATTCTGTCACTCATCTGTGAACCTCCCAAATCCATTACAATATGGTAAGGAAGGGTCAAAGCTCCCCTGTTTTTTAAACCTTGTCTCGTTATATCACAAGAAATTTTCCCATTCTTTCAGCATACAGCTATCACATTTCCATTATCCTTAGTTAACAAAATCAAAATTAGAGAGTCAATTCCAAGGTATTCTTGAGTAATCGAGTGGAGTTTTTTTACTACTACATTGAACAAAATAATAAAACATGACAACAAAAAATGCACACAAAATACAGGAAAGCTAATATGCTTACAAAGAAGGGTGGGGGTGTGGGCATCTCATATCAATTAGATGATAATGGTTATTTCAGTTTACAGGTTATTTTGAATCTTTGGGTTGCTAGAGTAAAAGCTAAGCCTGAACTATTTCACTATTGTTTTAGAACATAAAACATAGAACAGTATAGCACAGTATAGGCCCCTCGGCCCACGATGTTGTGCCGGCCTATTATTCTACTTTAAGATCAAACTAACCTGCATACACTTCAATTTACTATAACCCATTGTGCCTATCCAGAAACCGCTTAAATGTCCCTAATGTATCTGACTCTACTACCACCGCTGGCAGTGCATTCCACATGCCCACCACTCACTGTGTAAAAAACCTACCTCTGATATCTCTCCTATACCTTCCTCCAATCACCTTAAAATTGTGTCCCCTTGTGATAGCCATTTCTGCCCTGGGAAAAAGTCTTTGGCTATCCACTCTATCTATGCACATTATGATCTTGTATACCTCTATCAAGTCACCTCTCATCCTTCTTCACTCCAATGAGAAAAGCCCTGGCTCCCTCAACCTTTCCTCATAAGACCTGCCCTCCAGTCCAGGTGGCATCTGGTAAATCTCGTCTGCACCTTCTCTAAAACTTCCACGTCTTTCCTACAATAAGGTGACCAGAACTGAACACAATATTCCAAGTGTGGTCTAACCAGGGTTTTATGGAGCTGCAGCATAACCTCGCGGCTCCTAAACTCAATTCCCCTGCTAATGAAAGCCAACACACCATATGCCTTCTTAACAACCCTTATTAACTTGGGTGGAAACTTTGAGGGATCTATAGATGTGGACCCCAAGATCCCTCTTTTCCTCCACACAGCCAAAAATCCTGCCATTAACCCTGTATTCTGCATTCAAATTCAACCTTCCAAAATGAATCACTTTACACTTTTCAGGGTTGATTTCCATTTGCCACTTCTTTGCCCAACTCTGCATCCTGTCAATGTCCCGTTGCAAACTACAAAAGCCCTCCACACTATCCACAACTCCACCAACCCTGGTGTCATCAGCAAACTTACTAACACACCCTTCCACTTCCTCATGCAAGTCATTTATGAAGATCATAAAGAGCAGAGGTCCCAGAGCATATCCCTGCAGAACACCACTGGTCACTGAGCTCCAGGCTGAATACTTTCCATCTACTACCACCCTTTATCTTCTATTGGACTGCCAATTCTGTATCCAGACAGCCAAATTTCCCTGAATCCCATGCCTCCTTACTTTCTGAATGAGCATACCATGGGGAACCTTATCAAATGCTTTGCTAAAATCCACATACACCACATCCACTGCTCTACCTTCATCAAAGTATTTTGTCACATCCTCAAAGAATTCAATAAGGGTTGTGAGGCATGACCTGCCCCTAACAAAGCCATGCTGCCTATTTCTAATCAAACTATACTCTTCCAAATAATCATAAATACTGTTTTTCAGAATCCTCTCCAATAATTTGCCTACCACAGAAGTAAGACTGACTGATCCATAATTCCCAGGCTTATCCCTATTCCCTTTCTTGAACAAAGGAATAACATTTGCCACCCTCCAATCATCTGGTACTACTCCAGTGGACGGTGAGGACGCAAAGATCATCATCAAAGGTGCGGCAATCTCTTTCCTCGCTTCCAGTGGCAACCTTGGGTATATCCCATCTGGCCCAGGGGACTTATCTATCCTCATGTTTTTCAAAATTTTCAGCACATCCTCCTTCCTAACATCAACCTGTTCAAGCATGTCAGCCTGTTTCATGCTTTCCTCACAAACGACAAGGCCCCTCTCACTGGTGAATACTAAAGCAAAGTATTCATTAACGACCTCCCCTACCTCCTCTGACTCCGCGCACAAGTTCCCCTCACTATCCCTGATCAGCCCTACCCTCACTCTGGCCATCCTCTTGTTCCTCACATCAGTGTGGAATGCCTTTGGGTTTTCCTTAATCCTACCTGCCAAGGTGTTTTCATGCCCCCTCCTGAGTCCATTCTTCAGTTCCTTCCTGGTTACTCCCAGGTTTTGCTTCCTCAGAAGTGGTGGAGCTTTGCAGATACCATAGATTTCTCACTGAATCATCACTGTTGTTCCAAGTTCCTGTTTGCCAACAACGTTGAGCAAGACAGAGAGAGAATAGCTTTCCTTATCTTTGCTGTTCTCAATCTATGTTGATTTCCCTCTTTATGCCCAAAGTAAGCTATTGGAATATACTTCAGTCATATATTACCTGTGTTGCTCCTTTTGTCTTTTCAAACTGAACACTTGACAAGCAACATTTTATCTCCAATATGGGAAGCTATCATGCGAATATGCATGGAATGAGAGATGCCAATTCTTTGATGCCTCCCTGAGTTTCAGGGCCACTTGATTAAAATGGTAATTGTTAGGCAGCCTGTTTCGAATATTCCATGTCACCTGATTACAGAAGCAATTTTAGATCAGCAAAGTCCTTGGTAAAATCATGTTTTAGTCCATGAAAATCTGAGGCATTAAAGTCAAATAATGAACGTTGAATGACACTCTTAGTGCATCTAGAATAGAGGAGCACAGCCATAGAATAAGGGGATAATTATTTAGAACTGAGATAATGAGAACATATACCATCACAGAATTATTAATCTTTGGATTGTCTCCCCCAGAGAGTTGTGGATATTCCAGCATTGAATATTTATTCATAATGCTGAGATAAATGGATCTTTTGGGCCCCGAAGGGAATCAAAGAATATGGGAAGTGCTTGGAAATTGGAGTTGAGATTAAAGATGACCATGATCAGTTTGAATGGAGGAATAGGTTTTCCATTCCATAAGGTCTGTTCTTGCTCTTTTTTTTTATGCTGTTATTGTTATTCACCAGGGAACCTTAGTATTTGGGTTTGACAAGCCATTCATCTTGAAAGGATAGGGCAACTGAAACATCTCTCACAATGTCCACAGATTAGGCAGGAATTATTCTGGACCACAATCCAGAGCAGGAATCCTAGCCATAGTTTGTCTCTCTAACTCAGAAATGCTGAGGGTTATTAAAGTGTTCATTCTGTCACTCTGGTTGAAAGAAAATCTGAAATGAAAAGATAGCCTAATGACAACTATCCAGGCATTGCTGGTTGCTGTAAAAACCCCACTGGGTCACCAATGCCCGTTAGAGAAATAAATGTCATAAACTGTTCTGGCCAACAAATGACATGAGACAGGGGCGATGGAGGGTTGCTTTTCAGACTGGAGGCCTGTCACCAGCAATGTTCAACAGGGATCGATTCTGGGTCCTCTTTTGTTTGTCATTTATATAAATGATTTGGATGAGGATATAGAAGGCATGGTCTGTAAGTTAGCAGATTACACCAAAATTGTTGGCACAGTAGAGAGTGAAGAATGCTTTCTAAGATTACAAAGGGAGCTTGATCAAATGGGTCAATGGGCTGAAAAATCGCAGTTGTAGTTCAATTTGGATAAATGTGAGGTACTGTATTTTGGTACGACGAATGGGGCAGGACTTACATAATTAAGGGTAGGGCTCTGGGTGGTGTTGTAGAATAGAGAGACGTAAGGATTCTGGTACATAATTTTTTAAAGTGCCGTCACATATGGTCGAGAGGTTGAAAAGGCATTTTAGCATGCTTGCCTTCATTGCTTAGTCCTTTGAGTATAGGAGTTGGGAAGTCATGTTGGGGTTGTACAAGATATTGGTGAGGCCTCTTCTGGAATATGGTGTCCATTTCTGGTCACCCTGCTATAGAAAGGATGTTATTAAAATGTAGGGGGTTCAGAGGAGATTTACCAGGATGTTGCTTGGTATGGAAGGTTTGAGTAATAGAAAAAATTGGATAGGCTGGTACTTTTCTCACTGAAACATCAGAGGTTGAGGGTTAACTCGTAGAGGTTTATAACATCGTGAGGGGTATAGACAGAGTTAATGGTCAGCGTCTTTTCCCTAAGATGGGGGATTTCAAGGCTAGATGGCATATTTTTAAGGTGAGAGGAGAGAGATTTAAAAGAGCCATGAGGGGCACATTTGTTTAGAGAGTGGTTCGCATGTGGAATGAATTTCCTGAGGTAGTGGTCGTTCCAAAGCGGGCACAATGTTTACAATATTTAAATTGTTACAATGTTTAAAAGATACAATTAAGTACAAGAATAGAAAAGGTTTGAAGGGATATGAGCCAGGAGCCAGCAGGTGGGACTAGTTTAGTTTGGAATTATGTTTGGCATGGACTCATTGGACCAAAGAGTCTGTTTCCGTGCAATACCCACTTTTTAAAAAATTTATACTCTAGTGGTACATGGTCGTAACTGGCTAGCCAGCATTTATTGCCCATCCCATGAATGAATTTAAGCAACACTGACATATATAAAACAATACAGAACAGGGATCAATTCTGAAACATTTTCTAATCAGTATGTTTTGCCTACTCCCTGGATAAACTTACTGAGCGTCAGGAGGCCTTCAACATCTGTTAGAACAGAAACTGTAGAGCAGATAGTAATGCACTATGACATACCTTGAACTCTCACGAGTATACATTGATTTTAAAAAAGTATGCACTAGAGTTTCACCATGCGGAGATAGATTAGAATGAGAAAAATGCTCTATGTTAACTAGTATTCAGTATATCCATTTACTAAACAACAAGATTTACATAAAATATTTGCTTCAGAGTGAAGTAATTTTATCTGAAACTAAACTAAAATAATAATAACTATACGGTATTCAATAGTAAAAAGAAGGTTAATAAGCATTATCTTAAATGTGGATGGTGCTGAAGGGCTGCATTTAGTATGCATCACAATTTGCCCTGAGAAGATGGGAGAGGATGCTTTTCGGGAACTGTTTCCATACCTCTACAGTTTTGGGACTGAGCTATGGTCAGCCCCTATGGGACTAGTGCAACCAATCTAGCAGTTGTAGAAGGCAGATGGGGAACTGTACAGGTATCAGTCATGTGACCTGGTTAAATCACTCAAGGGATTAGTTCACTGAAACTCAAGGGGGTTATCAGGGCAACTGCTGCGGGAAAGCTGGGGAATTTAGTTGTGAATATTTGAGTCAGAATGCTGGAATACAGAGAGGATTAGAATTAATGAATGGGGAGATACTTAAAAAAAAGGTGAAGACAATAGAAAGGAAAGGAGTGTTACTGGAGGTGGTGGGGCAGGGGGGAAAGTCATCAACAGCTGGGAATAACCTGTCTTTGGGGAGATAGTGGGAGATCTGGCATGTTTATTCACTATTCCTGTGCCGTGGGGATAAAGTGACAGATCAGGACTTGGGGAAGTTCAAAGCCAACGGAGTTGTTGGGGAGCAACTGAGAAGGGAATGTTTACAAGTGGGTTTACCAATAGTAAGAGCCTGAGCCTGAGCCTTAACCTAGGCTGAGACTAACCGCTGGAGGAGCGTCTGCTGTTGCCTTCCAACATGCTATAAATAACAAGTATACAAAGGAGATGGAAATGACTGTGATCATGCCCCAAATGCATGGGTTAAGTATTTCCTTCTGTGAGATAGGGGACTTCAATGTCAAGTGATGAGAGGCCCTTCAAAGGGCAATAGCATACACAGACACGCACACACTAAAATACGCCTGTGACCAAAACACATTTATGAACCTTAAGTATTAATCTCCTGTGTGGACTACAAATCCCCATCCCAATCACTCTTGACCAGATCATGCAACAATATGAATCAATCCCTCTAATGCCATTGATGCAATAGCAATGTTTGTCTACCTGGAAAAATGGAGTCTAGTTGACAAAGTAGCAAGACCCTGCAGATAAATGAACATGTATTTACAAATGTGATCATTTATTTACATTGATTTGTCACTGCTGCCACCTACATGGCCTCAAAAGATCTACTTTCCCTCCCACCATGTCTCAGTGCTGTCCTGTGTTCTGCAGGTGGGTTAGAGGGAAACTGTGCTGCAATGGAGCTCATTGACCTTAGACCATTTGTGTATCAAGGGTATATCCTTCCCAGAGACAGGCACACACTCCCGCAGCTTGACCTTCCACAGGCCTACCAACTATAATCTGGATGACATGCCCACCAAGGTGTCAAAATCTGAGCTGGTGGAGGGTGCAGGAGGCAGTCGTGCCAGTCCTTCCTCTGAGGCATCCATTTGGGGAGATGTGTTGTGGTGCTGCCATCTTGACTTCAGAGACCATTAAATTCTCCCTGGTATATGCATGAGACAAAAGAGAGAATGAATCATCACCAAGGTGTAGAGGTTTTGCTGTGATAATCTATTCACATTAGGAATAATGGGAGAGTAGCAACACAATGAGAAGTGCTTCTTACTCAGTTGCTGGGACATGGAAGTTTCAACATCTCAACAGGATTGGCCCCAGAACTCACCAATCAGAGCCAAGATCCTCCCCTTTATAAAGAGTGAGGAACTAGATGTCAGGAGGCCCCACCTGCTCAAGGTCTTGAGTCTTGGATCCGTCAATATTACTATTGGGCAGTTTTCTCCTGGAATGAGAGAAAAGGAGGGACTGAGTGAGATGAAAATAGGTGGCATAACTATTAGTGTTGGCAGAGTTGGATGAAAGGTGGTGTGGTGTCCTGAGTAAGTGAGCAGGCAGTGAACAGGGTATGCGTCCTTAGTAGGGGGGTGCTGTTTGGGTGGGGATGACAGCAAGCGAGGGAAGATTTTGCATGCAGTAGTGAGAGTGGTAGATAGAGATAAACAGCACGGAAACAGAATCTTTGATCCAACTTAGCTGTGCCGACCAGATATCCTAAATTAATTAGTCCCTTTTGCCAGTGTTTGGTCTATATCCTTCCATACTCTTCCTATGCATAAACCCATCCAGATGCCTTTTAAATGTTCTAATTGTACCAGCCTCCACCATTTCCTCTGGCAGCTCATTTCATACACACACCAACTTCTGCACAAAAACGTTGCCCATTAGATCCCTCTTTAAGTCTTTCTCCTCTCACCTTAAACCTATACCCTTTATTTTGGGCTCCCCTACCCTGGGGAAAAGGCTTTGACTATTCATGCTATCCAAGTCCCTCTATAAAGCTCTATGACGCCACCCCTCAGCCTAAAACACTCCATGGAAAATAGCCCCAGCCTAATTAGCCTTTTCTCCATGTATCTCCAACCCTGGCAACATCCTTGTAAATCTTTTCTGAACCTTTTCACCATTAACAACATCTTTCCTATAGCATGGAGACCAGAATTGCACTCAGTATTCCAAATGTGGCCTAACCAATGTCCTGCACAGCCACAACGTGATCTCCCAACTCCTACACTCAATGCACTGTCCAATAAAGGCAAGCAGACCAAATGCTGCCTTCACTTATACACCTTGGTGAGAGGTGGGAGCAGTAGCAGAGAGAGAGAGTCTGTGAGGTAGCAGAAAGAAAATGGTGGTGTATACCTTGGTGAACAAAGAAGGACATTAGGCTTCATTTGACACTGCTGAACATTTCTCTGAATCTTGGAGACTCGCTGAGCTAGGTATCAACCTCAAATCAGGTTGGCATGGTCAGGTGCCTTGGCCTCATCTACCAGTCCTGAGGGAAGAGGATGGTCCTCCTCTACACCACCCCATCCACCAGGACCTCCAAACCCTAATCCTTTAAAGCGCGAAGTGGGTGGCAATTTTCCCTTATCTGCCATGTCCAGGACGAATGTCAAAAACACTGCAAAGCAGCTCTGGACAGGCAGAGCTTGACCAGATATGCAATGGCCTTTTAAACGTGACATGGCACCGTAGATCTCTGCACATGTGAATACTTCAAACAGCAAGCTCTGATCCTGTGTGTGTGGTTTGCAGCCACATGTATTACATGAGGCACATTAATGCTTGCAAAAGGATGAGATTAGGCATTGGTACCTCTTAGGCAACATCTGTGCATTCAATTTTGAGCAGTCTAGCTAGCCTATAACCACACAGAGCTCTCATGTATTTTTGAACGTCAGGTCTGCTTGCAGGAGCCTATAAACCTCCAAGGGTCAGTGTGGGCTTGTTGGGCTGAAGGGCCTGTTTCCACACTGTCGGGATTCTATGAAGTTCTATGAGATGTGAGGGGCAGGCTTTTTACACAGAGAGTAGTAGGAGCCAGGAATGCATTGCCAGGGGTAGTGGTTGAGGCAGATAAGATAGGGGCATTTAAGGGTACTTTTACATAAGCACATAAATATGCAAGGAATGGAGGGAGATGGACTAAGGTCAGGCAGAAGGGGTTAGTTTAATTTGGGGTCATGCTCGGCGCAACATCATGCACTGAAGGGCTCGTTCCTGTGCTGTACAGTTCTATGTTTTGGTCAGCTAATGGAACATGAGGAACAGCTCAAGTTATGACTGTGGTTATCGAGATCAGACCATTATCCACATACTGAATTCCTTCATTCACATGGTCACACAACTATTCACACAATCTCAATCGAAACCATTGAATGGTTTCTTATCATCTACTGTGAACCAGAAATGCTTCTCCAGCCATCGCATAGCTGAAAAAGTTCAACTTTCACAAGTGTTGATGGAAACAAGTTTGACCTCCCCACTAACTCCTTAAGCCCCTTCACAGTCTTTGTGCTGTTGGACAATTCTTCCAACATCATGTCTTGATTGAGCCATAATTTCTTCCATCTAAGCATTAGGAAAACTGAAAGCCCCTGCCACAATGTCAGTATGCTTTCCAATGACGTCTTTCCCCCTCCTGGCCACAGCGTCAGGCTGAGCCAGACGGTTCACCGTTCTATTCAAAGTCCAGCTGAGCTTTCATCCCGTCATGGCCCATCTGCTATAGAAACTCACATTTACGCCTTTGCCATCTTCAGACTCAATTATTTCCAACCTTTTCTGGTTGGCCTCTTACCCGCTTTCTGTAAGGATCAGTCCCTCCAAGACCTGTTTTTCCATGAAGTGCTGTCATGTCTGGCTGATTTTATATTGTTTCTAATCCCTCAAAATGCAAATTTAAAACTCATTCTCACACTTAAATCCCTTCGTGGGCATAGCCCTCCTTATTTTTTGTGATGTTCTGCAACTCTACGACCACCAAATGCCCTTTCCTCTGACCCTGGCCTCTTCTCCCCTCCTCATCCCTCCATCATTAATTCAATAACCCCTTCTTTTTGGATATGCGTCTGTGAAGTGCTTTTTCCATATTAAAAGTATGACTTAATGACAAGTTACTGTTATTGACTGTCTTGAGAGCTACTCATGCCTTTAACACATTACAGTAATATTCACAAATCGGAATTATGATTTAGACCTTAATGAGGTTAAACAAATAAAAACTGCAGAGACTTTGAACTTGACAGGTGCACCTGGTCACACTGCAGTACACACTTTGCTTGGCTTGAAATTCCTCAGTGCCTCGTAACATGAGGAGTTGCTTATGATGAACAACAATGCTGCAGGTGCCAAAGAACATATTATTAGCCAATAAATCTACTGGTTATTTGTGCAATACATTACTGAGTTTAACTCCACAGAAAAGAATGAGGAGCAAAGATTAACATTGCTGTCAGGATACATGCTCTTGCAGTGCCATTTGATGCAGAAGGATGTGGTCCTGAATAGCTTGTCATTGTTAAATCAGCAGATATTTTATGGTTGCATTTTAGTACAAAATAATTTGTATTAAACAGCTAGTATTACCATGTTTTATTTAATTTAATTTCTGATTGTAAAGCATTGAATTTTCCATGAATAATAAATGAACTGGTTTCCCTTAAAGGCACAAACTTCCACTGCATGTAATTTAGAATTTTTAACATTGCAGTAGGTCCAAGTAGGATGAATTAGCAACTGGTCCTGTACCAATTGTCAGCAGTTCCACAAGGAGTTGTGTAAGAAATACATGAGCGAACTCAGTTGTAGGAACATCGGATAAGTGATGTGGTTTAAGAAACATTAAACATTGCAAGTTGAAAGGTAACGAGTAAACTGTGATGGGTAGAAATTTGCACTGTGCCTCACATAAACTGGGTAGTATTGGACTGGCATAGCAAGAGGTTGCTGATGTGGCAGACTAGTCAACATCATGATCAACATAAAAGAAACTCAGGTATGATGTAAGATGACCTGCAGTTCGCTCTTTAAGTTCAACTACCAAAGATTGATTTCACCCATATATTTTTAAAAAAAGTCAAAAATAGAATCTCATTTTATGCAGTCTCAGTGCATGAACAATATTCCTCTGCCTTTCTTCCTATTAATTACACTTGCTTCAAGCATAATCTACAACATTTTAATACCTAAGTTATTAATCATTTTGAAAACAATTTAAAAACAAATGAAATAAGTTATTTTTTACAAAACGTCCAATCAAGCACTGTTATGAAGAGTTATTAAAAATGAGTAATTGTAACGCTTATTTATGATTCTGAAATTTTTTTTAAAAATTGAATATAAATTGATTAATGAATTATTCAGCTGAATTCACTTAACTCCTCCTATCATTGCTTTCTAATATCTCCTTTGCTGTTTTCAAAATACACAATTCAATCTAAATTCACCACAAGATCCGAATATTAAGTATTCGCAGGTTGGAAGATGAAAGCTTTTGAAATCAAAGAAAATCATGCTCATTCTCTGAACAAAGACAAATAAATACTAATCATATTTTGTGTTCTTTTGATGCAAAAAGGTTCCACAATTTTCCAAAGGGACGCTAATAAATGTCTTTGAATCTAAGGAAATTAAATTTGACATCAGCCTATCGTAAGCTTTATTCACACTTGCAATTCAAATTGGCAGAGAGTATGGCTATTTTATTAAGCTTTGTTAAGGTGACTTTCTTGGCTTGGTGCTCCCATTAGGGAAGCTTAATGTCTGCCAAGAGTACATCTGAAATCCATATGCTCATTGTGCCAACACAAGTTTAAATACATTTTTGAGAACCCATGCACAGTGAAATTTCCAAAACAACTTGTCAGCTAATTGTCCCTTGAGGACTTTTTTTAAAAACACTTCAGCCCAGCTTCCTTGCTTATGAAAGAGGAAATAACCAGAGATCTTGCTACCAAAGAGACAGGAAAGAAGGTGGTTAATCACTAAAATTGATGGTCAGTGATTTGGTTATTTTACTTTTCAGTAAGTTAGCTGATAGCCGACCTGGACAGAGTGGATGTTGGGAAGATGTTTCCATTAGCAGGAGAGTCCAGAACTCGAAGGCACAGCTTTAGAGTAAAGGGAAGACACTTTAGAACAGAGATGAAAAAAACATCTACAGCCAGAGAGTGGTGAATCTATGGAATTCATTGCCACAGAATGTTGTGGAGCCCAGGTCATTGAGTATATTTAAGACAGAAATAGGTAGGTTCTTGATTGTCAAGGGAATCAAAGATTACGGGGAGTAAGTGGGAGATAGAGTTGAGAAACTTAGCACCCACAGTTGAATGGTGGAGCTGACTTAATGGGTCGAAAGGCTTAATTTCTGCTCCTATGTCTTATGGTCTTATGGTCGAATCCTACACAATCAAAATTACTTTCAGTCTAAAACCTCAACTAAGAGAGAATTTAGATCCACTAAGAACGTCTTCAAAATTGCTAGGTTTAGACAAAGTGCCCCCCCCACCCCAAGAGTTTTCAGCCAAGCAAAGTTATCTCAGGATAGAAGATATCTACATGTATGTTATAACAAAATATATTTGCTTCATTCAATATCAGCATGTAAAATCCTAACATAAGAATTCCATAATAGCATTATCTGTTGATTTTAACTATGACACTACTAAAGGATGTCAACATTACAAAGAAATGCAGGTAAGTGGCACCAAAAGTGTGACGGTTAGCAGGACTCAGTACTGAAAGAATCTTATTCTTCTGTCACTACCTCTGGAGTTAAACATTAATTTTTAGTAGAACATGGACATTTGTTGCTTTAGAATTCAGAAGATGCTTTGAGTTCAGTAATTTAATGAGATAAGTGCACGTTTCTCTATAGCCTTAAAATGACTGTGGTACCTTCAAACATCAAAAAGGTTGGATGTATTATATGAGAATGTAACAATACTAAAGCTGAAAAATAAGCGAAAGATAATGGGAAGATCAAAATTGTACAGATGCTGAAATTCTGAAATAAACCAGTAAGTTGGAAGTACTGCAACAAGTCCATACTGTAGCCATGTAGAAGGACACAGTGCTAATATTTCAGGTCAGTGATTCTTCATGAGAATTATGAAAGGAATTTGATCATGTTGATGGAGACAAGTTTTCTTCTGTTGAGTGCAGATTGACAGGGTGGTGAAGAAGGCATTTGGCATGCTTGCTTTCAGAACATTGAGTATAGGAGTTGCAATGTCATGTGGCATCTGTACAGGATGTTGGTGAGGCCACTTTTAGAACACTGCGTACAATTCTGGTTACCCTTCTATAGGAAGGGTATTGTTAAACTTGAGAGGGTGCAGAAAAGATTCACATGGATGTTGCCAGGACTGGAGGTTGAAAGCAAGAACTTGAGTTCTAGGGAAAGGCTGAATAGGCTGGGGCTTTATTCTGTGGAACATCGGAGGCTGAGGAGTGACATTATAGAAGTTATAAAATCATGAGGGACATGGATAGGGTGAATAGTCAAAGTCTTTTTACTTGGTTGGGGGAGTCCAAAACTAGAGGGCATAGGCTTAAGGTGAGAAGGGAAAGATTTTAAAAAGGACTGCCAGAAGAATTGGTGGAGACAGATACAATTACAAGATTTAAAAGACATCTGGATTGGCATATGAATATGAAAGACTTAAAGGGATATGGGCCAGATGCTGGAAAATGAGACTAGGTCAGATTGGAATGTCAGACAAAGGGTCTGTTTCCGTGCTGTATGACTCTGACTCTGAACAAAGAGATGTAACATTGGCATTACAGAGGCCAGTCAGCAGTGAAGTCACGAAACATCTCTTCCATGGGAATGTGGGATCTCTCTTGCTAAATAATAATTGCTGAACCAATGTAGATAAATGCAGTTGAGGTGCAAATCATCCATGGCTTACGTGAATGGTGGTATAAACTCAAGAGGCTGAATAGCCTTCTCCTACATTTTGTAATATTGAAAATATGAGCAAGTGTAGGCCATTCAGCCCTTTAAGTCTGTTCTGCCATTCAGTATGATCCTGGCTGATGATCCTACTCGGTACCCTGTTTCTGCTTTCGACCCATAACCTCTTTAGCCCTAAGAGCTATATCTCTATCTTGAAAACCACCACCATGTTTCTATAAAAGCGTATTAATAATGTTATTTTCTGAAGCTGCACTTTTATGTATCATTTAGATAATGTCACGAAACAGAGAACGGGATTAGAATTTTTGCCATGTCAGCAGATTCATCACAGCCTTGACCACCTCTGAACCTGAGGCATCTTCCTGGATCAGGCATTTCATTAATGGAGACTAGCCTGTAGAGAGAGGGAGGAAATATTGCCACTATGAACAGCACCAGTTAAAGCAGGAGGGTATGGAATCAAGGGTCTTCTACATTCTTAATATTTAACACAAAAACATTTAAAACCCAGGCTCTCTGTGAACTACAGAGGAAGTAAACGGCCTGCTAAATGGGATTGGTAACTATAATGAGCCTCTTCATATTTATGTGGGCAAGAACTCAAATGATGTTCAAGTCATGGAGCACCAATTGCACCAAAATAGTGGCAACTTTTGTAGCTGAAGTCCATTTTCTGTTGGAAGCACAGGTCCTGGCTACATAGATCAAATCACTTTAAAGGGACCACTCCTGAATGTAGGGAATTTTGATTTATAAAAATACTCTTTTACTCAAGAAAACCTTTTACTTTGCCTTGATTTTGATCAATACTACATTTTAATTGAAATGTGATATAGCTGCAGGTTAAAAAGAAATGTGTATGTGTTGCAGCCAAGCAAGGGGCTTATAAAGAAGTGAACTGCTTCAGCCATCTTTACCTGGTCATAATATGGATATTTCAGAGGGTTGTGGATTTGGAGAAAATTAAATAGATAGGGAGGGGTAAAACTATGGAGGGATTTAGAAACAAGGATGAGAATTTTAAAATCAAGCTGTTCTTGGGCCAGAAAATTGAAACAGAAAGTTGTATTGATGTTGCCAAAATGAAATTGAATACTCACCTTGGGATAAAATTTGACACTAGGATTGAACACAAACTGACTTAATCATAGATTATTATTGGGGCAGGGAATTAGTCAGTCAGTTAGGGGAACAGAGTTTGGAGTAGTACTAAAAGTTACAGTCTTCCCAATATTTAAATGGAGAAAATTTCTCCATTGCTGGATGTCAGATAAGCAGTTCGATAATTTAGCTACAATGGAAGAACAGAGACGGATGCTGAGGTACAGCTGGGTGATGCTGTCACTTCAGAAAATGTCACCATGGACAGCATGTTGTTGAGAATTAGAAAGTGTCTTCAATCCAATATTCAGTCTGTTACAAATAGCATGAATGAAAGTTGGTTCTTAAATAATGGTTGATATCAAGCAGGATGACTTTTTCCACGGTACACCACAACCTGATTATTAATTGGGTGAAAACACTCTCTCTTCAGAGAAATCATGTGTTCAACAGAAAGATCTCTGAATTTTTCATTATTTTATCAAGTGCAATTCTTTGCCATTGTAGGACCCCCGTGTCCATTGGAAGCCATATGTTCTCTTCAACTGGTGCCTACTTTCCACAGAAAATGAGTTTGATGTGTCTCCTTACCAAGAGAGCAGCTGTCATTTTTCTCACACATGCATGCACTGCAGACTTCCTGATGCGCTGAATGTCTCCTAGGTGACTTGCAACAAAATCAGCATGAAAGCTTGTCGCTGTGGTGACATTCACTTTTATAGCAAACAGCTGTGCCCGATCCAGATGTTGTGCACAGACCCTTGCACAGCAGATGGCATACTCTGTGGCCGCCTGTGTTGTGAAGTGAAGTTGGCAGAGACGAGAGCTTCTCTGACATGTTGAGTGTGTCTTGGCAAGTGACAGATGAGGAGAAAATTGTGCACCGGTTCTGACTGTGTTGGGTTTGCTGACCCCTCATATACTACTTCTATCTGCCACATCTCAATTATGCAGCATGTTGAGATCCCCAGTGGAATATGCATCACCATCTTTTCACTGGTGTGACAGCAAAACCAATGACTGTTTAGGAAAACCAGAAATGCAAAAGTGGTGGCCTGCTGAATGAAACCAATTAATGCATGGTGGAAACACAGCATAGGGAATACAAAACCACAAATAAAGAACATTTAACAAATAACTTCAAAATCCCTAACCCTTCCTTTATAAAACCTTAATCATCTGGAGAGCACGTGGGGGCACTGTTGCATCTATCTTAAATAGATTGCGAGTATTATGGACAATGGCTTGCTTGAGCCTAGAACATCCAATTCTTAGGACATTACCATTGAATCTACCATTTGAAGGAGGCTATAACTGTTGTTAGCATAACCACATGACCTGACTCTAAATCATACCTTGCAAAAATTAGGTATAGAATTAATTTTGTGACTAAGCCCCTGCTAATATTGAGGGTCATTGCAAATTATGCCCTGGGTAGAAGATGTGTTGATATCTCCCCATTTCCAATAAATTATGACAAATGCATGGAAGCTGATTTGCTATGGGGTCCTCCCATATTCATCTCTCTTATGTTAAGAAAAGAGCAATATAGATCTGGAAGAAACAACCATGCTTAAGACATTTTTTCCCTCAGGCTTTTCAGTACTCTTCCTCTTCCTCTTGTGTTACTTCAGATGCATAAAAGGAACTCTTAAAAAAATGTACTCCCATTAGGTCACAAGTTATGTAAAGTAAACAGGATACACTTTAGTTGTTTGGTTATCTTTTGAAAAAGAGGTATTGAAGTAGTTGAGTTTGTATATCTCTCTCTCCCTGCAACCTCCTGGCTATCAAAACTAACAATTTCTTTTATTTTACAATGAACTCTTATCCTTCAGTGCTTATTCCTTTTAGAAAACCAGTCTAATCCTAGAGTTGCAGTTTTTATCCTGGAATGAGCTGCTGAATTTATTTCTCTACTGCCTAACCTCATTTGTTTTATATAACAGTTATAGTCTTATTAAGAGCTATACCTCAGACACACCATCATAGCTGGCACCTAGTGGCAACAGGGCAATTTCACTTTAATTGTTTCAGAGATAGTAGGAACTGCAGATGTTGGAGAATCTGAGGTAACAAGTTGTAGATCTGGATGAACACAGCAGGCCAAGCAGTATCAGAGGAGCAGGAAAGCTGAAATCCATCAGATTTCTGAAGAAGGGTCTAGGCCCAAAACATCAGCTTTCCAGCTCCTCTGATGCTGCTTGGCCTGCTGTGTTCATCCAGCTCCACACCTTGTTATCTACTCCTTGGTATTTCACTTTAATTGTGTTGGTGACTGTCATTCACTATAACATATGCCATGTGACAATACCACCCAGTCCCATTAAATGCAGCTTACTGTTTCACAGGCATGCATGAGTGGCTTTCATGTACTATTTTACTTAGAATAGCAGATTACCTGGGGAGTTTCACTTCACTGTAACATAGTCAAGGACCTCAAGTGGCAAAAAAAAAGCTTAGATCTAAGCTTTGGCATTTTATAAAACTTCAAGTCTCCATTTCACATTTATATGCATTCTAAATATATATACTTTAGAATCTTTCTGAAAGCTGGTCACACAAGTCTGTAAAGAATGAAGTTGTATTGAATTCTTGATTAAGAAAACATTGGCTTGCTGGAGCATTATTTTCTTACCAGATATTAGTAGATCAGTTGTGTTGTTAAACTTTTGAAACAAAATGGAACATTCCTTGAAATTTATACTATTTCTTATTAATAGTAATCTAGTTTTTATAAGTTGTGAAATGAATAAGGGTAGAATGTTTAACCCACCACGCCACACACAATAATGTGGAAAAGTTATGTATGAATCTAGGTTAGCAACAGATTAAAAAGCCTTCCAAGAAGCTGAAATTATTCCGCTAAAATAGCTAACACAAAGTAAGAAGGCAATAAATTTGAATTTGCCAATACAAATCATATAACAGAAACATGTGTTTATTATTAATAAATGCAAGTAGAGTCAACTTTCACCGACACATACATGTATGTGCCAAAGTTGGCTTGTATTTTTTTGATCTGGTTCTGTTTTCTGAGCTGGGGTAATGGGAGCACTCTTCAGAGGAGAAGGATGAGGACAAGGACGAGCACATTGGGGTGGAGAACATTGTCCATGAAAGTGCTCGAACGCGATGGGTGCCACAAGCCAGATAGGATTAAATTGACACTCGATTCCAATACAACAGAACTGAATGCAGCAGATCATCGTTGACTGTGACATTTTTGGAGAATTATGCCGAAATCAGGTTGACATTGTGGGGACAATGTTCAGGCTCTATTTCCTTTTGCGTTCTCTAAATAAAAACTCATAGTCGTGTCTGTATTTGTCTGATTGCAGCCTGTAAGCAATATTTCTTTACTGGACAATGGCATACAATGGACACTGGGGACAGAGTGGTGCTTCCTTAGTAAGTGCTTAGATAGAACGTTGCTAGGAACTGGTAAAATGTGTGTGGTGTGGTGGTTAAAAAGTAAGCAGGGTGAGAATGGAATTCTATGAGTAAGGGTGTGTCAGTCATAATGGTTATATCCCATGAGCAGTGTGCCCTTGTAGCTGCTGTACCCTTACGGTACTGTTGACTGTTACTGGCCTCATTGCCAGTGCTTGTCCAGCTGCACAGCACCCTTTCCAAAATGGCACAAGTGTAAGTGATGCTGGTGTAAGGACTGATATTTACTGAGGGCCAAGTTGTTCAGGGAATGATGAATGCTGATATGGAGCACAAGTACCATCGGGGCACAGCAGGTAATTACTGCAGTTAACTTGGTAAAGTGAGCCAAGAAAACTTGCTAAATTTCATGGCGGAAGACCTTACAAATCCTGTTGCAAACAGAACTTAGCCAAAAAATATAAGATTCAACCCATGAGTACAATGAGATTTTCTGTCGTAACTTTATATAAAAGTTCATAAGAATGCATGATTCCTGTGTTGAGCTCAATATACATACATTTCCTGTTTATCACATTTGCTTTCTGTGACACAATTTGTTCAGTTTAGTGCCAAGTCTGATGAAATTTATTTCTCACAGCGGAGAACTTTACTTTCCAAATGAGAAATCCAGACATTAATACTTATCCTGCACTACAGGCCTACCAACTATATTCAAAACTGTCACAAATTTTGTTTTTAACTCCCAACTGACCATTAGCTAACTGTGGTACCAAATCAACATTCATACAGCCACTGAAAAGGAGCATTAGTAGGCTTCATGGTCTTTCAAGCCTGTTCTGTCTTTTAGAAATATCATGACTGATCTGATTTTAACCTCAACTCTATGTTTCTGCCTATTCTCAGAAGTCAGATGACTCCCTGGTTATCGTCCAACAGGTTTATTTGAAATCAGAGTGTAGCTTCTTCATCAGGTGAAGTGAGAGAGAAGCACACAGAACACAGAATTTATAGGCAGAGAGATCAAAAGATCACACAAAGTGGACTATCACCAGAACAAATAATAGGTCTCTGCAGGTGATCAAGATGTCAGACAGTGTGAGTAAAGCCTCAACAGCTGAATAACAATGACCTATAATCCAGTCAAATAAGGCAGAGAGATATTTACAAAAAATTAAAAAATAAGGTGATGCTGGAAACAAACTAAATGACTGAATAACATAATAGGTACAAGAGTCGCTATGACAACAGATGAATGGACATAATTGCCAGACAGGAATGTTCCCTCCCAGTCAGGGAGCATTTCAGTGGTGAAGGACAATCAGTCTTTGTTCTTCGGGTAAGCGTCCTCCAAGGCGGCCTTCAAGATACGCAACAAGGCAGAATCACCGAGCAGAAACTGATGGCCAAGTTCCGTACCCATGAAAACGGCCTCAACAGTTATCTTGGGTTCATGTCACGCTATATGTGATCCCACCACACTGTTCTGTATCTGTAAAATCTTCCATACTGTCCTGTTTTGGCACCATCACCGTGATAAATTGTTATGATCTCTCTACCTTAATTAGTTTGTATAGTTTTGGATTACTTATTACTCTGGTTAGACCCTCAGCATACAATTGTTACACCTATCATTTTATTACAGTCATTCAGTTTGTTTCCAGCACCACCTTAATTTTATTTTTTTTGTAATTATCTCTCTGCCTCATTTAATTGGATTTATAGGTCATCCCTTCCCTGTTAGTCAGCTGTTGAGTCTTTACTCACACCTCTGACACTCTTGATCACCTGCAGAGACCTAATATTTGGCCTGTCAACACTCCACTTTGTGTGATCTTTTGATCTCTTTGTCCATTGAATTCTCTGCCTATAAATTCTGTGTTTGTGTACTTCTCTCTCACTTTACCTGACAAAGGGGCAACACTTCAAAACCTTATGATTTCAAATAAACCTGTTGGACTATTACTTGGTGTCGGCTGACTTCTCACCTTGTACACCCCAGTTCAACATTGGCTCTTCCACATCTGCATATCCTAAATAATCTTTTCATCTCCTCAGTAATCAAGAATATATCTACCTTATCTTAAAGATATTTAGAGATTTGCCTTTTGAGGAAGGCAATTCCAAAGACTTTCAACCCTCTGAGAGGAAAAAAAGGTTTCTTTATTTCCTTTTTAAATGGCTCAGTAACATCATCTCAGTCTGACATCCTGAGGATGAGCCAATCCTTTTATGTCCATCTGTATGACATGAAGCTCACAGATAGCACTATCTCCAATCATTCCTGCCCTCTTTCATGGAGATCTTAGACAACAGCATGCAGAAGGGACTGGACCAGCTATTATCTCTGGATGAGCTGACCAAGGCCTTTGTGTCCTTAGAAAAGAAGAAAGCTCTTGGAGCTGACGGCTTACCAGCCGAGTTGTATTCAGTTCTGTGGGACTTGATTGGTCAGGACTTGCTGGAGATGTACAACAGTATGCTTCTGGCAGGTAACGTGTGAATCCATGAGGAAAGGTATCATCATCCTCAAGGACAAGATGGAAAGGGAGGAAAATGAGAAATTGGTGACCAATTTCACTGCTAAATGCAGATTACAAAATCCTGTCTTAGGTATTCGTCGACCTGGTCCATTGCAGTTTAAAAACCTGGTCATCAGGTGTACGTTACTGTTGTTGTTGTATGTGGCACAGATCTGGCCCATTCCCAGAACCTGCACCGTTGCAGTCACCCAACCCATCTTCCACTTCATCTGGAGGTCGAAAATGAACCGTGTCTGCGGGCCATCATGTACAAAGTTTTGGGTAAGTTGGTGGGAGGGTGAAAGTACCCAATACCTCCCTCATCCTAATGGCCACCTTTTGTATGCAGCTGCATCAAGCTGTGTGTAGACCCTCAGTACACAAACACCAAGTGTCACTACTTACTGAGGTTCTACCCGTGTTGCAAAGCATGGGCTGGCCTCGGCTCCATGGAACGCCCCAAGTAGTTCTATCATTTCATGTGAGCTGTCCTTCATGGGGATATTTGTGATGAAAAGCACCTTTGACCACAAGTCCATCAGGAAGTGGTCAGCACATGGTGTCCTGTTGTGGAAAGGAGAGGGTGGATCCTGTCGGGATGTTCCCTGAGCAAATTGTCAAAGCCATGCGGCAGAATGCCTCATCACCGAAACTTTCCAAAAAGCATCATTGGCTGGTGGTGAGAAGGGTATTATCTGTGAGATTCCTCATGTATGCCCGGACTCTCAGCACTACCACACGTTGCCCTTGAAGCGGCTGTGGTGGGGGGTACAGATTGTCTTTCATTTCCTGCTGGAATGTACCTTTGTAAAGGTCTGGAGAGAGATGCATTGGCTCTTATCGAGGTTTGTCTTGAGCAGATCTGTGATGCAAGACTATGTGCTCTACAGTCTGTCCCCCGGGACACATACACAGACAAACATCGACTGCAAGTGGAGGACTATCAATTTGGTGAAAGACTATCAATTTGGTCTGCAGAAAACGTTTTGGTCCTCCAGCGCAAGGAGGTGACCTCGACTGAGTGTTGCAGACCTACACATTCCAAGGTTCCAGTACTGCATGCTGAGGGATGCATTAAAGCTTGGGCCAGCTGCCACCAAGGCACAGTGGGTCTTTTGACCAAAGCGCAGAGGGGTCCGTACAGTAATCTGACCCTCCTGGTGCTTCAAACAT
This sequence comes from Ginglymostoma cirratum, assembly GCA_024137785.1. Taxonomy (NCBI): domain Eukaryota; kingdom Metazoa; phylum Chordata; class Chondrichthyes; order Orectolobiformes; family Ginglymostomatidae; genus Ginglymostoma; species Ginglymostoma cirratum. The sequence continues at coordinate 17,032,051 of JAHRHZ010000021.1, forward strand.
ATCATAGAATCATAGAATCCCTACAATGTGGAAATGGGCCCTTCGGCCCAACCAGTCCACACCAACCCTTGGAGCATCCCACCCAGACCCATCCCCCTATAACCCACCTAAGCTAGACATCCCTGAACACTATGGGCAATTTAGCATGGCCAATCCACCTAATCTGCACATCATTGCACTGTGCGAGGAAACCGGAGCACCCGGAGGAAACCCACGCAGACACGGGGAGAATGTGCAAACTCCACACAGACAGTCATATGTAAATAGCATCTTACATAGGCAAGAAATGCCTTGGGTTTGCTTGTTGGAACTGTCAGGAAAATCAAGCTCCAATGTTTGTTTGATTCTCCACATACAAAGACCGCACAGAACTGAACTGCTTTAGTGACTATGTATCTATATAATTTTTAACAAATAAAGTGTATTTTTGAAATTAAATAAGGTCTGTGTTTGAAATGAGCATCCCCTTATTTTTAAACTATAAGCTCTAGCTCTTGAGTCTCCTATAAGAGGAAACATTATTTCCATATTCACCCAGTCAAGTTTGGTCAGAATCGTGTGTTTCAATTAAGTCAGACAATAAAGGCCTGGCCTATCTAGCCTTTCCTCATAAGGCAATCTACTTGTTCCAGGTAATTGCCAGTAAACCTTCTCTTCTAACTGTCTCCAATGCATTGACATCTTTCTGTTAAGTACAGTGGCCAGTACCATATACAGTGCTCCTTAGGCGACCTAATCAATACCCTGCATAACTGAAACATAGCCTCCCTACTCTTGCATTTAATTCCCCTCACAATAAAACGTAACATTTCATCCATCAGACCTTATGATCTTGCCATCTCTCTTCTTCATTCTCCTTCATAAATTCTACACTACAAGGCCACTTTGTCCCTGACCGCTGATGCCTCAATCCAGTTGGAACTTCTACTGTCATTTATTTAACTATACCATACACTACCAGAACCTCTCTCATTGTCATTTTGCACCTGAACCAAAAGAGATAGTTTAGTTCTGCCCCAACCCCAATGTAGTTCTCATCCAGAATGGTGGATTTCTTTGTAACTTTGCCAATCTGGCTCCATCCTACGCTGCTATGCTTCATTTGCTTGCAGCTTTGAGAAAAGAAGAGACAGCAAATAAGAGGCATATCATGATTATTGTATTTTATGCCTCTGAGATATGCAGAGATAACACACCAGCTTCAGGATTCAATGCTTTAAAATGTCTGCTTTGCCATACTTGCAGAAATATGCCTCAGCTTAGTTTGTCTTCTAAAGTCACCACACTCAAGTTTAATTAATCAGGCAATGAGCAGTTCACAGACATGCATATTTAAACATAGAACAATTGAACATTACATCTTCCACCTTGAAATACTTGAAACCGTGTTTTAAACTAAACTATCGTAACCTACAAGTATAAGCACAGCGAGCCATTCCCTAGGGTTTAGCTTGTCCATTTCCTCTGACTACAGAAACAGTGTTTGACATATGGAGGTCTCTGATATTACAGATTTACAAATGTGAGTTTGTGGCTCTGTGTGATCAGGTGGAATAGGTGGCTGATCTCCATTAGAGGCACTCATCAGAAAAGGATTGCATCGCCATAACTACTGTCCTTGAAATATCTGACTCTATTCACTAGGACATGTCATACTTTGTGCTGCCATTTAACAGTCAAACACTGGGACAAAGCAGCCAGATGGTCTACCTTGCTCCCGAAAGAGTTGGTGCAAATTTTTGCTTATTTGATCAAACCAAATCCCCAACTTCAAATTGTGGTGGTCTTGCACGTGTTTGCTTGTTAAAGTTTATTTTTGCTCTAATATTCTTATCAGATTACTGTGATCACTCAAGAATGTCAGGGACATGCAAAGTTTTGACCAGTCACAATTTTCACTGGTGACTTTCAGGTCAGGAAATGTGGGTGAATCAATATGTGCAAAGGTCGAATATGGTTTGATTGTTCTAACATTTTCCTCTGAGACATACGAGCACTCGGACTATCCATTATCACCCTGTTGAATCACTTGATGCCTTCATTCAATTTCAAATTGTATCCCAATTCAGATGGTGAATTCTGTAGCTTGCTATCAACTCCATAAACTGATTGGAAACTATCGTCTGCAGCAATAGTGTCCAAAAAACATCGGCTTGCAAACAAACTTGTCCAAAATTTCAATGACCGAAGTGGTCCTTTGATAATTTGTTTTGATTTCTGACCATTTGCTGCATAGATCCTGAGCACAATGTCAGACTGTGGCAAATGAAAAACAGTGTTTGGGAGAGACACAGGGAAGAAATTGATTGAACAAGGCATTAGAGAATGATTTGGAAGCTAAGACACATTAGAAGGCAGAAAACATAAGGAGATACTGATGTGGCAGAATGGAAAAGTAAAAGGATCGCTGTGAAGAGACAGGGTGGCAGAGAAATCAGTGCAACAGCAACTGAGGGTGAGATTTTAAAACTCATTCAAAATCCACCATTTGCAACAATCCAAAATCAGGCCCAGATATTAGAGGTAATCTCCAAAATACATTTTTATAAATGAAGGCAGTTTTATTTCATAATGAAGTATGTTTATTTTCAGCACCTTGTTATTGATGAGTATTGAATTCTGTACGTAATGATGTCTACATGGCAGGGTTAATGTTTGCAGTGTAATCAGGAATAAACTGCAAATGACAATTAACAATTAGTAACTGTGAAATAACAAAGACAGTAAATATTATAGGAGTAGATCTGATTGAAGGGTCCAAGTGAATCCTTAAACCTGCTGAAGTACAGTAGTGTAACATATCAAGTTAGTATTCCTGATCAAAATTACAAGAACAGATTCCTGTGTTATATTCACCAAGCAGCAGCTGATGTGAATCCTTCTATGCTTAGGATGGCATATTTTTCATTGCAAGTATTTTCTCACTGGGAAAGAAAATGCTTATTGTTAATTGGCTATATCTGATTTCTTTAAGACTGCAGATTTCCTCACCCCTTTGTAGTGCTGCATTATGTAAAATCTCAAGGACTAAATGTTTGGGTTTTAGATGAAAAGTGTTCTTTCCTCTTTGCTAAAATGAGTGGACTATAAATGTCAGTTAAAAACATTCTTTTCACTATATTTAAAGAGCTGAATTTAAGATAATTGCATTCCAATTTTAGAAATCAACTTGATGAAATGGGATCATTTTTCAATGTTGTAGGGACCTTGTGGCCCCATTAATTCTCTCGCATGAAATATAACTGTCAGGTGAGCATACAATTCCGAGGTGCCAGCAGTATAACTTCAGTCCCCTGGCACAATGTCATTCAAACTAAGTTAATAGTCCTTTTGGTGTGTAACAACATTTATTGGTGCCAGTTTTGGGTTTTGATAACCTATTATTAGTTTGTAGATTCTTCATCCTAAATGAAACGCAAAAGGCAGCAGTGATTCTTGAACTATGCCCTCATTATCATCAGCTGGCAATCTGCACGCTGGTACTTTTTTCAAAAGTATATATTCTTCTGTGAGATGTGGGTGTCGCTGACTTAGCCAGAATTTGTCGTCTATTCCTATAACTGCCCTTGAGGAGACAATCAGCAATGCAATACAGCAGGCTGGATGAAGGCCTATCAGTGCAGACTGCGTAGATTAGCAGAAAGTTAACCAGGGTGGGTTTGGTTTTTTATGTGTAATTCCCGCAGAGAGGGTCCAAATTATTATTATTCTGCTCTGTTTGGCAGAAGCACAAATTGTCCTCCTGACTCCAGGGAAATAATTTTGTGCATACCTTTGTTGGGCTTTTTCTCCTCTATCACTCCATACAATTAAACTAAGCACTCACAGCTCAACACACTATTCATTTACAGTTTAAAATGGTAAGGCAGTGTATTGAAATGAACCTATTGCTGAACCAGACAGGTGCTCAGAGCACTAAGTTGGAGGATCCTTCCTGAATGATATCGGCCATATCATTGAGGACAACAGGACACTGACCCTATTCATGTCAATTGATACATGTGAAAAATCAATCCCAGAATGTAATAATTACGGCAATGCAGATATTCATGTTCTAAGTAAGATAACAAAAAACACTGGAAAAAAGTAGATGAACAAAAGAAGCTGAGAAAGGTAATTATTATCTGGAAAATCATATCTGATGATTAAGGTGCCATGGTAGCTTCTGTATTTCACTGTATTTTTATTTTTCATAATCATAATTGTACATGGAAAGAAAAAACATCCAATATATTCTGGCATTCACTGAAGGATGTAACCAAGTTGTAATTTTATATTTTCATTTCTTGATAGTTACAGCAGCATTTTTACTTACGACATGACACAGCTTTTAAAATAAATCCTACCAATATAATTTTCACATTATTTTTTTCTAATCAATATCCTTTAATCTTCACTGTCCCACATTATCCTGAAGGCATGGTTCCCTGAGTTTAATGATTGGCCCGACTCTAACTAAAATGGTCATTATTCTTGTGTACTGCTTGATAGTGAGTGTCAGCCAGCTACCCAAATATTGAAGGGCTATCTATATACAAGCTCAATGCTGACTTCACCTGACATCTACACGTTTACACTTCCCATTTCCAGCAGAGGCCACAGATTAGTTACCAAGAATGATGAATGGGAAGGCAGGCTGATTGCTTTCTAATCCTTCTCTTAGGCTCAATATAATATACAATGTACACTCCAGCTGAGAACATCTAACTCATGTCACGATGATGAAAATATGGAATATTAAGTATTAAAATCCATCAGGTATTTTAATATGCGGGATTTGCGTGGACTGAAATGATTTTAACAACAGAGCAAAAACATTGACTTACATGGCCTCAGGTATCAACTGACGCATACGTTGGTCAAGCTCCATGAAACCAATGAGTTGGGAAACCTAGGAATTGTGGATGCTGAAGGTCTGAAACAAAGAGTTCTGAAGAAGGGTCACTGGACTTGATGTTAACTGTACTTTTTCTCCACAGATGCTGCCAGACCTGCTGAGTTTCTCCAGCAATTTCTGGATTAGACAAGAGGCAGTCTGAGCTCAAATTAGCATTGTATCCAAAGGCAATGAAGTCAGTCCAAAAAAAAAACACTTTTCCCTCCAGCTACCCATACCGCTGCATTCTGGGGTGTACAAAAAGGTCTTTTCATCCTGTCTCATTTACACCATCATTAGGATCTTCACATGTTGGAGAATAAAACATCACCTGCAGACAGGAAATGCAGACAAGATACTATTGCAAAAGGCACCCTGTGTCAGAAGCAGAGGAGATTGAATTTTGAATGGAAAACTGAAATAGGTTGCCTCTAACAAGAAAAGTCGCATGATAATGGTGTCTGTAAAGAAACATCAGGAAACCAAAAATTTAAAAGGTAACAACAATATTCTCTGCTTCAAATTCCAGCAATCAACTTACTGTGGTCTCAGTTTAAAACTTTTTTGCCTCACACACTAAAGAACTCTACACCGTTTATTCTTTTATCTTTTCGTATTGGACATTATTCCCTTTAAGTTGTACCTGTGTGTATGAGGATCTAGTTACAGCACAAAGACCCTATGCTTGACCTTGTTTTTATTATCTTTTCTTGATGTTAGCAGGTATTAAAGTTGATTCCTTCTTTTCACCTAAGTAAACTTGTTCTTGCTCCTTATTGTTGGTGGTGAAACTAATTGACTACATTTTGATTGGCAAAGTATGAAAAAAGAATGTAAACCTTTGTTGCAACCAAAGAGATTGGAATGACTCACTTCTCACTAATGATATAACATTGTTCGTGGAGAATAAAACCTGGTAACGTCCACATTGAAATAATTATTCACAAGCCACGGTGCCTGTATTTTAAACATTTTGAGAAAGTTATGCTCCGTAATCTCTGTTAGGTTATTGTGGAAACAGAGCTGCCACCTGGTGGATAACACTGTAAATGGGGAACAATGGAGAAAAGTAGAACACCATACTAACAGTGAATAATTAAGTTTTGTTTTTATTTACACAGATAAGCTAAAGGTTTTGTAAGAAAATGGATTCTAGCGTACTTCTGATTCACTAGTAAACCATTTATTTCTCCAAATGAAGGAAAATAAATCTCAAATAAAACAATGTATTTGTTAAAAACTGAAAGAACTGCAGATGCTGTATATCAGAAACAAAAACAGAAGTTGCTGGAAAATCTCAGCAGGTTTGGCAGCTTCTGTGAAGAGAAATCAGAGTTAATGTTTTGGGTCTGGTGACCCTTCCTCAGAACAGTTCTGAGGAAGGGTCACCAAAACCAAAAATGTTAACCCATTATATCTGTTAAATTGAGATTAACAAGGTGTGGAGCTGGATAAACACAGCAGGCCAAGCAGCATCAGAGGAGCAGGAAAGCCGACGTTTCAGGCCTAGACCCTTCCTCAGAAAAACTTTGTTATCTCAGATTCTCCAGCATCTGCAGTTCCTACTATCTCTGTATCTGTTAAAATGTTTCTTTTAGATGGGAGTTGTGTTAAATATTAAAATTTGAGGACAAGAGTAAATCTCTGCATGTTTTATTTCCTCAAATTCTTGTTTTTGCATTTTTCACAACATGTCTTCTCTTGATCACAGTCAACACTAATGCTGAGAAGCTCAACAGGCCATCTGATTGACATCAGCAGAGTCTTGGCTGCTTCACTCTTACTGAGCAGATGGAATAAACCACTGGACTTTGTCAAAGACATTCTTAAAATTAAGATTTTTTTTATCAAGCTTTCAGTATGTTGACTGCATCACACACTGTTTGGTGATTGTTTGGTCTTGTTTACACAGCTAGTACTTTAGGGCCTAGCCACAATGTTTTACAAACACTGTTAAAATTATTAAAAGCTTTTGTTAAACCTACAAATTAATTAGCATCAAGATACAAGCTGCTTTATCTTCATGTTTCAAGTACAGATGAAGGTCATTATTAAAGCTACTGATTTGGGATTGATTCCAATTTTAACTGGAACAGTTTTCATTGATTGAGTTTTAAAGTAATTTTTACTTTAATTTGTCATTTAGTTATTTGTTTATTTTTAATGTCAGGTCAGGGTATGCTAATCCTTGGGCCTCATGAACGCCGCGACTAAATTCCCACCCTGAAAGTCAACTAAGATATATGTTTGCTTACGTATGTTGAGGTGGGAATCAGTTTAATTTAATTTGTTTTCTTTTTACTTACAGATGATTTGTCATTTTGTGACTAGAAATTATGGTTATGCGTCAGGGCATAATATAACTGGTTATACTGTGATTCGCACTTGATAACTTCCTCTTGTTGTCACATTATTTCCCTGCACTTCCACTGCTGAAAATAGACAGAATTTTCCCAAAGCCAACTGATGTGGGCAACGGCAGAAAACTTGGGAAAATCATGAGGAGGTTCTTGACAGTGAAAGCATAAGTCCCATTTTCCAACCTAGGGTTTAATGGCAAGATGAGGTTCAGGCTAATGAGGGGCTGGAGGTCTATTAGAATGCATTAACATCACTTTAACCTCACATCGTATGCAGTTTTCCATTCATCCAACCACCAGACAGAAACTAGACACTGAGAATTTCTGACGCAAAAGCCAGACTAGTTTCTTGGCAACTGCAGCTCACCAGCTACTCCTCTTGGACACCCTGGCACCAACATCTTAGGACACTTTCCATGCTCAGGGAGTATATATACCTGATGACATCAATGGACCTTCACATCTGATGTATACCAGCCTCACCACATTATCATGGCGCATCTCCAATCCTCTCACCGTATGGTTCGAGACTTGAATGCTAGGAAGTTTTCAATGCCGGGTATGGTAGTTTACTGATCCCCAGTAAAATCCAGAGTACTGCTAACTGTTGATAAAACCCCTCCCACATTACCCCCGTTCCTTCCACTGCTTCACCATAAAGATATAAAGCCAGGTAGCTTGTCCTGATTGCTAATAGTGATCTGTCAAGGGAGTGAACATATTTTTGTCCAGTACCATGCAATGTGTGCCAGCTGCATACACAACAAACACTTGCTTTTAATAAACCACAATGTTTTGAGATCTAAAGGGAATAGTCTTCATTCAAGTCAAGGGAGACACCTTTCAGGCAGGGGTTCCTGGCGCAGAAGGTCAGGAGCAGCCTCCGATACCAGTCCAGGAGATTGTGCATAATCGCTCAGAGTGGCCACAGTCAGGAAGTCCTATCACTACAGTTTACGAAGTGGGCTACGGTTAGCCCATTCAACTAATCTGGGAAAACAGCTGGGAAGTTGTTCAGCTATCAGTCAGGGCGCTAGCCTCTTATTGTTAGGGGCCATTCTTCTAAATGCATTAAGAGGGTGTGGCACAGTCAGATCTGGGGTCCGACCATCAAATCTCTAAGGGGATTATCAGAGGCCAATAATACAAGAGGATAGCTCAGGAACTTAATCGTGGAAATTGGAGGCAGAATGCCTGGGTGCAGAGGGGTTTAAAATCAGAAGGGGACACCATAATATATTAGTGAGGGCGATCATATAGTGTTGAAGTGAAGGGGTTAATACAGGAGAGGGGTTTTCATCAATATTTAGCAATACCCTGGTTTCTCTGTGGGGTGCTACCTAATATATCTGGCTATTAAATATTTGCATGATATGCCGGGGCTGGGGCAATAAAGTCGGGCATGAAGATTTTACATTTTTAGTTGGGTAGGGACTTTAGAAAGTTCAAAGCTGATGGCATTAATAGAGAGAGTTACCGAGAAGAGAATTGTGAGGAGTGACCTCAGTAGACTTCTAACACGCTGGAAGTAACAAATGTGCAATGGAGATGTAAATGGCTGTGACCACACCCAGAGTGGGCAGGGTAAGTGTTTCATTCTGTGAGGGAGGGGGTCTTCAATGTTGAGTGATGTGAGGCTCTTTAGAGGGCACCATCATTACACAGGCACCCATACACGAAAGCTGAAATACATCCATAAGCACTGTACACTTTATGAATATGTGGCACTAACCTACTGTGTACAGTCCAAATCCTTGCTCCAACCACTCTTGGCCACATCATAGCCTTTAGTGCAATTGATTTATAAGTTTGTGAAGCACAAGCAATATACTGGGGCCAAAAAGATTGACCCTCATCAAGAAAATAGCAATCCCTTCCAAGTTCCATAGTCTGCACAGCATGTAGCTCACTTTACAGCTTTGACCATCAAACATCATGTAGCGCCAAGGAAGGCTAGCCTCTTTCCCTTTAATATTGCAGTTGCAACCAGATAATCACTCATAAACACAGGTGATGAAAAAAGTGAACAAGTGATTTGCAGTGACATGTCACCCAAGCAAACCATGTGTTCTCAGAAAGTTTTCTTCCTTTTTCCTCCTGCCGCCAGGTCTAAGTATAGTCCTGTATTCTACAGGTGAAGTGGAGAGAGCTTGTCTCCTTCAGAGATTTTGTCAGTCTGGGGCCATGGGTGTCCAGAGGATGCGGACATACTGAGTGACTCCTGCCCCAGAGGCAGGAGTGCACACTTTGGCTTGAACTCCCACAGGGCTGAAGATGGCAGACAAGGGAGAGGTAGCAGGCCAAACCACCTCTAGACTATCCTGAGATAAGATCTCAGGAGTGGGGGCCTGGTACATGGTTCCTCCTCTAGCTGGGCCTCCTGGGACCATCCTGTTTCCTTATGAGGAAGAGATACCTATAGCGAGGTCATGGTCTCCTAGTCATTACTGCTGAGCACTGCGCTATAGGTATGCGCACATGTCTTGCAGACTGAGAGACTGCCGGAACTGGCTGTGCATGGCAGCTGCCAACCTGACCATGGATACATCCAGGCACAAGCATACCAGCGGCAGCAGCATGGTACAAACAGCGTCTCTGCAGTCCTGCAACCTTCAGGTCAGATTGCCCAGTGCCCCTGAGAAACATGCCTGCTGCTCCTGTGTCTGCTTGTGCCTGTCAATGAAGACACAAATTGCTGACACCGTGGGGTCCTCTCCTGCCTGAGGCTGAGCAGTTGCCCAGTCTCCCATAGCCATCCGAGTGCTAATGACCTGGAGCATTTCACTCTCATCCAACTGAGGAGAGGTTGGCTGGAAATTGCTTGCCAGCTTGTGCTCCCAATTTTAATCTAGAATATGTGCTTACCAGTGGGTCAGTATCTGAGGTTGTAGAGAGTGCAGGAGATGATGTAGTCAGTTGAAATAATTCCAGGTATACTGTCAGCAGCTCTTGTGTGTGTAAATAGGCTGCATAATTTAACCTACCCTAACCGCACAGTCACCCCCCAGTGGAGAGGGTTAAAAACATTCCTAAAATAGATGCTTTGACTGTCCGAGACAGCCTGAGTTAACAAAACGATGAAGCCAACTCGGGCAACCTGTTCAAAGTTGGCACAGAGGCATTGCTCTGACTACTTGGAGTTGAAAATATGTAATTACATAAATCAAACTGGAAGGCAACAGACACTTTAATTGATGGGTGCAGTAGTGTCTTGGCTTCACGTTAAATACATAACAAAAGGAGAAATTGAGAATTGTTTGTCTCCACGTTAATAGAGTTCCATTTCATAAAAGTGATTAATAAGTTGAGACTGGATATTACATGCCTCTGCTGGGTACGTTTTCGATGGGGGAGTTCACAGATGCCCATGATGTTCCCATATCCCCTTCCCCCACGCCCACGAGGTCAACCTCATTATATTAACAGTGGGCAGCCACCAAATTGGCAGCCCACTCACCATCTGTAAACAAATAATTCATGCTCAGGTGAACTTGTGAAAAGCTCAATTGCAGAAAGAAAAATGCATTAAAACTGGTAGATAAAATGCACTTCTGTCAACTGGCCCTCTAATCAGAGTAATTTCTTGTGCAGGAGCGACCAATTAACCTAACCAGAAACAACACTTCCCCCATGAACATATTGGCAGCCCTTAGCTGTGGCTAGTTGTAATTTACTTAAAACAGGTAAACTGTGACATGGGGACTAACTGAGGAGTTCGCTCACCCTTCACTGGTCACTCACACACCCTCAGTCACTCACGCTCTCTATATAGCAGGAGCCAGGAGAGGGATGCCACTGTGGGCTAACTACTGGAGGGGCAGGGAAAAGGACAAGGGGTTGGTGGCATGGGGTGGGATGCAGAAGGACACCAACCCAGGAAATGAGGAACAAAAACAAAGTTGCTGGAAAAGCTCAGCAGGTCTGGCAGCATCTGTGGAGGAGAAAACAGAGTTAATGTTTCGGCTCCGGTGACCTTTCCTTTCCCCAGGAAATGAGGAGGCGGGCTGAAAGGTCAGGCAGTGATGACCAAAACCCCAAGGCAAACAGCTCCAATATTATCCAGCCCACACCATAATCTGTTTGAACCTGACTGGGGTGCTCAGCCCATTCTCTGAACAAGCTTTTTAAATGTAGGAAGGAAGAAGGAGGTGGACAGAGGGAGGGAAGGCAGGGGCCGTTCAGTATTGCCAATTACTCATTGGGTCACCCCCACCCCCAGAAGACAGTACCCCTATTTCTTTCCTCCCCAATCTGGACTTTAAAACTCACCCCTCCACCCACACAGACCAGTCTAAAGTTACTAAATTCACTTTGGCCCAAAGCTCCTGATTTACCTGGGACTGGGGACTCCTTTGGGACTGGTTACAGTTCTCAAGGTGCCCACTAGGGAGCTCTGGAGCTGCCAAGATGCATGGATCTGTGATGGAGCAGGCCCTGTCAACCACCACTCCCCAAGTCTCCATTCACAGTGAGTGTGGGATTGAGCAGTCCAAATCATTCCTGACCCGTAAAATTTATACAAATATTTTTATAAAAATGGAAAATATTTTTAAGATTGTAATTTTTCATGCAATATTATTGTTCCCTTTGAAAGCAGCACCCAAATTTGTTTTGCCATCAGGTCATTTAGTATGGAAGGAATAGAGAAATGAGACATTAAGATTTTATGAAAATTTTACGATAAATAAAACAGACAATTGCACTTGAAGAAACACTCTTGAAAATGAAGCCACGAGATATGTCATAAAGGTGTGGAATTCCAATCATGACAATGCAGCCACAGGGTGTTCTAATAAAAGCAGATAATTCTAGAATAACGAGACGCATCAGTTAACATCTGTGAAAGAGAAAACAGGCTTTGACATTGTTTATGTGTACCTTTTCTTGAATCTATAATTATTGCAATGAGTTGGCCCATGCAGATATTTGGGGATTTCTACAGCTTTTTGTTTTAATCATTCTTAGAATCATATAAGCCCTCCAGTGCAGAAGCAGGCCAATCAGCTCTTCAAGTCCTCATCCTGGAACATAAATGTCATTGGCAAAGTGAGATTTTATCCTCCATCTACAATTGTCCTTGAAGTGCTGATGTTGAGTGACTTTCTGTAACCGCTGCTGTCCGTATGGTGTATGTACGGCCACAGTGCTGTTAGGGAGTATCGGGATTTTGACCCAATGACAATGAAGTGGCAGCGATTATAGTTCCAAGTCTGGATGGTTTAGAGAGGGACTTTCTATGTATCCCATGTTCTAGCTGATAAAGGGTGCAATCGGGAAGTTGCTGTTGAAAGAGTCTGGCTGAGTTATTGTCGTAGTCCGAGTAGATGGCACATGCATTTGCCACTGTGCATCAGTGGTTGCGGGAATGAATGTTGAAGGTGTTAATGGAGTGCCAGTCAAATGGATTGCTTTGCCTTGAATCATCCTGAGCTTTTCTCAGCTATTGGTGCTGCATTCATCCAGTTAAGTGCAGATTATTCCATCACACTCCCGACTTGCAGATGGTGGGCAGGCTTTGAGATGTCAGGAGGTGAGTTACTTACTATGGAATTCCCAGTCTCTGACCTGATCTTGACACACACCCCAAAGGATATTGAATGTCTCCCATCCCGAAAGCATCCCTGCTCCCAGCCCCCAAAGTGTCCTGCAGCCCTATCTGGAAGGTTCATCGAGTTCTCCAAAGGAGTATTCCTGGCTATCCAAAAGACAACAGACCTGTCCCTACCTAGTCTAAGTTTCACACTCCTCAGATTCCAAAATTCTATTTCAATGAAATTCTATTTCAATTTCAACTGTTCATTTGAATGACCAATTGCTTCCAGGAATGACACATATGAGAACAATAGCCAATCTATCCTGCCCCTGCAAAAACAACAAAGGTTGAACTCAAGATTTGGACTTGAGGTTGCTAGAAAATTTTGGCATTTATGCCGCAGGGGAGATGCTCTCCATTTTGACAAACCCCAGTACCTCAGTGTCTGTCATTTGTCCTATAATTTGTGTTAGCTTATCATGTGTCTGTCGGCTGTTTATATCTTATAAAGTATAAATTCTGTTGGTCTCCTGTCAAAAAGTTGATCTTGCAAAATTTGGCCGGGTGCCTTTGGCTGCCAGTAAAATTTGAACAGCCTTCTCCAAAGTCAAATCTTTGGACTGCAGTAATTATGTCAAAGATTGATCAATAATTCCAAGCACAATTCTGTCTTTTATGAATTCTGATTACCAAGCTCCAGCATCATAGCTTTTCACTCAACTGTAAAATGTCATTAATGAAGTTACCTACAGATTCCCTCGATGCTGAACTCTACTGTTAAATATTGGCCCTTCAAGACTTATTTGTTCTCAGGTTAAAGTAATTATCGTCTTTTTATGTTTCAGTGATTTATAATGTTAAGTGCTTACAGATGTTGGATAATAAAGTCAGTTTTTATTATTTTATACAAATCCGTTTTACTTTGTAGTTTATTGTTGGCATTAAACTGAAATCTACAGCTGATGCCAAGCTTAAGCAGGGTTTCAATAAGGCCTCCATTGGAAGAACAGCTTAATGAAGACACAGCTGATACTGGATCCTCATTAAGTCAGTCAAATGGGTCTTACATCTTAGGAACATATAAAATAGGCCAATTTAAAGCAAGTTAGGACCTAGTGTGACTTACAGTAGAGCACTGGCATTAAGTGATTAAAGGAGTCAAGGGCAGGGAGTGAAAGAAATGTTCTTTTGCTTTTCCTAAACTGCTTCAGCTTCAAGAATTGATTCTTACTATGCTGCAGGAGAAGAAGTCATTTATTTGGTGAGTGTCTGGTAAGTGACTATGGTCTATTCTATCCTGAGGTTCAACATTGTATAGCAACTGATGACAAGGCTAATAAAAAGTGTATAAAACATAACTAAGTACAAAAAGAAAGTGATGCCGTAGCGTCCTCTTTTAGTGAAGCTTTACATCCTGCATTGTAGCAATGCTGCAGTAATTCACTTATTCTGTTTCAAATTATTTTATATAGCAATAAGCAATACTGTATCTCAATTCTGCCTACTGGCCATTTCTCCACATTTTTTCCTGATCACTGCAGTGACTTGCTGCTTTCTTGAGGTTTTCCCACCTAAGACGGCTGTTTCCCATTTTTTCATGGGCAAATGGAAGATTTTCAAGCCTTTTGTGGTCTGAAACCCAATGCACATTTTTGTTTTAAAATAAACTTCTGAGACCACGGCCTTAACAAATATTCCTGCTGTCTTGGATGACAGGGTGGACCTAAGCAGTTCTTTTCGCATTCAGTTAAATGTAGTTAAGAGAAGCCTTGACAACAGCAATTCGATTAAGTATGAACATTTATTGAATAATAATAAAAGTCAAAAAAGAAAGGAACATTCATTAAGTAAATAAAATGAATGAAAAATAGAGGGAAAAAAACAATAAGCCTCACGCCCTTCTGCCCGTCGGGGTCTGCTCGATTGATGGCTGGTCTGCTGGCTCAGGTTGTTCCTGGCGCCATTCATGATTCTGGTCCGAGGTGAAGTCCAGTGACATGGAATGAAACTCTCTCCCTTATACAGTGTAACAAACACAGAAGAGCAACTACAGAAACGCATGTTGATTGTGCCGGCTTTGGCACATACAGGAATGTTCACACGACTCATTCAAGGTCATGCTGCTGTCAAATATCATCAACAAGTTTAGCCCTTCAGCCCACCCTTTACAATCCACCCCGATGATATCTGACAGTGCATGTTACAATTGCTGATGCAGAAGCAAATCAGTGATAGCCGCGCAGGAACATATAATAAGAGTATGTACCCTATACTAGAAGATTAAAACTACAACAACAATAACTAGCATCAATATGAACAATACAACAATAGAGTGTGTCACCAAATTAATGATTGCAGTGTACGTCGGGGACCAACCCTTTAATATATCCCATCCCTGATATATGGTCATAGAATCGACAAGTCATGTCATATAGCTCTCTGCCTCCAATAGGAGCAAAATTGAGAGGAGCCCACAGAGGATTAACATTCTCATGCTTACGCTAATAACAGTAATATCCTTTACTTTTTTTTTATCCTCCAGTTCCCTATCCACAGATCACCTCACCCAATAACAGCAAAATAACATCATATCAGGACTCAACATTTCTCCAGTTCTTTTCATATGTATCAGTCTTGAGGATACTTCTTCAATATGTTTCCTTCCTTACCAATTTTATGGATGATTGTATCATTGAATGGTAACTACCTCCAAATGTAAGTACCCCATTTCAGCTACAATATACATAGGATCAAACAATACAGCTGTAACTTTCATCAGGCTTTACTTTCAACTTATGCTTCCCGCCTTTTATTTTTCCTGGGATTCCCTTACCGCAGATTCCTACACCATCTGAGTCTTAACTCAGCCTTCCTTCATATACACTAACTGTCCTAACACATTGCAATTTCACCTATTGATTTAAACACTGGAGTACATGCATTATACAAACACTCGAAATGGGGCATTTATGTCATCCAATGGGCTTTTTTACTCTGTCTACTATTACTTCTCCCAGAGTCCATATTCTTTCCTTTCTGTAAGATTTTGACATAATAGTCAATCACGCTTCTTATTTTGTTATAATTCTTTTTACACTAATACGACTTTTATTGTTTTAAAGTCAGTTTTTCTATGAATTTTGTGTCACCGTTTTATCATTTAAGCTATCATTTTGTGCTCTTCCAAGCCACTAACCCTTTCATCAAGTAGATGTACATGTCTGAGACCCATTCTTTAGTGCATGCCTTTTTGTGCTGTTTCATGTCTGTTACCCCTGAGGTAACATTCACTTTTGTACACTTTACATTGGTGTCCCCAGACCATGTCACACACTCTTGACTCCCATATGATCTTATCAAATGATCTATGAGGTTTTACTTATCTCTCCACGTATAGTCCTGATGCCTCGGGTAGTGGTTTGATCACCAATTTGGTCTTTCTTAAAAAGAAAGACAAGGACACAAACATTACCAAGAGAAAGCTACCACTTTGATGCTCTCATCTCAACTTCCTTTGCACTAAAATGCATTTTAACCTCAAATGCCATTTCAATCCATTATTCTAATTTTTTGGCTACTGTCACCAGTCTCCACCCTTAAATACTTCATCTCATCCAAATTTGCAATTTAACTATTACCATCAAACCTAGTTCCAGACATATGCAGAGATTTGTAGTCCATGGAACATAATCTTATAACATTTTAAACAGAAGTCAAACGTTTCTGTTTGATTCAGGCACAACATACTTTGTTTTTATAGCTACTTGATCATTCATTTTAGATATTTAATATATATCTATGAAAATTTGTCCAAATTCAATATTCTGTTTACTCCCTTAAAGTCACTAACCATTTTCATGCATTGAAACCACTGAGACTGTGTGTATGCACTTTTTCATTTCCCAGAATCCCTTTAAATTTTCAGGTAGCTATCCCATTTAAGTGTTTTAGAATACCAGTGCATGTGAATTTTAATATCGTTTTCAGCATGATATGCTTAAGTGTACCCAGGCCTCGCTGGTTTCAAGATTCCTGACACTCACTACAATTAATATTTCCACAGTACTTCCCCAGCGCTGAAATGTGTTTATGATGAATAGCTTGATGGGTTGAGGCTGCCCCATCCATCATTGTATTGCGATGTTGAAAACAAGGCTCACTGTTATATGTCACACCAATCCATAAAATTGTTGCTAACTATTTTTAATTTGCAATGGATTTTGTGTCTTAAAGATGTGGGATAGTGTAATACAGATGCTGGTGAATCAGCAGCCTGATGTACATTTCTCCTGATTTTAGTGGAGGTTGGAGAATGGTGTCATCTTCAAACTAAGAATTTGGAAGGAAGCCTGTAGCAATCTCTGAGGTATTGCAGCAATGTGTTTATATGAGTTACTGCTGACTTATTACTTAAGACCCATATGAAGGACAGGTAAGTAGATGTAGAAAGATATCCCTGTGTGTAACATAACAAGCAGTTCTTCATCTTTATGGTCCATGTGTTTACAGCTGGAGCTTTTATAGTAAATATAACATGCTAGCCTCAGACTCACTCTCCATTGCAAGTACATCAAGACTAATGGAATGACAATTCTACTTTGTGGGATATGGACATCAAATGGATCCTATTTAGACCAGATTTTAGAGACAAACAGAAAAGGAGAGAGAACAGTCATATCAATGCACTTTTTCTCAAAGGCTTTTTTAAATTTTTTTTCCCCACCAATTCAACCATCCAGGTACACATCTTTAATTAATTCATAATTACAATTGATTTAATTGATAACAAACATTCAGTGTACAAGATGTTCTCAGGTTCTTTGGAACAAAATAATAAGGGATTCAAATTCAATTCATCCGATACTTTATTAAAAATTATTCGCTGAATGCAACTGGACAGAACAGAGACAGTATTTTCTTGTTTTAAAAACAAGTAAAAGCTCTGAATATATTGTTAAAATTTCTTTCTTTTTAAAAAAAAAAGCAGATTAAACTTTATTCACTGCTTTAATGTCAAAGGTCCTTATTACTTGTTTCAAAATGTTTACTTGAAACTATCAAAAATTAAGCAATGTATTAAACGTAGCAAATATCAGCATTTTATAAATTATATTTTTAATATTATGTGTAGCAATGCATTACAGATCAGAGAAAGTTGTTTTAAAAATGATTTTCTTAACTTTTGCAGGAAACTTCAAAGTCAGGTTTATCATGAGACTATATTGGAAATGTGCAGAGAAAATGAGATGCTTTCGGAAGCGCTCAACGATTCCAGTGTTGGCCCTCCTTGCAATTTGTCTCCTTTGCCTGAATCTATATATGGAAGAGGACAGATACGTAATGGTAAGAAATACAAACGGGGAGGATAGCTTTTAATATTTGATCGTAGTAATGTTGAATACTTTTATTCATAAGTCAAACAGTTATTTTAATTCTGTAAAGCTAGTGTGTTAGTTCTATTGGATAAATATTTTTCAGTAATTTCAGTAGATATAATTTCAAAAGGGACTTGATGGATAATTTTGATTCAAACTGGAGCTCAAAAAAAGAACTGTAGGGCATTACCTTAATGTTACTAACCTGTATAGTTCACTCTGTAGCTCTGACTTTAAACTGGCTTACAAAGGCTGAGAATTGCATTCTCTTCATTCCCTGAATTGGTAAGCTAACAATAGTTTCCTGGTTTCCTACAAAACATGCAGGGGCAGTCAGATTCTGGGAGGAAGTTAGTGGATGAAAAGTGGAATCACGTACTGGGTGCAGTCCACCCACAAACCCCTCAATTTTGCCAACCTGAGGACAGTTCAGACCTTCGACCTGTTTCTATGTTGAAATCCTATCAGTTAGTGCAATATCCAATGTTAATGCACGAAAGTTAAGTGTTCAGATCCGGTCTGCAGTTAATAATCTGGGTTGTATTTGGCAAAACTCGAAGGATTCTGAGTATAGTTCCAGTAAGAAAGAGCTTATAAAGTTGTCTTGGAACTGAAAACCATATGGGATGTATGAGGTACAAGAGTTTTGACTATAGTGGGAAACATATGATAATGTTTTAAGTTTGCATTATTTCTTACACTGAAATTATAATGATCTTTCTTATTATGCAGGAAGGAGAGCAGAGACTGGCAAGAGAAATAACTTCACATCAACTCAACTCAGAAAAATATGTCCATACATTCAAAGATTTAAGTAACCTGTCAGGAGCAATAAATGTCACCTATCGTTATCTTGCAGGTTTCCCTATACCTAGAAAAAGTGAGTTTGATTCCTTTATGAATCCAATGATTTTTATTAAAAGTAATTTGAATCAGAATGTATACTTGTATAAAACAATTAAAATTACATGTGATTTTAGTGATAACCTCTTTCTAATGTTTTGTGCAGAATACTTAACAATAGGACTATCATCAGTGAAAAGGAAAAGAGGTAACTACCTACTAGAAACAATTAAATCTATTTTTGACCAATCCAGCTACGAAGAACTGAATGAAATTGTAGTCATTGTACACTTAGCAGACTTTGACCTCTCGTGGTGTGAAGATGTTGTCCAAGATGTCTCCAGAAAATTTGGCCATCACATCATTTCTGGTCGATTGATAGTTATTCATACTCTTGAGGAGTATTACCCAAGTTTAGATGGCCTCAAAAGAAACTACAATGACCCAGAAGATCGAGTGAGGTTTAGATCTAAACAGAATGTAGATTACGCATTTCTGCTTAATTTCTGTGCCAATTTATCAGATTACTACGTAATGTTAGAAGATGATGTTCACTGCTCAAAAAACTTCCTATCTGCTATTAAAAAAGTCATTACCTCAAGAAAAGGCTCCTATTGGGTGACACTAGAGTTTTCAAAATTGGGATACATTGGAAAACTTTACCATTCACATGACCTGCCTCGACTGGCGCAATTTTTATTAATGTTTTATCAGGAAATGCCATGTGATTGGTTGCTAATTCATTTCCAAGGGCTGCTTGCTCAAAAGGATATCATACGGTTTAAGCCTTCTTTGTTTCAGCACATGGGATATTATTCATCATTCAGGGGAACAGAAAATAAACTCAAGGATGATGATTTTGAAGAAGATTCCTTTGATATTCCTGACAATCCCCCTGCAACGCTTTACACAAACATGAATGTGTTTGAACACTACGATCCTCGGAAAGCATACAGCAATGTAGATGAGTACTTCTGGGGAAAATCTACTTCAGCTGGAGAGTACTTTCTTATTGTGCTCGACAAACCAGCTAAAATTGACAAAATGAAAATCCAAACAGGGACTGATGATAGACAAAATGACATTTTGCATCATGGAGAACTAGAGGTTGGTCAAAATGTGCAAATGACAAAGAAAGGAAAGCAGTGTTCTAGCTATGTCAAACTGGGCGAGTTTCAACATGGAAATATTGATATCAAGGATATCGGTCACAAAGTTGAATTTGACATTCACTGCATTCGGATACTGGTAACAGAAAGCCAAAAGGAATGGCTGATTATCAGGAGCATCAGCATTTGGACCAATCAGCCATCAAGTTAGACCATTCAATGTTATCCCATGGAAATTGATACATGAGTTTTTGTAAACCTGAAAACAAAATCAAGGCAGCTGATGAAAATTTGTCATGTAATGGTTTGCAATTTACCCTCCAAATTAAAAGAAAAATCCATGATATGTATAGGGCAAGAATAAGCAGTATTGAACTATCATCCAGGAATATTTTTTAGTGGAAATGGCTAGAAAAATGAAGTTTGTGTTCCAAGGTAATCAGACTATATTCAGTCCAGTATAATGCTTAATATTTCACTATTTGCAAGTAGATTACTCAAACTATATTATGGTCCACCAGAATGCAAATAATCTCTCAATTTGGATTTTCTCTCTCTGTCACTTTAGTGGATGGTTTTGCTGAATAAAATAACTAATTTAATGCCTGTCCAGAACTAGCAGAGGGGGAATTTCTGATGAATTATTAAACCTTTTTATGTTTGTATCCTACTTTGTAAATTCATACCTTTTTCTTTCATTAATTTGTTTCTCCTATCAACTTGCATTGCTATTTCGATTATTCTTACAGATGTTTACAAATGAGATGGCAAACTAATCAGGATAATTCAGGTTATAAAAGAGCACATTTACTAAATCATTGCAACAAACTGTTAGTTTTCTTCAGCTGCTCAACTTTTGTTTTTAATGTGTAACAGGATGTCTGCTTTGTAAAAAAAAATTAATATGAGATCTATATATGTTCTTAGTAGTTTTGAATTAATTATAATACTTTACTGACAAAGTATCATACAGGTCAATTTCATAACTGAAGTTAAAATATAGGACAACATTTTTTCTAATTGTTTCGTCATGAAAACAACCTGATTACCTGAAAAATTCAAAAACTCAGAAGTTTGATGCATACTATTGCATGGCAAGCCACTAGCAGATTATGGATTCCCATCCAGTGACAAGAAACTAAGATGCTGTGTGTACGATTACAAAAGAACCATTTTA
The DNA here is from genome assembly GCA_024137785.1 of Ginglymostoma cirratum. Lineage (NCBI taxonomy): Eukaryota > Metazoa > Chordata > Chondrichthyes > Orectolobiformes > Ginglymostomatidae > Ginglymostoma > Ginglymostoma cirratum. Next base: position 17,053,324 of record JAHRHZ010000021.1, read on the forward strand.
AATGTAGGGCTTAAACTTGTAGGTCACTTTTGATGGGCTGAATGGCCACCTCAGTTCCTACATCTGATGGTCTCATGATCCAAATACTCCTGGTATATACACAGTCCAATTTTCATAAAGGGAACAACTAACTTTCAAACAAATTCAATTTGGAGATACAATTACACTTCTAAGTATATGCCATACACAACCAAATAGTGAAAAGGCATAGAGGAGAGAAATTTACAAGGTGTGCAAAACTATACAGTAGTTATAATGGGGCTTTAATTATCCAAACATGGATTGGGATATTGAGAGTGTAAGGTCAAAGGGACAGGAGCTTTAAAAAAATAAGTGCTGGACAAACTCAGCAGGTCAGGCAGGATCTGCGGACAGAGAAACAAAGTTAATATTTCAAGTCCAATGTGACTCTTTCAGAACTCTCTTGTTTCCTAAAAGTGTGACAGAGAGACGGTTTTAAAAATGGGTGTGAGAAAGTATAATTAAGGTAAATGTGGGAGTCAGTTTGTAATCAATACTAGTGGACAGCCTATCTCCAGAAATGGAAGTAGTCAAGTTAAGGAACAGAAGTGTCAGAGGCAGACCAGGTGAATTTGAGAGAAGGATAGAAATTGGAAGCAATGTTGATGATTTTTTTCTAATTACGGACAAAAGCAGGAAGCAGCGTTGATGTATTGGAGAAAGAGTTGTGAGAGAGGGCCCTAAGTAAGACTAGGAAGTTTTCATTTACCCCACAAATGGACAGGCATAACCCAGACCCATTTCTAAGGTTTCTAGAGTTTCTGAAGTATATTCAGGAAAATCTTCTGCATCAGTTTGTCTCCAGTCCAAAGAGCAAGAGATATTGCTGCATCTAGTCCTGGGGAATGAGGTGAGTCAAATAGATTAAAGTAACCACAGGGGAACATTTAGGAAGCTGAGATTATAGTGCAATGAGGTTTTGGTTAGCTTTGGAAAAAACCAATCAGGAGTAAAACGAATAAATTGGTGGAGGTCCAACTGCAATGGAGTAAGAATGGATCTAGCCCAGATAAATTGGAATCATCAATTGGCAGGCAAAATTGTAATTGAATAATTGGCTGCTTTTAAGGAGAAGATCATTTGAGAACCGTTTTGATAAATTCCCACATTGGAGAAAAGAAGAGAAACAGAGCTAGAGCTTGTTGGACGATGAAAGAAAGAAAGCATAAGATGAAGCAGAAAAAGATGCGGTGCATCTGACGTCAGAGTGATAATGCAAATGAGTACCAGTCTGCAAAATTCAGAGGGATATGAAAGAGAAATAAAAGAGTATGACAAGAGGCTGGCAGCCAACAAAGGGAATTCTAAAGTCCTATATATTTATGTATATGAGGATACTGAATCTGTCTTCATCAAGGAAGAAGATGCTGCCAACATCATAGTCAAAGATGACACAGTTAAGTGACTCAATGCCTGAAAAGTGATAAAGAGGAGCTACTAGAAAGTTTTCCCATATTTATAAGTCACAAGGACCGAGATGTGGAAGCATTCTAGAATATTGAGGGAATTTGAATATAAATTGTAGATGCACTTGTGCTGCTTTTTCTGACTCATGAAACGAACACATCCAGATCCCTCTGTGCTACAATATGCTGCAGTTTCTTTCAATTTAAATAATATTCTGTTTTATTCTATTTTCTATTCTTTTTGCTTTATTCACATTAAACTCCATCTGGCAAATTTTGTCCATTCCCTTTATCTATCCATATCCCTTTGCAGATTCTTTATATCCTTACAACTTGATTTCCTACCCACCTTTGTATCAACTGCAAATTTGACTACAATGCAGTTGTCTTTCACTCAACACATGACTATAGATTATAAATAGTTGTGACCCCAACAATGACCCTACGACACATTACTGGTTAAGAGTTTACAACCTGAAAATTGCCCTTTTATCCTGACTCTTCCTGTTAGTTAGCCAATTCTCTATCTGTGTTACTATATCACTCCCAACACCATCAACTCATACATTGTGCACTTTTATATTGCACTTTACCGAATGCCTTTTGGAAATCCAAGTACATTACATGTACTGTATTTTTTTAATACACACTGCCTCTTACATCTTTAAAGAGCTTTCATAAATTTGTCAAATAGAATTTCCCTTTCACACGACCATGTTGACTCAGTCTGATTATAATTTGATTTTCTAAATGACCTGCCACTACTTCCTGAATGGGTTCTAGCGTTTTCACAATGATTGACCTATAGTTCCTGTTTTTAGTGTCCCACCTTTCTGTGAAAACTTGTATTTGTCTTTACATTTAAATGGTGGATCAAGCACCTTTAGATGGACAGATTTTTAATTCTTAATGGTTGAATTGCGTGGGAAACATGCTAGAAAGTGGAGTTTAGACTGAGAAGAGATCGATCATGGTCAAATTAAATGGTCGAGCAGGCTTGAGAGGCTGAATGGCCTACTGTTGCTCCTAGTTCTTACATTTAGTAAATTTCAAAAAGGTAGTTGGATACATATTTTAATGAACGAGGCTACAGGGAAAGTGCAGATTAGAGGGACCATTGGATAGTTCCTCAAAATACTGAAACAGTGAGCTGAAGTACCACACAGTTCAAAGTTTGTCTTCTGTGGTTGCAGCTTATATGAAACAACTGTGTTAAAAATTAAATGTATAGTATATGCTCCAGAGGAGGCATACTACAGAGGCTTGTAAACTCATTAACTGAGAAAAAGTCATGACTTGTGACTCATGGATTGGATGATGTGTACATAATAAAACCAGATTCTATCTAATTATTAAGATATTTTTAAAGAAGAGAAATCATAGTGAACTTCCAAGATCCTGAATACAAGATACCAAGATTGAAAAAGCTCAGAAAAATTGGTTAAATCAGAAACTATTGATTATTAATACCAAGGCTTCATTTTGAAATGATAGCACAGTGGTACAGTAGTTAGCACTGCTGCCTCGGTTTGGTTCTAGCCTCGGACGTTTATCAGTGTTGAGTTTGCGTATCTCCTCATGTCTGCATGGGTTTTCTCTGGGTGCTCTGTTCCCTCCCACAGTCCAACGGTGTGCAGGTTAGGTGGATTGGCCATGGTAATTTGCTCTGTAGTGCCCATGGATGTGTAGACTAGGTGGATTAGCTATGGTAAATGTGACATTATGGGGATGTGGTGGAACGCTTTTCAGAGGATTGGTGCAAATTTGATGGACCAAATGGTCTCTTTCCACACTGTTGCGATTCTATGGAAGCTAGAAATCAACAGGACAGTTTGTTGAGCCCTGTTTTCAGAAAAGACAATACAGGGTCATGAAAAAATGTACAACCAATTAGGATTGAAGAGAAGAAAAGCTTGCCAATTAGTTGAATGCATTTGTTAAATGATTCTCTGAAGAGTTATTGGCTCATTGTTGATGAACAAACATAATACATTTAACGCTGGAAATTCCTTGTGCAAGGAGATGACCAATATAAATTGTGCAGGATCACCCCAGTTAAAGTTTACAAATGCCAAGGTTTGGTATGAAATTCCATCAAAATAAATTGCTTCAAAATTTGCCAAACAAGGTTCTGAAATTCCTGTTGATGCAAGAGGGATTAATTCTACTAATAGCACAAAATTCCTATTGAGTTATGGTCTGAATTTCCAACTTCATTTCTATTGTTAGCCAGTCACATTGATTTGGAAAATGCTAATCAACATGCCTACAGAATTTTACTTGAAGTAGCAACACACAATCTTGTATCCCCATCTGCCCCTTGTGAACTGTAGAGATAAGATTGGAGACTAAAAGCTGGTATTCACATGTAAAAATCAATATTTCCCAAAATGGCCTCTTGCTTCCACGAAGAAAGTGACATTATTTTATTTTTAAATGGGCGTTAATACAAATAGAGGAGTAAAAATCTCGGTGCACCTTGTAACTGCTCAACCGAGGACACTCTTTAAAATGAGCAGCCAGATGAGATGGTACAATTTGTATTAGATGTTCTTATGTATCTCAATGAAAAGTCACATATTTACTATAGATAGTGCACTTAATTGCACCAAATAAACAGTGCTAGTGCCAATAAATATGGAGGGGAGAGAGGAGGTGAAATTATGCCCTAGAGGTTTATTTAATTCTGTTTTGTAACAAAATCTTCCTTGCCTGTCTAGAATTTGTAGTTTGATTTGTATTGTCTGGCACAATAATTTATTGTATATCCATGGATGTCTTTTATCCTGAAATTTTGTAAGAAAAATGTCAGCTGTTCTGCACTTTGTACTGTGATCTGTTTGTGAAGTGTTTTGATCTTAAAAATGTTTTATTGTACATTTTTTTTCAGATATCTGTTTTGAAATAGTTTGCAACAGCAAAATATAGCCACATGCTGTTTCACACATGATTAGCCACATAGTTTCTTACTTATCAAGTGAGGAAAAAAAATGCACTGGTCCATGATTGAACATATGAAATGGATGACAGAAACAGCAACCTCTTTCTTTGCAGCATACAGCAGAAACAGCCGTGACTTTCCTATTTCCTATATGATTCTCCTACTGTACAAAGCTAGAGACTACAGTCACTATGAGGTACATTGAGGCCTTGAGTTGTTATGTAATAAAAGCATAGAATCACACACTGCAAAAGGAGACCACTCAGGCCACTATTCCTGTACTAGCCCTTTGAAAAAAAACATCCAATCAGTCTTACTCTCCCATATTTACCATATAATGCTGAAAATGTCTTTCTCCTAGTATTCACACAACTCTCACTGCTATTGCCACCCACAGAAGCAGAATCACAGAAGGGCTACAGCACCGAAGGCGGCCATTTGGCTCATAGTGCCTGCATTTGCTCTCAAATGAGCATCATGACTGGGAAATAATGGAAGTGGAGTGTCAACATGTCCCTGTAAAGATGAAGAGTGACAGCAAATAGTGTAGAAAATCCTGTATATCAAAGAAATCTACAGGATTGGATAATACTCCAGTTGAGGTCTAACGAATGCCTTTTCCAAGTTCACATTCACCTCCTTGCTCTTGTACTCCACATCCCTATGAATAAAGCACAAGATACTGTGTGCTTTATTAACAGATCTCTCCACCTGTCCTGCCATCATCAATGATCTGTGCACATATACATTCAGATCCCTTTGCTCCTACATCCAATTAGAATTGTATCCCGTATTTTGTATTGTCTGTCCATGTTCTTCCTTCCAAAATGCATCAGCCCACACTTCTCTGCATTGGAAATCATCTGCCACCACCTGCCCACTCCACCATCTTGCCTGTATGTTTTTGAATTTCTATATTGTCCTCCACAATTTACAATGCATCCAAGTTTCATGTCATCTGCAGTCTTTGAAATTGTCCCTTGCAGACCTAGACACTTAGATCATACTATATATAATCAGGAAAAAAAAGGCCCCTGTATGAGCCCTGGGGAAGTCCAATACAAACCATCGTCCAGCCCAAAAAAAGTATCTATTGACCATTCCCTGTCACTCAGTGAATTTCGTATCTGTGTTTCTAGTGTCCCTTTTATTCTATAAATTATAATATTTACGCATCACTGTTGTTTGCCACTGTATCGAGCACCCTCTGGAAGTCCATGTGCACCAGCATTATCCTTCCTGTTCAAAAAATTCTAGTCAATTTGTTAAACATGATTTCCCCTTTGGCAATTCATGTCAACATGTCTTAATCAACATTTTTCTCCGCAACTACGAATTCTATCCCAAAATAGTTGTTTCTAGAAGTTTCCCCACTACTGAAATTAAACTCACAGGTCCATAATTGTAGATCTTATTCCTACAACCTTTCTTGAACATGAGTGTGATGTTTGTGATTGCCTGGTTGTCTGGCACTTTAAGGGACCCATCAGGATGTGCAGTCCAAACCACTAAATTAAAAATATAGAGATAGTAGGAACTGCTGATGCTGGAGAATCTGAGATACAAGGTGTAGCGCTGGATGAACACAGCAGGCCAAGTAGCATCAGAGGAGAAGGAAAGCTGACGTTTTGGGTCGAGACGCTTCTTCAGAAATGGGGGAGGGGAAGGGGATTCTGAAATAAATAGGGAGAGAAGGGGAGGCGGATTGAAGATGGATAGAGGAGAAGATAGGTGGATAGGATACAGACAGGTCAAAGAGGTGGGGGTGGAGCCAGTAAAGATGAATGTAGGGGGGGAGTTAGGGAGGGGATAGGTCAGTCCAGGGAGGATGGACAGGTCAAGGGGGCGGGAGGAGGTTAGTAGATAGGAGATGGGGGTGGGTCTTGAGGTGGAAGGAGGGGATAGGTGGGATGAAGGATAGGTTAGGGAGGCGGGGACGTGCTGGGCTGGTTTTGGGATGTGGTCAGAGGAGGGGAGATTTTGAAGCTTGTGAAGTCCACATTGATACCCTTGGGCTGCAGGGTTCCCAAGCGAAATATGAGATGCTGTTCCTGCAGCTTTTGGGTGACATCATCGTGGCAATGCAGGAGGCACAGGATGGACATGTCGTCCAAGGAGTGGGAGGGGAGTTGAAATGGTTCGCGACTGGGAGGTGTAGTTGTTTGTTGCGAACTGAGCGTAGGTGTTCCGCAAAGCGGTCCCCAAACCTCCGCTTGATTTCCCCAATGTAGAGAAGGCCACAACGGGAACAGCGGATACAGTATACTACATTAGCAGATGTGCAGGTGAACATCTGTTTGATGTGGAAGGTCTTCTTAGGGCCTGGGATGGGGAAGGTGTAGGGGCAGGTGTAGCACTTCCTGTGGTTTCAGAGAAAAGTGCCGGGTGTGGTGTGGCTGGAGGGGAGTGTGGAGCGGACAAGGGAGTCATGGAGAGAGCGGTCCCTCCAGAAAGCAGATAAGGATGGGGAGGGAAAAATGTCTTTGGTCGTGGGGTCAGATTGTAGATGGCGGAAGTGTCCAAGGATGATGCGTTGGATTCGAAGGTTGGTGGGGTGGTAAGTGAGGGGGATTCTGTTTTGTTTGTTATTGTGGGGAGGGGGTGTGAGGGATGAGTTGCGGGAAATGCAAGAGACACGGCCAAGGGCGTTTTCAACCACTGTGGAGGGGAAGTTGCGGTCCTTGAAAAACGAGGACATCTGGGATGTTCGGGAGTTGGATGCTTCATCTCAGGAGCAGATGCGGTGGAGGCGAAGGAATTGGGAATAGGGGATGGCCTTTTTTCAGGAAGGTGGATGAGAGGAGGTGTATTCTAGGTAGTTGTGGGAGTCGGTAGGCTTGAGATGGATATCGGTTTCTAGGTGGATGCCAGAGATGGAGACAGAGAGGTCCAGGAAGGAGAGAGAGGTATCAGAGATGGTCCAGGTGAACTTAAGGTTGGGGTGGAAGGTGTTAGTGAAATGGATGAACTGTTCGAGCTCCTTGTGGGAGCACGAGGCGCCACCGATACAGTCATTGATGTAACGGAGGAAAAGGTGGGGGATAGGGCCAGTGTAGCTTTGGAAGAGGGATTGTTCCACGTATCCTACAAAGAGGCAGCATAGCTTGGGCCCATGTGGCTACCCATGGCCATCCTCTTTGTCTGTAGGAAGTAGGAGAAATTGAAAGAGAAGTTGTTGAGGATGAGGACGAGTTCAGCTAAGCGGATGACGGTGTCAGTGGAGGGGGACTGGTCGGGCCTGCGTGACAGGAAGAAGCAGAGGGCCTTTAGGGCATCTGCATGGGGAATGCAGGTATATAGGGATTGGACGTCCATGGTAAATATGAGGTGTTGGGGACCAGGGAATTGGAAGTTTTGGAGGAGGTGGAGGGGCGGGTGGTGTCACAGATGTAGGTAGGGAGTTCATGGATCAATGGGGAGAAAATGGAGTCGAGATAGGTGGCAATAAGTTCGGTGGGGCAGGAGCAGGCGGAGACAATTGCTTGACCAGGGCAGTCAGGTTTGTGGATTTTGGGAAGGAGATAGAAGCGGGTGGTGCGGGGTTGGGGAACGATGAGGTTGGAAGTTGTGGGTGGGAGGTCACCTGAGGTGTTGAGGTTGTAGATGGTTTGGAAGATGATAGTTTGGTGGTCAGGGGTGGGGTCATGATCAAGGGGCCGGTAGGAAGAGGTATCAGAGAGCTGGCGTCTGGCCACGGTGATGTAGAGGTCAGTGCTCCATACTACAACTGCGCCTCCATTGTCCGCGGGTTTTATAGTGAGGTTGGGATTGGAGCAGAGAGAGCAGAGGGCTGCACGTTCTGTGGGGGAGAGGTTGGAGTGGGTGAGAGAGGTGGAGAGGTTGAAGCAATCGATGTCTCAACCGCAGTTAGAGATGAAGAGATCGAGGGAGAGTAGGAGGCCTCATCTTTCCCACGCATGTCCAGTCCCTTTACACCTGCATTCCCCATGCAGATGGCCTAAAGGCCCTCTGCTTCTTCTTGTCCCACAGGCCCAACCAGTCCCCCTCCACTGACACTCTCATCCGCTTAGCCGAACTCGTCCTCATCCTCAACAATTGTCTTTCAATTCCTCCCACTTCCTACAGACAAAGAGGGTGGCCATGGGTACCCGCATGGGCCCAAGCTATGCCTGCCTCCTTGTAGGATATGTGGAACAATCCCTCTTCCAAAACTACACTGGCCCTATCCGCCACCTCTTCCTCCATTACATCGATGAATGTATCGGCGGTGCCTCGTGCTCCCACGAGGAGCTCGAACAGTTCATCCATTTCACTAACACCTTCCACACAAACCTTAAGTTCACCTGGACACTCTCTGATACCTCTCTCTCCTTCCTGGACCTATCTATTTCCATCTCTGGCAACCACCTGGAAACCGATATCCATTTCAAGCCTACCGACTCCCACAGCTACCTAGAATACACCTCCTCTCACCTACCTTCCTGCTAAAAGGCCATCCCCTATTCCCAATTCCTTCGCCTCTGCCACATCAGCTCCCAAGTTGAGGCATTCCACTCCCGGACATCCCAGATGTCCTCGCTTTTCAAGGACCACAACCTCCTGTCCACAGTGGTCGAAAACGCCCTTGGCCGTGTCTCTCGCATTTCCCGCAACTCATCCCTCACACCCCCTACCCGCAATAACAAGCAAAACAGAATCCCCCTCATCCTCACATACCACCCCACCAACCTCCGGATCCGACGCATCATCCTTGGACACTTCCGCCATCTGCAATCTGACCCCATTACCAAAGACAGTTTTTCCTCCCCACTCTTATCTGCTTTCCGAAGGGATCACTCTCTCAGTGACTCCCTTGTCCACTCCACACTCCCCTCCAGCCACACCACACCCAGCACTTTTCCCTGCAACCAGAGCAAATGCTACACCTGCCCCTACACCTCACTCCTCACCCCTATCCCAGGCCCTAAGAAGACCTTCCACATCAAACAGATGTTCACTTGCACATCTGCTAATGTGGTATACTGTATCTACTGTTCCCGTTGAGGCCTCCTCCACATCGGGAAAATCAAGCAGAGGCTTGGGGACCGCTTTGCGGAACACCTACGCTCGGTTCGCGACAAACAACTACACCTCCCAGTCGCGAACCATTTCAACTCCCCTCCCACTTCTTGGACGACATGTCCATCCTGGGCCTCCTGCATTGCCACAATGATGCCACCTGAAAGCTGCAGGAACAGCATCTCATATTTCGCTTGGGAAACCTGCAGCCCAAGGGTATCAATGTGGACTTCACAAGCTTCAAAATCTCCCCTCCCCCGATCGCACCCCAAAACCGGCCCAGCTCGTCTCCGCCTCCCTAACCTGTCCTTCCTCCCACCTATCCTCTCCTCCCACCTCAAGCCCACGCCCATCTCCTACCCACTAACCTCATCCTGTCTCCTTGACCAGTCCTCTCCTCCCTAACTCCCCACCTACATTCACCTTTACTGGCTCCAACCCTGCCTCTTTGACCTGTCTGTCTCCTCCCCACCTATCTTCTCCTCTATCCATCTTCTATCCACCTCCCCCTCTCTCCCTATTTATTTCAGAATCCCCTTCCCTCCCCCATTTCTGAAGAAGGGCCTCGACCCAAAACGTCAGCTTTCCTGCTCCTCTGATGCTGCTTGGCCTATTGTGTTCATCCAGCTCTACACCTTGTTATCTCAAATTAAAAATATAGGCATCATTTCCTCAGCTTTACAAAATGAGTAAATATTGTCATAATCTTCATATTGATGCTTATAGTGCAAACATAAAAGTATTTTCTTTATATTAAGGAGACTTGTATATGTGTTGCAAATAATACTTTACAGATGTAGGAGAGAATGAGAAAGTATGACCTTTGACACTACTTTAAAAAAAATACAAACGATAAGAACAGCAAAAACACAATCTTATTTCAAGCAAGTTAATGTGTTTTATATACAGTGCCATTTCTTTTGATCCCGGGGTTACAATGGAAGTGAAATCTGTGAAACTCTTTTATCGGTAAACCCATTAAGCCAACGCCCAAATGAAACATTCTATTATTTTATCCCTTTTCATTTTCTGCTTGATTTGATTAATTATTGGCACATGTACCGAAATACAGTGAAAAGTACTGTTTTGCGCGCTAACCAGATAAATCACACTTTACACAAGTTCATCAGGGTAACAGAATACAATGTAGAATGTAATGTTACAAGTACAGAAAAGTTGCAGAGAAAGATAAACTTTAATATATGACAGGTCCATTCATAAGTCTGATAACAGCGGGGGAAGAAGCTGCCCTTAAATCTATTTGTAAGTGTTTTCAAACTTTCATATCTTCTGCCTGATGGAAGACGGTGGAAGAGAGTATAATCAGGGTTGGTGGAGTCTATGATTACATTGGTTGCTTTCTTGAGTCAGCGGGAAGTATGGACAGAGTCAATGTAAGGAAGGCTGGTTTTCGTGATGGACTGGCCTGCGTCCATGACTCCCTATCATTTCTTGTGGCCTTGGGCAGATCAGTTGTCATATCAAGTGGTGGTGCATCTGGATAGAAATGTATCACCGAAGTAGGAATGACTGTGTGAAAATCTCAGTGGAATTGATTCCAGTCAGTCCTATGCGCCCAAAACATGTTACAAAAATCACTACATCTCCTGTCAGCATGTGGGAAAAGGAAATAGGTACGACTGGGGTAATCAATGTGCACCCCGTCATTGAAACAGAATGTTAAATGTAAGTATTATGCTCCCACGCTACCATGAGAGGGAAAAACCAATTGTAAAACACTGTAATAATTGAAAGTGAATGTACTGATTATACTGCGTGGAGTTCCGTTTTGAAGCATAGAAGATAAGTTGGACCAGTGTGTCTCATTCACCAGTCTGACCTTTGTTTTTCCCTTTTGAGACTGGAGAGGAAGTTGGTGCTGGTGACATAATTATTATGAATGTTGTTTGCTGCCTCTCCCTTGCTCTAACCCTGCTTGCTGATGCCTCACCACTCAATAATAGTGCAAATCAGGCCAGGGATTTAACTGCACAGGGCTGATTAAATGAACTGTGCAAGAGCATGTTAGCATTAATGCAAATCTGTAAAAAAAAGGGCAAAAATCAACTGATTATGTTTCAGAATGAAGAAAACAAGCAATTGTTAGCATTCATTTTTTATTTATTCGCTTGTGGGACATGGGCATCACTGGCTGGTCCGAGCATTTATTGCCCTTCGTTAGTTGCCCCTGAAGGTGGTGAGTTGCCTTCTTATCCATTGCAGTCCATGTGCAGTAGCTTTACTCTCAATGCCCTTAGGGAGAGAACTTCAGGATTTTGACCTAGCAACAGTGAAGGAATAGTGATATATTTCCAAGTCAGGATGGTAGGTGGCTTGGAGGGGATCTTGCAGGGTGTGGTGTTCCCATGTATCTGCTGCCCTTGTCCTTCCTTGTTGAAGTGGCTGTGTGTTTGGAAGGTATGGTCCAAGGATCTTTGGTGAATTTCTGCAGTGCATCTTGTGAATAGTACACACTGCTGCTGTTGAGTGTCGGTGGTGGAACCACCAGGGATTGTATGACCGGCAGCACTTGTTGCTGCAATAACCACTTCCCAGTAGGTCGTCTCCATGCCTTCTTCCAGAGCTGGAGTGGACCTCCGCCCATTGATTGCATCCTCTGGATTCACAACATACAACTTAATTCAGAATTCCTCATTAATCAAACTCAATGTTTCTCGAGCCAGCATGTGAATACACTTGTTTAAATTTTTGGAGGAGATTTGTAGCTCGGATCGTAGATGAGGTTGTAGATTTGCTCACCAAGCCAGTGTGTTTGATTGCCGACGTTGAATGGTTGTTCTGTCCCGCTTGCTGATGCATACTCACAACCAATTAAACTAATGTAATATACAAAATACCACATAAGGACAGTGAGAAACATTACATAGGCCAAACTGAAAGAAAACTGACAATAAGGATACACAAGCACCAACTAGCCACTAAGAGACACGACCAATTCTCACTGGTCTCAACACACATGGACAAAGAAGGACACAAATTTGACTGGGACAACACATCCAAAATAGCACAAAACAAACAGAGACATTCCAGGGAGTTCCTGGAGGCCTGGTATTCCAACCGGAACTCTCAACAAACACATTGAACTGGACCTGATATACAAACCACTGAGAAACAGAACCGGAAGTGATGCCAACCATCCCAACAAACCGAGGCATATAAATAACAAGTGAGACAGAACACCGACGTTTCACCGGAGATGTACTGACAATGTTACCTAGCAGGATGGTGAAACGTCTGCAAATCAAACACACTGGGCAAGACTACAACCAAATACAGTTGTGGTTGTACAATACTGACCATCCCCGGCCTTTGTTTTAATTCATGCACTTGTCAGTGTTGTTTCATGGATATACATTGAATTTAGGGTCCCGTTTTTCGCAATGAAAGTTAGTTTTAGCACAAAGTTATCAACAGCATCTGCGGCTGTGATGTCACATGCACTGAGAACAACTGTGTGGTGAGAGTGCACCAGTAGTTCAATTGGCGGCAAATGCACTCAGCAAAACTCCTGAAAGTATCTGCAAAGAGAATTATCAAATAAAACCCAATTCACAAATGCGTGCAAATTTTTCTTTTTAAGTTATTTCATCTTAACTGTGATTTTGAAATTTCATGGAGATCTTCAAAGTCTATGAAACAGTTAGAATTAGCTTTATTGTCAAATGTGCTAAAATGAGCAGTAAAAAGTTTATCTTCGTCAGTTACAAGATTAGTTAAGGTGTAACAACGTCACCAACACAAGGCGTCATCTTGGGTACAGAGTACCTAGGTACAATCCTTAGTAACAGAATGGAGAAATGAAGGAAAAGAAAAGGTACATTACAGCTATACACAGTATAACCATAGGTCAGAAAAACAAGAAGCCAAGTTAAAAAGTCAAACATCGCAGTCTCCCTCCAAGGGCTCTCCGCAGCAGACCAGTATGAGGAGCCTCCACAAGGTCTGACCATTGGCTGCCATCACCCTCCGCACTGGACCCCTGGTCGCTGGCCTCCTCACTCTGGGCTGCTGACCACACTTCGGAGGCCGGGGCTGGGCCTCCAAGTCCAAGAAGACAGAGGAGGAGAAGAAAAACATAGAAGGGAGGAAAAGAGGGAGGAAGAAGAAAAAGAACAAAGAAATGGAAGAAACTGTGATTGCTAATTCTGTGACTTTATTTTGTTAAAAAGTGGAATACTTCCACATCTGTTACACCCAGTCCTGTGGCGATGGTGTTCAGATGATCATTGGTACTAATACTTTCACCAGGAAAGTGTCCCACAAGGATAAAGTCCATAACAGGAAGGAGCTTTCATGAGTGAATGCCTGAGAACATGACTTTTCAAGATTAAGTATTAATGCTCCTCTACTCATCATGTAGATGTGTTAAATGAGTTCAATTGGAATATAACTTCAGTATCATTCTACTAGACATATACTGGAGGATGCAGAGAAATGCCATGTTTAAATCTGTGTTTCCTGAAGTTACATTGTATTATCCTTCTTTTCCTTTCCCCCTTACTTTAATCAGTCCCTGTAACTCACTGCCTGCCTCCAAACACTGGATTTCACCAGCAGTATCCCAGGGTTACTTACTGATGGACACATTTGTTTCTTGTTTGGAAATAACCTTCGATCTAACCATCTGCCCACTGTGTATAGTTGTAATAGAGTTTTCACTACTTCTTGTTAGCTTCTTGATAGTACTGCTCAAAAAAAAGATAAATTCCACCTTTGCGAGCTCAACACAAGTCATGGTGTGTAGAATGCCAGCTATAGTCAGAGTCACAGAAATATCAAAAATAAAAAAGGATGTGAGATGAGATTTTGAGGCTTGAATTGTTATTTAATAATAAAAACTATATTTTGTGTGTGATCATATTTGATAATAGTCAGAAAAAATACTTTTGTAAATTTCCTTTAAAGATTAATACTTCACATTTGAAAGATGATATCAATTACTTGGATATGATGTCAAGGAAAGTCCTAATTTGTATAAAGGGACACCTTTGTGTCCATGTAACCTGGAAGACCTGTAGATAATAATGCTTATAATGACACTCTGTACAGCTTGTGATTAACACTCATGTTCACCCAAAAATACTGACCTTCTTCAAGTTAAAATTAATGTAACCATTGAAAAATACAACTGAGGTATTTTCGATCAGTGCCAGCTTCATAACACATCTGAAGACTCGGAGGTATAAATTAGTAATCCCGATCATGGCATGTGATTTTAAAATTTCTTTAAAATAGACTACCATGTATTTATTTTCTTGCCTGAAATTCTTACGGGCCCAGGCACATAAAGAACATTAGAAAAAGGAGTAGGAGTAGACCACACACCCTCTCAGCCTCTAACAGCATTCGCTGCAATATTCTGTTTCAACTTCATAATCTGACCCATTCTCTTAATGCTTAGACTCCAAGAAATCAAAGTTTATTAATGTCTGTCCTGAAAACACTCCACAGTGGAGCATCTATACCATTTACATTGGACAATTCCAAAGATTTACAACCCACTGAGGTAAGAAATCCTTTCTCATCCCGGTCCTAAATAATCAACCCCTTGTACTGAGGATGCTCCCCCCTGTTCTAGCTCTCCGATTAAGTGGAAACAACTTTACAGTGTCTGCCTCGTCAGACCCTTTCAGAATCTTTTCTGCTCCAATGATATTACCTCTCTTTCTTCTGAACTGCAAAGAATATTGGCCCTATTTCTTTAGTCTCTCATCACAGGACAACCCTTTCATGTCAGCCACCAATCAAGCAAATCTTTGCTGAGTAACTTTCAGGTCAACATATTACTTCCTAGATCTGGAGACCAAAACAGCACTTTTTTTTCTTTTATTCATTCACGGCGTGACAGTGTTGCTGTCTGGACAGCATTTATTGCCCATTCCTAATTGCCCAGAGGCGAGTTAAGAATCAACCACATTGCTGTGGGTCTGGAGTCACGTGTAGGCCAGACCAGGTAAGGACGGCAGTTTCCTTCCCTAAAAGGCATTGGTGAACCAGATGGGTTCTGAATTCCAGATATTTATTAAATTTAAATTCCACCATCTGCCATGCCAGGATTTGAACCTGGGTCTCCAGAACATTATTTGGGTCTCTGGATTAACAGTCCAGCAAATAAAACCACTAAGCCATCGCCTTCACCAGCATGCAAGACTCCATGTCTGGTCCCACTAACATCTTACACAGTTGTTACAGGAGTTCTTTATTCCTGTACTCCAGTCCCATTGCACCAAACACCAATGTATCACTTGCCTTTAGACTTGTTTGTCGAACTTGCATACTAACTTTTAGTATTCCTTCTAGAGGTGCACTCAAGACTCTTGAACATCGACACATAAAAGTTTCATCACTTTAGAAACTATTTTGTTTTTCTGTTCATACATCTAAAACAAATGACCTTACAGATTCCCATATTCTGCACCATCCACCACCTTTTTGCCACTCACTCAAATCCACCTTTACTTTACATCCTTTTTGTGGCCTGTTCACAGTTTATATTGTCATCTAACCTTATGTAATGGTAAATGTAAGCACATAGATGGCTTGAAGATCATGAAGCAGATCCATTATTGTACCGTCATCAGCTTATCACAAACATCCAGATAAATTATGGCTAAGATAAAGAAAACAGAATACTTATATGAGCCTGTAGTTCACATTATGATCAAGAAGTCCTCTGTTCAACCAGCTTTCTCTCTTCTGCTTGTATGAGGCTACTGCTACCTGACAAAAATATTCCTCTCTCCAGCGAATGTCCAGGGCTACAATCTGATTCCTCTGCTCAGAGTTCTCCCCAAATGTCACCATCTGCTGTTGTAGATCCCATTACACGCTTCCTGCTTGAGACTTGCCAGCCTGGCAACATTTGAAAAACAGCTGAATGATCAACAAATTCAATTGTATGGAAGTGATGGCCTCGTGGTATTAGTGCTAGACTATAAATTTATAAAATTCAGCCAATGTTCTGGGGATGTGGGTTCAAATCCTGCTATAGTAGATGATGGAATTTGATTTTCAATAAAGAACCTGGAATTAAGGATCAAATGATGACCATCATCAAATATCAGGTAAAAACCTATCTGGATTCATTAATGCCCTTCAGGAAAGGAAATCTGTCATCCTGACCTGGTCTGGCCTCCATATGTCTCCAGTCCCATGGCCCTGCTGTTGACTCTTATCTGGGCAATAAATGCTAGCCTAGCCAAAGACACTCACATCCTATGAGTGCATAAAAGAAATTGCACCATCATAGCTAGAATGGTTGGACCCACTGTAGTAGCAGCAATTTCTTCTTGCATCATCATCAGGACAAATGATAAAGGTAATGGCGACATCCAGCATTTGCTGGAGAGAATCCCCTCAATGTCTCAATTGTCCTGTTATTTTCCATAGGATTCCCTGTTCTATGGCAGATCCTCACATCTAAGTCAGGCAGGTCTCTAGGTGTTGTATGATCGGTAGCACTTATTGCTTTAGTTACCACCTCCCAGGAGGTCATCTCCTTGCTTCTATCATATTCATTAAAATAAAGCAGCACTTGTTTAGCAGTAACCTGCACACTGACGTCCAGTTTGGGTTCTGCTAGAGCTACTCAGTTCCTGAACTCATTGCAGTCTTGGCTCAAACACAGGCAAAAGAGCTGAGATCAGAGTGATAGCCCTTGACATCAAGGCCACATTAGGCCAAGTATGGCACCGAGGAGCCCTAGAAAACCTGGAGTCAATGGAAATCAGGGCAAAACTCTCCACTGGTTGAAATCATACCAGGCATAAAGAAAGGTGGCTGTCATTGTCGGAGGTCAGTCATCTCAGGTCCAGGACATCTTTACAGGAGTTCCTCAGGATAGTGTCCTAGCACCAGCCATCTTCAGCTGCTTAGTCAAGGACCTTCCCTCCATCATCAGGTCAGAAATAAGGATGTTCAATGATGTTTGCACAATTTTCAGCACTATTCACAAATCCTCAGATACTGAGGCAGACTTTGTTAAAATGCAACAAGACTGGGGAGGCAATGGCCTAGTGGTATTATCACTGGATTGTTAATCCAGATACCCAGGTAATGTTCTGGGGACCTGGGTTTGAATCCCACCACATTTGACTTCAATAAATATCTGGAATTAAGAATCTAATGATGGCCATGAATCCATTGTTGATTGTCAGGGAAAACCCATCAGGTTCACTAACACCCTTTAGGGAAGGAAACTGCCATCCTTACCTGGTCTGGCCTACATGTGAAACCAGACCCACAGCAATGTGGTTGACTCTTAACTGCCCTCTGGGCAATTAGGGATGGGCAGTGAATGGGCAGCAACACCCTCATCCCATGAATAAATAAAGACTTGGATAATATACAGGTTTGGGCTCACAAATAACCTGTAATCATGCTAAATAAATACAAGCAATGACTATTTCCTACAAGATGGTATCTAACTATGGTCTCTTGGCATTTAATGGCATTATCATCATTGAATCCCCCAGCCTGGGATTATTATTGATCAGAATCTGATCTGGATTAGCCATATAAATATAATGACAACCAGAGCAGTTAAGAGGCTAAGAATCCTGCAACATGAAAATCACCACCTGACTCCCAAAGCCTGTCCACCATATAAAAGGTACAAGTAAGTGATATGACGGAATACTGCCCACTTGCCTGAATAAGTGCAACTCCATCAACACTTAAGAACCTTGACACCATCCAGGACAAAGCAGCCCACTTTATTGGCACCACATCAACAAACATCCATTCCCTCCGGCAGCAATTATCAGTGTGTACCATCTACAAAAATGCCCTGCAGATATTCACCAAGGATCCTTAGACAGTGCCTTCCAAGCATAGGACCATTTCCATCTAGAAGGTCAAGGGCAGCATCTTGGGAACACCTCCACCTGCAAGTTCCCTTCCAAGGATCCTGAATCAGCATCCTGATTTGGAAATACGTCACTGGTCTTTTAGTATTGCTGGATTAAAAGACTGGAACTCCCACCTTAAAGGCATTGTGGGTCTAGCTACATCATATAAACTGCTGCAGTTTAAGGACACAGCTCACCACCACCTTCTCAAAGGCAGCTAGGGATGAGCAAAAAATGTTGGCCAAGCCAGTGTTGCCCAATCCCAAGAATGAATTTTTAAAAAGTGTAACCCCTGCAGATCTTTAGTTCACATATGGTACTTTAATGAAATAGAGGCAAGTCAGAGCCAGGAGAAGCTTTCAGAAATTTAGAATTGTTACAAGTCAAGTATTCCTGTATTAACCAGCCAGTTGAACACATTAAGCACAGAGGAATAATCCATCCTCATTAAGAAGCATGGTCTGATTCAACAGGAAGACAGTGATAGAGTTATACAATATGAAAGATGCAAGAAAGAACATATATTTCATTGCATTTTCACAACTTCAGGGCATATATCAAAGCACTTTGTTCAAGTGTAGTCACTTGTTGCATAAGAAATGTGGCACCCAATTTGTGCACACTGATCTTCTGCAAATAGCAATGTCTTAATGCAGACACTCTAATTTTTTAGTTGATTAAGGGATAAGTATTGGCCATAACACCAGGGATGACTTACCTGTTCTTCTTCAAAAGCATGTCATGGATCCTTTCTATTTATCTTAAACGTAGACAAGGCTCCAATCTAATGTTTCATTGTGGCCCCAAGCTTTTGAAAAAGACTAAGGCTTAGGTTGAAGCACTCATGTCAATTAACGTAGTTAAACGAAGGCACTGAAAGTAATCTTAGAGGCAAATTCATTATGAAATACACAATTTTTCAAAATTGTAGCTAGGATATGAGTCTTGTTTTGAGCTTATAAGTTAGCTCAGTGAAAAAGGTTGTCAGAGGGTATTTTCCAGTAATTTGAGAAATTTTATTGATTAAGCCCGTTATATATTTGTAATTGTCAATTGCCAACTTGAAAAAAGTGTTAAATTGTCCAATTTGGCAGAAAGAATTTTTTCAAAAAGCATATTATCTAAATGGTGTGTCCTTGCAGTGCTCTGAAATAAGGGTGTCTGAGTGCATGTATTGCAGAAGGTTTGTATGTAGGTACAGCAAGTAATCAGGAAAGCTAATAGAATGCTATGGTTTATTGCATGGTAATTGAATGCAAGATCTGGGGGTTACGCTTCAATTTTACAGGGCTAGGTTAGATGGTGTATTGTCCTGACCACTGTACTTACGGAACATGTTAATGCATTGGAAGCGGTTCAGAGAAAGTTTATTGAATTAATACTTGGAATGAAAGTTTGCCTTATAAGAAAAGACTAGACAGGCTAGGCCTGTGTTCTCTGGAGTTTAGAATAGTCAAAGGTGACATTATTGGAACATGTAAGATCCAGAGGGGATTTGACCGGGTAGATGTTGAAAAGGTGCTTCCTGTTTTGAGAGAATCTAGAACTAGGGTAATAGTTTAAAAATAAGGAGATGCCCATTTAAAAAAAGACGAGGATTTTTTTTTCTCTCAGAGGGTTGTGCATCTTTGGAATTCCCTTCCTCAAACCGCAATGGATGTAGAATCTTTAAATATTTTTAAGGCAGCGTTAGATAGATTATTGATTGCCAAGGGAATGCAGGAATGTAGAGTTGAGATTACAATTAGATCAGCTATGATCTTATTGAATGGCAGAGCGGGCTGAAAGGACCAAATGGCCTACTCGTGTTGCTTATACATATGTTTGTATATTACAAGGTATCTCTTGATAGAAACCGAGCTTTTTCTTAACCAGCCAGTCAGAAATAAGGTAATGTGTCATACTGTAGAACAATGTATACTGTAGAACAAATGTAGAACAATAAATATGCATAAAGTTTTTAAGAAGACCAATTCTCACTGGTCTCAATACACACAGGCAAAAAAAGAGACAAATTCGACTGGGACAACACATCGTTAATAGTACAAGCCAAACAGAGACATGCCAGGGAATTCCTGGAGGCCTGGCATTTCAGCCGGAACTCCATCAACAAACACATTGAACTGGACCCGATATACAAATCACTGAAAAACAGAACCGGAAGTGATGCCAACCACCCCAGCAAACCGAAGCATATAAATAACAAGTGGGGCAGAACACCAACGCTTCACCAGAGGTGCACTAATGATGTTACCTAGCAGGGCAACGAAATACGTGCATTAAACACATTGGCTCGGCGAGACTGTCTACAACCTCAATAAATATGCATGATTGTTCTGTTTTTATAACTTTGCATATATCTTCTATGGTTTATTTGTTTGTCAAGATGAAGATGACCATATTTATCATCTGAGGTGTTTGGTAGGTTCCAATAGGTTTGTAGGTGACTGCTACAGCCAATTTGTAGTCAGAATGTTTTTGCTGAAATAAGTCTGGATAGTACAAATGTTTGGATTTTAGACAAGGTGATGGCTCATAATTTCCCCCCATCGCGTTTTCTCACTGTTACTTATATGCATGAGCTTTTGAAGAAGGTCACACAGTTATTTATATGATTAATATGTCGAATACACAAAAACAATATATTCTACATATCCATGATATAAATGTGCACAAAGTTTTATCAAAATATAGACAATTCATAACTTATATTGAGGGCCAATATTTTGTAGATATTTCATGATTTTACTGCACATTCCTTTCTATAATTGGCAGTGAAACAGATGATCACAATACTATATGTTGTTACACTATGCAAAGCTCCTGTCCTTATCAAACAGTATATCCAGAAAATTATCCGTACTTTGTCTTTGGAGATTCAGACACCTTTTTCTAATATCTGGAAGTGTTATTACACACAACCAAATGACTTTCCCACCACCAAATCACCACGATGATTTTGCTTTTGTTTCTGACTAGTAACCACTACCAGTAATCACCTGTGTAGCCAATTAGAAGTTTATATGCGAAGCCCATTAAGACCAATATGAACCATCAAAAGTAAGGGAGGGAGGTGTGCATGAGAACGGGTACCTTTTTATTATAATCAACCTGTTCAGAGGTGTTATTATACACCCTTTGACTTGAACCTGGGCCTTTTGGCTCAACGTTAAGGACTTAGTGGGATAATAGGCCAGCACAACATTGTGGGCCCTGTACTGTGCTGTACTGTTCTATGTTCTATGACACTATCACTGCAGAGGAAGAGGGCTCAAACAGACACCTTCTTTTTTATTAAAAATATAACATTTTCTTTAAAACAACTGGGTCTGAAATGTTATTATGCATCCCTAGAGCAGGTTGGACTTGAACACAGGCCACCTGGTTCAGGGGTAATGACATTATTATTGTGCCATAAGGAGGCCCTAGACACCTTATTTTTCTTTTATTTTAACTGTCACACTTCATAAATATTTTCTTTTTATTGATTTTCCAATCTGCCTGATGGTGAACAGAATCATTACAACCAGTTCAGCTGCAAAAGGGGCAGCAACAAGGGAGACCAGTAGCAAACGGGGAACTAGTTACATCAGTAAGACTATTGAAAATGGCAGCAGGGTTAGATAAGATAAATTGTCTTCTAGGAGTAACAGGATAGGTCTGGGACAGGAGTCAAGATACATTTTTTTCCCAAGGACTCTTCTTGAGATTTTCTCAAGGGCTCCTTTTTGACTTTAAGGTCTACATTGTGGTTTTCAGGGTGACTTTTTGTTCAAATAGACTCTATGGGATGGAGTCCATTTTGTGTACAGATTTTGTATTATGATTCTAGTCCAAGTATTAAGTTATAAAACAGGTTAGTGAAGCTTTGTATCTTTCATTGTTTTACAACCAGATATTCTGTTTAGTGCTGTAAATTAATGAAGTAATCACGCTATAAGAATGTTTCATCTTTCCCCACATTATCAGCAAATGTTTTGTCAGGACTAAGAACACATCTGCAGGAGAACTATCTGGGGGAGTCAAAAATGGCATCATCATCACCACGAACAGAGGCAAATGGCTTTCGGAAAAGTAACACAAACTAATTAAGTGCTTGTTTTCCAGTCTTGCTTACAAGTTAGATTTCCTACACACACTCACTGCACATTTCTTACTTGAAGGAATCAAACCTCCAAGTCTTATTTCAATTTAGGAGCTTATGTTCTCAAAATCACAAAGTGGTGTGTACAGAAGATGTAATTTAGGTTTGCCTGGAGTATCCATGTGGAACAGTAAAGCAAGAGCAAATGAAAAAGGTCTCTGAACATTTCAGGAAGGCAAGTTGACTCCACAACAGGCTAAATAAAAGCCGAAAGGACTGCAAATGCTGTAAATCAGAAAGAAAAACAGAAGTTGCTGGAAAAGCTCAGTAGGTCTGTCAGCATCTGTGAAGGGAAATCAGAGTTAATGACCTGGAATGATTTCTGATGAAGGGTCTAGGCCTGAAACGTCAAGCTTTCCTGCTCCTATGATGCTGCTTGGCCTGCTGTGTTCATCCAGCTCCACACCTTGTTTTTCAGCAACTTTTGTTTTTGTTCCACAATGGGCTAGTTCAGCACAGAAAAGAAATAAAATGCCTCGGTGCAAAAATATATGACCACATGCTCGCAACGTCCAGCAACTGAAGGAAAAAGCAACTCTTTAAAAAAGATAAAGTGCCCTATCCTGAAAATAAAAGTATTTGTCAATAGCCAAGTTGTTAATCTTTGGTCAGTACCTGTGGGTTTTTAACAGGTGTGATGACAGCAAATTCCAAAATTGTTCCCATCCACTCTCATGGATGTGTTTCCAAAATGAGTATCTAGTGGCCAGAATTCTGACTAATGTACCCTCTTCCAGAGGTCATACATATACAGCATTCCCACTGATTCCCTGGCCAGATCGGAGGTTGAATCTCTCTGGTCAGTATGGCAGATTGACACAGCATGGTGTTCTTCTGTTGACTGAACCATTACAGTAAACAATAGTGTTTATTGACATGACCATAAACAGACCTTCAGCAGCTAATTTCTCTAAAGGCTACAATTTGTTCTGGGGAAGTCAATTGTTGGACAATATTTTCAGTAACTATTGTTTTCTTTCTCAGGACTCCATTAGCATTTAATGTTTTGAAGTTAATTAAAATTTCCCTTGTTGATGCTAACTATAAATTCTCTCCTACAGTAATAAATCTAAGCGATAATCTTTCTGCTCGGATGCATTTTAAATTTAAAACAATGGTTTTCATCCTCTATTCACATCTTCATTGTGTTATGATCAAGTGAGGAGGAGATAAAAGCCTCTCCTCCCATCCCTTTCATTTTCTTCAATGAACTCAATAGGTTTTTTTGTTAAAATAGATATACTTGCCAGTAAAATGGGTGTTTAAGTCCTTACTATGATCATAAAAGGCACAATCACACAGTATATTTTAGTTTTAACAAGAAGAGGACAGCTTTTATTGAACTTAGCCCATGTGGTCTAGGTGAAATAATAAAATACGTATTAACATATATTAAATGTTCATACATGTACAAATAGATTACAGAGCGGGAAAGGATAAACATGTTAAAGGTAAAGAGAAACAAATAGTATACATTGTCTGTGGAGTTTGACAACTTGGCTAGCTTCAAAGGACAAAGAATATTACAGGGCCTTTGACCCATCAAGACTGTGCCAATACCTAATGCCTTTTTAAACTAAAAACCTTTTGCCTCTAAGCAGTCCATGTCCCTCTATTCCTTGCTTGTTCATGTATCTGTCAAGATGCCTCTTAAACATTGATGTTGTATCCACCTCCTCTGGTAGCGCATTCCAGGCACTTACCACCCTCTGTGATAGCCTCTCACGGCTACTTTAAACTTACTTCCTTTTAAGTTAAACCTATGTACCCTAGTAATTGACATTTTTCTGCTCCAGGAAAAAAGACTCTGTCTATCCCTTCTATTCATGCCTCTCATAATTTTGTAAACTTCTATCAGGTCGCCCTACTGAATGTTCTGGTCATATTGCTTTCACTCACTGATTCTGAGCTTCTGATATTACAGCAAGGTAAAGATGCAGGTAAATGATTTATCTGTTCTTTGGAGACAAGTGTGCTAATTTGACTTCTTCTAAGAAGTTCTGCCTGTGTCACTTGGAGCCGTCTCAACCAGCAGACAGGGTTTTAAAACCTACAAACTAAGTGGAGGGAGGGGAAGGAATTCACTCTGGGTCTTGTTCCATTGATATCTCAGCTGCTTTGAGAATGAGAGTTTAGATTGTCAAATGACTTTCCCCAACCAACCATGGATATCCAAATAACATCATGGCAAGTGTAATTCAACTGTACCTTGGTCAGTTCTTGCCTGTGAATCCCTTTCTCAGCCAAGGTCCCATTGTCTAATAATTGTCACATGATTTGTCTGTAATCAGTTGAGTACTTAGATGAATATCTGAATATTGTGCTAAAGGAACAGATGAGGTGGTTCATTCACATTCTGCTGAGGTTATTGACTTTGGTGAGATTTAGAAGATAGTTTAATTCCATCTCAATGATGTTGGAATACGATGGACACAGTGCTACAAATTGTGCAGCCATCTTTGCCTGTGAGCTCAAATCACTGGAATAATGCTTTAGTTTCTTTTTAACATTAAATCAATTATGGTTTAACCAGGCTGTAATTCATTTTTTTACATAAATGGCAAGTTTTCATGACAAATGAGTCAATCGATAATTGACCTAATTATAATTTTTCACTTCAAATTTTCCTCAGTATTTTTATTGGTTTCTTGGTTTGATTACTTGAGCCGACACTTCATTGAAATGATTCACATAATTTTAATAATCAGAAAGCTAAACCAATGCTAACTCTGCAAGAAAATTAAATTTTAGACTAAAGACAGCTCTCAGCCACTTATATTTCCCACAGCACACTAATTACACTTTCATTAGGTACAGCTTTTGCCAGACAACCACAAATATACAACTGTGATTACTGGACACCAAATCTGTCATAGGATCTGCAGAATGTGTAAAGTGATTATAGAAAGTGCAGAATATGTTTGAAAATTAATTAGCAATGATTTTTATTTTGGATAGGTGAATAATGGAAATTTTGTGTGGGTTTTCAGCTAAAAAGAGTTTATTACAGCATCTTGCTAGAATGAAAGCCATGTGTTACTCTGTATAGATAGTCAAATATATACTTATTTTTGTTTATTGCTCCTGATATAGATTCACAACCAAAAGAAATATGCAAAGCTATCTGCAAAATTACAAATCTGATCTACAACTAAAATATCTTGAAAATGGCTTCAATAATTGAACTCCAATTGACATTTTAATTATAAGCATCTGTTTGTCCTCAGGGGATGATTAAGCATTTCATGACCAAAAGAATTGGCTTTCAATGATGTATAAGAGCCCTTCTAATATTTTTTTCTGGACTAAACAATGAAAGATTACTCAAATTTCCATTATAAGTAGATAGTGATTTTATGATAATAGGAATGTTATTTAATTCAGTTAATTATTTGTGAACCAGATTGCTGTACCTGCTTTTGTTCTCAAGGAGTTTTACAATATTTGTTATGGATATTCATTAAGTATAGAGAGATGATAATTGAGGTGCATGAACAAAAATGACTAACAGAAGAGATATTAAATACCTGGCATACTTTATATAAATACATGGACAACTTCGAACGAACTGTTTCAGATAAAAGATGTATATCTTTACCTGAATGGAAGTACTACCATATAACTTCTAATTTTTCGGGTTTGCCCTTATTCAAAGCAACATAAAAGATTGAGTTCATCATGGAAATTGTTTTGACTAGTCTGTGCACCATTGTATAGTACATTTTAAAAAAAAGTTTGGGTTTTACAAGAAACACTAAAAAATATTAAATGATGTTAATGCTTTTTTGAGTATGTGTACCAGCTTGAAAATGTTGAGGCAGGAATTTATCATGGTGCAAAATGGACATTATCAAATCAGCTGTCTATTATATCAAGTATCTAATATTCAATTCCTTTAATGACAATGAAACTATATTGGCCTTTCACACCGATGTGTAAGTTTGTGCTAGAATAGGCACATCATGACATTAATCAGTGTACAATGTTAACTTGCACTAGTACTTCAGCTAAAGCCCTCACATAACCTGAGTTGAACACACGTTCAGCAGCAGGAAGGATCATCTAAACTCAGTACCCACCTTACTGCCTTTTCCACCTCCACCCCACCCCCACCAACAGCTCTATTTAAAGGGATCATCAGCCATTTACTGATGAGATACTGGTTGGCTTCTATTGACTATTGCTGAGTTTAAAGAAAATTTTAATATGGTTTTTGGTCACTTATTGTACAATGTGATGGGTCCTGAAGAATTTGTCCAGCCTTCAAGGGTCTTGCTCCATTGGTTCAACAATAGGCATTCCACTGGACTAAAATATGGCCAGGAGAATGAGCTGAGGCAAAGCAGAGCAGCATAAGTTGATGAAAGAGTGAGAAGGAGGGAGGTAAGGGCTTTCAGCAATGGGCCATATCCATCTAGGATGTTCAGGAAGCGATTCTTCTATGTGAGCCTCCACAAGGAACAGAGGGTCAATTTCTCCACTTGACTAAGGATGTTCATATGGAAACCTGCACACTGCATCCCAAAAACATGGAAATAAATAGAGTTCGTAAGATCACTTGTCCATGACATTTATGCACCTGGCTCCTTCTAGGTTGGACCAGATAATATGTGCATCGACTCAAAATTTAGCATCCACTAATGCATAAGGGAGGGAATAGAGGTTTAATATTCTAACAGAGCTGAATACATTTAATTACAACGATGAGAGAGGCATACCAAGCAAGCATGTGACTGCACGAATTATTGGCTTTGTCTTCACGAAGAGTGCCAATGAAAGTGCACACATTGCTTTGCAGATACATGTCAATACTGGTATGTACAACAAATGGAAATCATCCACTTAGCTCAAACTCCAGTTGGTGTGTAACTACATAAATGGAACATGCAGGTTAATTCTGGTAGTATGCTTTCTTTCTAATGGAAGTCCACAATAATCTGTATTTGAGATATCAACACAAACCTCGGGTGGCTCGTGGCAAGTTAGTGCCATACACCTCCACGTTCCTTGACATTGACGACAACTTTCTGGCATCACTTACACTACAGCAAGCATTTCAACATGCTTATCCATTAGTCATCTTATATATACATCAGCCCTTTGAAGTCATTTTCTGACTCCTCTGCAGCAGATCTTGCATGTGATCTGAACCTCCAGTGAGTTGTTACCTCCACCACACTGTTTCCCTCTTTGGCTGCAGGCCACTTTTTCCATGTGTGTCATCATATGTAAATTCCACCTCCAAGCTAGCCTCTGATGTACACAATAATCAGTAACTTAGCTGAGAGCTGTAGTGTGAGTGAGTAATGATGTTTCTTCTTCATGTGTCTTCCTGCTCTTCAGCCCCTGCTCCTCCTTCACTGTCTGACCAGTCATCTGTTCATGAAGGTCTTAAAGTAGAAAGTTAGATTGTGGTGAAAGGAGATGAAGGGCAGGAGGTGTAGTGGGATTGAGAAATGCACATTTACACCATCTAATACTTGTAAATATCAAGAGATTGTGGGATGAGCAGGAAGTCCAATGTAGAAAAAGTATAAGGTATGGGCATGGCATTATTGAACATAGAACAATACAGCACAGTACAGGCCCTTCAGCCCACGATGTTGTGCCAACCTATTATTCTTCATTGGTTTTTGCCCCATCACTGACCAGGGCCTCAATTTGGGCCACTCTCCTGACTATGAGCACTATCTCACTCATGGGGGTAAGGACAGGCAGCTAGCATTTGGACATGGCTCCCATCAATTACACACTCCTGCTTGCAGTTGTGTTCCACTTTAATCTGCAAGAATGTGACAATAGGTGCATTTGGCGATGCAGCAGTCACTGTTGATTAGTGAGCACCATGTCCAACTTGAGTGACCTGGGTGTGAGGCTTGCAACAGTTCTATGGTCAGTGAGAATAAGATAAGAGTTTTAAATTTTAGGTATGAATATAGATTATTGGTGGGTGGGCATGCCATAAACCAAACAGGGTCTGAGGTGAGTGGCTCAGTTGATAGAATCCCTACAGTGGGGAAGCAGGCCATTCCATCAATCGAGTCCACATCAACCATCCAAAGAGGATCCCACCCAGATCTATGCACCTACCCTATCCCTGTTACCCAACATTTCCCATGGTTAATCCACGTAGCCTTCACAGCCCTGGACACTATTTAGCATGGTCAATCCACCTAATCTATGCACTTTGGTTTGTGGAAGGAAACTGAAGCACCCAAAGGAAGCCCTCACAGATATAGGGAGAACATGCAAACTTACCCAGGCTGGGATTCAACCCAGGTCTCTAGTACTGTGCAGTAGCAGGGCTAACCACTAAGCCACCATGCCACCCATATAAGATATGGCATTTGAAGGTTCTGACCATGTATTTGAGGGCATTAAGCTTCATTTGGCATGGCATCCAGGACCTGGGGATAAACTGTAGTCATTGACTGCAACTGCAAGCTGATTCCACAGTTTGCAATATCTACTCTCTACCTCTTATGCAAACTTGCATTGTCTGGGAACACTGGAACACAATCCACCATTCTTCTTACAAGTCAAAATTTCTTCCCAAAGCATTTCCAACAGCTATCGTGGACAGAATGCATTTCCCCTTGAAGAGTTGCGGGCTGATTTTTATTAGCACAGACTAGCTTTAGGTGGTGCTAGTGTCACACAAAGTTGGGGTGCCTGCTGAGGCATAGAGCCACCTGCCAACACGTAAAGCTCCAGTGGCACACTAAACTCATTTAAATGAGTGGACAGCGTAAAAGCAGGAGGCAGGAGCTATAACCATATACTGTGTTCCTTGCATCTGTTTTCAGGAGCTCTCCATTATTGCAAACAAATGCATTCCCTGTTAATCGTTAATTAATGTGCATGAAGTCAAACACAACACATTTTTCAACAATATGAAAATTTTTCCATAAATATTAATGCTAACAGAGATAAAAATAATATTCTGAAAATGTACTCAAAGTTCTTAATTTTCTAGAAAAAAAACCAAACCAAAATGTTCACCTACCATAATGTAAAAACCTCTGTTCTGAAATAGGTGAAATGGCTGCAGTTAATGAGCAAATCTATATATAGCCAGTCAAACTCAGGCTTCTGCTTGCATTCTATCTAATCTGTGCCACCATTAGCTGTACATTATCTGGTACCTCAATAACATTCATCATAGATTGTTCAGGATAATACTTTGGGAGCTGCACATTATGAGTTGAGAAGACATTTTTTTAAGGACACAAAAAATTCCTCACAGCTTCGAAGTGAAAGAGGAACTTTGAATGTACACTGCATTTAAATGGTAGTTTATTTAATATTTGCACTCAATACATCTGTCAAAAGAGGATTTGTTGGGTACAATTTGATGACAAAAGAGGACATATTAATGGCAAAGAGTGGCATATCTGAACATACAATTCTGATCATAAACTGAGGAATGTCATGCAGAAAATTTTAATTTTCAAGTTAAACATTCACACCATTACCCACATAAGGTTTTCTCAATTTCAAATGTAATGACCTCAAACCAACTATACTTTCACAACAAATAAAAGGAAAACATGTGGTTGTAATGTTCTGCTTCTGAGACCCTGATGCTGGGAGTACATTGTGAGAAATTGCAATCGCTCAACTTGCTCTTTTACATCATCTTAATTCTATCAATAAAGACTGCAAGTTGGCAATGCAAAATTATCCAATATGTATTGTGGGAAGCACAGAAATGCAAAATTTCTCCCAGCATGCAAGTATCTTCTCTTTTGATAAATAGGATTCAAGGGTACACATCACTGAAACATAAGAAATATCTTTTGAAACTTTGTTGAGGATATTTCATGTTCTTTATTCTGATGAGAGAAGATATTAAATTGGTTCAATAACATGAAATTATTTACAGTAATATGTGCAATCAGATAACCAGTAAAGACTCTCACATTTTCTTGAAAATTATCCCTGGATTCAGATGTTAGTTAATTCATCAAGAAGATAGAATTTCTTTTCAGTATGTAAGGCCTACGAGATTTTCCAATTCGCACTTGTCTTTTCAAAATATATGGATATTTTCTCTTTCGTTGTTTTTCTTTCTTATATTCTGAATCTTCATAGTCACCATTGTCTTGGTGTGCCTGAAACAACTACAAAACATGCGGCCATCATGATTACAATTCAGACAGTAAGATTTAGGAAATTATTTATTTAACTAGCATTAATGTCAAATGACAATTTTACAAACACTCATTTACTCAATTACAGATTTCTAATGATCTTTAAGACAGTGTCATGCTGGAGTTATAAATTCAAAGCTAAAACTCCTTGTTTATCTTTAACTTCATTGTAGAAAATGAATGGGAATATTCATCTGAAGATAAGCCATATGTTTAATTCTAGCTAAACACTTAGTAATTATGGAATATACTTATTTTAATTAGTTATTCACTCTCTGTGTTACAGGTTGAAAACATTACTGCCAAGCTGTTTTAATACGGGAGGAGATTTTGAACATTATCGCCTGGATAAGGAGACCTTTGCATTGATGAGACCCCACGCAGACCATAACAGCAGAATTAGGCCATTCAGCCCATCAAGATTACCCCACCATTCAATCATGGCTGATATGTTTCTCAACCCCATTCTCCTGCCTTTTCCCCATAAGTCTTGATCCCCTTACTAAACAAGAGCCTATCTGTCTCTGTCTCAATGACTTGGCCTCCACAGCCTTCTGTAGAGAAGAGTGCCACAGATTAACCACCCTCTGATTGAAGAAATTCCTCCTCATCTCAGTTCTAAGGGGTTGTCCCTTCACTCTTAGGATGGGTCCAAGTGTCTCCTACTGGTGGCAACATCTTTTCCAAATCCATTCCATCCAAGCCTCTCAGTATTCTGTAAGTTTCAATCTGATCACCCCTCATCCTTCTAAATCCCATTGATTACAGATCCAGAGTCCTCAACTGTTCCTCACATGATAGGCTCTTCATCCACGGGATCATTTGTTTAAACCTCCTCCGGACCCTCTCCAATACCAGCACATCCTTCTGTAGATATGGGGCCTGAAACTGCTCACAATATTCCAAATGCAGTTTGACCACAGCCTCAGCAATACATCTGTACTCTTGTATTCTAGCCCTCTTTGAATGAACGCTAACATTGTATTTCCCTTTTTAACTGCCACTGAACTTTACAAGAATCCTGAACTAGGACTCCTGAGTCCCTTTGAGCTTCATAGTCCTGAAGCGTTTCCCATTTAAAAAATAGTCTATGCCTCTATTTTTCTGACCAAAGTGCATAACCTCACACTTTCCCACATTGTATTCGATCTGCCACTTCTTTGTCCAGTCTCCTAGTCTCTCCAGATCCTTCTGCAGCCTCCCCACTTCCTCACACTACCTGTCCCTCCACTTATCTTTGTGTCACATGCAGACTTAGTAACAATGCCTTTAGTTCCTTCATCCAGATCTTTAATGTACAGCGTGAATGGTTGTGGTCTGAATACTGACCTTTGCAGAATATCATTAGTCGTCTGTCGCCATCCTGAAGAAGACCCCTTTATCCCCACTATCTGCCTTCTGCAAGTCAGCCAATCCTTTATCCATGCCAGTACTTTGCCCCTAACATCATGGACCCATATCCTTTGCATCATCTTGTGAAAGGCCATAATCCACATCGATCACATTAATGGTTCTCCTTCATCTAACCTGCTTGTTACCTCCTCAAAGAATTGTAACAGGTTTGTCAGGCATGACCTCCCCTTAACAAAGCTGTGCTGACCTCAGCCCTATTTTACCATGCACTTCCAAGTACTCTTCAATTTCTTCCTTAATAACAGCCTGACTGAGGTCAGGCTAACCATCATATAGTCTCCTGTATTCTGCCTCCCTCACTTTTTAAACAGGGGTGTTAGGGACCCTCCCTGATGCCAATGATTCCTGAAAGATTACCACCAATGGCTCTTCAATCTTCTTAGATATTTTCTTCAGAACTGTGGGGTGTAGTCCATCTAATGTACGTGATTCATCTACCTTCAGACCTTTCAGCTTCCCTAGCACCTTTTCCCTAGTGATGGCCACTGCAGTCACCTCTGCGACCTAACTCTCTTGAACTTCTAGTATGCTGCTGGTGTCTTCCACTGTGGAAGCTGATGCAAAGTACCTATTCAGGTCCTCCGCCATTACTTTGTTCCCTGTAACTACTTCTCCAGCCTCATTTTCTGGTGGTTCAATGTCCACTCTCACTTCCCTCTAACTTTTTATATACCTAAAGCAAGTCTTGAAATCTTCTTTTATATTACTAGCGGCTTAACCTCATATTTTATCTTCTCCCCACTTATTGTTTTTTTTTTTAGTTACTGTCTGCTGGCTTTTAAAGGCTTCACAAACATTTGGCTTCCCACTGATCTTCACCACACTATATGTTTTTTCTTTTCCTTTTATGCTGTCCCTGATATTCCTTGTCGGTAATGGTAGTCTCGCCCTTCCCTTAGTCTGTTTCTTCTTCTTCTTTGGGATGAATTTCTGCTGTGCCTCCCGAATTACCACCAGATATTCCTGCCATTGCTGCTCCACATCTTCCCTGTTAGGCTCCCTTTCCAATCAATTCTGGCCAGCTCCTCCTTCAAGTCTTTGTAGTTTGTAGTTATCTTTACTTAGACTAGGTAACTGCTTTGCAAAACACATCTGATCTGTCTGCAGGAATGATCCCAACTTTCCAGTCTCTAGCCATTTAAATAAACCACTCTGTTTCCATGCTAACGTTTCCATCCTTGACCTGCTACAATGTTCCAATGGAGTCCAATGCAAGCCGGAGGAACAACATATCATTTGTGCTTAGGCACTTAAATCAATATTGAGTTTCAGAGCTCCAGAGTATAACCCCTTTTTTCCATTATTCCTACACCTCCCACCGTCCACTGACTGTGTCTTGTTGGCTTTCAACAGAGCAAACCTATTTCCTCCTTTCAACAGCTAACATTCACACCTATTTTCCATATCTATATTTCTTTGACCACTATTATTGCTATCTTTTGCTCTGGACATCCTCACAATCTGTTCCCCTTGCTCCTCCTCTCCTTCTGTCTATAGCATATAATCCACCATTTTCCAGTTCCTTTCAGTTCACCCTGGGCTTGAAAAATTGACGATATTTTTCCATCTACAGATGCTGCCACTTCTGCTGAGCTTCTGCAGCAGTTTTATTTATTTTAAGTTACGATTTCATTATTACTCTTGTTCACCTCCCCTGTATTGTTCGCAAAAATGTTTCATGGGCTCTATGGTCAGCTTGCGGCTGCCCATTAAATTCAAGCCCATGTCATTGCTGCAAACTGAGGAATGATTTTAAGAATTCCCTCAATGAGTCTCATCCTGGTTCCAGGATTTTATTTCCTGGCCTTGTTTTTAGCTTCTATTGTTTATTTAAGTGCTTAGTAGAAGAACCACTTGATTTTTGACCCTGCCCAAAATAAAATTTACCTAAACAAATATTTCAAAATTTATCTTTTAGCCTTTAGAGTTATAGAATCATTGAGATATACAGCATGGAAACAGACCCTTCAGGCCAACCAGCTATCCTAAATTAATCTGGTCCCATTTGCCAACATTAGGCCCATATCCCTCTGAACCCTTCCTATTCATATACCCATCCAAATGCCTTTTAAATGTTACAATTGTACCAGCCTCCACCTTTTTCTCTGGCAGCTCATTCTATGCAAGCACCACTCCCTGTATGAAAAAGTTGCCCCCTAGGTCTGTTTTAAAACTTTCCTCTCTCACCTTAAACTTATGCCCTGTAGTTTTGGACTCCCCAACCCTGGGGAAAAGACCTTGTCTATTTGATGCCCCAGGGAAAATATCCCCAGCCTATTCAGCCTCTCCCTATGGCTCAAACCCTCCAACCTAGCAACATTCTTGTAAATCTTTTCTGAGCCCTTTCAAGTTTCACAACATCCTTCCTATAGCAGGGAGGCCAGAATTGAATACAGTATTCCAAAAATGGCCAATCCAATGTCCTGTACAGCTGCAACATGACATCCCAATTCCTTTACTCAATGCACTGACCAAAAAAGGCAGGCGTACCAAATGCCTTTTTCACTACCCTGTCTACTTATGACTCCATTTTTAAGGAACTAAGAACCTGCTCTCCAAGGTCTCTTTGTTCAGCAACATTCTCCAAGGCCTTACCATTAAGTGTATCAGTCATGCCCTTACTTACCCTTCCAAAATGCAGCACCACACATTTACCTAAATTAAACTCCATCTGCCACACATCAGTGCATTGGCCCATCTGATCAAGATCCCGTTGTACTCTGAGGTAACCTTCTTCACTGTCCACTACACCTCCAATCTTGGTGGCACCTGCAATCTTACTAACCATACCTCCTATGTTCAAATCCAAATCATTTATATAAATGACAAAAAGCAGCAGACCCAGCGCCGATCTTTGTGGCGCACCCGCTGGTCAAATTCCTTTGTTCAATTTTTTTCAAAAACAAACAAACAGATAATGTTAAAAACTGATAGCTATATCTGACCAAACATACTGGAATTTTTTGTTAAATCATGGAACTTGGGCATCACTGATTGAGTCAGCATTTATTGTCTGTCCCTAGTTGCCGACGTTAATGTGTTCTCAACTAATCATTGCTGCTGCTTCTTTTAAATTGCCCACATTCAGACTGCAAGATTTATTTGTAGTTAATTAAGCCAGTACTCTGGACACAAATATAGGTACAGTATTTAATTCAAGCCAGGCCTGGGCTTTGAAGTAAAGAACGGGCTGGAGTCTGGATACTCACCTCCTCAGCCCCAAAGTCTCTCCATCAACAAAGTTTTATCAGGTATCTGTACATGATGGACTACTTTCCAGGCACCTGGATGGTTACAGCTGCTCAAGACTGGTGCCCATGCAGGTGGACACAATATCAACCTTTGCCATCACTGGTATGTTATGCAGTAAGTATTAAACATCAAGTCAAATTCAGGATTAATCTTGCAATCTTGTTCTTAGTCCCACTTGACTTATTTGAGTATCTCTAGGTACTTGAGATCAAACCAATCTGATAAATGTAAATAAACCGAAGTAAATGTAAATTATTTTTACATTAGATTGTGAATCATGTACAGTAAATAAATTACAAACTTAAATAGAATGGATATATTTTTATTTTAATGTTCTATATTTTTCAGGGATGTTTCAGAATTTTGCATTGAAGTCATAGAGTCATAGAGGTTTGCAGCACTGAAACAGGCCCTTTGGCCCAACTTGTACATGCCACCCAGCTTTCACAATTAATCTAGTCCCATTTGTCTGCATTTGGTCCATATCCCTCCATACCTATACCATCCACGTACCTGTCCAAATGTTTTTTAAATGATAAAATTGTACTTGCCTCCAACACTACCTTGGCAGTCCATTCTGGACACTCACAAAGTTCTGCATAAAAGAATTGCCCTTCTGGACCATTTTGAATCTCTCCTCTCTCACCTTAAACCAATGCTCTCTAGTTTTAGACTCCCATGCTATGGGGAAAAGCTGTTGGCTATTTACTTTATTCATGCCTGTCATGATTTTATAGTCCTCTATAAGGTCATTCCTCAGTCTCCTATGCTCCAGGGAAAATATCCCAGCATTTCTGGCCTCTCCTTATAACTCAAAGCTTCCAGTCCAGGCAGCATTCTAGTGAATATTTTCTGCATTCTTTCTAGTTTAATTATATCCTTTGCATAGTAGGGTGACCAAAACTGTATGCAGTACTCCAAATGTGGCCTTACCAACACCTTGTACAGCTGCGAGAAAATGTCCCAACTCCTATATTCATTGTTCTGACCAATGAAAGCAAGCATGCAAAGACCTTCTTCACCACCCTGTCTACCTATGACTCTAATTTCAAGAAGCGATGAATCTGTACCCCTAGATCTCCTTGTTTTATAACACTCCTCAGGGCCCTAATCCATGCAGCGGTGGCCCTAATCCATGCAGACTTTCTGTGAAATAATTAATAAATAAGATAGTGATAATAAAACATCACAGTATTCTTTTATAACTAGAATTGTTCTTTCTGTAACCTTCCACAAGTTCCACAAGTCTATCCAGTCCTGCTGAGCCATCCTTGAAAACATACCAATTTGCCAAATGCATCCACCACATCCTACTACCATTGTCTACTGCATTCTGATGGACGTCTCTTCAACCACTTTTAGCTATATGCTCTTCCCAACCATTTGGTCCTCTGATAGTCTTAGACACTCCCTACCTACCTTTATTCTACAACTAATAACAAAATAAAAGATGGATTCTTGAAATAAGAAAGTCCAGGGCAAAATTGGAATCTAATGGCCATCCCGGTTGCAGTTGAAAGCATGGTGCTAAGCCTTCAAGCTTCCCTTTCAAATGTTGCATTCTATGCAGTGAATACAGAAAGCAAGGATTTTAACACTGACAATGAAGGAAAAACCACAATTGTATTCTTCTGGGTGGTATGTAACTTGGAGGGGATCTTGAATGTGATGGTGATCCCATGCAACCACAGACCTGATCCTGTAGGATGGCAGAAGTCATGGTTTAGGAAATGTTCAGTCACTCTAACCTTGTTGTTAAGATTTTCATTCCTAAACACTTCTTGTGTTCAGCATATTTAAAAGCTGGGTCAAAACCCATCCTTCCTGTCAAAACTTTGATCATCCTCCTTACCTCTCTTCCCCACACCACCTATAGTTTGGAAGCTAATCTCTTTGGTCAACAACTTGGAATGTCTTACTTATAGTAAACTAGCCAAGCAAATAGAAATTGTTGCTAAATAATTTGTCCTAGATATGCCATTGGGTATTTTATAAGCGTCTTGCTTTATCTCCTGTTGGAAAATGACAGAATCCCTAGGTTACTTATGTGGCTGAAAGTGACAATTCATGGTTTTGCCCAGGTGTTCTACTCATCTTCACTGAAGTTGAGACTGTTAGAGCCATTAAAGTTACACTGCCATTGTTCAAAGTGTACTGTAATCTAGAATACAGTGCTACTGCAATATAAAGGCCATCTGGTGTTAGAGGTCCAACAAGGCTTCCAGTACAGATGGAATCCCTGACAAAATACTGAAATACAGTCGAACAACCCTCTTTGCATGAATACATTACCTCCTCACCTTCATCTAGAAGGAGAAGAGCATGCCAACAAATCTTCAAGATGCCACAATTGTCACTATCTTCAAGAAAAGAGATAAGACCAACTGCAGCAACTAACAAGGGGTCTCCTTGTTGTTCACTACCAAGAAGGTCATTGCTAAAATACTCCTCAATCTTCTCCCTCTCAATTGTTAAGAGCTTCTGCATAAATCATGATGCCATCTCAATCCATCAAGGGGCATATTGAACTTGACCTTCACAGCAAAGCAAATTGAATAAAAGGTGCAAAGAGCAGCAGCAACATTTACATTGGACTTTCTTTGACCTCCCAACACAGCTTGACTCTGTCAACCGAGAGGGATTATGGAGATCCTCCTCACATTTGGCTGCCTGAAGAAATCTGTTACTATTCTATGTAAGCTGCACAAAACATGCTAGTTGTGATCCTCTATAATGGATCCACCATAAACCTAATATGTGTGCAAACCACATATGGGATCAATAAGGAGGCAAGCAAAATTGTGTCATCACATGAGTACTATTCTTCACCTTCCTCATTATAACACTCCACCTAATATTCATGAACATTCCTGCTGGAGTAGAGTTTTTTGGTTACTGTCACTCAGCTGCATTAAGCAGGCCACTTTGACTGCCTATCCAGAAAAGTTTTCTAATCCAAGATCATTAAGCAAATAGTTACCAGGAAGGCAGAGAAAAAGCTTCAAGGTATCCTTAATTAGAAAATGCCTGTTGACTCATGATAATCTCTTGATCTAGATCACCCAAACTGGAGAATGAGTATCCAAAGAATTGCCAACTATTTTGAGCATCTCTGATAGACCTGGACTGACAGCAAACACCAATAGAGAAAGGACTACTTGAAAACCTGAGCATCCCATCCACTTCAAACATTACCTGCTCCACCTGTGGCAGGGTGTGCAGTCCAATATTGGACTGTTCAGTCACCTCAGAAGCCACAGCTCTGGAGTTGGAAGAAATTCATCCCTGGCTTCAAGTGACTGCCTGAGAGGAAGAAGACTATTCCACAGTGACAAGATCTTTGACTGCAATTTATTTAAAATAATCGATAATTTATGTTGCATATAATCATTACTCAATGATAATACTGATAGGTGGAGAAGATTCAAGAAAATATATTATATTTGTTAATTTACTAAAATCTCCAGGAGATCATTAAATAATGAATAATAAATATCCATCAATAGTTTCTATATTGAAACTTATATTGAGAAAATGAATCATACCAATGCATACCAAAGAATCATCTATTCACAAAACATAATTCGGATTCATTTACTGAGTTCATCTCTATGACACTGCCATGAGTTTATTAATATAACCTAACCATACCATTTCCAATGATAGAGTAGGCAGGGATAGATGGGTTTCCATTGGCAGATGTGTTGGGAATCAAATCACATAGACTCATAGAGTCATAGAGATATACAGCACAGAATCAGATCCTTCAGTCCACATCATCTATGCCGACCAGATATCCTCGATAAATCTAGCCCCGTTTGCCAGCATTTGGCCAATATCCCTCTAAATCCTTCCTATTCATATATCCATCCAGATGCCTGTTAAATGTTGTAATTGTACCAGCCTCCGTCCCTTCTTCTGGCAGTTCATTCTACATACGCACCACCCTCTGGATGAAAATGTTGCCCCTTAGGTCCCTTTTAATTCTTTCCCCTCTCACCTTAAACCAAGCCCTCTAGTTTGTGACTCCCCTATCCCAGGGAAAAGGCCCTGTCTATTTACCCTATCCATGCACCTCCTGATTTTATAAACAATTTAACAATTGTTGAAATCTAGACAAAGGTGTGTATTAGGGCCATGAGATCATACACAGCAAGTTGCTATGATCAGGAATGTTTGAATGATCCAATTTTAACATCTAAAAGAGGACTGGATCTTCACTTTAAAAGAAAATAATTCCAGAGCTATAGGGAAAGAGCAGGGCAGTGGGACTAACTAATTATTCTTTCAGAGAGCTAGCACAGACCTGATTGGATCAATAGCTTCCTTCTGTACTGTATCATTCTATCTTTCTCTTCCACGATTCTATGCTTGCTGAATTTTAGCAAAACAAAGCTGCAGAAAACCTGAGATGTGATCGCTTTTAAATTCTCCCAATATTCAAATTAAAACTGCTTATTAGATAACTACTTCAGTATGCAACACCCTTTTTACACTAATTCTCATTTCATCATAACAGACCTACCTTTAAGGCATAAAGATGATCCAGGAGTTTAGCTTCCGTTGGTACTGTTTCAGTGTAAGCTGTAGAAACTGAAAACAATTCCAAACAAAATTCACAGTATTCACCCGTAGAAACTGAAAGCAATTCCAAACAAAATTCACGGTATTCACCCATTGAAAAAATAAGCATCTGACAATCACTTTCATTCCAATATTTTATTAACCGCTTCACTTCTGTGCTGCTTTGACATTTCCTCTGCCCAAGATGCACAGTCAAACTGGATGAAAATGTGGTGAGCCACATATAGCAGTCATTCTAAAATTATTATGGATTGTGTTCAGACATCAATTGCCTTCTATAAGATAGACTACAGTTTGCAAAACATAAGGGTGAATTTTTCATATTTTACTGCCTCAATGCATTTTATCTGAACTAATAAAGATGTAGAGTTTTGTATTCCTTCACATTTACAGTGAAAGCAATGTTAATTTGGCAGGTTGTATTTCATGCACAGGAATTAAGATTAATCATTTATACTCAAATAAATAATTGGTATCTTAGCAAACTATGAGCTTTCCCTAGAGTATGCTAACACAGTATTCAGGCAATTAACTAGTTTTATATTAAAGTTAGCCTGTACAAATTCTTGTGTAGTTTATATAGCAATTTTCCCATCCTCACATTGTTTAAAATACTGTTGTTTAAATACTGTTTAAATTTATATTGTTTAAATACTGATTTCAACCTATTTGCATCAATTTTCAATTCAATTATTTTAAAAAGGCTTCCTTCGGTGAATGGCATGGTATTAAATGATCAACTCCATCACTGCAATTAATTTCTACTGTTGTATTTCTCCATGAAAACAGCTGAGGAAACAGCATAAACATAACCAAATGAGGAATGCAATAATCATTTGCAGCGACCAATGCTCATCAAAAATTCAAAGTCCTCACACTGTCAATAATCAAACAGTAACCCCAGTTAAACTTCAGCTACTTTTGTGCTTCTGGCCGTTGACAGTTCTGATCGAAAAATCGTTAAGACATTACTTTCTTGTATAGGCTTGAGCGAATTCTTATCACAAGTCATTGTGTTGGATCAATGATTGGCGTTGATCAGGACCATGTCCTAATTTTCTAAACAAATTATTTTCAACAACGCTAGTAAAGCATCAAATTTGATAACGTTTTCCCAGTCTTTACATGGATAAAATACCTGAATCCAAACTGACCAATCAATCCGTTGGCTCCTTTACTGTCAGGATTAATGTTAAATCTGATTTGGAATTGATATTCCAAAACAAAACTTCATGTTTAAAAATTCAAGAAGTATGTCAATTCTCTCTAATTTGGAGCGATAAAAAATATACAGCTTTTGTTTTCAGAGATGAGCTAAAAACTTACTTAATCCCGTTTCCTTGTCGGTAATTTTCTCATACAATATTACTTTGCTTGTGTTCCCACTCACCTGAACACATGGCGTAAAAACCGAGGAAGAGAAACAGCCACATCATTTCAATCCTCATTGTAGCAGCAGTAGAGCCCTCACTTTGCTATAGCCTGGAGTCTCCGAAAGTTAGGGAGGGGAGGTGGGGAGCTGGGAGCTGATGTGGTCCTTCTCTGAAGGGTTTCTGCTCGCTCAGTGTACACAGGAGGCAGGAGCTGACTTCTTTAATACCTCCAGGCTGCCTTGACGTCAAGAGAAACGCTGTCCGCCTGACTTCATTCCAAGGTGTGGGAATCACAGCACGATCATTCCAAGCAATGTTCACATTCTCTTGGAACCAAGAGCATCATTTTGAAAACAATGCGGCGATTGGACCACATGAATTGAATTCCACACTCTGTGCCACCAGTGTTCATGGTCTTTTCACAATCTTATGCAATTTGTGTCACTGTGTTCGAATCTGTTCCTGCGTTGTGAAGACCATTGATGCATTATTTATGCTATTTCGATCAAGTGTCTAATGAATGTACCTCCCCAAAAATGCCCAAAAGCCCTTGGGGAGCTTCATAAATCTGTACGTCTTTCCATTTGCCCTGTTAAGTTTCTTTTTGCAATCTTTCCATTCCCAACAGGGTGGATTGGAGTTTGCAAGTGAAAAAAACGGTGTAGCTGCCTCTTTGAGTCTCCCCTTACTCAATGTGAAAAGGAAGAAACTGCCTAATCTCAGTTTTCTGTAGGTATGGACCTAATTATTTCGAGTTTTAACTTGCATTTTATGTCTCCTATTTTTTACATTTGCAAAGAATGATCTGAACACTCTCTTGGCCCCCGCCACTTCAGACTTTTTCACCCTGCTAAACCTGTTAGCAGACAGCATCACTGAGTGCACTGGGAATATCATCACTTTTCTGGATGAGTGCAAATCCAACAACACTAAAAAAAAACTCAAAAATCAAAGCAGCTACTTCACTTGACAATGGAGCAGTGCTCCAAAACTGCGATTTCAAATAAACTTGTTGGACTATAACCTGGTGACATGTAACTTCTGACTCTGACAAAAGGTGGTAGTGAATTCCTGGTTAACACCTCAGTTTGGAGAAATGCTCTTCCAACTTGACATCAGATTATAAAGTGAGGGGAGTTAAGAAGAGAGATATTCTCAATTATAAATCCTTGAGGTGTTGAATCACAGTATAGAGCATCAGTTACATAAGCTTACAGAACAGGGAAAGAAGCTGCTGCTGAGAAGCATGGAAAACAGACTTGGAACACTGAGGACCTGATCCTCCCTGTTCTATAGGAAATGATGGAAAGTGTAATTGAAATTCTGTAACTATAACAACTGTTTTACTCAAGTTGATTAAACCATTTAAAGGGGTCAAATGCAAAAATCCAATTCAGTGTTGCCTTGACCTTCATTGCGTGAGGAAGAGGGGAATTTGTTGAGGTGCACCTAACTGGTAATAATTGGGTGCTGAAAGTTCAGACAGTATGAAAAGATTGTCAAAAGAACCTAGAATGTTTATCATGGTATGACAGAAAGTGATGAAACCCCACTGGAAGACCAGGCAAGACTTTTTGATTGGTCCTTTAATACCACATTACCTACCAGAAGCATTGTATTGAGTGAAAGCATTTTCTAAGGTATATTTTGGTAGTGTTGCTTAGTTAATACAAAACTCACCATTTTCTTTCGTTTGATGAATGATTGGCCTGTTAATTAATGTTGGAAATATGTCGATTTTACACTCCACAGCATCTTCCTATGCAATCGCAGAAGATGCAATACATGCCCATTTACCTCCTCACTATCCAAGGCCATATCCACACCTTTCAGGTGAAACAGCGAATTACCTGCACTTCACTCAATCTGTATTCCCTGCTCACTACAAGGTCAATCTCCTATACACTGGGAAGACAGAATGCAGACCGGGAGACAGCATTGCAGAACATCTGTGTTTTTATTGTAAAATGACCCAGAGGTCCGCGTTGCCTGAAACTTCAACACACCACTGTGCTCCCATGCCAATATTTCAATCTCAGGTCTGCGTTAATGCTCCCATGAGATTCAACACAGGCTCGAAGAGCAAAGTCTCATTTTCTACTTGGGAACATTAAAGCATTCAGAACTCAATATCATGTTTAATCATTTTAAAGCAAGAAAACCTCCTTTCATATCTGTTACCCACCCACACCACACCCCAGGATCAGTCATGACATTGATTGTTTCCATACAGCCATTGTATTTTCACCCACTTACAATCC
>JAHRHZ010000021.1:17099267-17239345 GCA_024137785.1 Ginglymostoma cirratum
TGATGCTGCTGGACCTGCTGTGTTCATCCAGCCCCATGCTTGTTATCTCGGATTCTCCAGCATCTGCAGTACCTTTTATCTCTGGCTTTTAATACCTCTGGATTTACCAAAATTTGTAATTCATAACCTATATCTCCCCTGACCTGCCTCCCTTAATTTCCTGGGTGCTTGTGTGTGTCTTTGGATTAACAAAACAATCCTTCCGCAATTTGGATTCTTTGTTCATAGACCTTTTCTTTGATTTCACCTTAACTGCTTTTGCTGTGGGTTTATTCCAAAAATTGGCATCCAATAACTAGGGTCCAGGGAACAACCTTTGGCCTATCTCAGTAAGAGATGGGAATGAAAAGGGAAAGGAGTGAATCCAATGATATGTTGCTGTTTGGGCTTAAGGGGGGAAAAGCAATCATAATTTAAATTTACGCCTGTTCTAATTTTGCCTATGACAATGAAAATTAGAGACTAGGTGCAGCCGAAATCTATGGAGGTGTGAGGAGTAAAATGATGCAACATGACAGTGTGAAAGGTGAGGGCTTCAACAACAGAGTGTACAAGTTCAAGCAAATGCATTCCCTTTTCCTGACCTAGTTATGCCATTGACTTGCAACTCTGTAAATTGTAAATGAATTTTTTATATTATGTGAATTGTAATATATTGGAACATAGGGAAATTGAACATGTGCCTCAGCTGCTTTGTCCTTTTGATTTTCAATTTCAGGCCCATGTTATGCATCTTTTCTTTAAATCAGATCTGAGTCAATAGCAACATGTAGCTGCTTGAATAAGATTTTATAACTGTTAAGACAAGACTT
This sequence comes from Ginglymostoma cirratum, assembly GCA_024137785.1. NCBI lineage: Eukaryota > Metazoa > Chordata > Chondrichthyes > Orectolobiformes > Ginglymostomatidae > Ginglymostoma > Ginglymostoma cirratum. Next base: position 17,100,080 of record JAHRHZ010000021.1, read on the forward strand.
GGTGGTTGGGGATTGGAGCTTTTATGGAGCCCACAACATCAAGAAGCATGACGTGTAGGGTGAGACTCAATTAGATAGGATACAAAAATTCAACTCCCTGAGATAAAGTCGGCGGCATTTTTGTGCTATGTTGAACATGATGCTGGCCTATGGAGCGTTTGTACCTGTAGTATATTTGCCAACAATGAATACTTATCAGCATGGAGCAAAAGTGAATGGGGAATGAATATCTCATGGCAGTTGGTTAACAATCATTACAAGGTGACGTGCACAAGTTAGCTTTATGCAGTTGTATTTTGGTACAGCAGTTTTCCTTGTTTAACTCTATTATGCTTTCTGCAAACACTTCTGCTAGTATTAATGTAAAACAAAGAACTGTGAATGCTGGAAATCTGCAACAAAAATAAGAACTGCGGGAGAAACTCAGCCGGTTGGCAGCATCCATGGAGACAAAGCTGCTAACGTTCTTTTATACTACTTCAGTGTATCTCTGGGAATTAAGTTAGGCCACTCTCAGAGGCTGACCCTTCTTGTCTAGCTGACAACTCTTCTTGGTGTCTAGCATTTGTAATTCATCTTTATCCTAGAATAAAGTTCTCTCATTCTCTCTTTTTACTCAATACAGCTCTCTAGTGCAGTATCTGTGTCGTCTTTTCTATACTTCGCTGTCATCCACCTTAAGTTCTATTCACTTCTGTTCTGTTCTGCTCTGTTCTGTTGATGTCAGATGAACATCATTAGTTGCATCATCATCTTTTACACATTCCATTCCCTGTCAGCTACAGCACAAGGGAGAAGAGCAGGAAAATGAAACAAAGTCATGGGACCAGCAAGAGTGAGTTATCAATGAGGGGGCTTTATGGGTTGGAACCAAGGGTATAGAAGAGAAGTGGGAGAAGTGTCTGAAGAAATCGGATGAGTGAACTGGAATAGTCTAGTGCTGTGGCTTTGGTGGGAGTCGAAAAAACATTGACTGGAATGTTCTGGTCCTGGTGGTAGGTCAGTAGTCAGGAAAGCCACTCAATTAGGTCAGGTGGTTGCATAAAGGAATTCCATTCCCTTTTGGCCTCCATCAAAATTAATGCTGAGGGTGGGGTCATTGGGAGGAGACCAAAGCTTGATCTTCCTGCCTTGCAACCATGTGAGGCCCTTAAGTCATCAATTAGACCAATTAAAGGCAGATTCCCACCTATTTCCACAATTTTCTGATCATCAAAATGGACAAAAACAGAGACAACCCGCCTGACTGGTGTGCAGGTTGTGAGTTATGGGGATGGTGCCTATATCTGCACTAATTCGTGTAGAGGTGAGTGGATTCTGGGAGTCAGCCCTTTTGACCGCCCTGTCTCGCTGTTTCTGTCAGCACCAACCTCAGAACACCAGCAACCACCTCACCCCCTGCTCCCCAGAAAGTGCTTACCTGAGACCTTGGTCCTCATCATTTTAGTTGTCCTGCTGGCAGCAGCCATGGCTTTCTCAGAGGCACTGCCAGTTGTGAAGATTGCCAGATTCAGATTGGCTGGCAGTACTCACTGAGTAGGATTTCCATCCTGGGGACTTGATATCAAAGAAAATCTCATGCTGCTTTCAAACTACTTCATTGGAGAGAAATGCAGGGAATCTTGCTCTGAGCAGTCAGTATCTTAACTTCTCAGGAAGCTATCAATACAGAATTGGAATGTTCCACTCATAGTTTCTTCCACAATAAATGAAATGCTCCTAACTTCCCTCTAATCATCAGTGCATGCCAGCCATGCCTATGCCTGTACATATAGCTCTCTGACTAAATTAATCTCAACAAATGACAATGATACACATAATGAATAAGGTGAAACTAATGTAATGTGAAATGTTCACAGGTAAAATTTAATTTTGGAAGACACCCATGTCATCTTTGTCCTCTCAAGCCTTATTTTCATGGAACGGATAAGTGAGAGAGAGAGAGAGAACAGAGATGGTTCCAGTTACTTTAGGAACAGCACCTGGTTGACAAAATCTCACTCCTCGAGTTTAAAATTCTAAGACATAAGTAAATTGTGACTTGGCATTCCTTTAAAAACACCAGTGCAAGAACAGAGACTGAAGTTGTTCTGCAGAAACGAATTGGCAGCAACATTACTGTACAGAGTTGCAATCACCGAGAGTCATAGAATCATAGAGTTGTACAGCACAGAAACAGACCCTTCGGTCCAATTTGTCCATGCTGACCAGATATTATAAAATAATCCAATCCCATTTGCCAGCATTTGGCTCATATCCCTCTAAACCCTTCCTATTCATATACCCATCCAGATGCCTTTTAAATGTTATAATTGTATCAGACTCCACTACACCCTCTGACAGCACCATTGCATACATGCACCACTGTCTGCATGAACAAGTTGCTCCTCAGATCCCTCTTAAATCTTCCTCCCATTACATTAAATCTATGCTGTCTAGTTTTGGACTCCCCCATCCTGGGGAAAAGACCTTGACTATTTGCCCGATCTGTGCCTCTCACGTTTTTATACATTTCTATAAGGTCAGCCCTCAGCCTCCAACACTCCCGTGAAAATAGCCCCAGCCTATTCAGCTTTCTCTGTAGCTCAAACCCTCCAACTCTGGAAACATCCTTGTAAATATTTTCCTTTCAAATTTCACAACATCCTTCCTGTAGCAGGGAGACCAGAAATGAATGTAGTATTCTGAAAGTGGTCTAACCAATGTCCTGTACAACTGCAACATGACCTCCCAATTCTTGTACTAAATGCATTGACCAATAAAAGCATTTATACCAAATGTCTTCAGGAACAAAAACATAAGTTGCTGGAAAAGTTCAGCAGGTTCTGAGGAAGGCTCACCAGACCGAAATGTTAACTCTGATTTTTTCTTCACAAATGCTGCCAGACCTGCTGACCTTTTTCAGCGGCTTCTGTTTTTGATCCTGATTTACATCATCCACAGTTCTTTCAGTTTTTGTTTTATACCAACCTTCACTATTCTGTCTACCTGCGACTCCATTTTCAAGGAACTATGAACCTGCACCCCGAGGTCTCTTTGTTTGGCAACAGCCCAAGGACCTTATCATTAAGTATACAAGTCCTGCTCTGATTTGCCCTACCAAAATGAAGTACCTCACATTTATCTAGATTAAATTCCATCTGTCACTTCTCAGTCCATCTGATCAAGGTCCCATTGTACTCTGAGGGAACCTTTCTCGCTGTCGACCACACCTCCAATTTGGTGTCATCTGCAAACTTACTGACCATAACTCCTACATTCTCATCCAAGTCATTTATACAAATGACAAAAAACGGTGGGAACGGTACCGATCCTTACAACACACCACTGGTCACAGGCCTCCAGTCCAAAAAGCAACCCTCTACCACCACCCTCTGTCTCCTACCTTTGAGCCAATTTTGTATCCAAATGGCTTGTTCTCCCTGTATTCCATATGATCTAAACTTGTTAACCATTGCAAAAACGTGTTTACAAAGTTTAATGCATATAGAATTTGCATCTTGAAGGGAAATTCATAATGCATGACCGATGTTCACGGAACAGAAGACAGATGGTAGTAGACAGCAATAAATGAATTACTGATGATTTGTCCTCTGTTGTTCATTCTCTCCTTATTGTTACCATTATAAGTAATTCAGCCTAGTGCCAATGGATGGCTTGCTTTTTATAATCACAAATGCTCAAATGGATACCATGTATAAATGTTATCTTATTTGCTGGCATAAAATCTCTTGCTGCTGATATTCTGCAGCTTGGTTTCAATAATTAATTTTGCATTGAAGTCTAACCTTTAATTTACACAGATATGTTGACTAGGATTTCAGTACCTCTTGCATCATTTTAAATATTGCGTTGAACTATTTAATGCTGTTGAATGAAGTTTTACTTTAATTTAACTGTCTAGAATGTTTTTTAAGTCAACATGCCAGGATTCTGGAATTGTAGCAAGATGTAAATGACATTGCACAAATATACAGGCCTTTTCTTATGATCTTTGATTTAAACTGGCTTTAAGGAACTCTGTGAGTACTGTTAGTGCGAGATATTGAATGGATGTATGCCTTGTCAAAGTATTTGCACCTGGTCATGTGATGAGAACAATTTATATGTTTATCTGCCTGCAGTAGATAAAAAAAAGGCTTCTATTCTGATTTTAGTACACCCCATCTTGTGGGAAGTTTGAGGGGAAGGTTGCTTGATAAAATAGTGAGAGTTATCATTAGGTTCAGCAGGACCCCCAAATCGCCAACCTTGCTGATTTTCTCCTATTTCGTCTCCTGCAACTACTTTGTCTCTTTGGGGCCTATGTGTGTCTTCTCCATATCCAACAAGGAAAAAAAAGCTTCACTGCTTCTGAGCAGATATCTTATGCATTTATTTCTTTTCAGATATAATTCGGTATTTGATGACAATTAAAGGGCAGAATGGATTACTATGTTTGCAATACCACTAAGTGCATCACAAATACATTTTCTGTGAAACTGGCAATACAGCAAATCATTTCCCAATACATAGGAACCATTCACAATCAAATTGGCTAACTCCCAACCACGTGCAAGTTAACAGCCATATAATCATCTTTCTGGGCGTTGGTTTATTTGAAACATTACATTTACTTGCTTACTTAGTTTTTTTTAACTTTGGATAGGGCTTAAGTTCTGAATGGATACTTAATTTTACATGTAGTATCAGCTGGGAATAGTGAAAAAAGGCACACATTTAGCATTATACTGCTTGATGTAATTTGAGATTTCAGGTTTGTGTGGATTTTTGGAAAGAATTATAATAACTCAAATAAGTTTGTAAAACTCATAAATTTTGTAATAGTTAGGAATGAGCATACATATTCTTTAAACTATCAGAGAATATAGACTAAGAGAAAACCTCAGGGGACTTGACTGATTAGATGCTGAAAGCAGGTTCTTCTGGTTTAAGAAACTGCAGACTGGGGTTAGAGTCTTGGAATGAAGAGTTGAGCATATAGGATGAAATCAAGGAGAAATATTTTTGTTAAGCGGGTCATGAAGCTTTGGAGTTCTCTACTGCAATGACTGTGGATATGGCAGTCATTCAGACATATTTAAGATTGACATTGAGAGAGATTCTTAAGGAATTGAAGTCTGAAGGAGAGTCACTGGACTTGAAACATTAATTCTATTTCCTCTCCACAAATGCTGCCAGCCCTGCTGAGTTTCTGTAACAATTCCTGTTTCTATTAAGAATTGAAGGATGTGAGAAAAGGTCAGGAAAATGAAATTGTGGTAGAACATCAGAATGATAATTGAATAGCAGATGTTATTTATTGTTGAGAATAGCACAGAGAAGAAGTTCCAAATGTATTTCAGTGAATGAATGCTGTTATGCAACATTAACAGTATTTAGACTCAAAATAATATACTTGTCTTCTTCAATAAGAGGAAGACTATGTAGAAAACGTTTTTTTCTGATGCATGAATTGAAATGATTTGTTCCCTGACTTACAGTCATCCTATATAGAAACATGAAATTAGACCATTTGGTAATCAGAATCTGCTTTTAAAAAACTTCAAATGCATGATACATCCAGAGTGAATGAATATTCATGTTTTTAAATAATCCACATGAGAATTGGATTTGGAATTGATCCCAGATGATAGTATCATGAGACTGTTTTGTTCTGACACAAATCTATTTTCTGACAAGCACATCAGAGACTCTGTATTTAACTTATTGCAAAGAATTCTGAGTGCGCAGCTTTCACATATCATATTGAACAACTTTTGGATGTATTGTGCAAACACCATTCATTCTTTAAAAACATATATTAATTAATCATTGAAATTATTGAAATTATTAGCACTGAGTTCTAACACACTGAAACAATGTTTTATTCTTCCTCTTTTTGTACAATAAAATCATAGACAGAACTTTGACATTTGCTTGGAATCATAGAATCATAGAGATGGACAGCACGGAAACAGACCCTTCAATCCAACTCATGCATGTCGACCAGATTTCCTAAATTAATCTAGTCCCACTTGCCAGCATTTGGCCCACATCCTTCTAAACTCTTTCTATTCATATACTCACCCAGATGCCTTTTAAATTTTGTAATTATACCAGCCTCTACCATTTCCTCTGGAAGTTCATTCCATGCATGCGCCACCCTTTGCATGAAAACTTTACCCTCTGAGGTCCCTTTTAAATCTTTCCCCTCACCTTAAACCTACGCCCTCTAGTTTTGGATTCCCCTACTTTGGGAAAAAGACTTTGACTATTCACCCTAACTGAGCTCGTCATGATTTTCTAAATTTCTGTAAGGTCACCCCTCAGCATCCAATGCTCCGGGGAAAATAGCCCCAGCCTGTTCAGCCTCTCCCCATAGCTCAAACCCTCCAACCTTGGCAACATCCTTTTAAGTCTTTTCTGAACCCTTTCTACTTTCACAACATCTTTCCTATAGCAGGGAGACCAGAACTGAACACAATATTCCAAAAGTGGCCTAATCAATGTCCTGTACAGCTGCAAATGAACTTCTACTACATTAAGAATTTTTTTTTTCTTTCCAAACTGCCTTATGCCTTATTTCTTACACCAGTGACAAGAATCTCGTCTGGGAGGGAATGACAGTATTTAGTTATTTGTCAATTCCCTCCAAAGCCAGGCTGGAAGCTTTACTTGCCTAATGACACTGAGGGGCTGCCTGGTTCTATTTTCATGTAGGCTGTAATATAGTGCAGATCAGCACACGTGCCTGAAAAATGGCTACTCAAATGTGCCAATTAGGAGCGTGTGCCAGTTGTATGATCCTGATTGCCTTGATTATCTAACCAAGCATTGTGGGCCTTTAAAGGACTTTCTAAGACAATTTCAAACAAAAAATGACCAAAGAAGCATTGGTTTCTTTCAGTATCCAAGTTAAATCGAAGAACCCCACCTGCTGTTTGTATTTTTTTTAAGCATTAACAGAGAATTTCCATGTTCCCCCAAGCACCTGCCTTAGCGTTGCTCGAGGATCAACATAACTCTTTGAGAAACTGCAGAAATCCCAGCCTGGTCCACAAACATTCTCTGATGCCTTTCTTACACACGTGGGCACTCATTTCAACATGCTGACTGGTTTAGCATAGAAAACGGATTATTTTCCAACCTTCCTTCAACAAACAGTAACAGTGAGACACTTACCTGTCATTTGCAGCTAAAACTTGCTGTCAACTTCATCCTCCCACTCAAAGATTACCCTGATCTCATTAAAATATTTTGATCTTGAAAGAGAATGTAAGTTTCCAAAGTAAGTTCTTTAAAATATGGGCATTAATTATGATTGCAGTGTAGGAAAGAAACAAAGTCGAGGAGTTATAGTTTGGACAACAAATGTGGCTTAATAGGAGTGGGGCACTGGCAACATCCACAGAAAATGACAGGGGCAGAGATCTGAACTACTTTCAGGTTCCTGCCTAATTAAAATTATCAGAGCAAGAGACAAACATTAAATGAGCATCCTGCTGACTGGGGAGACGGGCATTTGATGATTAGAATGGGATTTCTTAAAGCCTAGAAAGCTTTGTTCTTTGTTTCCAGGTATATTACTGAACATGTGGGGGAAATCCCCAACAGAATTCTCCCAATGTCCTGCTGAGATGGAAAATCAATGTAAACTGCGATGAAATGGCGTAAGGTTCTTTTCTTAGCCACTTGCACATTTCGCTGGGGATTCTACTGAAATTCTTCAAAATTTGTATTAACTTAGGAGAGCCCCCCATGCAAATTCCACACAAGTGTCCATTCTCAGAGCAAGATAGGCACGTACGAGAGGGCACTTTGCAATTTAAGATGGATGTTAGCTACATGTTCTGAAATAACCCAGAGTAAGACAATTTTTTAAAAAAATAAACAAATATGACAGTATTTATCTATAGCATTCTTGGCACAGGTCTGCAGCAAAATCCTGAAGCAAAATGTCTACAGGTAGTGAGCAACATAAAATTTACCTACACACAGGAATACCTTTTATTGACAGATACATGAAATGTCACTGAATAACTTTTTAATCTAATTGCATGATTTCGTCTTTTTTTTTACGATGATAAAATATTTCAGATTCATGAAACATTCATTTTAGATTTCATCCAACATTGAGTGTCTTAATTATAATTTTTGTTGTGAGAGCTGTAGGAAATCCAATGGTGACCATCAATGATCATTCAGAACTTTGATGTCAGTCTTACCTCTCATGAGCTCAAATTGCTAAAAGTGTATTTTTAAAAATACTAGCAAACTTTCCATTACATTGCTCCTGTGCATCAGAAGATTATAATAATGGCAGTGTTATGCAATATATTAATGCATATTTCGTACATGTCTCACGACATTTAGAAGATGTGTGTGAGAAACAGTGTAAGATTCTTCTCCTTTGGTTGTAGATCAATAACTGAGATGAGCTTAAATCTATAAGCACTTTCCAACAAGTATTTTCTTCCACTTTCATTGTGCTGAATTCAAACGTCATCCCAAAGTCTCACACATTGTCCTGTTTTCAAAGTAGAACTTCACCCTGTTTCCTCAGACTTCCAATATTTCTACAATACTTAGATTTTAAAAATTCAAGTTTTGCATTCTTTACTTGCCTTTTGTTGGTTGACTTTATATTCTGTTTTTATTCTCTCCAATCCTGCAGCATTGCATTGGAAATTTTTATTTCATAATCCAATAAAAGACTTCTCTGCAGTTGCTATTGAAAGCTTTTTCTTAAAAATCAATGTTGCATATAAACAGATGCATTCAGCTGCATCATAATGTTCTTTTTTCCAGAGTAGCTTTGGAATGAAAATATCATTTATGCCTTGAAATAGCCTCGGCAGCACAGATGATTTCTTCAGTATGTCTTCTCATACTTTGCAGGATGAGAGCAGTTATCTTCTTCAGAATGACAACATGAGCTAATTTCAAAGCAATTTGTGGAATCAGCCTTGTCTTTTCTCTGGTAAATGATTACCACTGTGTTTATTTTTCAGTCTTGATTTGGGATTCTAGATTTGTGAATGGTAGGTATATATTATGTACACTCCCCACATGGATATCCTTGACATTCTCTGGGTGGAATGTAGGGAATGGACTGGGTGCCTTCTTGTGGTTCAGTGGTAATGCCCCTACCCCTGGACCAGGAGGCCTGGGTTCAAGTCTCTCCAGCGGTGTGTATCTCTGAACAGGTTGATTAGAAAACTGGGTTAAATTTTTTAAAGAATTAAGGAGTGGACTGGGAGATGGGCAGACTCTTTACAATCAGGTGAGAAGGCTGGTAATCTCAAGGTTATGAGAAACCAAGGGTGGTCTTCCCCACATAGAGACCAGGAAGAGGTCCTTAAATGGTTAATGCATGGCCATCCAAGGGCTTAGGGTCTCTTACCCCTCCCTCCATAGCCACCCACCCACCACTCATACTGAGATGTAACTGACTGCCCTTGGAGAATCCACTTCATTTGGTATTTAGTTCTGTTATGGATATTCTATGGATGACTATTTTCAGTTCTGTTTGCAATCCAATCAGTGGCTATTGCTCCCTCTGTTGCTGCTGTGACTATAAAGCTGCCAGCCCAAGATTCACCATCATCTCCTGCAGGCAGATATTTGTCTTCAGAAGCGTGGAAATCCTGATAGAGGAAGGCACAATTAACAATCATTCCCATCAGGGCTCCCAGAAATATCCAGCCAGTGATTGGGACCACTACCACCACAACCATTAAATTCAGTCATCCATTCTAGTAACAACACTATTATGATTTCGTTCCCATGTTGCCCCATTTAGGGAAGACCCTCGACAACGAGTGACACTCAGGGACTTGACATGCCAAGGGTAGGGCCCTAACTGGCATCAACATCCCCTGAAGGGGAGTGGTGGTGACTGTCCTGCTCAGAGCCTCTGGTTGTAGAGTAAAGGGTTATTACTCAAATATGTAAATTGTCAGCCTGAGTCTGTAGTAATTGAAAAGATCACATGACAACAGCCTTGGAGAAAGATGATTCTGTGTAGAAACTAGTGGTGTAAACAATTGGCAGATGGTAAATAAAATGTAATCTTACCAACTGCTTCGGCTATTTGTCCCTTTCCCTAGAATATAACTTAAGACCCACAACCATGATAACAGATTGGTTATTCAGAGGCGAGCAGCTCTATTGAATGGCAGTGACACTAAAGAGGTAGTGGCTGCTACTGGTATTGCACCCACTGAGGTACAGTGTCAAAACTGAATCTCAGACCTAAGTGGTGGTTTTCATGGGTTGGACGTTGCAGAGGCAGGGATTGCGTGAGAATTGGTAATGAGGGCAGGGCTCTCAGCAGGTCCCCACTCCTTCCCAATGCTGGACTCCTCGAACAGGTACAGTGTGCCTTTTAATGAAGGGCATCTTTGGGAGATAACAAGCAACCTCCACATGCATTGGCTTGGTGTGCTTCCTGCATGGAAACTGCCTCACTGGCTGAATACTAACAACTGCAAAATCAGCCATTAATTGTTCACTTGAGGGCCTCAATTGGAGGAAGGACAGAAAAAACTTGTCAAGTTTTACAGTCAAATTAGAGAATTTATCAATGTTTTCATTTGAGTCACATTTTACCTTTTATGTAATCCAGTTTTCAGTTCCTAATCAATATAACACATAAGTTCCAGCTTCATTATGAAGATCAAATTAGGTCATTTGTTTACTAATGAAGAACTGGCATGAATACCAAAAAGATTGATGCTAATGGTGTTATAGTGAAGCTGATAAACTAGAGACAATTGAGTCATACAGCATGGAAATAGATCCTTTGCTCAAATTAGTCCATGCCAAACATGTTCCCAACTAAACTAGTCCCACTTACCCGCATTTGGCCCGTATCCCTACAAACCTTTCCTCTTCATGTACTTATCCAAATGTCTCTTAAATGTTGTAACTCTACCTGCATCCATCACTTCCTCTGGCAATTCATTCCACACACGAACCACTCTCCGTGTGAAAATGTTGCACCTCTCACCTTAAAAGTATGCCCCCTAATTTTGAACTCCCCTACCCTAGAGAAAACACCCATGCTATTCACCTTACCTATGCCCCTCGTGATTTTATAAACCTCTATAACATCAGCACTCAACCTCGAATGCTCCAGTGAAAAATGTCCCAACATTTCCAGCCTATTTTTGGAACTGAAACCTTCCATACAGGGCAACATCCTGGTAAATCTATTCTGAACCTTCTCCAAATTTCTTTCTTATAGCAGGACAACCAGAACTGCACATAATACTCCAGAAGAGGCCTCACCAATATCCTGTACAACACATATAATCTATTAATTCCAGCTGCAGATTAAAGCTGCAATTTTTTGGGAACTCTATTTCAACTACAAACTGCAAAAAAATCATAACATTACTTAAGCTATACATTTTTTAATTTTCACCCCATATGGTAAATATTAGTAGGGCAATTTTCCACTTTCAGTCAATAATTCGGTCCAAGGATAATTGAATTAAGAGTTGCTATCCACACATATTTCATAATTACACTTTTCCATTACAAAACATTGCCTTGGTATTCGTAAAAAGCTTAAACACACGTACCATCAGAATGAAGAACAGCTTCTTCCCTTCTGTATTAAACTTCTGAATGGACCTTTCAAAGTTTAAGTTTAAATGTTGATCTCACTCTTTGTGCACCTTCTCTGCAGCTGTAACATTGTATTCTTTTCTCTGTTCCATTACCCTAATGCATTTTGTATGGTATGATCTGTCTGTATTCCACACAAAACAAAACTTTTCACTGTATCTTGGGACATATGACAATAATAAATCAAATCAAATCTCATGAATACTGCTGAAAAGGGAAAAGTTGCTAAAGCCTTTTATCTTGCACTCAACAGGACAAATGCAAGAATGCCAAATTTCAAATGATCCAACAATTTATGCCATAGGGAAAATGATGCCAATTGTTTGGCATATTCATTTTGATTGATCAAGGCATTGTCATAGGGAAAATAGGGAACTATAGAATCCCCAAGGTCCTGGATAATCTGAAAAGCATTATGTTTAACCATTCATATACAATATAACAAGGTGTAGAGCTGGATGAACACAGCAGGCCGAGCAGCATCAGAAGAGCAGGAAAGCTGATGTTTTGGGTCAAGCCCCTTCTTCAGAAATGGGGGAGGGGAAGGGGATTCTGAATTAAATAGGGAGAAAGGGAGAGTCAGATAGAAGATGAATAAAGGAGAAGATAGGTGGAGAGGAGACAGACAGGTCAAAGAGGCGGGGTTGGAGCCAGTAAAGGTGAGTGTAGGTGGAGAGTTAGGGAGGGGATAGGTCAGTCCAGGGAGGACGGACAGATCAAGGAGGTGGGATGAGGTTGTTAGGTAGGAGATGGGGGTGGCGCTTGAGGTGGGGGGAGTGGAGAGGTGGGAGGAATGACAGGTTAGGGAAGCAGGGATGAGCTGGGCTGGTTTTGGGATACGGTCAGGGGAGGGGAGATTTTGAAGCTTGTGAAGTCCACATTGATACCATTGGGCTGCAGGGTTCCCAAGTGAAATATGAGATGCTGTTCCTGCAACCTTCGGGTGGCATCATTGTGGCACTGCAGGAGGCCCAGGATGGACATGTCGTCCAAGTAGTGGGAGGGGGAGTGGAAATGGTTTGCGACTTGGAAGTGCAGATGTTTGTCACGAACTGAGCATAGGTGTTCCACAAAGCAATCCTCAAGACTTTGCTTCGTTTCCCCGATGTAGAGGAGGTCACATCGGGAACAGCGGATACAGTATACCACATTAGCAGATGTGCAAGTGAACATCTATTTGGTGTGGAAGGTCTTCTTAGGGCCTGGGATGGGGTTGAGGGGGGACGTGTAGGGGCAGGTGTAGCACTTCCTGCAGTTGCAGGGAAAAGTGCCAGGTTTGGTGGGGCTGGTGGGGAGTGTGGAGCGGACAAGGGATTCACGGAGAGAGTGGTCCCTCCGGAAAGCAAATAAGGGTGGGGATGGAAAAATGTCTTTGGTAGTGGGGTCGGATTGCAGGTGGCGGAAGTGTCCGAGGATGATGCGTTGGCTCTGGAGGTTGATGGGTGGTATGTGAGGACAAGGGGGATTCTGTTTTAGTTGTTATTGCGGGGAGGGGGTGTGAGGGATGAGTTGCGGGAAATGCGAGAGACATGGTTGAGGGCGTTTTGGACCCCTGTGGAGGGGAAGTTGCGGTCCTTGAAAAACGAGGACCATTCCTTTTAACCATTCCTCTTGTTTGCAGAGGACAGGTCCATGCATGTGAACGAATGACAGTTCCAGCATGTGTAAATGAGTCTTATAACAAGCCTGACTAATTATCTTACATTGGTTCCTGAACCTAATAATAGATTCAATTGTTTACCAAGTGGTACCCAATCATCATGTATAACAGCCTATATTTTCCAGCTCCTGTTCAGTAATATTCAAGTTCGAAACTACTGAGCAACTATATATCTGCTCTTTACAAAAGTGAAGAACAGTTTTAATGACTGAGGTAACAGTAAGTTTCAGGAGGATAAACAGGGCCCAATCTCTACTACATAAATGTAGTCAGGCTGTTAACTGCCTTTAAAACAATAACGGGAGAAGCAAGGCAGGCAACTATACTGTTTAAGGCAGATCTCCATGTTTGTGCTAGGAATGCTATGTGCTGTCATCACTTAACCTCAAGATTCTACGTCAATTCAAAATGTTTACACAGAATACCAGCAGCAAAACTTCCCACATCATCATTCTTGTCTGTTCAGTTATATCCCAGACACCTTGTCCTACACAAATAGGGGTTGAAATATGGAACCTTAGCCGCCACTTACTGAATTAGGATTGCTGGAGCGTACATTAAACAATAGGAAATATAAACTTACTGTTTGATATCTCAGTACAGTTTCTTCAAAGGTTTTCTTTGATGTCAATAATCAACAGAATCAAATGTTTGAGATATCTGTGTTTATTTTTGCAGCTGTCTTCATCTGCACCCTGTTGTTATACCTCTTAATTCTTTAAAAGAAGCTATCCCCCATCTTGAAATTAAGCTACTGACTGAATTACTGGCTGTGTACATTGTCCCCTAACTCTAAATAATAGCAATCTGGAGCTGTAGCCAGCTTTCATGAAGTATTATCTCATCTGAAATGTTGTTATTGACTGGTTCCCTGCTGCAAGTGCATGTCCTTGAGTTGAGTTTCAGGTAGAAAAGCTTTACAGGAAAGCTTTCCTACATAGAAATGGTGACCACACTTCAAATATAATATAGCTGTGAGATAATAAGGCAGACATTATCCTGAGAAAATATAAATACAAGTTTTTTCTTGTCTTCTCTTTTGCTTTTGGATAAGGGATCAATAAACTCCACCTTCTGCTCCAAGGAATTATAAGGTGGATGAATCATCTCTGATGATGCAGGAGGAAGGAATGAATTTCATATTGATTCTTACTTGTAATCTTGATGAGCAGTACCATATAACCATAAGATGATCAGCACAATGGAGGTCATTTGGCCCATCCTATTTGTGCTAGCACAACTGCAATCTTAGCCTGTTCTGCAACATTGAATTGGCTTTCACATGCCACAGGGATAGCACATGAAAACCAGTGAATGGCCACCTCACTCTGTCTGTCCCTACTGCAGTGTTACCAGCGAAAATGGTGGTGCCAGAGAGCCCACACACCAATGATAATTGGTGCCAAATACCTTACCCAAAAGATTTATCTGCACAGGCCAGTGGCAGGCAGGAGGAATGCTTTCTATCAGCTGCTACTATTGTGGATAGTTCTGGTTCAACAGAGGGCTGACATGTCTGCTGGATGAGCACATATTTTATTGTCTTGAAGGAAATGTGTTGACTTGCTTGCCAATACAATCTTCGTCTCATCTAAGCAATGATCAGATTGCTTCATTTATCTTTGCCAGATTAGGTAAGAACGTTCCTATTTATAGAGTCATACAGCACAGAAACAGAACCTTCAGTCCAACTTGTCCATGCCGACCAAGTTTCCCAAACTAAACCAGTCCCACCTGCCTGTGGCCCATATCCCTCTAAACCTTTCCTATTCATGTACTTATCCAAATATCTTAAATGTTGTAACTCTATCTGCATCGACCACTTCCTCTAGCGTTCATTTCATATACAAACCACTCTGTGTGAAAAAGTTGCCCCTCAGGTCCTTTTTAATCTTTTTCCTCCCAACTTAAAAATATGCCCCTACTTTTGAACTCCCCCAACCAAGGGAAAACACCTTTGCTATTCACCTTATCTATGTCCCTCACAAGATCACCCCTCAACCTCCTGTGCTCGAGTGAAAAATGTCTTAGCCTATACAACCTATCCTTATAACTCAAACACTCCAGTCCCAGCAATATCCTAGTAAATCTTTTCTGATCTCTGTCCAATTTAATAGTATCCTTCCTATATCAGGGTGACCAGAACTGTACACAGTCCTCCAAAAGTGGCCTCACCAACATCCCATACAACCTCAATATGATGTCTCAACTCCTATACTCAATGATTTGATTCACCACTCCCACAAAGTTTGAGGAAACCTTTGATTGCTTAAATGTTAAGGATCAGTTCTGATGCCCACTGCCTGAACTGTGTGTCTCAATCCTTTTAACACTTTGTTGTGAGATCCACATTTGAATTTGTGATGAAGCCCTGCTTCTTGCAAATATTGCACATTGCTCTCACTCTGTTATCATGCACTTAAGTGGTGAAACCATGAATTAAAGTGTTATCCTTTTGTCTGATAACCCCTTCCGATTATTCTTTGGCATGAACTACAGTACTTTGAAAATTTTCTGGTGTTAACGGATGTTGTCAGCAGTTTGCACTCTTCATCCAGTGATAGTTGACAGAAGCCATTATTTGCATCTAATTTAATAAAAATTGTGCTTTTTGCTATCTCCGTTAGACTCTTGTGCATAGCCATCATTAGGTAGGTCTGCATTTCTACTGCTTGTGAGGTCAAAACAGATTATCATTCGAGTGATGACATTGAGGCAGCATTGACTACCTATAGCATCAAGGACCTATTGCAAAACTGGAGAACGTGGAACTCAGGAAGAAAACTCCACCGGTTGGAGTCTACCTGGCACAAAGAATGACTGTTGTTGTTATTGAAGGTTAATCAACTCAGCCTTAGGAGCTTTTAATACTGCAGGGGTTCCTTAAAGCACTGCCCATGACCAACCATCTTCAATGCTTTATCAATGAGTTTTCCTCCAAATCCCATAGGAAGGATATTGTGAAACTACAAATGGGTCAGGAAAGATTTACAAGGATGTTGCCAGGTTTCAAGGGTTTGAGCTACAGAGAGAGGCTGAAAAGGCAGGGGCTATTTTCCTTGGAGCACCAAGGGCTGAGAGATGACCTTACAGAGGTTTATAAAATCATGAGGGGCATGGATAGGGTAAATAGGCAAGGTCTTTTCCCTGGGGTGGGGGAGTCCAAAACTAGAGGGCATAGGTTTAAGGCGAGTGGGAAAGCTATGAAAGGGATACAAGGGGCAACTTTTTCATGCAGAAATTGGTGCCTGTATGGAATGAGCTGCCAGAGGAAATGGTGGAGGCTGGTACAATTGCAACATGTGAAAGGCATCTGGATGGGTAAATGAATAGGAAGGGTTAAGAGGGGTTTGGGCCAAATGCCGGCAAGTGGGACTAGATTTATATCGGATATCTGGTTGGCTCGGATGAGTTGGGCTGAAAGGTCTGTTTCTGTGCTGTATATCTCCATAAGTCAGGAATGGGAATGCTTGATGATTATTGCACTGTTTCAGTATCATTCACAGCTTGTCAGATATTGATGCCTTTTCTTATATTTATTCTTTCACTGGAACCTTGAGTAGATGTTAATCCAACTCCCAGAAATATGTGACAATTGCCTGAGGGCACACAACAGGTAACAATGTTTTCAGAAAGTGAAACACTTAGCATTGGTTATATATCATGTGCCTAGTGTTAAATGACATATTTAAAAATGATTAAAATGTTAAAATGATTGAAATAGAGACAACACAACAAATAAATTCAATTCTCTGAATAATTTTCAAAAGGCAGATTTCACCTTGAAATCTTATCGCACCGGACCTTAAGAACATGAAACTTAATTAAAGAATCATCTGAAAACATTTGGAAAGGAATGATATGAGGATATTGCTTTCCTTAGGTGACAGTGAGTCAAATAAGTTGATTCTGCTTCTAAACCTCTAAACACTAAGACATACAAATGATCATACTGGATATTTGCGTTTGGGAACATAAACATGTACCATCAGCATTTGTAAATTTTGAGAATTTTAACCCAAAACAGATATTTGGCATTGCTTCAAAACATTTTGCCATAATTGATTTATTTCTGGTCCGTAAGAAGCAATCTCTATCCCACAGCCATACTAATCAAGCGATTCGCATATCAACAACTTTAAACATTTCAGTGTATCATCGTTCTTAACTTTTAAGTTTTGAAATAAAGTGAAAAGAACAAAGCCTTTCAACAAAGGAAATCTGGGTGTTACCACAAAGTCAACAATGTATCTAGCAAAGGAGATTCTAAATTTTCATTAAAGATCAGTTGACATGAAATTAGTCTCCATCAGTCAGCATGAAACAGGCTTATCACCAAAAATCAGCCTATTTTACATCAGAGCTGGGTTTCTATTTTCTTCAGCTCAGTGGGTTAAAATAATGTGCTGCCATGTAAAGCAGGTTTCCAATTCACTCTGCTACTGTTGTGCATTACTTGACAAGGTCCGATTTCATCCCAGGTGTCGGTTTTATAACCCGAAAGGATTATACCTCCAAACACAGTTTTTAAGGCAGTTTCGAGTGACATTGGAAAAAGAGTTGCAACAAAACAAAAATATCTAAACTTTAACGAAGAAAGTGTTAGCATATTAATTTATACTAACGTTGCAACACTGTTTTTAGCCACCAAGTATAAGGTAGGAGAGGAATCATAAGCTCCACATGATGATAATTTTAATAATGCGTAAGAAATGTGTAATACTGTGCTACTTCTGCAAAGATTTGATCAGAAAAATTGAAATTTAAATAAGTACACATGTATTTTGAAACTATGATCTATTGGATCATACTATTATTTTTGTAAAAAACCTTTAAAATATTGTCTTACATAAATCAAAATAGAATTAAATTCCAAAAAGCCCAGGTGGATTATAGCATTGTGATTGAGTGCTTTAAAACATTCTGTGTTTTGCTGGCTCCGTTCCAAAGATGGCTTTTAACAGCCAAGGATAAAATTGAACAAATTTATCTAATCAGTATGCAAGAGTTGTGCGCATATATGTTATGCATGAATGTCTTTTTAATGTTCTAAATTTTTTTTATTCGAATACAGAGTGTAAATCTTACCCAGTGTTGACTACTCTTTTCAATATAAACCCATATGATTCATCATTGTTAATCAAGTGGGATGGAGTGGTCTAGAGATTTACTGTCTATACATTTTAACCTCTTAACGCATCATATAAAATCATATCAGGCTGAACTGAAGAGAGTTTACTTTTTCTGTTGACACTTGGCATCCTAAGTAAAATCATTTGAACTATCTGAAAGTTTTCTTTCTCTTGCAGTGAATGAAAGTCCATCACTCAAAGCTCATCAAAAGGATACGCATAAACAAAGCTCCCTTTTAGACAAGAACAACTACTTGCATTAATCCAGTACCTCTAAAGTTTAAAAAAAAGTCTGTGTTCTGGCATCAAAAAAGGTAAAAATTAGTCAAAAAAAGGAAAATATAAATGGGTAGTTATATAATTCTTGTTTTAAAAAAATGGATTTTGACGGTGAGTCTTTTAAGGGGTTAGGGTGGTGGAAAGGTAATAAGGGGCAAAATTAGACTGTCCGCAAAATGGAGGCAGGTATTCTCATGAAAACAAAGTTTTATCAAATTGTTACATTTTAAACTGCCTCATATTAGTTCAAAGTAAAATGAGACCCCCTACTAGTTCTGCCTGAATCCAACTTTGTGCTCTGAATAAATTCTGGAAGAAGTCTTGTTAAAAGTCACATGCCAAGTTTAAAACCAAAAAAATCAAAGGACAGGGCATAACAAGCATGGGGCTGGATGAACACAGCAGGTCAGGCAGCATCATAGGAGCAGGAAAACTTGACGTTTCGGGCCTAGACCCTTCATCAGAAAGGACAGGGCAGTTCGTTAAGGCAGATAGACTTAAGGGCAGAATCTTAGAGGCCTCAAAAACGTGGACTACAGTGAAAAATGTAGCATAATTACATGAAAAGTTGGATGAGGCCTTTTTCAAAGTCAGGAGCAACTCCTGCATCATCAAATGGAAGGCAGTGGCTTATTGGTACAGGCAACAATGTGGAGCTGGAGGAACACAGCAGACCGGGCAGCATCAGAGTAGTAGGAGAGTTAACGTTTTGGGTCGAGAAGTTTCACTGGACTGTTAATCCAGAAATACAGGTAATATTCTGGACACCTGGGTTTGAATTTCACCAGGGCAGATCGGTGGAATTTGAATTCAATAAATATCTGGCATTAAGAATCTAATGGCCATGAAACATTTCCAATTGTTGGAAAAGCCAATATGGTTCACTAATGCCCTGTGGGGAAGGAAACTGCTATCCTTACCTGGTCTGGCCTACATGTGACTCTAGACCCATAGCAATGTGGTTGACTCTTAACTGCCCTCCGGGGAATTAGGGATGGGCAATAAATGCTGCCCTATCCAGTGATGCCCTCATCCCATGAATGAATAAAATGAAATGAAATTCTGGGTGCCAAATGAGGGAGGGAGATTCACTAGGGAGTGGCGAGATGTTTATTAATGGGGCTTATTGCTTGTTGCCAGCCTCATTAACTGTAAATCTTACTTCATTAATATGTAGCTTCCTATTCTCCAACTTCCTGCATGGAAACTAGTTGTCAACAATTCCCAACACTAAAGTCAAACCAGGTACCTGGTAACTTCAGGTCACCATAGGCTCCTCCAGATTGCCATGTTGGACACCTGAAAATAACATTTGTGGGTACCCTCAAGGGCACTTAATGCATTGACCTTTATCTGCCAGCCAGTTAGGACTTTAGGACCTCTGTGATCCACTTACTGATTGTTTCTGCACATTAAAGCTGCACCTCAGAGCACACCAGCAACTAGCTATGATATGCTATTGCAAGGCCACATTGCACACAGGGACAGTCACTCAGCTTGGAATGTGCCAAGCTGCATCTCAGGGTTATTTGCTTGCTCTCTTAGCTTTCACTCACCTTGAGGGTACCTGGACGCTCACAGCATCCCTGCCTTGCCTTGCCTTTTTACAGTTTGTTTTCCACACTGTACTCCAGCCAAAGCTATCAGGCTGATATAATTTCTATCTAGCTTTGCAGCTTATCACAGACATAAAGACAAAATGCTCATTATGGTGGCCAGCAATCCCCTGTCATTCGAGGGAGACAGCCATTAGATTTAACGGGATGTAGTTTAAATCACATTGTTGTGGTAGATTAAGAATCCTTCGTTTCACTCTGTTCTTTGTTAAATAAAGACTTTTTATTAAATAGTTGTTTTACTCTTAATGATGAAGCCTGGTAGGGACTGCTTTTGTCATAAATTGGTCATGGTGGTGGTTTAATTGGGCTTGTTCACATTTGTGATGACTTGTGAAACAGTAGGGCTTTATTATTCAGAGATAGTAGGAACTGCCGATGCTGGAGAATCTGAGATAACAAGGTGTAGAGCTGAATGAACACAGCAGGTCAAGCAGCATCAGAGGAGCATGAAAGCTGACATTTCAGGTCTGGACCTTTCTTCAAGCTAACTGGCCTATAGTAATTTCTGAACAAAATTTCTGAAGGAGGGTCCAGACCCAAAACATCAGCTTTCCTGCTCCTCTGATGCTGCTTGGCCTGCTGTGTTCATCCAGTTCTACACCTTGTTATCTCAGGGCTTTATTATTGGTGCACGCTTCCCTGTTAAGGCATGACACTGGAAAGTTGAACAAAGGGACGCTGATAGTAACAAAATACTATGGATGCTAAATCTGAAGCAAAAAGAAGAAATATTTCAGATAGTTAGCAGGTTTGACAGTATCTGTGGAGAGAGAGAAACAGAATTCATAATTTGATTCCAATATAACTCCTTCAGAACTCAGACCTGTTGTGTGTGAGAAAAGCAGTGATGTTACGGATTTGAGAGCAGACTGCGAGTGAGAATGGACTCTGATAGATGCTATAAAAGTTCAAAGACTGATAAGTTGCCATTGGGTGCCTCACTGCTGAAATTGATTTGATTACGCTCAGGACCATTGAATGAAAACACTTTTATTGGAACTCTGGAAGACTTCCACCAGTGAAGCAACAGAAAAAAGACTGATGAAATACCAGGAAGGATTCAGGATGTTAAAAATAAGACTACATTTCTACTGAGCCTGCAATGTGGTATATGATAATGTGGTGCGATAATTAGTTAGGTAAGGAGACTAATAAGGATTTTTTTTCTCTGTAATTTACTTTTGTGGGAACTAATACACTAATTTTTAAATGATGTGTATTTTAATCTTTTTACAATAAAAGCTTTAAATCATGAAACCCTGTTGTGTGATCCTTTGTATCAGTCACTGAGAATTTAAATCTATTTAAAAGCTATTGGTCTTTATTGGGAGTGTAATGGCATGACTGTTGCACAACTGACCACTCAGAAGCACATCTAATGGCATGATTGCTGCACATTTGAATGGTTGCTGTTTGCTGCCAGTGCTAACTGCAGTTTATTGGATGCATATATCTGTTCAAGCTAATGTGTATTCCTTAAAGTTAGATTGAATCTCTGAAAGGGAGGTGCTCTGTTGGAGCAAGTGGTGGAAGACATGCAGGCAGTACATCTGACCTGTGAAACAGTGAGAGGGGCACCAAGATTTCCAGAGATGTTGCAATGAAGGTCTTATAGAGTTATACCTTTGGTGCAACTCTTCCAATGCTGACCAAGTTTCCCTTGCTGGAGAAGGTGGAAAGTACAAGAGGAGTTCTGCAGAAGGCTCTCCATACACACAGTTAGAAAACAGTGGGAGCAGAGGGCCATAGATGTCAATGCCAGGAGTCAAGACCCAAGAATCTGGATGTAGAGTTGCAAGAAGTCTAACAACCATATGAGTGGTCAAGGTCAAGAAATGCATCACTAAAATGCCACATTCTACCAACTGTACCATTAGACTCAAATACTGCTCAAATCATCACATTCCATATATACCTGTCGGTCAGATCTCTTACATAACACTCATAATTTAAACTCAGTCTCACATACATGCTAAGGGCATGCTGAGCTGTGGGACTGAAGACATCAAAGATGGGTTCCATTGCCAAGACAGCCTTCAAAATATTTGGATAAGCTTGCACAATAAATAATTTGGTGATCGTGGCAGGCCTGCTTGAAAGCCACAACACAAGCAGCAGTGGAAGCTCACACTGCTGCTACCAGTGTAAATTCATACCAGTGGTGAAATTCACACTCAGGCTGCTGTCATTGTGGCTGTTCATTTCAGTGCTCAATCATGCTTCCAATTTCCCACAGTTATCCGGCAACTTGTGAGAGGCAAGAGAGGAGATTTCAGGGGCTTCCACATTAATTTTTACATCCTCTCTGGCCACAGTTGGGGTGCTAGAGGACTGAAGGATAGTTAATGTAATAACATCATTCAAGAAAGGCAGTAGGGGTAAATCAGGAGTCTACAGGCCAGTAGCCTAACATCAGTGATAGAGAAACCATATTGCAAACAACTTTGACAACAGATGTAACCTCCACTTGGAGAGGCATGGATTAATCAAGGGCAGTCAGCGCGGTTCTGTCAGGAGATCATGTCTAACAAATTTGATTAATGCTTTTGAGAATGTGACAAGATGAATAGATAATTTAGTTGATGTAGTTTACATGAACTTTTGGGTAAGGTTTTTGACAAGGTATCACATGGTAGACTGGTTAAGAAGCTAACAGCCCATGGGATCCAAGGCAATTCAACAAACTATATCTAAAATTGTCTTACTGGCAGGAAGTAGACAGAAATAATTGAAGGATGTTTTTGTGACTGTAAGCTTGTGTCTGATGGTGCACCATAGGGTTCGATGCTGGACCCCTTGCTGTTTGTTGTGTACATTATTAGTGATCCAGACATAATTGTAGAAATATGATCGGTAAGTTCACAGATGGCACAAAAATTGGTGGTGTGGTACACAGTGAGGGGGATAGCTTTACACTACAGATGACATAGATGGGTGGGTTAGATGGGATGAACAATAGCAAATGAAATTTAATCCTGAAAAGTCCAAGGTGAACAACAATGTACAAAACTATTTTAATATATTAATTGAAAGTTTATTTCAAGATTAAATCACCATCTGGAATAGGACTTGATAATTATAAAGGAAAGTATTTTGTATTCAAATGCAATCAAGTGTAGCAGATTGCAAATTAAGCTTGTTCTTTCGTTCTAATAATTTCTGATATTTTCAAAATGATTCTTAATGGTCCACTAAATAAATCCAGTTGTGTTAGTCCTATTTGTGTGTGACATTGTGTGCTACTATTAAAGAGGGATTTTTGGATGGATTGCTAAGCCTGGAACAATTTAATGTTGACTGTGAGTCAGTGGCAAGCACTATCATCTAAAATTGCAGTTATGATCAAAATTGAATCAAAATTCAGTCATAATGATACAGTACCTAAAACTCGGAAAGTGTCAAGTTAGTTGAAAGAGAAAAGGATACTAATGTTATTCCACAACGAAACAAATGATTTATTTATTATGTTGTGCCTTTGCTTACATTTTCATTATTCCTCTATGACAGGTCTGGCCATCAAGGCACTGTATTAATTTAGATGCCAGTGAGTCTGGTCTGGTGGATATTTTTATGTATAAATTAAAAGCAAAGACAGGTTTTAATCTCAACCAAGTAATCTTAAGATGGTCAAATAATTCCAACATGTCTGAAAAGGTTATTATTTTTCTTTTTGATATGCTGACTGGTTTCATCACTGATTCAGTCAACAGGACCGCATTCCAGAATAATACTATTCTAATTCTATACATAATTCACTTTGAAACAAAACATTATCAGAGATACAAAAAGGACATTTAAATTTGATGGTTGTATTGAACTTACTATTAACTCCAGGGAAACAAAAGAGAAAATGTGACATTTAAGCATCTGCTGGTGGAATTGAAGAGAGAGAAATCAGAAGGTGTAAGCTTAAGACATAGAATACACATTGGAACTCTATTGAAAATTATTATTCGAACAATATTTAATATATTCACGGTTACAAATGTACATTTAATCTTTAAAAACTCTGCGAGTTCAGCAGCTAAAAATTGTGTAAGAATTATGTTGCTCTGCAAATATTTTTCTTTGTAATAAAGCAAAACAAATTTGGTACTTCAGTTTGGAACCTGATTAAAAACTCAAGACTCTGTGGCCTCGAATTACAAACAGCGAAATAAGATT
Organism: Ginglymostoma cirratum; assembly: GCA_024137785.1. NCBI lineage: Eukaryota > Metazoa > Chordata > Chondrichthyes > Orectolobiformes > Ginglymostomatidae > Ginglymostoma > Ginglymostoma cirratum. Next base: position 17,124,550 of record JAHRHZ010000021.1, read on the forward strand.
GCAGGTTACTTTAGGTTCTCAAACAATCTGGTTGAAATTCATTTTCAGGTGGATTAATAATCAGACTTCTGATCTAAATTATACTGTATAATGCTTATAACATGAAAGCGCTATATTCAAAGACTTTTTCCATGATGGCAGTGGTTTATATCATAAGACAATAGTTTATGCTTTGGTGCTTGTGTTAAGTATTGTCTGGAATGGCTCAGGAGCTCCTCATTGGAATACTGAAGAAGATGGCAGTGGGCTAATGTGTACAATTTGTTGGCCTCTGTTTTCTTTAGGCCTGTTTCTTGATCAGTTGAGCTTTTTGTTTCTGCTTGCCTCTTCTGATGCCCTTCAAAATCATCTGCTTCCAGAGTTCCCAACTGGCAGTGACTGTCTCTCAGTTATCAGCTAATACTTTCATTTCTCACTTGGAAGTGTCATTGTAGCAGAGTTTTAGGTACCCAGGAGGTTGTGTCCCAGAGGCCAGTTCATTATACAACAGGTTTTCAACCATCATTATTCTAATAAGCACGGCTGCATGAGCCAATACAGACATTGTTGACTTCACAATGTGTGTACGCTAAATTGGTGACCTTGTCCTGCCAAGATGTGCCAAGAATATATCTGAAATAGTGAAGGTGGAAACTGTTCAGCCTCCATCTCCTGCCTCTAGTCTAGAACCACCACTGTAGAAAAGTTCGCTAAGGATGCAAGTTTGGTGGACATGCAGTTTGTGTTTCCTCAGTCAGCGTGCTGTTGTTCTACACCTACTCAACTTGGACATAACAAGTTGAAAGTTTTTGTTATGTGTGTGTTGATCTCAGCATCAAGAGACAGATTGTTGGTGATTGTGCAGCCTAGATATGTGAAGTTATCAAACACCTCCAACTTCATGTTGTCGATGCTGATCCATGTCAATATGGCACATTCTGGACTATGACACTTGGATTCTTAATGCTGACCGTCAAACCAATCTCCATACGTGTGTGGCAGAGTCTTGCCTCTAAAGATGTTTCTCCAATACCGAATACTAGTCTGACATAGTCAGCAGACAGTGGCTCTCCAATGAGAACTTGACACACCTTTATCTTGGATCTTAGGCAAGTAAGATCACAGCTTTCCGTCAGTTCTGGTATGTAAATCGACACCCTCTGTAGATAACTTGAATACTTCCAAGAAACAGGTATTTACATACAAATGGGTGTGCCTGTTTTTCACTACACAGGAGACGGTAATTAAATATTATTTTAAAAACTGGCCCCTTTTGGAGAAGCCTTGCACCCCAACCTTCCTCAGTAACTCTGGATCTTTCTGCCAATCTTTATGCTTCCCTTAGCCTTCATACACATGCACTTGGCTCCTTGGTGAAACAACCAAACAACTCTGTGTTGCACATGTGGCAAATGCTTTCTACTTTTGCCTCCTGGCTCACACAAGTCTATCTCAATTATTTTGTGGACCCCTGAAAAATGTCTGCAGATCCAGAATTGGAAGTGACACCCTTGGTGAACTGAGTATGATAGCATGAGATCTCCGGGGGCAGATGAAAGTTTGGAATTCGCAACAGTTACAAAGCCTTCTTAATGGAGCTCAGCAACAGAAATGGACACATTAAAATAACAAAAATGGTCAGCACACCACAACACTAAGTAGAAATGAAGAAGAAAGATGCCCTGAGAGATTCAATGAGCTCTGTGGGGTCAATTTCACAAGAGTACGATGTTAATTTCATTCTGGTGCCAACTGACATTCAGGAATATGGAAATCATCGAACAGACTTAACAATCATTCAGCTTTTAAAAAATTCTCAGAAATAACAAGCTAAGAAGTTAAAAAAAACACCAATTCTGATTCATTTCTAATCATTTTACAAGACAGTGAAATAAAGATTGGGAATTCACATGAGACTAATATAGGAACTCAAATATCATGAACAAACTTGAATCTATTGCTGTCATAGACCAATTCCGCCTGCAGCAATTTTTAAGCTTGCAAATTTTTCTATCAGAATAAAATCCAATTTGCAGTGAACAATCTGATATTAGAAATCTTCACTGAAATATACTTTGTGGATTTTTTTTACTTAAATCATTTTTGCCTTAAAAGTTATATGTTGAACTGAATGTGAATTGTATTAGTTAACTGCAAAGCATCACATCACCATTTGGTCTAAGTAGGACACATTTCGCGTGATAGGTACAAATTTGAGAATGTGTGTGTGTGTGGGATTTCATGCTTCAGGCAATTATGTGGTTCCCTAACTAAATTAGAACACCATTCAAATTATCCAATGGTTAAAGGGAGATTTCTTTAACTATCCAATTGACATTGTTTTTATCCCTCCAGGGATGGCAAAATGTATTTTATACATTTTATACTTTCATGTTACCACTTGCACAACAGAGTAAATTTTCAACCAAATATTATGATACTTTAATTAAAATGCTCGGGTACGGCTGTGGGATTCCAGACACTGTAATGAAATGAGCAGTTACTTCTGCATTTTTAAAAAATTAGATATATTCCTCACATTCAGCATCATCGACCACTCTAGCGAACAAGTCCCATTCTCTATGATGTGGAGAATCTATTGAGTATGCCTCAACTTGTCCAATATCCAGGCAAAGGTGTTGAATCACATGTCAAGCAGAGGAACTTCATCGTCGTAATCTAAATTATTAGACATGACATTTTCATCCAAGGAGTTACCTAATTTTGAATAATGAGAAAGACGAACAATTTTGGCAATAAGGCATGCATGAAAATTACTGAATATTAAACAAAAATAATTAGCAACATCAAAGACAAACAGTAAATTGCAAACTTTCATTGCTCCTAGAAATATTAAAAGCAATAAAGTCAGTGCATCTCTTTAGCTTGAAGGCATTGCTTGGCTTTGGAAAAGAACATCTGGTATGACAAAGGCTGATATCTCACTCACTCTGGGTGTTGAATGAACTTGTAAGTATCCTTTTATCCCATTGTGTTCTGAAGAAGGATCACTGGACTTGAAATGTTAACTCTACCTTCTCACCATGGATACTGCCAGGCCTGCTGGGCTTCTCCAGAAATTTCTGTTTTTATTTCAGATTTCCTGAATCTACATTTCTGTTTTATCATCCTTTTGTTAAATCTACTCTGGTAAGAAATCTGGCACTGCCAACCCTAGCAATACAGTCTTCCAAGCAAGGAATTCATCCAAGATCTTCCTTTGTTACTGCATTGATCTTCCTGTAGTCTATGTAGCATTTGGATGAACCATCAGGTTTAGGTGCTAATCCAGCTGGGAAACTCAAGTTGCTTTGACTGGATTCAATTAGGTGGTTTTTAAATATATATTGGATTTCTGTTTCATTTTGTGATTTCATGCGGGCCTGTTTCTCTAGACCTAAGCAGTAAGGATGCAGCTTTATCTGAGAGAATTATTCTATGTCTGTATCATTTATTGGTAGAGTTGTACACCCTGATTTGTCCTTTTAAATGTGATAAATAACCTTCTTCGGTTTGTTCATTCTTCAGCCACTAAATATGAAAGTATGGTGTCTTATCTTCCAGACAGTTCAGTGTCAACTAACTGGATAATAGGTGGTTCAGTTTTGCAATTAACTCATCTTCCTTTTGTGTCGTCCTTGGTATATCTTCAGCTTCCACTGTCTTTATGCCCCTGAGGCATCTGGACTTGCCATCCTCCTCCCAAACACTATAAAATGCTTCAACATGTTGACGTGACAAAACCAATTGCTTTTCTGGTCATCCAGGATGTTAATTAGATAATTTACCAATACTTTTACTCTGCTATGTGGAACATTGAATCATGCTATCAATTGTTCACCTTGTGAAGGCAGTGATAATAATGCCTCAACTGCGGTTGAAATATTTAGGATTTGGCATGGTTGTAAGTCCTTTCGTTTCATGGTTGTTTGCAATGCTTTAAAATGTTCTTAGGCTATGTTGCAGGCTCGTATGAGATGTTCCCAAAACACAGCTAGATAGTTTAACATTAAAGAATTGTCCTTAAATCCTAAAAAAAACTTGATTAGTTTCAGAAGTCCCCTTATCTCATGACCGTAAACGAATTAAAAAAACTAAAACTGGTAGACTCACTTGGTGAATAAATTCTGTTGGTCAAACAAAGAAATTTAAGTCCTTTGTCCCAGTCGTGAGGAATATTCATGACAGTATGACCAATCATCATTTTGAGAGTTGGATAGTATGTTTCTGAAGTTTCTTATGTCTATTGGTGGTCAGCTGAAGACTAACTGTGTTATATCCATAACTTCGTAAAAAGTTTTAGGCGTGAATTTGGAACCCTGGTCTGACTAGACCAACACTTTGAATGAAGAACTGGACTAACTTCTCTCACACTAATTTAACAGTGAGAGTACGACCTCTGGAAATTGAACAGCATATCCTTAATTGTAACGTTATATTGGTTTCCAGCTTTAAATCTGGTAAGGTTCCACACAATCTATTAACACCCTACTAATAGTTTCTCAAAAAAAGTGAGTTAAAGGTGGCCATTTGATTGCATGATGTAATTTTCTCACAATCTCACACTACCACTATAAAGGTATGGTTATAAACTCACTGCAAGGACCATTTGCTAAAGCTCTGGCATTCGTATCATCTCTGGAAGAGAAATTATTCTTTTTCTCAGCAAAAGAATTTGAGTGGCTCTTGTATCTTTAAAAGTATGACTATAGGTGTACTTGCCTCATTTAACAACAATTCCCTATAACTTCCAGGTGGCTTGCTTACTTTCCCTGCATTCTCAACAGTATTTATACCTGCTCTCCCAACTGCAGTCAGGGCAACTAGATCTGTTAGAGTCTAATCAGGGGTCCTTTCTCTGCATGGGTCTTGTATACCTTGATAAATTTTTCAGAAATCATGACAAAGATGTCCCAGAGATGGAAACTAAACAATTCCACTCCTGGGCGAATGTCTGTGTGGGGTTTGCATATTCTCCCTGTGTCCGCATGGGTTTCCTTTAAGTGCTCTGGTTTCCTCCCACAGTTCAAAGATGTGCAGGCTAGGTAGATTGGCCATACTAAATTGCTCATAGTGTCCAGGGGTGTGTAGATTAGGTGGGTTTTAAGGGGTTGGATCTGGGCGGGATGCTCCGAGGGTCGGTGTGTACTTGTTGGGCTGAAGTGCCTGTTTCCACACTGTTGGGATTCTATCAAAAAAATGTCCTTGTTGGCTTTACCCTTTCAAGCCTCCACTTTTATGTTATGATCGAGGCTGAAGAAATGCCCTGCTCCTCTAGTCCTACCAATATGAAGGCCACAACATAAAATTAAAATGGTTTTTGCAGTTAGTATAATGGCAATGTAAATACCTTATCTATATCAAGTTTTAGGCAATAATATCTATCAACCGCATTTCTGAATAAACAGTGATTGGTGCATTTTCAAAAAAATTGTACTCAATAAAGATGCAATAACTAGTTAACACACATTGAATGATGTAAATGTAACATAAATGCTTACAGCTTTAGATATTCCCAAACACAAACATTTATACACTCATTTTTCAAGATAGAGGAAACAACAACAGATATAGAAATTGGCTTTCTGGGGAAAAAAAACACTTTGGTCAATGGGTCATTCTTGATTCTAAATGGATAAAGCTTAAGATATTTAAAAGTCTATTGCTCAGATGTTCTGGCATCTGTGGTCAAATCACTAATCTTGCGTGGCTCTCTCTTAAGTCATTGAGACACAGTTTTTACAGGAACTACAATCTTGTGTTTCTTGAATCATTCTTGCAAAAGGACAAATCGGTTTTACTCTGACCTCAAGCAATGTTTTCTTTTCAAATATGACAGTGATCAGCTATGCAGCTGGTTCTTGACATGTTTTCCTCCATCTCAGCTTGGTCTAAGTAGGTTTTCTTCCAGTTCAGCTGGTTTCTAGCAGGCAGTTCTTGAATTCAATCAGGTAAAGCAGAGCCAGATAAATCTATCCAAGTCAGTCACTGTTATTAACAGCCCCTGCAGAGTCTATGGTAAAGCCATTATCACAAGCCAGAGGAAGATTGTTAAAGCAAAGATTCCAACATCGACAGTGAACTTTCAATATCCTCTTTTAAAGAAACAACTTCAAGTATTCCACAAAATTTGAAAAAAGCATATTTTCCCTAATCCTTCAAAACCTAAGTCCTCCAAGCAATATTAAAAGTATAGCATCTTCACGTTAATACCTAGGACAATAAGCAGATTGAGTGCTTGGTAATGAGGTGCAACTCCTATGTCTTTTCATAATCTGTAAAAGAACACTGTATTGAAAAACACATATAGACATGGATACAGATTGAGCCTGTACAATATCATGAACCATTTAGATTGGAGTTTGTGATTCTCTTGAGGTTAGGGATCTCGAAGGGGGAGCCACGACCATTTCAAATGGAGGTCTTGGAATGGTAAAGAGCTGGATTAATTTATTCTACCGGGTTACCTGGCAGATAGGTCCCAGCAAGAGGAGAAATTCCTCTATGGATTGTGACAATTCCAGCTGATGTTACTAACAGACAATTCAGATCCCAGGCAAATCTAACTTGAGATTTTTAAAAATTTAATGTGGTGTTTTTGCAATGAAACATAAACATGCAATGTTACATTTTTGGTTTCAAAATAAAACAGAATGTTATGACAGAAACAAAACTAAGATAAAATAGAACAAACTGAGCTATTTACATAAAACACAACTTAATGTGTCAAAATACATGGCAAAACATAATCCCATCAATCACAACACAATCACTTTGTAATACTTACATACTAGAGGATTTCTGTCTGTATCACATCCATAGGTTTAACTTAACTGTTCCTTTCAATTCACTGTTTTGACAGCTTGATGGCCTCTTCCTTTATAATTCACATAACTGTGCTCAAATCTACTTAGCTCCAAATAACCCCTTCAGGGATCTAACCAAACACTTCTGCTCTGGAATTTTCAAACTAAAATGTTTATGGTGAAGTTACCTATTTCCTAACTGCTCTGAGCTAGCTCGGTTCTTCAGGAGAAATTGTTTTTACATCTGACCCCTGCTTCTGAGAACTGCCTAAAGGCTTTTCAATTTCCAGACTTTCCTAAGCTAAAATCAAACCTTGATTATTCAAAACCAAAAGCAAACTAATGCTTTTCAATGTTCGCTCTCCAATCATTAAATTCTGACAATACAAGCTCATATTATCTGCCCCAGTTCCCTGATCTCTGGCACATACCAGTTTAAACTTACGGTCCCAGGAAGCTTGGCAATTTTTTTTTTTATTTTTTTCATACAGACAGAACAAAATCCACATGCTACTAGTTCAAAATCACATACTGTACATCACAGAACCAAATGAAATTGTCCTCCATGCTGCTGCCAGAAGGGAATTTATGCATTTGAAATGCATCTGAAGCATGCATTTTAATGCATTGCTGATGGAGGAGCAGAATGCTGATTATTGGTGATGACTGGGGGAAGAGACTTCCTTCAATCAAAAAAGATCAACACAATTCTGAGAGGCAACTGCACACTTCATCCCTCTGAGATCCTTTCTTGTGTGTACTGCATTCTGATTACAACTGGCTTCTCCTGATTTAAAAGACCTACAGTCCTTCATTCAATGCCTTTGTTATTAAATTGATTTACTTGTCTGGGTCTTTTATGAAGCAGTGGAAGGTTTTCATATGTTCCTAAAGCTAACACTTTGTGAAAAAAACTGCAATTCGTCAAGTTGAAACCTTCTCAGAAATCAGCAGACAGCAAAATTGTTGATACCATTTTAATTCCAGCATCTGTTTTTCAGGAAAGATCAGACTGAACTTTCATGTGCATTATCATAACTGTGGACCAGAACCCCAAACTACATAAGGGCATATTGGAATTTTGAACAAGACAATTTAAGAAAATAAGCCACACTTGAAAGGGTCCCAGACGGGGATGATAAAATAGGTAGATAAACATGCCAGGGACCTAATATTTCTGCTAGGACACTGTTCCTACCAATACCAGGTGAACCCTTAAAAGTCTCCTATAGAAACCAAGAAACTCAGGGAAGTGAACTATCCAATTGAGTTCCCAGGTTAGGAGAGAAAGCAAAGGCTATGGCAACATGATAAAGCAGTACCACCACTGAGAAGGCGACAAGCAGGTAACAGGTTTGTCCCATTGCCACCAACCTAAAGGACAAGGGTAGCAGTGGGAGCGACTTTGAGGGAGACGAGGTGAGGCTCACATTGAATCCCCTAATACCCAGCTCACCAATGCAGAAATACTATCAGACGGAGATTCTTTATTCACTCATTTGGGTGCAGAACAGTGAACAGACTTGAAAAGGCTGCTCACTGCATTAAAAGGCTTATGGTGTACAAGCCAGGCTGTACCTCCCTAACTCTACATAGTGTGGGTGTGGGAATGGCTCCTTCCCTAAGACACTGTCCCAATTGTGTTGGTCTAGAAAGGCTTGCCCAGGTTTGATAGGAAGTTAACTACATGTTGGACCACCAATCAACAGAGCCTCGCAGCAGCTGCTGGAGCTCCCAGTTATGTTTGTCCCCTCGCTGGACAGCTCCAAAAGGCTCTTTAATGACTACCAGATTCAATGCAGTGACCAGAGCTGACTCCTACTTGACACCTGGGCTAGAAATTTGCAAAACTTAGGTATGCAAAGCAGCCTATACTATTGAGGTAGATTTACTCAAGAGATTCTGGTAGGTTTCCTTGACTGTCTGTTATGCCAGTGGTGTGTTGTGCTTTTTTTTTTCTCCACATCACCCAGCCTCTGTTCATATGCTGATAAATCAAATAGTGGCAGAGTTATTTAAGTGTGGAGTGTACCTAGACAACTCCCCAGTGTACAGTGAAACTTGGGAAATGCACTTAGAACAACTGGAAGCTCTCTTCCATGTAATACAGACAGCTGACCTAGTGGTCTGTCTTACAAAGAGTGAGTTCAATAAGATTTCAAGTGATCTATCTAGAACACATGTTTGTTCAAGGATGAATACTTACCAGGGCTGCAAAGGTATAGACAATAGTACAGTTTCCCATTCCCACATCAAAACATGAAATCATGAGTTTCTTGGGAACATGGGGGCTCTCTCAAAAATAGGTCCACAACTTCAACACAGTAGCCACGTGACCCTGACAAATAAAAGCAAAGGATGTGTTGTCTGAGAAATGCTAGACAGCTTTTGAAAAGTTGCAGGCATTTATCTAGTGAGCCTACGCTTGCAGTTTCAAACTTTAGCCAAGCGATCAGAATACTCATCGATGTGAGTGACTTTAAGGTAAGGGTGTTCTCCTTCAGCAAAATAAAGCTGGAATATAGAGACCAGTCAGTTAAATCAGCATCAGAGATGGTACTCCCTATTACAAATTACATAACAGGCTCCCTCAGCTTATTACTAACTTTCAAACACATTGAGTTATGGGTTCACAATGGGAACTGAAAGATCAGAGTCTGAACTGACCACAGCCAGTGGAATGTGTTTCAGGCTCAGAATGCCAGGTTTTTTCCATTGGGATATGTTCCTTTGACTATATCACCTGAAAAATCACCATGTTTCCCGAAAGTCAAATGTAATTCCAGACATCTGTTCAGAACTTAAAGAGACCAAGTCAGAAGTCAAAAGATGATATCAGCTGAGGCTATGAGAATGTAGGTATGCATTTGTTGCTTTATATATTAAAGTCTTTTTCTCCATTAGTGATGAAGTGAGAATGGATTTTGCTTCATTCTTTGAGCAGGAGAAGTGTCATGATGATGGATCAGAACCCGAATTACTTAGGGATGCATTGAATTCTGGACAGGATGTATTTTGTTTTAAACAAAGGCTGCAAGCCAGGCCTGACTGATAATATAACTTCTAAGAATGGAATTTACTTACTGCTGAAGGATTCCCTGTGTGAGCCCATGTCACGATACGCCTTGTGAGATGTCAAGGAAGCTTCAAAGAGACAGACTTCAAAAGGCAGAGTGGGCAAGATAATCTAATTACCTCCATTCAGTGGGAAAATATCTCTTATGGATTCCAGACTATAGACATGTAGCAAAAGACATGTTTGTGTTTCACCCTTCAAGGAATTTACAAAAAGAAGTGTTCAAAACCAATTCAAACCCTTGGTCTGTGTGTGTCAGTGGGCTCTTGAGCTGGGGTGCAAGGAAGGTCAAAATGGGAAAGCAGCAATTAGGCATTCCTGCACTGCAGGTGAAGAGAAAATACACAATATCGCTGAGTACTGGAAACTAGTCACCATCAAAACGTGAACACGATGAAAGAATTTCAGCTAATCTGCCAAGTCAAGAATCAAAAATAACTGCTCAATTGCTAACATCAACGTATCATCCAAAGTAACATCCACAACGTTCCATTATCTACTCTTCATGGACAAACCAGAGGCTATATATTTAAATTTATATTGCATACATTTAAATTTTTGCCTTTTTTGGTTCACTTCTCATTCTAGCATATATGTGTTGCAACATTATTTATTCTCATGTTTTGTAACTAATAAACTCATTTTTTTACTTGACTCAAGAAAGCCTGGTTAAATTGGCTCCTTTTAAAAGATAAAATCATTTAAGTTGGGGACAAAAGTAACCAGAAGAGAACCTTATAGATACTAACCTTGTTTTGACCAAGGGTGGTGGCTGAATGAAGAAAGGGAGCCAATCATTTCTCCTCACCCAGAAACATAAAAATTTGGGTTATCCATCTGGAACAGTAAAATATTGGAGCCAGGGACTGCTTACGCCTAGCGTTTTGCTGGCATCCTTTTTTTTGGCAGGATGTTTAAGATCTATATCTGCATAATCCCATCCATTCCGTGGCTTTAGAACAATGGACAGACATGTCTCACTCCTTTGTTCAGCTATTTAAGGCTCACTTCCACATTTGAATTTTACAGCATCATTGTGTCCTGTATTTTGTCAATGTCATTTCCTCATCTACTATATCTATACTCACTTTGGTTGGTACGTCTGGGTTGCTAGAGGGTGAGGCTCAATGTGATTAGGCACTCAACAATAGTGTGTCAATTCTCGCCTGATTACACATCTCTGAAGAACCTTAGGATATTTTGCAATGTTAATGGCGGTATATAAATGTAAATTGTTGTTATTAATAGGCATTTATTCTCATGACTTCAGAGACTGGCAGAGTAAATCCTACACCTCTGTGCCCAGCTACCAGGTCAGAGTCAAAGCCAATCATTGCCATTGCTTCCTGTTCACCTGGTGTTAATTCTGGGATTTTTACATTCTCTACTCCTGATGCTGTGCTGTTTTCTTCTCTTGTTTTGGGTATGCTTAGACTTAATTGACACTGCAGTCTCTAGATCCTGCAATCACAGACAATGAGAATTCATGCAATGCCTGGCATGTGAATCTTCAATTTGTTAACATGCATTGTGAGACAATTAACATGTGTGCTGTCTCAGGACTTTGCTCCTGGGAAAAAGGATATGATATTATGTGATATCCTAAGAATACTGATTGACCATCATTCCTTTTAAAAATATCCACTTTCTCCTCATTTCATCTTGCTTTAGCTTTGATATACAAAAGTATTCTCTTTTATTTCCACCTCTATTGGATACTTAAGAAAGTGCATTATGATTTTATGAAGCAATTTTACTTCACGTATTTTGTGGGATTGCTAATAAATTAAGGGAATCTTCACACACATATTTTGGAGTTATTGCAAACTAGTTCTAAGACTGGAGATTCATATGCATGCTGGATGAATCCATAGAGTGTTTTAACCATACAATGCCTACAATTGGGGTGCATTGTCAAACCTAGGCTTTTATTTTGCCAGGTGTGTGAAGGAAAGGATCAGTGCAGTTTGGTTTGGCTGGAAGCTGTTCAGTAGAGACTACATTGGCATTCAATTTACTGCCGAATGTTGGTCACTTTAATTAGGTTCGGTATTCCTAGTCGCTGGTGAATGGGTTATAACTCTGGAAGGAGGCCAGGGCAGGGGCGCGGGGCAGTTTGTGTTGAGGAATCTTCCCTCTTATTTTGGGAGCTGGGGATATTTGAGTCCTATTATACGCATTGTAATCTCCTAGCAAAACTTTTTTTAAAATTTATTGATTTATGGGATGTGGGCATCCATCATTCATTGCCCGTCCCTAGTCGCCCTTGAGAAGGTGGTGATGAGCTGCCTTCTTGAACTGCTGCAGTCCTCCTGCTGTGGGTTGACCTACAATGCCACCCACTAGGGAGGGAATTCCAGGATTTTGACACAGGAGATGAAATAGTCCAGGTTTTGAAATACCTGGGCTGGTACCTCGATATAATGAAAATGAGGATTCTTCTTTCCCTCTCCCGACCCTGTGTTCCCGGCCCAGGCCATGTATCCTTCAGACGGTAACCCCAGCTATGAACGTTATGAGTTTCAGCACTCCGGAGTAATGTGGTATCAACAATTCTGCTTCCGATGGCCCCAATCCTCTTCCCCTTTACCTTACCTCTACTAACCAGAGCCCTGGTCTCAGGTGAGATGTACTTGGCAGCTGGCCGGTAATCAAGCTTTTGGCTGTACATATCAGCACCAAGTCTGCGGCGGTTCTTAGCCAAAAGGTGCGCACAGAGATACTCCAGTAGGGGCCACTAGAGTGAGACCGAGAAAACAAATACACTGCTACCAACTCTCCTTTCAATTTGGTTACCAACAACAAACACACAAGATTCACTTTCGACACGTTGACTTTCACTGGCAACAAGAGTTTTTAAAATACGCGGAATTCCCATACATACAAATCCAAAGTGAGCAATTTACACACGCAGATTATGGAGGAGTTTAGATTATAGAACTGCAATGAAGTGCAGTATAATGCGGTTAAAAACAAGTCTTCAAACATTCCAGAGGTATTGGTAAATGTTGGCTTCTCATCTTTAAATCGGAATGCGAGTTTAATGTCCTTTAAACGGACAGGTTTTTTTTTGTATGTAGTCAATATTTGCCTTCGCAACGGATGTTTCCTGAATCGATAACACGATTTTAAATGATACTGCTTTCCTGTTGGGCTGTGAAGATTTCTGGTCAAAACGTCAGTGTTGTTTTTGAAACAGGTGGGAGGCTTTTAGCCGTGGCATTGGGCCAAACCATTTACTCGGCATCTCCGGCATTCAGAAGGTCACAATTAATGAGTAAACCATCGGTGCAATGGAACTTTTTTTATTTGTAAGAGATTTTTCGGGAATGTCGGTTACAGAAGTGAAGCCCTCTCCGTTGAAAGGAGTAACTAAAGTTAGCCGAAATTAACAGGGTAAGATTATCGTGTGCACTGACGGTCAATTTATGTATTTGTAAGGGTATAGAGGAGGAGATATGTCATTTGTACTTAATGAGATGGGTAGCAATGGGGCACCTTTATGTATTTGTTTTAACAGAATCAGAGTTTCATCCGTCTGCATTGAAACAAGTTATAAAATGTAGCGTAAAATAAGACTTCAGTCTAACTTGCTGTTATTCTAGAGAAAGTGTCAACAACGCTTTTTATGGTGAATAACAGAGACTTTTCTACAGATTCTTGCTCGACCTCTTGTAACAGTTTGAACCTGCATCTCTGATCCTGAGGTAGAGACAGTATCACGGCGCCACAAGACCTTTGGAGAGACTGCAGCTAATCTCTACTTTTTACAATGATGTGAATTTGGTTTGATTAAAAAGAGTACATGAACTCAGAAAATGCTGGCAAAGTAACCGTGCGCACTTTATAATAAAAGAAAACGCAATTTAGCGATACGTAAATTCATACGCCACGAGTTCTGAATCACCAGAACTCACTGGACAATTTGCACAGCCTCGTCGGAACTGAACGAATGACCACCTCCCGCCCCGCGGCCTTATACAGTGAGTCACCAAATTTGTTGGATTTGTGTTGTCAATAGAAATTTAATTTCAGTCATTTAGGCCTCATAATTAATATCAAAGAATGGTATGATTTATGGTCCGGGCAGGTCAACCAGACTGGAGTAAATAATGAGGCTGTGGAGAGTTAATCGCACAAGTAGTAACTTGTTCCCCGAGGCATTTACTTAGGGTTTCTTTTGAAGGGTGTAGTGTTATTTCTGACTTTTCTGTTTTTGTTTCGTTCATTATCTGTTGATAATTCAACACTAATTCACTCTATTTCCCTTCCCTGTTCTTCATCTATCTACCCGTCTTCAAATTTCATCGAGGCCATAGACCATTACACCTAACATTAAGGAGCATCTTGATACGCAGTTAATGTTAAATAGGATAAGCATAAAAAAACATCTAAATCATGCTGTCGGTCACTGGAGTGATATCTGAACCATGATTTCAAGGGCTTTTGTCGCAATGTGTGCATTGTTACAAAGTTAGAGAAGTGAAGGAACTCACTGACTGCTTTCTCATTAGAGAGAGACTACTGGTGGTAGTTTAACCTGAGGGGAGAGGTTGAGAAGGAGACTCCTTCTTTGTGATCTGATTTGATTTGATTTGATTTGATTTATTGTAGTCGTGTGTACCAAAGTACAGTGAAAAGCTTTCTTTGCAGGCAGTACAGGCAGATCATAGTAAGCAAGGACATGCAGAGCGTAGGATGCTTTAGACAGAGTGAGGAATACAGATTATACTGCACAGGAGGTGCTTGAAGCAGGATCATCATCAACAAGATCAACATTACTTGAAAAAGAAACTGAGAGAACTGCGGATGCTGTGAATCAGGAATAAAAACAGGAGTTGCTGGAAAAGTTCAGCAGGTCTGGCAGCATCTGTGAAGAAAAAAATCAGAGTTAATGTTTCAGGTCCAGTGACCCTTCCTCAGAACAGTTCTCGGGATGAAATGTTAATTCTGATATTTTTCTTCACAGCTGCTGCCAGGCCCACTGAGCTTTTCCAGCAACTTCTGTTTTTGTTCAACATAATTTGATCTTAGAGAGTTCCTTCATCAGTCTAATAATGGCAGGGAAGAAGCTATTCTTGAACCTGTTGCTGCATGTGTTCAAGCTTCTGTATCATCTGCCTCACAGAAGTGGTCGTAGGAGAGCATTACTGGGGAGGGAGGGGTCTTTGATGATGTTAGCAGCCTTTCTCTGCCAATGACAAATGTAAATGGAGTCCATGGATAGAAGGTTGGCTTCCATGATGGTCTGGGCTGTGCACAGAACTACAAGTTTCTTAGGGTTCTGGGCACAGCAGTTGCCATACCAGTCTGTTATGCACCCAGATAGTATACTTTCTATGAGCATCTGTAAAAGTCAATGAGGGTTCTTATGGGCATGCCAAATTTTCTGTCACCTGAGGAAGAAGAGATGTTGTGCCTCAGCTGGTTTAGGAATTGAACCTACTCTGTTGGTTTACATTCAGCAATTACTTTTGCAAAAGAACATTGCTGCATGAAAGATGTAATTACCAATATGCCTTTCATGCAGCAACATTTTGTGAAAAGAAAATGCTGAATGTAAAATAAGTTTGGTAATGCCCAGAAGCCAGCTAAGAAATAGACAAGTCGGGACAATAAAATGTCCATGTGTTTTCTCTATCAACAAAAAGGTAAACATGTATGTTTTATTCTAGAATAAGCAAAAAATCCATGTATGGACTTGTAAAAAAACTAACCATTGTTACGTGTTCTTGTAAAATAATGGCTTGTCTTTGCTGATCAAAAGCCTCGGTTAATACTTGCTTTTCCTTTCAACACACATCTGGCCAATAAATATTTGCACAGTTTAAAGTATGTTTGACCTGCAACTTGAAGTATTGTGGAGCGAAATAAATAGCCATTGAGACATCTAATACATTCAGCTCTATACAGTGTTCTTAGGTGGAAACTATGGCTCAGTGCTGGCATGCGTGCTTCTCTGTAAGAAGGCTCTAAATTTAAGCTGTGCTGTACACATTACAGCACAGATTATAAGGCTGATGCTTCGGTACATTACTGAAAGAATATTGCACTGTTAGAGGTGTAATTTTTCCAGTGAGATAGTCGGTCAAGATTTGTGTTCTGAAGGGAACACAGTATTAACCTGACACTATTATGAAGAAAAGCAGCATAATTCTTTCAAATTCCTGACCAATATTTATTACTCAACCAGCAGCAGTAAAACAGATCCTCTGCTAATTACCATTTATGTGATGCCATTCGACACAGTTGGCATCTGTACTTATTATGTTTTGGCAATGACTGCAACTCAAAAATATTTAATTACATGTATACCTGTTTTAACATCCTGAGGTTGTGGAAAATACTATACAATTGCAAGCTTAGTTATTTTAAACCCAATATCTGGTTACTGCAATCAGTATAATGATTTATAATTCTGACCTGTTCTGTTTTCCTTTTATTTTTGTTTTGGTCTGTCCGATTAAAGAAGCTGATCTGCTTCCTTTCAGTTAACCAGCTACTCTGCTTTTAAGTGTGTGGGCTTGCTGCTTAATGTTTTTATTTTAGATTTTCAGCATCATTGCATGTATTTCTTTTTATATCTGCATTTTTTGTCATATTTACTAACTTTTGGGATTGATGGGCATTTGGTAGTAATGATTAGAAATATGGCTAAAAGATAGGAATCACAGGGTTGGTATGGATGGTCATTTCTCAGATTGGAGACTAGTTAACAGTGAGTGTTCCACAGGGATCGGTATTGCAACTCTTGCTTTTTCTACAAACGGTTTGGAGATGAGTGCTGAGAGCAAAATCTCTAAATTTGCAAATGAAACTAAGGTAGGGAGAGTAGTGAATTGTGAAGATGATGCTGAGTGACCTCAGAGGACCATGTTGGCCAAATGGGCCGATGAATTTCAATGCAGAGAAATGTGAAGTAATGCATATTGATAGAAGAAACACAGAGAGGCAATACAGACTTAATAGTATGACCTTGAGGGGAGTACCAGTGCAAGAGTGACCTCACAGTTCATGTGTATGATGCTCTGAAGGTGGCCAGGCATGTTGAAACAATTGTTAAGAAGGCTTATAGGATCCTTGGGTTTATAAACAAAGGCATAGAATAGAAAAGCAAGGAAGTGTTACTGCATCTCCACAAAGCACTGGTCATAATATATTTGGAGTATTGTGTTCAGTTCTGGACACTTTTATTTAAGGAAGGATGTTAAAACCCTGGAGAGAATTCAAAAGCGATTTACTGGAATGAGGGATATTGGATGCAAGGAAAAATAAGAGAAATTGGGCTTATTCTCCTTGGAGCAGAGAAATTGAGGTGACCTGAATTCAAGTGTTCAAAATCGTGCACAATTTTGACAGGGTAATGAAAGATATTTTGCTTCTATAAATAGTATGTGAGTAACTAAGGGTCATAATTTCAAGACTGTCAGCAAGAGAGCTAGGAGTGACATGAGGAGAAACTTCTGCTCTCAGAGAATTGTTAGAACATAGAACAGTACAGCACAATTTCAGCGGCGGGCATGGTGAGTGCACGAGCCAGGGGGCAGCCAGGAAGGTAAGGTTCCCGGATAAAAAAACTTGCCTCGTGAGTCAGCGGCCTTCTTAATTTCATCGGCGGGAGTTGTGAGCGTGTGAGCCAGGGGGCAGCTGGGAAGTGAACTAATATATTCTGCCTATCAACATAAAAACCAAAAGAACTGCGGATGCTTTAAATCAGGAACAAAAACAAAGTTGTTGGAAAAGCTCAGCAGGTCTGGCAGCATCCGTGGAGGAGAAAACAGAGTTAATGTTTCAGATCCAGTGACCCTTCCTCAGAACTATCAACATCTTTTCTCCACCAGCACCCTATACCCACCACCGCTACTCCCCCCCCAAATATACCATAAATACTGCCTCCCTTCACACTTCACTTCAGCTCTGATGAAGAGTCATCTAGACTCAAAATGTTAGCCTGCTTTCTCTCCATGGATGCTGTCTGACCCACTGTGATCTCCAGCATTTGTTGTTTTTAGTTTTAGAGTAACATTCTTGATTTTGTACTCTATCTTCATGTTTTTCCACCAAAATATAACACCTCGCACTTTAGCACGTTGAACTTCATCAGCCACCTACTTATTCACCCATTCCATCTGCAATCAATGTCCTTTTGATGTTCTACACCATTCTCCACACAGTTTACAACACTTCTAAATTATTTTTCATAGAGTCCTACAGCATGGAGACAAGCCCTTTGGCCCAAACTGGTCCATGCCGACCAAAATGTCCATCCACGCTGACCCCATTTCCCTGCACTTGGCCCACATGCTTCTAAATCTTTCCTATCCATGCATAGTTTCAAATGCCTTTTAGATGTTGTTAATGTACCCACCTCAACCACTTCTGCTGGTGTACCACCCTCTGTGTTAAAAAAAACAAAGTTGTCTCTCAGGTTCCCACATGTTCTTTCCCCTCTTACGTTAAACTAAATGCTGTCTAGTCCTTGATTCCCCAACGCTGGGAAAAAGACTGAGTGCATTTGCTCTATCAATGCCTCTCATAACCTTATACACTTCTATAAGATACCCCCTCAGTTTCCTATGCTCTGAAGAAAAAAGTCCTAGCTTGTCCAACCTCTCCTTATAATTCAGTCTCTTGAGTCCTGAAAACATCATTGTGAATTTCTTCTGCACTCTTTCCAGTTTAATAACATCCTTCCTATAGCAAGGTGACCAAAGCTGAACACAATACTCCAAGTGCAGCCTCACCAATGCCCTGTACAACTGCAACACAACTTCCCAACTTCTATACTCAATGCCCTGACTAATGAAGGCTAGTGTGCCAAAAGCCTTCTTCACTGCCCTGTCTACCTGTGACTCAGAGAACCGTGCACCTGAACTCCAAGGTCTTTCTGTTCCACGACACTCCTTAAGGCCCTACCATTCACCATGAAACTGCTACTTTGATTTGACTTTCCAAAATGTAACACCTCACATGTATCTATTTTAAACTCCATTTGCCATTTCTTGGCCCACTTCCCCAGCTGATCAAGATCTTGGTGCAATTTCTGATAACTTTCCTCGCTGTTCACAATACCACCCATTTTAGTGTCATCTACAAACTTACTAATCATGCCATGTACGTTCTCATCCAAATAATTGATATAAATAACAAACAGCAATGGGCCTAGCACAGACCCCTGAGACACACCACTAGTCACAGGGCTCCAGTCCAACAAGCATCCTTCCACTATTACTCTCTGCTTCCTACCATCAGGCCAATTGTGTATCCGATTTTCCAGCTTTCTCTGGATTCCATGTGATTTAACCTTCCAAAGCAGCCTACCATGTAGAACCTTATCAAAGGCCTGACTGAAATCCATAGAGACTCCATCTACCACCCTGCCCTCATCAACCTTCCTGGTCACCTCAACAGATTTGTGAGGCATGATCTCCCATGCATGAAGCCATGCTGACTACTCCTAATCAAACCCTGTCTTTCCAAGTGCATGTATTTCTTATCCCTCAGTATGTTCTCAAGTAACTTCTCTACCACAGGTGTTAGGTCTATACTCCCAGCTTTTTCTTTACTAGTACTACTATCCCTTCTTGAATAAGGGCACAACCTTCGCTACCCTCCAGTCCTCCGGGACCTCACCCATGGCTAACAATGATGCAAATATATCACCCAGGGCCCCCGCAATTTCTTCTGTAGCCTCTTGCAGGGTTCTTGGATATATCTGATCGGGACCAGGAGATTTATCCACCTTCATACATTCTAATACTTCTAACACCTCCTCTACTGTGATATGGACTGTCCCTAAGATATCACCACTAACTTCCCCAAGTTTCGAAGTCATCTTGTCTTTCTTCATGGCAAACACGGAGCAGAAATATTCATTGAGGACCTCACCCATCTCCTATGGTTCCACACATACATGTCCACTTTGGTCTTCGAAGGGTACTATTCCCTCTCCAGTTATTCTTTTTCCTTTAATATCCTTAAAGATTCTCTTTGGATTCACCCTGATCTTCTCGGCCTAAGCTATCTCATGCCCCCTTTTCGCCCTCCTGATTTTCTTCTTCAATAAACTCCTGTATCCCCTATAGACCTCCAGGTGTTCCCTTGATGCCAGCTGCCTATACCTGAGCCATGCCTCCTTTTTTTCTGGTCAAAGCCTCAATATCTCTTGTCATCCAGGGTTCCCTACTCCTGCCAACCTTGCCCTTCACCATCACAGGATGATATAGACCTTGAACTCTGGCTATCTCACTTTTAAAAGCCTCCCACTTGCTAGAGGTCCCTTTGCCTGCAAACAAACTACTCCAATCAATCCCTGCAAACTTCTGTCTAATTCCATCTAAATTCACCATGCCCCAGTTTAGAACTTGAACCTGTGGACCAGTTTTGTCCTTCTCCATAACGGTTTTAAAATTAACAGAACAACAGAACAGAACAATGAAAAGTGCTCCCCCTCTGTCACTTCAGTCATCTGTTCTGCCCTATTTCCCAAGAGTAGGACGAGTTTTGCCCCTTCCCAAGTTGGACTTTCTATATAGAACGTAAGAACATAAGAACTAGGAGCAGGAGTAGGCTATTTGGCCCCTCGAGCCTGCCCCGCCATTTAATAAGATCATGGCTGATCTTTTTGAGACTTAGCTCCACTTTCCCGTCCACTCACCATAACCCTTAATCCCTTTACTGTTCAAAAGTTTATCGAGCCTTGCGTTAAAAACATTCAGTGAGGTAGCTTCAACCGCTTCACCGGGCAGGGAATTCCACATATTCACAACCCTTTGGATGAAGAAGTTCCTCCTGACCTCAGTCCTACATCTGCTTCCCTTTATTTTGAGGCGATGCCCTCTAGTCCTAGTTTCACCTGCTAGCAGGAACAACCTCCCTGCCTCCACCTTATCTATTCCCTTCATAATCTTATATGTTTCTATAAGATCTCCCCTCATTCTTCTGAATTCCAATGAGTATAATCCCAGTCTACTCAGTGTCTCCTCATAATCCAACCCTCTCAACTCTGGAATCAACCGAGTGAATCTCCTCTGCACCCCCTCCAGTGCTAGTATATCCCTTCTCAAGTAAGGAGACCAAAACTGCACACAGTACTCCAGGTGTGGCCTCAACAGGACTCTATACAGCTGCAGCATAGCCTCCCTGTTTTGAAACTCCATCCCTCCAGCAATGGCAGACAAAATTCCATTTGTCTTTTTAATCACTTGCTGCATCTGCAATCCTACTTCTAGCGATCCATGCACGAGGACACCCAAGCCCTCGGCACAGCAGCGTGCTGCAGTTTTTTACCATTTAAAACATAGTCCATTTTGCTGTTATTCCTACCAAAATGGATGACCTCACACTTATCAACATTGTACTTCATCTGCCAGACCTTTGCCTACTCACTTAGACTATCTATATCCCTCTGCTGACTTTCAGTGTCTTCTGCACATTTTGCTCTACCACTCACCTTAGTGTCATCTGCAAATTTTGACACACCACACTTAGTCCCCAACTCCAAATCATCTATGTAAATTGTAAACAATTGTGGTCCCAACACTGATCCCTGAGGCACACCACTAGCCATTGACTGCCAACCAGAAAAACACCCACTTATCCCTACTCTTTGCTTTCTACTGGTTAACCAATCCTCTATCCATGCCAATACATTACCTGTAATACCATGAACTTTATCCTTTGTAGCAGCCTTTGGTGTGGCACCTTGTCAAATGCCTTCTGGAAATCCAGATACACCACATCCACAGGTTCCCCATTGTCCACCATGCAAGTAATGTCCTCAAAGGATTCCTCCAAATTAGTTAAACATGACCTACTCTTCATGAACCCATGCTGGGTATTTCCAATGGGACAATTTATATCCAGATGTCTTGCTATTTCTTCCTTAATGATAGACTCAAGCATTTTCCCCACTACCAAAGTTGAGCTAACTGGCCTATAATTACCTGCTTTTTGTCTACTTCCTTTTTTAAACAGTGGTGTCACATTGGCTGTTTTCCAATCTGCAGGAACCGGCCCAGAGTCCAGTGAATTTTGGTAAATAATTACTAGTGCATTTGCTATGTCCCCCATCACCTCTTTTAGTACCCTGGGATGCATTTCATCAGGGCCAGGAGACTTGTCTACCTTTAGCCCCATTAGCTTATCCAGCACTGCCTCCTTAGTGATAATGATAGTTTCTAGGTCCTTGCCTGCTATAACCTTCTTGCCATTAGTTTTCGGCATGTTATTTGTGTCTTCCACTGTGAAGACCGACACGAAATAACTGTTTAATGTCTCGGCTATTTCCTCATTCCCAGTTATTAAATTGGCCTTCTCATCCTCTAAAGGACCAATGTTTACCTTTGCTACTCTTTTACGATTTACATATTTATAGAAACTTTTGCTGCCTGTTTTTATATTCTGAGCTAGTTTACTCTCATAATCTATCTTACTTTTCTTTATAACGTTTTTTGTGGCTTTCTGTTGGCCTTTAAAGATTTCCCAGTCTACTAGTTTCCCACTAATCTTTGCTTTTTTGTATGTGTTTTTTTTCAATCTGATACTTTCCTTTATTTCCTTAGACATCCATGGCTGGCTCTCTCTTTTGCTACAGTTCTTCCTTATCACTGGAATATACTTCTGCTGAGCACTGTGAAAAATCGTTTTGAAAGTCCTCCACTGTTCCTCAATTGACCCACCATAAAGTTTTTGCTCCCACTGCTGCTTGAGGAAACTTTCCTGAACACATTTAGCGAATTCCACCCCATCTAAGTCCTTAACACTGTGGCGGTCCCAGTCTGTGTTAGGAAAATTAAAATTCCCCCACTATGATAACCCTATTTCGCCTGTAAGTCTCCCCAGTCTCCCTGCATTTTGTTCCTCTAATTCCCGTTGACTATTTTGGGGCCTATATTGACAACCCTAATAACGTCACCAGCCCCTTCTCATTTCTTAGCTCCACCCACAAAGCCTCACTGAAGGATCCCTCAGTTATTTCATCTCTGACTACTGCTGTGATATTCCCCTTGATCAAAAATACAACTCCCCCTCCCTCTTTCCTCCACCTCTGTCCCACCGAAAGCACCTGTACCCTGGCACGTTAAGCTGTCAGTCCTGTCCCTCCCTGAGCCATTTTTAATCATCCGCAAGACTTTGAAATTGTCTCTTGCACTCCAAGATCTAGATCATTAGCAGGTTCAGGAACAGCTTCGTCTTGGCCATTATTAGACTAATGGATGGACTCTCTAGCCTCAAATTATGCTGATCTTGCTAACGTTGATCTCACCGAGTGCACCCCCTGTGCAATGTAACCTGTATGCCTCTGTCTAAGTCTTTCTGATCTGTACATCCTTGCGTACTATAATCTGCCTGTACTGCTCGTAAACAAAACTTTTCACTGTACTTCAGCATACATGACAATAAATCAGTCAATTGAAAATTGGGAAATGTAAGGGCCCCGATACTGACTGCAGGGGAACCCTACTATGAAGTTTTCTGCAGCCTGCAACATAGTCATTAAACATTACACTGTTTTGCAAAACAATCATTTCTTTTTATTCCACTGCTAACTTCAGCCTGTTGTGCAGCACTGTACCAAATGCCTTTTGGAAATCTACATACACGACATGAACAGCATTATTCAGATCAACCCTGTCTGTTCCCCCCGTTCAAATAACTCCAGCAAGTTAGTTGAATATGATTTTCCACTTGGAAATGCATGCTGGCACTTCGTAATTAACCCATTTGTTTCTCCACGTGATTACTAATTTTATCCCGTTTATTGAAATATCATTGTTTCTACAAGTATCCCCATTATCAAAGAGTGGTGGGCGTGTGGAATGCGCTGCCGGCAGTGGTAGTGGAGTCAGATACTTTAGAGACTTTTAAACGACTCTTGGATAGGCACATGGAGAATAGTAAAATTTAGGGTATGCAGGGTAGATTGATCTTAGTAGGATAATAGGTCGGCACAACATCGTGGGCCGAAGGGCCTGTACTGTGCTGTACTGTTCTATGTTCTATAAGCTGACTGGTCTGTATTGTTGACTTCTTTTCTTTACAAACCTTGTTTTGAGCAAGGGTGTAATATTTGCAATTCTCCAGTCCACTGGCATTGTCACTTTGTCCGGAAAAGACAGAAGATTATGGTTAGTGCCTCTGCAACTTTCACTCTCACTTCCTTCAAAATCCTTGGATGCATCTTATATGGTTCTGGTCCCTTGTCACCTCTTAAATTCTAACAGCTTACGTGAAACCTCTTTTTTTAATTGTGAGCCCTTCCCGTGGCTGTGTTTTGTCCTATCACCATGATCTTGGTAATGCCTGCTTCCTTGGTTAAGACCGGAGCAAAATAAACAAAATAATTTAATACTTCATCCACATCCCTTCCCTTTGTGTAAGTCTCGTTTTTAGTCCCTAATCTGCCCTATTCCTCCTTTTAATACCCTTTTACTATGTTTCTACAATGCAACAGTTTGAGATTCCCTTTATATTATTTGCCAGTCTTGTTCATATTTCCTCTTTGCTTCACTTATTTGCTTTTTCATTTCCATTCTGAAAATTTTGTCCTGAGTTTGGTTCTCAATTGTATTTTCTAACCTATCATAAACACACATTTTCATCATTTTTGTCTGAACTAAAATAAAAATTGCTGGAGAAACTCAGCAGATCTGGCAGCATCTGTGGAGAGAAAGTAGAGTGAACATTTCGGGTCCAGTGACCCTTCTTCAGAATTGAAACAGTTTTTCTAGCAACTAGGAGATAGTTGGGATTCCAAATCCGGCAGACATTCACCTGTATGTTTTCTAACCTGGTCTATTGCATCCATTGCTCCCGATGTGGTTTTCTCTACATCGGAGAGACCAAGCGCAGACTCGGTGACCGATTTGCAGAGCATCTGCATTCTGTACGCTCCAATCAACACCACCTTCAGGTTGCCAGCCATTTCATCTCCCCCTCCCACTCCCTTGGCGACATATCAATCCTGGGCCTCCTCCACTGTCAAAATGAGGCATGTAAACTGGAGGAACAACACCTTATATTCCGCTTCGGGAGCTTACAGCCCAATAGCCTCAACGTAGAGTTCACTAGCTTCAAAATCTCCCCACACCCGGCCTCATCCCGTTTCCAGCCCTCCTTCTCATCCCCGCCTCCTTGACCTGACACAGCCTATCCATCTTCCTTCTCATCTATCTGCTCCACCCTTCCCACTGACCAATCTCTACTACCCCCTACCTGAATCCACCTATCACCATTTCATCTACCTTACCCCCCAGCCCCAACCCCCTATTTATTTCTGAGCTTCCTTCCCCTTCTCTTTCCCCTTCCCAGTCCTGATGAGAGGTCCAAATCTGAAACATTGACTTTCTTGCTCCTCCGATGCTGTGTTCCTCCAGCTTCACGTTTTGTCGGCATAGTTTTTCCAACAATTTCTGTACGTTTCACATTTCCAGCATCCACAGATTTTTTAATTAATTGTTTCAGAGTAGCTTATTGTTCAGCTACTGTCTTTCCACCAATCTTTGTTGCTTGTCTATCTGGTTCAGCTGTGTTCTTGCCCCATGGAAGTTGGCTGTCCCCCAGTTAATTATTTTTATGCTGGATTGTCTGTTATCCTTTCCCACTGTAATTGTAAACTCTATAATAGATACAATGATGACTGTCCCCTGCTTGTTCCTCCATGGACTCTTGACCGACTTGCCCCACCTCATTTTCAATGGCCAGTTGTAGCAGTGCCTCCCTTTTGTTGAACTGGACACATACTGCTGTAGGAAACTTTACTGAACATAACATCAGAATGCTTATCCCTCTCTGTCCTTAGAACTAGGACTTTCTTAGTCATTTTCAAGTAATTTAAAGTCCCCCATTATAACTATTCCATAATGCTGGTACTTCACTGTAATTTCCCTACAGATTTATTTGTTTACATCCTTCTAGTAGTTTGTTGAATACACCCAATAACGTAATTGCACCCTTCTTATTCCTTAGCTTTAGCTTAATTGTTTATTTCCTTGAACCTTCTCAAACATACTTTATTCCTCTAGCAATACAACATTCTCCTGAAATATGCCACCCACCACTGTTTCTTCCACCTCTATCTTTCCCGAACAACCTGTAACCGGAACAAATTAATACCCAGTCCTGCCCTGCCTTCACCTAACTCTATTATTGCCACAACACCATAATTCCACATGAAATCTGTGCCTGTAACTCACCAGTTTTATTTATTATACTCTGTGTAGGAAATACACATACACTCATATATACTTAGGTTGCAGGTTCAATTCCAGCTC
The DNA here is from genome assembly GCA_024137785.1 of Ginglymostoma cirratum. NCBI lineage: Eukaryota > Metazoa > Chordata > Chondrichthyes > Orectolobiformes > Ginglymostomatidae > Ginglymostoma > Ginglymostoma cirratum. The sequence continues at coordinate 17,150,685 of JAHRHZ010000021.1, forward strand.
GAAGGAGTTCCCACCTTCCTTGGGGTGGCACAGTGGCTCACTGGTTAGCACTGCTGCCTCACAGTGCCAGGAGCCTGGGTTCGATTTCCCCCCTCGAGCAACTGTTTGTGTGGAATTTGCACATTCTCCCCGTGTTTGCTCTGGGTGCTCTGGTTTCTTTCCACAGTCCAAAGATGTGCAGGCTAGGTGGATTAGCCATGCTATATTGCCCATAGTGTTCAAGGATGTGTGGGTCTGGATGCGATTCTCTGAGGGTAGGTGTGGACTTGTTGGGCCAAAGGGCCTATTTCCACACTGTAGGGATTCTATGATTTTACGAAAACAGTGTAATCTTGATTTAGAATGTTTTAAATTTCCCCAATCAGTTACTCCTAAGCCAGCAATCTGTTCTCTATGCTTGTGCTATTTGAATGTTCCAGTAATTTTTGCACCTAGTTTTACTCATTCATTCTTTCCTGGTTCCCAAATTCCTGCAGAGTTAAAGTCTACCCAACAGCACTAGCAAAGTGCCTGACAAGGAACTTGACCTCTGTCCTGTTCAAGTGCAGCCCATTGGCTTGTGCATTTGCTGTCTTCCCCAGAGTTAGGCCCAGTGCCCCAGAAATTTGAAGCCCTCCCTCTTACCCCATCTTTCCAACCACTAATTCATCTGTCTTATCCTCCGATTTCTCTACTCACTTACACGTGGTGCTGGAGTATTTCACAGATTACTGCTTTTGAGGTGCTGCTTGCTAATTTTCTACACAGCTCTCTAAATTCTTATTGCAGGACCACATCTCACGACCTCCATATGTTATTGATATCAATGCAGACTGTGACCTCTGGTTGATCTCTCTAGCTCCAGAAGAATGTGCAATTCTGTGACATTCTTGACCCTGGCACCAAGGAGGCAACATATCATCCTTGAGTTACTTTTGTGAATGCAGAAGTGCTTGTGTATTCCCCTAACTAATGAATCACCTGTCACCACCGCTCTTTTACTCTCTTCTTCCTTCCCTTCTGGCTTACGTGTAGTGCCATGGGCCTGGCACTTGTTACATTCTTCTGAGGAACTATCAACTTCATTAATATCCAGAACAGAAAACTGATTCTCAAATGGGACCTCAGGGGATTCCTGCACTATATTTCTTGTTCTGCTGGACTCTGTGACGGTCACCAATTATCTGCCTGCATGCCCCGAACCTGCAGTGCCACTCCCTCTCTGAATGGGTTATCCATGCAACTCTCAGTCTCATGGATGCATCACAATGATTCCAGCTACTCTCAAGTTCTGAAACTCAGCTCACGTTTCTGCAGCCAGTGACACTTCCTGCACTTTCATTAGGAAGGAAATCAAGGGTTTCAGGATAAGACAGGAAAGTGGAGGTTAGGTTTATCAAATTGGCCATGATCCCATTGAATGATATAGTAGACTCAATTACTAAATGGTTTACTTCTGCCCCTCGAACTTGTGGTCTGTCTTGTGATCATCTAGGTCATGTGAAGTGTCCACTATTCCCCAGATGTCATAAGGTTGGCTCTCAGCATGGCTGAGCTGCTCTGCTACTATTTAAGCTTACTTTAGTATTTTAGAATATAAACAGAAGATTAGAGACAGGTGACCTTACAGGTTTCCATTGATGTCACTCTGATATTTTCTCTTATCAAACTCAACCCCCTCATGCAAATTTTCACGGTATGGTCTCCTGGAGATTAACAAAAAGAGAAGAAAAGCCAAAGAAAAATATCACCTCCCTCCTTTTTTCACTGAATTCCTTTACTCACTCAGCTTTCAGTGATTCCATTGTGAGCACAAGAGTTACAGTCATATCTCTGGTCTGTGTTTCCCTCAGGACCAGCTCTTTGCTGCAAATGTGGGATTACAGACCTTCCCTGTCACAACCTGGAAAATAAATCAGTTGGCGAAGTTGTGTTCTCACAGATCAATACCTGCATTTGTTTCGCAAATGATATTTTATCTTTAGTTATTCCAGATGCCAAAATTCTGCGATTAAGATGATCAAGACTCAAATCAATATGCAATATGAAACAATAAAGGTTCATATTAATAGACATGAATGATTTATTTGCCATGGATTAGTTCCAGATTCTGCATTTGTTTTTTGTGGCCAAACTGCCTCAATGTAATTTCATGCTGTGAATAAAAGTGTGAAGCAGTCTCTTATCCAAGTTAAAGCTGGATGGGCATGAAGCCAAAACTACTTCGTGTTGATACAAAGTATAAGATACTTTTAGTGTTCTATTGAGTTTCATATTGTTCCACCTTTTTTACTGTATTCTCAGACTTACTACCCTAGAGTCGAAAGGACACCTAGCAAGTTTGGAATTACACTTGCAGCTGGCGCTCCAAATGCCAGTGGAAAGACCTCCAAATGTAATGGCTTCTTGTGTATTGAAATGCTGTATCCCTGCAGAAGAGTACAAATGACAGCATTTCTGTCTTGCTTATCTATCTGGAAAATTAAAATTTTTACATTGAATACTCAAAACAGGAACCTTTCAAAGATATAATCGCATACAATGTTGGCTCAGAGCATTCTCCACCCTTGAAGCAAAAATTAATCATTTGTTAAAACGAGAACTCATCTGTCAAAACAACAATCAAATATACAATAGGCTAAGCATAAATTAATTGAATGCTGTTTGACTCTTTGTTTTCTTGTTCCTCATCAGTACTTAACAACTGAACCAATCGATCAAATTGCTTGTTTCTTTTTAAAACATACTGATTGTGAAATGGCAAATAATACTAGAAGTACTTTAAAAATGTTGACACACATCTAAACTGAAATATACAAAAAACAAGGCCAACAAGTCATAGAGTCCATCGAGCCCACACCAACCCACCAAAGGGCATCCCATCCAGACCCAGCACCCCGATTCTATCCCTATAAAGCCACATTTTCCATGGCCAATCCACCTGACCTGCATATCTTTGGACTGTGGGAGGAAACTGGATCACCCAGCGCAAGTCCATGCAGACACTGGGAGAACATGCAAATGCCACCCAAGACTGGAATTGAACCTGGATCCCTGGCACTGTGAGGCAGAGTGCTAAGTAGCACTGTGTCACTGTGCTGCCCCAGCTCCTCAGGACTGCTTTTGTTCTGTCACCTGCTGTGAGGAAACTAGATATTGACAATTTCCAAATGAAGATCAGAGTGGTACCTAGTGACTTCAGCTCTATGATAAAACAGTATGGAGCTGGAAGAAAACAGCAGGCCAGGCAGCATCAGAGGAGCAGGAAGACTGACATTTTGGGTCCAAACCCTTATTCAGAAAATGCTATCTCTGACTTCAGCTCACTGTTTGGCCCCCCAGGCGGTCATCTTGGGCACTCAGTAACAAAGTTTTGAGGTATGCTCAAGGGCACCAGCTGGATGCTATTGTGGCATCTGACAACTGCCAGCCTCTCAGAACCCCTGTGGCACCTTTCTGATCCACGTGCAGGATGCTTCTGTTCTCTAAAGATGCACTTCAGGGCACACCAGCAGCTTACGTGGCAAACACACTGCATGTCCTGCAAGCAAATGGCAATGTCTCAAAGTCAGAAGTGACTGGTCTTCAGTGAAGTGCATGGAGGTACTCATCAGTCAGAATGTTGTAACACTTGGTCAAGAGCATTCTTGGAGATCAGTTCAGCGGCATCGCCATGCCCAGACATCCTGTTGGTCCAGGAGCCCATGCTTCTGCAGTCTGTGGAGTGGATTGCAGTTAGTCCCGTGGCTCCTTGGTACCAGTCTGAGAGAGGGAAATAAACAGGCATTTGTTGAGTATGGGCAGTTCATGTAGTGTCCAGTTCTGAAACTCAAGGGGGTGATCTGCAGCCAATCAGTTGTCTGTGAAATAAAGGCAAGGGGTTGGGAAACAAAGGGGACTTCTGCATTGGGAAGGAGGGTGGGGAACCTATTCATGGAGAGATTGGGGCCCCTAGGATAGAAAGCAGGAGGGACAACAATCATAAAGAGAGGCAATGTATATGTAAGAGTGGGGGTTATGGTAAACCATGGATGAGGATGGAGTTTTGCTGGAGGAGGGTTCTTATTTGAAGGTAAGGATTGCCCTGGATTTCAGGAGTGAATGTATGACCAAATTTGACATGGTCACCTCGTCCAGGTACCCAAGGGAAGATAGCAGCTGCAGGGTTATATAGACTGATTGTCTTAAGCCCTTAGGGGGCATGAAGCCTACAGGGTTCATGGGAAGGAGACTTGGATATTTCAGATCTCACATAAAGGTGAAATCCCTGCAAATGACCTTCCAAGGCGGACTTGCTGTCACCTTCCATTGTCTCGGAAATTGCAGCCACGCAATGGGAAACAAAATAGCCACAACTGCACAATAAGTGGATGGAGTAGCCATCTTGAACTGAGGGAGAGGGCTGTAAAACTCAGTGAGGCCCTACAAGGGACAACACTACATACACACATTGACATAAGAATCCTTAACTATTTGGCCCATTGAGCCTGCACTAACTCTTCACAGCATCCCACCCAGACCCCTATCTTTTCCCCAGAACCCTGCATTTACCATGGCTAATCTACCTAGCCTATACATCCCTGGACACTGAGGTGGACTGGCTATGGCAAATTACCCAAACCTGCACATCTTTGGACTCTGGGAGGAGACCAGAGCATCTAGCAGAAACCCATGCAGACACAGGGAGAACATACAAAATCTACACAGATGGTCACCCAAGGCTGGAATTAATCCCAAGCCTCTTACACTGTGAGGGAACAGTACTAACCACTGAGCCATCGTGCACCATTACTCGCAGTGAAGACACACCTGCTGGCTACCAATCCCTGGCGACCCTTGTGCATTGCCTCACTGTGTGCTATACACCTCCCAGGTTCAAACATTGCTGGTGTGTGAAGAGGCAACTGAGACCATTTCTGCCAAACTGACACCTTTCTAGATGCAAACTTCACATTGCTGACATGTGATGCAAGCATTACTCCATCACACATGCAAACTGATGTCTGAATATTACAGTCAGGAGACTTCTGAGGGGTCTGACCATGATGACTCCTCTGACTGAATGCCTGCTGGCATTGCTTTGTCTCTTTGTGAGTTTGGGGCACCTCGGGTGAGGTCAAGATGGCCCACTCAATATGTCATCTTACCATTGGTGCTGAGGATCGATGGCTAGATTGATGAAGTGCAGGTCTGTACATATACGAAACAGATCCTGATAGTCCCCACTGACAACCACCAACCTATCCAGATGATTGCATGCTTGCAGCAGCTTGATCCACATAGCATAAATGTAGCCTCTGGGCTATGAGGGCCATTGTCTCCCACAGACCTGTCTCTTGTTCCTGTGTTGGCTTGTGCGTGTGCATTGAGTCACTGATTGCCGATGCTATGGAGTCCTCCTCCCTGAGCCTAAGTGGGTGACTGGTCTCCAGCAGTCTTTGTGTGCTAGCGGCTTGTGGCATTTCTTCCTTGACCAGCTTCAGAGATATGCCAATGATGTGCTCATCACTTGTGTTCCTGTCTTGAATCTAGCTAATGTACCCATCACGGCATCAGCATATGAGCTAGTTGGGGGTGTAAAAGGTAGCCTCTCTGATGTTTCATCTGGGGTCTGAACTCTCTTCTTGAGAGCTGCTTTTGGGCCTACCTGACCATCTCAGTCAAGGGTTCTAAGTTGTGTGCAATAAATGAGTGACCACTGGGGTTAATAGGAGAATTGGTCCTGGATTCCTCCTTGTGGGAGTGAGAAGCCAAATATTGAGCACCCCACCGTCCGCCTGGGCCCTTCCTGCCCTATTGTGGGCTATAATTTTCCTGGAATCAGAGAAAGCAGGGAATGACTGAGATGGAAGTGGTTAGCAAAGTCCTTGGTTCTGGTGATTGGGGGAGAAGGTATTAAGGTGTCCTCAATGAACGAGAAGGCAGGGCTGAGTCCATGCAGTGTGAGTAGTCTGGGAGATTTGGTGGCAGTGGTGTGGTGAAGCACATGAGGCTAGATGTTGGGTGCAGCAATGAGAGTGGTAGAACCTTGGTGGTGGATGGACAGTATAGTAAGGACAGGGCAGGTGTGAGGTACCAGAGAGAAGATGGTGGCACTTGCCCTGGAGGAGCAGACAATGTCATGAACCTTCTTACGGCATTGCTGGACATTCCTTCTAATAAGTGAGGTTCCACTGATGCGGGTGGCAACCTCTGATCAGGTTGGCAGGAGCTGATGGTGTGGTGCCCTCTGCTGGTCCTGCAGGAAGAGGACATCCTTCCTCTACACCACTCCATTGACCAGGTCCCTGTCTGCAAAGCAGGGTGCCAATTTTCCTTTGTTTGACATACCTGGGCAAGATATTTGTGAATGATGCAGGGAAGTTTCAGAATGCCAGTACTAACTGGGGTGCTCAACAGCTTTTAAAAAAGGTGCAGGCACCAGGGATGTCAGTCCATTTCATGTTATACAATGAGTGGCAAGTTCTTCTGGCCATAATGAGATGGTAGAATTGGAAGAGACAAGATAGATTCCATAGGGGCATGACAGGTATTTTTTTTAGAGTAGATTTGTAGCTCAGACTGTGGATGTTGTGGTTGGTTGGCTCACCAAGTTGGTTCGTTGTTCCCAATCGAATTGGTAGTTCTCCTTATCCATGTGGACTGAGATGAGTGAGTATTGGTCATGTTTGTTTGTTGCCAATTGATGTTTGTGTATCTTTGTGGTTAATTTCCTTCCTGTTTGTCCAATGTAGTGTTTTCGCAGTCTTTGCAGGGAATCTTGTATATGACATCGGTCCTGTCCATAGTGGGTTGTGGGTCTTTGGTTTGGGTGAGCAGTTGGCACAGGGTTGATTTGATGTGGGTTTGTGTGCTGCTGTGATGCCCAGTGATCGTAGGAGTCTTGTGGTCAGTTCAGATGTGTTCCTGTTGTAAGGTAGAGTGGTAAGTGTGTTGGGCGTGTAGTATCTTCCTGGTGTCGTTCATGTGATAGGCCTCTTCTGAACCCGTTTTTTGGGTATCCACTGTACTTCATACTGTGTGGTAATACCTGGTTCCTGAGGCATCCATGCAAGAAGTAGAGTTGTTCGCGGGTTGCGCTCTCTCGTTTGTCGTAGTTTTTCCCATTTTCTTGCCAAGGAACTACAAAGGAGACTCAGGCACCTAGTCAACAAGTCACCCCACTCTATCCACTCAGCCCAAGAATTCCTCAACTCCGTCAAGACATAAGGATAGATGACAAAGAGACCATGATATTGTTTGATGTCACCACCCAATTCACATCAATAGACATACCACTAGCAAGGGAAACAATGACAACACGACTGGAACAAGAGCAATACCCCAGTGAAACCATCTCCAAGGCCAACATGCTCAAACTATTGGACCTATGCCTCACCACCCACCTCACTTTCAATGGCCAAACATACGAGCAAATCAACAAGACACCCATGGGATCACCTATCTCCTGACTTATAGCAGAAGCAGTGATGCAAAGACTCGAAAGGATGGCCCTTCCATAAATCCAACCAAAACTATGGATACGCTACGTAGACAATACCTTTGTCATCATTAAACGGACCAAATTAGAGGAGACACACAAACTTATAAACAACACACTCACCGGAATAAAATTCACCAGAGAGGAGGAGAAGAGCAAACTGCTCCCATTCCTGGACGTCATGGTAGAGCGCAAGACCAATGGGGAACTGCAAACGAAAGTACACTGAAAAGCCACACACACAGACCAGGTACTGAACATCATCAGTAACCATCCCAGCACGCACAAATGAAGCTGCGTGCGAACACTATTTAAAAGGGCAACAACACACTACAGCAACACAGAACTACGCCAAGAGCAAGAAGAATACCTCTTCCAGGTTTTCAAGGATAATGGATATCCAAAAAACTGGGTCAGAAGATGCCTACACGAACAACATCAGAAAGATACTACACGCCCCGACACACTCATCACACTACCCTATATCAGGAACACGTCAGAACTCACCACAAGACTCCTACGACCGCTGGGCATCAGAGTGGCACACAAGCCCATGTCAACCCTACAATAACTGCTCCCCGAACTAAAGATGCACTCCCCACCATGGACAGGACCAGTGTCATCTCCAAGATCCCCTGCAGAGGTTGTGAGAAACACTACATTGGACAAACAGGAAGGAAACTAACAAGAGTACATGAACACCAACTGGCTACAAAAAGACACGACCAATACTCACTGATCTCAATCCAATAGACAAAGAGAACCACCATTTCGACTGGGACAACACCAAAATCCTGGGACAAGCTAGGCAGAGACAGGTATGAGAATTCCTAGAAGCCTGGCACTCCACGAAGCATGTTATTAATAAACATATTGAACTCGACCCCATATATATTCCACTACGAAGGAAAACCGGAAGTGAGGCAATCCATCTCAACGGACCCCAGAGTTTAAAAACCAGGCGGGAAAACCCAACGATGCTTCATCAGAGGCTGCACTGAGGATATTACCCATCAATGGTAACGAAACATCTGCGAAACAAGAAACCAGCTCAGCGAGAACCACCAATTCGATTGGGACAACACCAGGATCCTAGGACAGGCAAAGTGGAGACAAGCATGGGAATTCCTAGAAGCCTGGTACTCCACAAAGAAAGCCATCAATAAACACATAGAGCTCGACCCCATATACACTCCATTGTGAAGGAAAACCAGAAGTGAGGTAATCCAGTGCAACGGACACCAGAGGTTAAATAACAGGTGGGAAAACACAACAGCACTTCATTGGAGGCTGCACTGATGATGATACCCAGAAGGGTAATGAAACGTCTACGGAACAATGAACCAGCTCGGTGAGCCAATCAACCGCAGCATGATAGGTAGTTAATGAGGAGAGTATGGGATAATGCGGCAATAAATCTTGCTTGGCCTCATGGAAAGCAAACCACCATTAAACACGACACTTAGTCGAAATATTATAACATTGAGCCCAAAGTCACTGTTGGCAGTACCAGTTATGTCTCGACAGGCAAGTGACCTGACTGAAACATTAATGCTAGTCCATCTACCATGCAACCAGCAAGTACTGTGAAGGAGGAATGGAGTAAGCTACATTCAAGGAAATTGTGACGATTATGCCCCTCCTGGATTTACAGGAATTTCTGTGCATATAAAGAAAATGTAAGGGTTAGTCTGAGTGGGCCGGTACAGAGATTGCTGGGAAAAAATACATGAGGCAGGTCCATTGCTTGCCTGCGCATTTGCTAACCAATTGTTCAATGGAGTCTTGCAGCAAATAATAGGCCCCCAGATAACATAGGCAAATTCCATTTTTAAACATCTACCTGGAGTGACTTAAAAAACTGCCCCACCCCCAAATTTAGCAGTAACACAAACAACTGTACAGGCCTTTCTGCTGTTCGGATGCTTGACTCCTACTTTACTCTTGTAAAACAGGCACAACATATGCAGGTTGATATACTTACAAAAATATTATCCATATGTACATAATGAAATATGTAAATTACAAATGATGATACCTGTATATATCATTATGCCTTTGTTGTTCTCAGGATACTTATCCTGAATTTAAAAGAAAAATCAACAAAATTAAAACATACGACTAAAATCTATCAATATTTTTCATAAGGCTGGCCACAAGAGAAGTGGGACCTTTCAATCCATGATGAGTTTGTTTTAAATTCATTCATGGCATTTGGGTGTCACTGGCTGGGCCAGCATTTCTTGCGCATCCCTAATTGCCGTTGAGAAGGTGGTGATGAGCCAACTTTTTGAACCATGACGGGGCATGTGTGTGCAGATGTCTTTCCACACAGGCAGAATGTAAGTAGACATGTACAGATAACATTGATCTGATTGTTCATTTGTTTTCCAAACTCTCATATTTTCAATGTACGAGATATAAAAGAGCAAATGCTTTATGAAACACTCAAAGTAGCATTTAGCCAGCAATACAGAGTAATATTGTATTTACAGCATTGTAAATTGCTGTAAATATTTTCCCAGAGAAGCCAGTTCCTCTGTTGGCTGGACCTTCAGCTATTGAATTGGGCTTTGTTCATTTCACTTCTTATTTTTCTGATAATGCTTTTGTTCCTCCCAACTGGCTACAGTCCATAGAAAAGCTTTCCTTTTTTCTAATTGGGTCCACCCAGGGCTAAACTTTACTCAATGTTCCCAGGCTACTGTGATATGTCTAGAGTAATTCCCAGCCAGCTCTGACTGTACCTGCAATGTACTGCAGTCCACCCAATCTTTCAAAGCCAATTCTAATCCACCCTGAATTGTTTCCATCCTGAATAAAAACCAAAAGAACTGCGGATGCTGTAAATCAGGAACAAAAACAGAAGTTGCTGGAAAAGCTCAGCAGGTCCGGCATCTGTGAAGAAAAAATCAGAGTTAATGTTTTGGGTCCGGTGACCCTTCCTCAGAACAGCTCTGAGGAAGGGTCACCAGACCTAAAACGTTAAATCTGACTTTTTTCTTCACAGATACTGCCAGACTTGCTGAGCTTTTCCAGCGACTCCTGTTTTTGTTGTTGTTTTTAGTTGTTGTTTCCATCCTGATTGATTCATGGCAGGTTCACTCTCCACTCTAAACTCCTGATCAGTCCATAATGCTTTCCTAAGGCTATTTCATTTGGAGTTTTCTCAACACTGTGCAAAGTTTGACTCCTCTTCTATATTTTACAGTGGTACTTATAATGCTGGATAAATAATCAAACATGTTGTGGGCAGTATGATGGCTCAGTGGTTAGCACTACTACCTCACAGTGCCAGGGACCCAGATTCAATTCCAGCCTTGAGTGACTGTCTACGTGCAGATTGTACATTCTCCCCATTTCTGTGTGGTTTTCATCTGGGTGCTCCGGTTTGCTCCCGCTATCAAAAGATGTGCAGGATAGGTGGATTGGCCATGCTAAAATGCTGATGATGTGTAAGTTAGGTGATTTGCCATGGGAAATGCAGGGTTACAAGGAGAGGGTGGGGTGGGGATAGGATGGTGTCGGTCTAGGTGGGATGCTTTTCGGAGTCACAGTGAATCCAATAGGCTGAATAACCTGTTTGACACTGTAGGAATTCAATGAAATAAGATAGTGAGGAAATGGCCAGAAAGGAAATGGCTGAGGTGGCACAGTAGGGTTATGACACAGATAGCGAGCACGGGACTGTTGAATAGCAATGGAGAAAAATGTATGTGAACAGCAATGAGAGGAAGAGTAAAGTAACTTAATGACAGACAGAAAAATATGTTAAAATGTTCCAATGTCATTCAACTTATTTAAAGTGGCAAAATGCTTGGTATTTGTTGTTCAGGCTTGGCTGAAAATGATTTTGAATAATTAAATTATTTTGGTGACATTTCCATTCCTGACAATATCACACTAATTAGCTCCAATGAGATATGAAACAGTCTCAAAACAGTAGGATCTGTCAACAGGCAGATGAAAATGTATTTAAAGGAAATATTTTCATGGTTATGACCTCCTCCAGTGCTACAAGGAACAAGGGCTTGCAAGAAATTTTACAACTTTTTTAGAGCTGCCACAGATACAATGGGTCGAATACCCTCCTTAAAAGTTATAATCTTCTTGGATAAAAGATAGCTCAATAAAAGAAAATATTTAGTTCAAGGTTTCAGAATTTTCTACAATTTAATTAGGTTTACATGCTTACAACATTTTCTATGTCAGAACTCACACGACACCAGGTTATAGTCCAACAGGTTTATTTGAAAACACAAATTTTCGGAACCTCAGTCCTTCGTCAGGTGTTAGTGAGAGAAGTAGTATCAGGCACAGAATTTATAAGTAAAAGATCAAAGGTTCACACCATTGATGAGGATTTTCATTTTCTAAGACATGCTATGCTTTCAGTTTCATCATGTTCTCTTACCAGTAGCATGTCCGAACAGCTCACCACCTGGGAGCATCTTCTCAGTTCTTTTAGCTGCGCCTTCCTTATGTTATTCCTTGAGTATGTCTTTGCTTTGTTCTAGGCTAGTATTTGTTCTATTCACTTGTTTTGCCATTTACAAACCTGGACTAATACTTGGCCCTGGGATCAAAAATTAGATCTTGTATTCTGTCACACAATTTCTGTTCTTCTAATCCCATAGACTGTTTAGTGGATCAAACTTTGCTCACCTTCCAGTGTTCCTGTACAACACCAAGACGCCATAATTTCCCTTAATGAGCCTGAACTTTCTAAAATCCTACATCCCCTGCCTCACTGAGTGTTCTTGAACCCATCTAAAATGCTACTTTGAATATATCCATTTCAGTCGTCCCATATTATAATGGACTAATGTGTTCCCAGTTCCTCAGCCCTTGTTCTGCAACTTTCACCTCTTGCTGAGCTAAAATTTGCCCCTGGCTTGCCTTCAGTCTCAAGCTCCCTGCTTTTATTTGATATCTAGCTCCTTCCACTTGCTGTTCGAGGTGCAGCATGGATAGTTTCACTTACTACTCCAAAATAACACAATCAGTCCACCCACCATTCACCTTCCATCCCAATGTCCCATATGCACCAATATTCCTAACCAAGATCTACTGGTATACATCTTATGCATCAGGATTGGGAAAGTTTGGATTCACTAACAAGATACTTTTAACAAGTCCCATCTGTCAAATATAGGCTTTGAACTACCACAGTAAAACGGTCTTTTCTAGACAAATTCAGGAGTAGCCAGAGACTCTATAAACCAAACCTCCAAAACTGGCTTCATGGTACAAATCTCTCATGCACATGTGGAGAGACATCAACAACATTGCACATTTCCGAGGAGTGACATCTCTACCAATTAGTTGGCAAATTACTTGCCTTAACACAGCAAAAGAGAGGTAATCACTTGGCTCTGGGGATTTGCATTCACTAACTAAAACCAAGTGCAACCTAAGCAATACCATTAAACAAAAATGTGGTAGAAGAAGATGAACAGAACCTACATCTGCCTCAGTTAAAATGGTATTTGAAATGGTAACCAGAAGAAGTGGTTCTAAAATCTCCAGCTAGAAGAAATATTGTCAATGTTTTTAATCCCTCCAATAATCTCTTCCAACCACCAGCTGTTAAGCAGTATTTTTTTTGCATCATCCACTGATGCACTACAAGTTTAAGTCATGTGTGTTTTTATTTATTTAAGGGACATGGGTTTCTCTGGCTGCACCAGCTGACCCTAGTTGCCCTTAAAGGTGGTATTGAGCTACCGTCTTGAACCTCAGCAGTCCATATGCTGCAGGTAGACCCACAATGTCATTAGGGAGGGAGTTCCAGGATTTTAACCCCTTAAGAGTGAAGGAACAGTGATATATTTCCAAGTCAGAATGGTGAGTGGCACAGAGGGGAACTTTCACGTGGTGGAGTTCCCATTACCTACTGTCTTTGTTCATCAAGATCATAATGGTCATGGATTTGGAAGGTGCTGTCTAAGGATCTTTGGTGAATATCTGCAGTGCATCTTGTAGAGGATACACACAGCTGCTACTGAGCATCGGGGTGGTGAAAGGATTAAATGTTTATTGATGTGGTGCCAATCAAGTTGGCTGCTTTATCCTGGATGGTGTCAAGCTTCGAGTGTTGTTGCAGCTGCACTCATCCAGGCAAGTAGGGATTATTTCATCATTCTCCTGCTTTGTGCCTTGCAGATAGTGGACAGGATGTGGGGAGACGGGAGGTGAGTTACTTGCTGCAGGATTCCTAGCCTTTGGCCTGCTGTGATGGCCACTGTATTTAAATGGCTAGTCCAGTTCAGTGTCTTGACAATGGTAACTCCCAGGATTGATAATAGGGGAGTCAGTCATGGTTATGCCATTGAATGTCAATGGACGATGGAAGATTCTCTCTCTTTCAAGATGGTCATTGCTTTGCATATATATGATGTTAATGTTACTTGCCATTCAGCCCAAGCCTGGATAATGTTGAGGTCTTGCTGCACGTGAACGTGCATTGTTTCAGTATCTGATGAATCATGAATGGCACTGAACATTGTGCAATCATTGGTGGACATCCCCACTTCTGACTTTACAATGGAAGGGAGACTATTGATGAAGCAGCTGAAGATGGTTGGACCTAGGACGCTACCCTGAGGAACTCCTGCAGAATTGTCCTGGAGCTGAGATGACTGACCTCCATCAACCACAACCATCTTCCTTTCTGCCAGGAATGATTCCAACTAGCAAAGACTTTTCCCCTGAATCCAATTGACTGCTGTTTTGCAAGGGCTGCTCAATACTACACTCATCAAATGCAGCTTTGATGTCAAGAATTGTTCCCCTCTCCTCACCTCTGGAATTCAGTTCTTTTGTCCATGTTTGAACGAAGGCTTTAATGAGGTCAGGAACCAAGTTGCCTTGGCAGAACCCGACCTGGTCATTTCTGGGCAAGTGCTGCTTGACAGCATTTTTCAAAACACCTTCCATCACTTTGATGATCTAGAGTAGACTGATGAGGTGGTAATTGGCCAGGTTGGATTTGTCCTACCTTTTGTGTACAGAACATCCCTGGGCAATTTTCTATATGCTGAGTAGGTTCCAGTGTTAAGGGTGTGGCAAGTTCTGGAGCAATGTCTCCAGTACAATTGCTGGAATGTTGTCAGAGCCCACAGCCTTTGCAGCATTCATTGCCTCCAACCATTTCTTGATATCATGTGGACTGAATCAAATTGGCTGAAGACAGTTTCTGTGATGCTGTGGTCTCTAGAGGAGGCCAAAATGGATCATCTATCTAACATTGCTTTCGGAAGATTGTTGTGAATGCTTTATCCTTCTCTTTTGCACTGATGTGCTGCTCTCCCCCCTCATTGAAGATGGAGATATTTGTGGAGCCATCTCCTTCAGTGAGTTGTTTAATTGTCCACCACTATTCATGACTAGATAGAGCAGCCCTGTACAGTTTTGATCTGACCCATTGGTTGTAGAATCACTTAGCTCTGTCCTTCACTTGCTGCTAATGCTGTTGAGCATGCAAGCACTCTTATCTTGTAAATTCACCAGGTTGGCACTTTATTTTTAGGTGTGTTTGGTGCTGCTTCTGGCATGCCCTCCTACGCTCTTGTTATGGCATAAGCCATATGATGGCAGTGGTATTTGGAAAAGAAAGAGAAAAATAATGAAGAGAAAAAGTCAATTAAAACTGAGCTTCTCAATGTAATGGTCATGGAAGTGAGAAAGTTTTATGACAACAGTACAGTGAGAGGAGAGCAAAAAGATACAAACAAGTAATGGGCACCTACTCAAAGCATAACATAAATAGCATTGGAGATTTGGAAACAAGCAGAGTGCAATTGTTGAATTAGGCTGACAATTCAGAGTTAGAATTGATCACCATGTGGACAGAGATACCTAGACCGTTGTTCCCTTTCCACTCTTTCCCAGAGTGAGTCTAACTTTACCTAACCTGAGTGGACATCTGCTTTGGAGTTCAGGTTATTTGTGTCAGCCAAAGGATTCCCCCAGCATTGTCCTTGAGAGGTCCCTGCAAGCAGGAATCCAAAAGTATCCTGTAATAATGGCGGACAACTGTGACTAGTTTTTGGGAAAGAACAGAAGTCTGAAAGCCACAACCTGATTCTTGTTTGTAATTATATAAAGGCTTACCTGCACTCAATAATTGGCACCCTGTCCCCGCTCAGTTCCTCTAAAATATCCATGCCTGCGCACAAAGTGTAAGGTTTTGAGGCATTATTTTAAATATTTGTTCACCTGGCAGTCAAACAGGAAGATGTGACACACAGACCTGATTTAGCTCTCCCACTGTACTTCCATTCTATGATAATACTTAAGTTCCACTTCCATCCCATGCACAATGAAATCTACCATGTTAGGTTTCTGTCTTTTATTTAGCTGTGCAGAACTGAACTTTACCAATTTCATGGCAAAAGAAAATCAATCCTTTATAGATAGGTTCTTGATTATCAAGGGTTATGGGGAGAAAGCAGGAGAATGGGGCTGAGGAACTTATTAGCCATGATTGAATAGTGGAGCAGACTCGATGGGCCAAATGGCCTAATTTCTGCTCCTATGTCTTTTGGTCTTATTTTGCTGATGTACATTTACATAGATGATCAACATTATAACATATGCTACCTGACACCATATTCATGTTATTCTGAATCTTTCAAATTATTGTGAGCTATGGTATAAGAGATCAGCAAATCTTTATATTTTCGGATAATAATCCAGTTAGTGCATTTGGAACTGTAAAAGCTATACTTTTTAAAGAATTCTTATTCCTGACCCACAGGTGCATCTGTCAATATGGAAACTTGCCTTTTAAATAGCTATTAAATTCTAATTGACGTCACAATATAGTTTGGACGCTTCCTCATAGGAAGTCTATGAACACAAGTGTACAAAAAGCGATGAAAAGGAAATGGCACGCTATGAACAAGAATTTCCAATCCTTTCTCCACCCCGGCCACTTAATTCCCCTGGAGAGGTGAAAAGGAGGGTACTTTAAAAAAAGCTCAATTTAAGTAAAGCTCTGGTAATTACTCTCTGACTTTGTGAAGCAAACAGAAATGATTCCAGCTACCTTGCTGCTTTTACAGCATCAAATGTACTCTCTCTGAAATGCTTTTGAAGGCTTATATCAAATTTGTGTTTACATGTTGTTCCGGAACTACTCATTCACTATGAATATTTCCTCACACCAAATCTAACACTGTTGATTCACTTTATATTCAAGCTTTCTAATTTTAAAAAACCCATCGGTAATAACTTATTTAACTTAGCAAGATCTTTATCCCTTCTACTTATGAGTGTCTCAAACAGGTCTTCATTGAGCCTGTGTTTCTCTAATGAAAATACATCCAAATCCTCAAGCCTCATAACCGGGAGCATTAGGATGGACTACAGTATTGCTTGAGCAGTTAAGCATATTCTATGGGCCCTTGGTGTCCCTCAACATGTGTAAGATTTAAAACTCATTCCAAAATTGTTCAAGACTTTGTACAATAATGTAGTTTCATATAACCTGCCCTAGCAGTAAAACCTAAAATACCACACTTGTTCTTTTCGAGCTCGCATGAAGCTAAGCAGCTACTCTAGAGATTTTCCAATAACATCCATAATTAGGCTCAAATTTTATCTTAGGATATGGTTATTTGAACAATTTACTGGACCTCAAACTTCCTATGCATTACTCAAGACAGCGAGAAAAAAGTTGAAGAAATGCTTAGAAGATTCAACAAGTCATCTAAGTACTATTACTACCTGACGTCAAATAGTCTTGAGTTACATCCCAGCAGCTCTGGATCTACAAAAATTTCCGAGATGCTGAAAAGGTCCCACCAAGCGCAAGTGTATAAAAACAGTGTTCAAAAGAGGAGGTTGACAGCAAGTAGCAAGCTACAGGCCAGTCAGCCTAACAGTTGTCATTGGGAAAATGCTTGAATTCATTAGAAAGGAACTAGCATTTAGAAAATCATAATACAACTAAGCAGAGTCAGCCTGGTGTTATGAGTAGGAAATAATGTTTAACAAATTTATTAGAGCTTTTTGAGATTGTGCTGGCAGGTAAAGAGAAGTAAATGTACCACATTTGGATTTCTAAAAGCATTTGGTAAAGACACATAGCTCATCATATTGCGGGTAATATGTTACCATTGATAGAAGGTTGGCTAACTAACAGGAAATAATGAGTCATATTAGTGAAGAGCTATAGTGCTGGGGCTTGAACTATTCACAATCTATTTTAATAGCTTGGATAAAGGGAATGAATATACATACAAATAAGTCACAAGAGTAAGCCACATGGCCCTTCAAGCCTGCTCTGCCTTTCTGTAAAATCATGGCTGATCTGATTTTTAACCCCAACTCAAGATTCCTATATTGCTCATCCCTGATCATTTTTCATTCCCTTGATAATCTATCTCTCTCTCCCAATTAAAATTAGTTAAAGATTCCGTATCCACTGCCATTTGGGGAAGGGAATTCCAAAAACACTCAGCCCTCTGAGAGAACAAATGTTTCCTCATCTCTGCTGTAATTAGGTGATCCCTTGTTTTTAAACTATGACCCCTAATCCTCATATATTATAACCTTCTTTCCACTATTCTTTCACGGGATGAGGGAGTTGCTGGCATTTATTGCCCATCCCTAATTGCACTTGAACAAAGTGGTTTACTGGGCCATTTCAAAGGGCAGTTAAGAGTCAATCACTTTTCTCTGCGTAGGTCTTGAGTAGCATGTGGCTAGATAAAGAAAGGTTGGCAGATTTCCATCTCGAAAGGACATTAATGAAGCAAATGAATTTTAAAATTGGTGATAGTTTCAGGGTCACCATTTCTATGACAAGCTTTCAGTTCAAATTATTAACTGAATTTAGATTCCATCAGCTACCATGATTCCATATCCACAGAGTATTAGCCTCAGCTTCTGGATTACTAGTTTGGTGACATTATTGCTACACCACCTTAGCTCCTCCCAGGTTTGCTGACAATACAAAAATGAGTAGGAAAGGAGAACACACCTGGAGTCTTCAAAGGGGTAAGGGCAGGATTAGTAAAATTGGGAAGTGATGGCCTAGTGGTATTATCGCTAGACTATTAATCTAAAGACCCTGGTAATGTTCTGGGGACCCAGGTTCACATCGTGCCATGACAGTTGGTGAAATTTGAATTCAATAAATAACTGGAATTAGGAATCTAATGATGACCATGTCACCTAATGCTGACTGTTGTCGATTGTCAAGAAAAACCTATCTGGCCCTTTTGAAAAGGAAATTGCCATCCTTACCTGATCTGGTCTAGATGTGACTCCAGACCCAAAGCAAAATGGTTGACACA
Source organism: Ginglymostoma cirratum (assembly GCA_024137785.1). Classification (NCBI taxonomy): domain Eukaryota; kingdom Metazoa; phylum Chordata; class Chondrichthyes; order Orectolobiformes; family Ginglymostomatidae; genus Ginglymostoma; species Ginglymostoma cirratum. The sequence continues at coordinate 17,169,450 of JAHRHZ010000021.1, forward strand.
TCACTGCAATTTAGGCAAGTAGCAATGGGTAATAAATGCTGGCTTGGCCAGTGTCATCCACATCCCATAAATGATTTTAAAAAAAACATAAGTGGGAAGAAATTGGCAGATGAAGTATGAGAAATGTTAGCTCATCCACTTCGATTGGAAGATATTTAAATGGAAAGCACTGCCGACTGTTGTGCAATAAAGGAATCTAAGGTATCCTTGTGCATGAATCATTAAAAAGTTAGCATGCAGGTACAGGAAGTAGTTGGGAAGTAAATAGAATTTTATTGTTAGGTGAAAGCAGTATAAAAGTTGGGAAGCCTTTTGTACTGATTGGAACCATGACTAGGTGGATCTCATTGTCAGTTATTTCAAAGCCAGTCCCTAGACTGAGGAGACCTTCTGAATCCCCTGTTTATATATTTTTTTCTTTTTTTTTGTGCATGTGCAGGTGTGAGACACAATGAAACCCATCAGGTGTGCAAACAACTTTTTTTAACATACCACCGCCAGGAAAAACATCCACGTGACCAAAGAATCAGTATCAAGCAGAGCCCTTAGGGGCATCCCCTGTTTATCCCTGTCAGCCAGGACTCCCCGATTGGGATTGTTAACCTGGCCCAATCAAGAATCTCAGTCAGTTATTTCACCCTTTTAACTTGTAAAGGGTATGAGTGAGACAATATCTCCTTATTTAATTGGATTGAACCACAATTCAGAAAAGGTTCTCTGGATTTGTCTTATGATGAGCAAGTCGAGCCTATATTCATTGAAGATCAGAAGAATGAGATGTGTTCTTACTGAAGCATGTAAGATTCTGAGGGGATTTAACAGTTCAGATGCTGAGAGTGTATTTCCCTATTAAGGGAATTTAAAACAAACTTCATAGTTGCACAATCATCTTTTCTTTAAAACGGAGATGTGAAAGAATTTCTTCTCAAAGTGAGAAGTGTAGGCCAGGTCATTGACTATATTTCAAGGCTGAATGAGAGAAATTTTTCATCTAACAAGGAGTCAAAGGTAATTGGGTGGGAGAGAGGTTGAAAAGACAGAGTTAGAGCCACAATTAGATATCAGGGTTTTATTAAATGGTAGAGCAGGTTCTAGGGGTCAAATGGTCTGCTCATGCTCCTATTTCTTTAGTTCCTATATACATTCAAATAATGTGAGAAGGCATCTGATGGGGGCTTGCATCACTTGTTTTTTGTGAATTTGGAACTCGGATCAGGGACTATGAAATGTAATGTCTCTTTTCCACCATTGCAAATGGAAAACTACTTCACTTTGACAGGAAAATGGCAAGAAAGCTGAAACTTTGTTCACATATTTACACAAGCTTTTTTTGGGAGGTTACTGACAAATCTGTTAAAATTTCTTGAGGAGGTATTGAGCAAGTTAGACAAAGGAGAGCCAATGGCCATGATCTGTTTGGATTTCCAGAAGGCCTTTGACAAGGTGCTGCAGAAAAGACTGCTAAATAACATAACAGCCCACAAGACAAGGTACTGGCATGGATAGAGAATTGGCTGACTGGCAGAAGGCAGAGAGTTGGGATAAAGGGGTCTTTTTCAAAATGGCAGCTGGAGTTCCACAGCGGTCTTGGGACCACAACTATTCATGTTATATATAAACAAACTGGACAAAGGAACTGAGGGCATTGTTGCTAAATTTATAGATGATACAAAGATAGGTGGGGGTGGGTGGGTAGTGTTGAGGAAGCAGGGAAGCTGCAGGACTTGGACAGGCTAAGGGAGTGTACAAAGTGGCAGCGGATGGAGTACAATATAAGAAAGTGTGAGGTGATGCACTTTGGTAGGTAAAATAGAGGCACACACTATTTTCTAAATGGAGAAAGGCTTCATTCAGGAGTCTCTTAAGATTAACGTGCAGGTTCAGTTGGCAGTTACAGTGGAAAATGTGATGTTAGCATTCATTTCAAGAAGTCTAGAATAAACAGCAGAGATGTACTGCTGGAGCCATAAAAGGCTCTGGTCAGACCGCATTTGGAAGATTGAGCAGTTTTGAGCTCTGCCTCTAAGGAGGGCTGTGCTGGAGTTGGAGGGAGTCCAGAGGAGGTTTATAAGAATGATCCTGTGGATGAATGGCTTGATATGTGAGGAACAGTTAAGGACTCTGGGTCTGTAATCAATGGGATTTAGAAGGATGAGGGTGGATCTGATTGAAACTTACAAAATACTGAGATCTGGATACAGTGCGTGTGGAGATCTTTCCACCAGTAGGAAAGACTAGGACCTGAGGGCATAGCCTCAGACTGAAGGGATGCCCCTTTTGAACTGAATTGAGGAGGAATTTCTTCAGATGATGGTGGTTAATTTGTGGAATGCTTTGCTACAGATACTGTGGAGGCCAAGTCATTGAATATATTTAAGACAGGCAGAGGTTCTTGATTGGTAAGGAAATCAAAGATTATGAGGGGAAAGCAGAAGAATGGGGTTGAGAAATTCATCACTAATGATCAAATGGTGGAGCATATTTGATGGGTGCAATGGCATAATTCTGCTCCTGTATCTTACGATCTTAATGCAGGAACAAGAATAGAAGAACATTGGGCCAATCAGCCTGTTCAGCCTATTCCACCATTCAGTTAGATCATGATTCATGTGTAACATGGCAAGAGCAGCATGAGATGAGTGCTTATTCTGCACATCTGCAACTCTGTGAACAATATTGTGTATTTCCTAATCTGGTTTAGCAAATTAAATTTTCTTGTTCATTAAGAGTGAAGTGGAATTTAAAGGTTGGGATACTTTGTCACGGTTGGCTAAGGTATTGGTGAGGTTACATCTGGACTACTGTGCACAGTTTTCGTCTCCTTGTTTAAGAAACTATGAAAATGCATCAGGGGCAATTTAATGAAAGTTTACTTGACTGATATGCAGGATGGGGGAAGCTGTCACGAGGCAGGTTTGACAACTTGGGAGTTTAGAGGTGGACATATTGAAACAGTATTTTGAGGGGACTTGTCATAGTGGATGTAGAAAGAATATTTCTTTTGTTGGGGAGCCTAGAATTAGGGAACGCAGTTTATAAATCAGGGGTAAACCATCTTTGGCAGATGAACAGAATTTTTTTTTCTCGTGGCAGATTGAGTCTTTGGAATTTTCCTCCCCAGAGAATGATGGAGACAGCAATGTTGAATATTTTTAAGGCAGAATTAAATAAATTCTTGATGAACAAGGGAATGAAGGGATGACAGCAAGTAGGAAAGTAGAGGGGTCATGACTAGAGCAGCCATGATCTTATTAAGTGTTGCAACATACTCAAAGGGGTCAAATAAATTTTGTATGTTTTGTTTTCAGTTTATTAACTTTATTAATGTTATACTAGTATGTTACATAATATTACTAAATTAACAAAATTACTTACATCTGACTACTATAAATACCTGCATCTAATCTTCTCTGTATTCTTCACACAAATGGAACACAATGGAATGATTTCTTGGAGCTTCTGCTCTGAAGTTAAAGCTTCAGGTTGTGAAGTTGTTCTTTCTTTTTATCTCTCTCCAATATATCAATATACTTTTGAAGGTAGGTTGACCAAAGTAAGACACGATATTTTAAACGTGAATTTACCAATTCATTATACATTCTTAACAGTCTAAACCATCAGTTCTTTTGAGATCAAAGTACCTGATTGATGTTGTTGGTAACAAAGTTGCACTTCCAATTCCATCTCCATCTTTGACTCCACCACATATACAGCTATCACAAAACCTGTGGGTAATGGGCTTTTGGAGTGCTCCCTCGAACAGCATGCAATTCTTCATATAATTTTATCCATTTAATAACTTGATGCCTTACACAGAATCAGTTTAGAACTTCACTCATCACTTCAGATTACTTGTGGTAAAACAAACTTTGAAACTCTGAAGCAAAAAATGAACACATTTTCTCTAAAGGCATTCTTTTTTTGGGCTGTAAAATTAAATTCAAAGAATTAGATTTCAAAATCTCTGCCTCATTTCCTTTTACATGCACTAATTTTAGCATTCATTTTAAGTAACTAAGGTCAAACATTGCAGCAGATTGCAAAATGACATTTTTATTTATAGATCCATTCAAATAATAACATGCCACTCTCATTTTTTAAGATCCATTGTTCTAATCTAATCTGTTGAAAAGTCATTTTGAAGGTTTGGAATGGACTATATCTAAATCAGGACTGTTTCTATTAGGTAACAAAAACAACTCAGTAGTAAATGCTGAAAATACCTGGAATGCATTTTTCTTCAAGGATTAACCTATCAAAGTAAATATATTCATAAATAATCATTGGATTTCTTAAACATTTCTAACTACCTTAGTGTGTTTTTAGTTAAGTTTCAAAGGGAAAGGTTAAATCTGTGTAGTGAAACCCTAAATTAACACATTAATTTACCTGAAGGATGTAGTATGGAATGTTAAACAACATGCTTTGTGAAACATATTGCGTTCATCACAACAAAACAAAGTTTATAATTATAAGCCAGGTAGTCACATTTTTAACAGACGTGCATACTTAAGGATGATATACCATAGAGTATAATGAATTGCTTTGTGATTCACTATATAAAATAACCTGAAATTCTGAAAGATCTGATATCACATATTATGGAACAAATATTCATAATGATGAAGTGTCGCACTTGAACAAGTGCACATCAAGAAGCCCCAGCAAAACCTGGAGTCGATGGGAATTGGTTGGAGCCATATCTCGCACAAAGGAAGATGGTTGTGGTTGTTGATTAGTCATCTTAGTTCTAAGACACTTCTGCAGGACTTATTTACTTAATGGTAAGGTTCAGAGGTGTGTTGCTAAACAAAGAAAGCTTGGAGTGCAGGTTTATAGTTCCTTGAAAGTAGAGTCGCAGATGGACAGGAAAGTGAAGAAGGCGTTTGGTATGCTTGCCTTTATTGGTCAGTGCATTGAGTATAGGAGTTGGGAGGTCATGTTGCAGCTGTACAGGACATTGGTTACACCACTTCCGGAATATGGCACTCAATTTTGGTCTCCTTGCTCTTGGAAGGAAGTTGTGTTAGAGGCTGAGGGGGTGACCTTATAGAGGTTAACAAAATCATGAGGGGCATGGATAGGGTAAATAGAAAAGGTCTTCTCCCTGCGGTGGGGAAGTCCAAAATTAGAGTCCATAGGTTTAATGTAAGAGAGGAAAGATTTAAAAGGGACCTAAGGGACAACATTTTCACGCAGAGGGTGGTGCGTGTTTGGAATGAGCTGCCAGAGCAAGTGGTGGAAGCTGGTACAATTACAACATTTAAAAGGCATCTGCATGGGTATATGAATAGGAAGGGTTTAAGAGAGAAATGGTTCAAATGCTGGCAAATGGCATTAGATTAGTGTAGAATATCTAGTTGGCATGGACGAGTTTGACCAAAGAGTCTGTTTCCACACTGTACGCCTCTATGACTATAGTGACTCCGTAAATAGGCAACCAAAGCTCCCTGCCAATGTTCACACCTAACAATGGCTAAGCCTGTGGGGCATCATCACATTGGGAATGGGATCTTAAAGCGTAGCAAACACTAAGGTTTAACAATAAACAGAAAAGTGTCAGTAATTTCAAACTACTGTAAACCATGAAAACGTTTAAATGATTTCAAACAAATAAACAGTAATGTGTTATTGTTTATTTGCCGACGCCGTCAACGCTCCGCCCACAACCTCCACAGCCAGCAGCTCCAGAGGAGACAGCAACACTAAGCCCTGCCGGGTCTTCACCATCCCCCCCAGACCTCCCCTTCACTGAGGACGAACGGTCAGTCCTCAGTAAAGGGCTCACCTTTGTCCCCCTCCACCCACATATCAACGAATACCGCTCACGCTTGGATATTGAGCAGTTTTTCCGCCATCTCCGCCTCCACGCTTACTTCTCCAACCGCGAATCTAACCCTCCCTCTACTGACCCCTTCTCCCGCCTCCAACACAATCCCTCCTCCTGGACACCACCCCAAGGCCTCCTACCCTCCCTCGACCTCTTCATCTCCAACTGCCGTCGAGACATCAATCGCCTCAACCTCTCTACCCCTCTCAAACACTCCAACCTCTCCCCCGCAGAACGTGCAGCCCTCCACTCCCTCCGCTCCAATCCCAACCACACCATAAAACCCGCGGACAAGAGAGGGGCAGTCGTAGTATGGCGCACTGACCTCGACATTGCTGAGGCCAGGTGCCAACTCTCTGACACCTCCTCCTACCGCCCCCTGGATCATGACCCCACCCCCGAGCACCAAACCGTCATCTCCCAAACCATCCACAACCTCATCACCTCAGGTGACCTCCCACCCACCGCCTCCAACCTCATCGTTCCCCAACCCCGCACCGCCCGCTTCTATCTCCTCCCCAAAATCCACAAACCTGAATGCCCTGGTCGACCCATTGTCTCCGCCTGCTCCTGCCCCACCGAACTCATCTCCACCTACCTAGACTCCATTTTCACCCCCTTGGTCCAGGAACTCCCTACCTACGTCCGTGACACCACCCACGCCCTCCACCTCCTCCAGAACTTCCAATTCCCAGGTCCCCAACACCTCATTTTTACTATGGACGTCCAGTCCCTATATACCTGTATTCCCCATGCTGATGGCCTAAAGGCCCTCCGCTTCTTCCTGTCCCGCAGAACGGACCAATCCCCCTCCACCGACACCCTCATCCGCCTAGCCGAACTCGTCCTCACCCTCAACAACTTTTCTTTCAATTCCTCCCACTTCCTATAGACAAAGGGGGTGGCCATGGGTACCCGCATGGGCCCAAGGTATGCCTGCCTCTTTGTAGGTTATGTGGAACAATCCCTCTTCCGTACCTACACTGGCCCTAAACCCCACCTCTTCCTCCGTTACATTGATGACTGCATCGGCGCCGCCTCGTGCTCCCACAAGGAGCTCAAACAGTTCATCCAATTCACCAACACCTTCCACCCCAACCTGAAGTTCACCTGGACCATCTCCAACACTTCTCTCTCCTTCCTGGACCTCTCTGTCTCCATCTCGGGCAACCACCTAGAGACAAATGTCCATTTCAAGCCCACTGACTCTCACAGCTACCTGGAATACACCTCCTCCCACCCACCCTCCTGCAAAAATGCCATCCCCATTCCCAATTCCTTCGACTCCGCCGCAGCTGCTCCCAGGATGAGACATTCCAATCCCGCACATCTCAAATGTCCTCATTCTTCAAGGACCGCAACTTCCCCCCCACAGTGGTCGAGAACGCCCTCGACCGTGTCTCCCGCATTTCCCGGAACACATCCCTCACGCCCCGTCCCCGCAACAATAACCAAAAAAGAATCCCCCTCGTCCTCATATACCACCCCACCAACCTCCGGATCCAACGCATCATCCTCCGACACTTCCGCCATCTGCAATCAGACCCCACCACCAAAGACATTTTTCCCTCCCCACCCTTATCTGCCTTCCGGAGGGACCACTCCCTCCGCGACTCCCTTGTCCGCTCCACACTCCCCTCCAGCCCCACCACACCCGGCACTTTTCCTTGTAACCGCAGGAAGTGCTACACCTGCCCCCACACCTCCTCCCTCACCCCAATCCCAGGCCCCAAGAAGACATTCCACATCAGGCAGAGGTTCACCTGCACATCTGCCAATGTGGTATACTGCATCCGCTGTACCCGTTGTGGCTTCCTCTACATCAGGGAAACCAAGCAGAGGCTTGGGGACCGCTTTGCAGAACACCTGCGCTCAGTTTGCAACAAACAACTGCACCTCCCAGTCGCGAACCATTTCAACTCCCCCTCCCATTCCTCAGATGACATGTCCATCCTTGGCCTCCTGCAATGCCACAGTGATGCCACCCGAAGGCTGCAGGAACAGCAAATCATATTCAGCCTGGGAACCCTGCAGCCCAATGGCATCAATGTGGATTTCACAAGCTTCAATATCTCCCCTCCCCCAACCGCATCCCAAAACCAGCCCAGCTCATCTCCACCTCCCTGACCTGTTTTCCTCTCACCCCAAGCCACACCCCCATCTCCTATCTACTAACATCATCCCGCCCCCTTGACCTGTCCATCCTCCCTGGACTGACCTATCTCCTCCCTACCCCCCTAACTACACTCATCTTTACTGGCTCCATCCCCGCCTCTTCAACTTGTCTGCCTCCTCTCCACCTATCCTCTCCTCTATCCGCCTCCCCCTCTCTCCCTATTTATTTCAGAACCCTCTTCCCCTCCCCCATTTCTGAAGAAGGGTTTAGGCCCGAAACGTCAAGTTTTCCTGCTCCTCTGATGCTGCTTGACCTGCTGTGTTCATCCAGCCCCATGCTTGTTCTCTCAGATTCTCCAGCATCTGCAGTACCTTTTATCTCTGAAACAATAATGTGTTATTGCTATTTTAATTCAATACAACTCTAAATGAAGACTGTTACATTTTAGATTTGGGAGCAGAAATAACGATCTTTATCACGGCACCGAGATGTTCTGCGTGACCTCGACTGATTCATTAGGTCTAGAGCGTTAGAGATGTACGAAGTTTTAAGAAGCTGTTAACTTATTTGTAGCGCTCTGGCAGCCAAGAGGTGGAAAAAGTACCAAGTGAGAGGAACGTGCAAGACTTAAAATGCTTACAGCCTCCTCCGATTTGGGTCTTTTTCCCACCCTTTCAACTTTCAAAAACGCGTAAATATTCTGAATATACGGAAATAACGTTGCGTGAGGGCAACACGCAAAGTGAGATATCCGAGGGCAAACAGGTTAATGGGGACACCCTACTGTAATGTATCACTTGATTGAGGTGGAGCTAATGAAGAGATTGTTTGGGTTGAAGAGGCAATATCGTCAGAGAGCGATGCAGAGTTGGGACAGAGAGAGAAGTTTTCACCCTGCAGGGAGTTGGTGAGTTTTTGTAAAAAAAAACTTTAAGCTTCCCTATGATTTCATCTCGGTTCAGTTTGTGGTTTGAGAGCGGCGGGGTGGGCATATATAATATTATGTGGACGTGGTTCCCTAATGTGAGTCTCTGGCTCTCTTGCAGATTTCGCCGCCTCCCCAGTGTAAAGCAGGTCCATGGGTTCCCCGGAGGGTGCCAAGCTGTCGGTGTGGGTATGCCAGGAGGAGAAGGTGGTGTGCGGGCTGACCAAGAGGACTAGCTGCGCCCAGGTGGTGAGAGCTCTGCTGCGGGATCACCTCGCCCACGCCGGGGACACTAGGCTGCTGCACGCCCCGCCCCGGGATTACTGCCTGGCCGAGAAGTGGAGGGGCTTCGAGAGGCTGCTGCCGCCCGCCACCAAGCTGCTCAGGCTCTGGCTGTCCTGGGGCCCGGAGCGGCGCAATGTGCGCTTCGTCCTGGTCAAGTGGGACGCCCGGCTGCCGCTGCCCGGCCTCTGGAGCGCCGAGGCCAAGGTGGTACCGAGCAGCAGCGGCGGCGGCGAGGGTCAGCGAGGAGAGAGGCGTCCGGCCGCCCGCTCCGTGCGGGACCTGCCGCGGGACAAGCAGAGGAGGATGGTGAGGAAAGCCTTCCGGAAACTGGCCAAGATGAAGAGGCTGAGGCAGGGCCGGGAGCGCATGGAGACCCTGGTGCACCTGATCGTCTCTCAGGACCACACGATCCGCCAGCAGCTGAGCCGCCTGCGGGAGCTGGACGGCGACATCGAGCGGTTCGAGGGCCGCCTGCACTCGGAGCGGGTCCAGAGTGACGGGCAGAACTACGTGCAGGAGACCTACCTGCTGGAGGGCGGGCAGCTCCAGGAGTACCTCGAGAGGAGCGAGGCAGTTCGCCGGCTCGAGGAGGATCTCGAGCGGCGTCACGAGGCCGTCCGGAGGCTGAGCGAGGAGCTCGAGCTGGAGCGCGAGCAGCTGTGCGGCGGCGGCGGCGACAACAGCGGCCCCGAGCGGCCGGAGGAGGAGGAGGAGGAGGAGGAGGAGGAGGGCAGCTCGGACAGGCTCCAGGGCGAGCTGGAGAGGAGCGCGTGCCGCGCGCGGCAGCTCGGCCGGAGTCTCGCGGATGTGCAGCGCAGGCTGCAGCAGCAGGAAGCTGCGCTGCGCGAGAAGGCGGAGGAATACGAGCGCCTGGCGCGGCAGTTGGAGCGCCTGAGCCTCGCCGAGGAGGCGGACGGCGGCGGTGGTGGTGAAGCGCCTGGCCCCTGCCAGGGCTCGACCAAAGGCTCCGTCAAATCTCCGCCTGAGAGCGGCTTCGCCCTGTCGGAGGTGAACGACACCGACTCGGACACGGGGATCAGCTCCACTCACAGCCAAGACTCCGAATCGCCCTGTGTCGGGGTGTTTCCCGTTCCGCAAAACTATCTCTGAATCGTCCTTTGGCTAAATTCTGTTTCCTTGTGAACAAACCAGGACAGTAACGCCCCTGGGACACGACGCATGAAAGCTCCTACATATCTTTCAGATGTCAGGTGCGTCTTTTCAAAAGAAATGCCTTTAATATGTGACTTTAAATGCAGTTCGGAAATTTGTACCGTTCTGTTTCGAGGGATAGTGAAACTTGTCCAACTGCAAACCATTAATAGTATTCTGAAACAAAAACAGAAATTGCTGGGAAAGTATTCAGAAATTCTGTCCATTGGGTTGGTACAGCTGGTCACACATACTGGGGACAGAGATTAGACAAATTCCTAAACACCAGATAATTCCAGAAGAAATTCTTCCCACCTTTTTACATTTAAAAACAAAAAAAAAAGCACTGCTAATAAAAGACAAGTGATTTACTTGTAGAAAACACGACTCTCATTCTGTTATCCAAGGAATTAGCCAACACCGTTGCAGAGCAAGTGCAAAAACCCAACACTGCAGTTGTCCTCATTCAGAACGTCTGAAGCAACAGACTGAGAAGATTGCACTGTGAACGCACCTTTTCTTAAGTGTATAGGATGTTGGAAATGCAGATCAAGGAATCTCTGGTTGTTTAGGGTGATAATAGTTTGAAGATTAATCTACAAACAGTACACCCCTCCTAACTGCACAGTTTCCTCACACACTTTATCTTGGACAAACCCATTCAGAGGTTTGTCTAAGTTCACTGCACTACAAAATACTTTATATCATGTAACTAATGATTAATATAAGCAGAAGTGGGCTGGTGTTTCTTAGTCACAACAAAATAAATGATTTACATTAACATACTGACTTATTTTTGGCTAGGTACCAAAAATGAACAATAAGTTGCTAACACTCATTTTACTGAACAATTTAACAAATTGACATTTAATAAAGTGGGAGCAAGGTGATTATTTTGCACTGTGTGTATGGACTGTAATATGAATTGACAGGATTTTCCAGAACAAAATAAAAATGAACACTGGAATTTTTTTTTAAGTGATCTCTGTTAAACACATGGATTTCACGTTCACATTAGAAAGTGAAATAGGGTGTAGAAAATATTATGACACACCAATAAAAATCTTACTGGTTTAAATGGGACCATTTTCCATTTTTTTACAGTATTAACACCCAAAGTAAGTCTGCTGCATGTTTACCACCTGAACACAAAGCACCAGTTGTGCTGAGACCAGAAAGCAAAAGTAGGCAAAACTGCATAGTAGTAACAGACCAGGACAGCTTTCCTCTTATTGGAATCAGTTTAACTCAAATCCTTTATTCCTGGAATTGTGTCAACCAGACTTTCCCTTGTTCATAACAGCCAGGTAATGTTTAACAGTATATTGATGATGAAACTAGAGATTCCTGCCTTAACCGATTTCAGAATTTTAAAGAATGTCTAATTGTGACTATATCCATTGTATGCTATCCTGTTGTAAATCTTAACTGAAGTTGTGGTCTGAAGTATGTAGCCATTTGATAGGCTCAGGTGGTTTCATTCCTTGTGGATATCTATCTTCACAATACCTTTTCCTGGATGAGCTACAACCAATACTAAAGAGCCCACTAATCCTTTAAGAATGCAGAGGAGAAGCCACACAACAGACTTGAGTACTTTGCTTGAGTCCAAGCAGTTTTCAGTATTTCAGGGCTCCAGTCAGCAAGATTGTCTGAGGTGGAGTATAAACCCAACACTGCCACTGTTGCAGTGAATGTAGATGATAGTGCTGGACTTGATGTCACCCTTTTATTTGGAGTTCATGTTCTAGTCTCCACTGACCAGGGCTGAATTGAATAGCATGAAAACTTTTCAGCCTTACTTTGGAGCAATGCTTCTGTTCGTCAAAGACTCAATTCTCCAATTTATGAGTAATGATTCAGATTTCCTATATATACTGATATAAATGTGTACATGTGTTTTAAATGGCAGCATTGCTGTTAAAAACCAGTAATTATTGCCCATCCCTATTTGTCCATGGAAAAAGTCAGTAGTGAGCCACTCCCTTGACAATGACTTGCCAGGCCATTTTAGAGGCCAATGAAAAGCCAATCATCCTGCTGTGATATTGAGTCACATGTAGACCATACTAAGAAAGAAGAGCAGATTTCCTGAAAGACATTAATGAGCCATGGGTTGCTATGCTAATCCAATCATTTTTGGTTGCTATGCTAATCCAATCATTTTTGGATGCTATCTTATCCTAAGTTTAATTAATTAATTGAATTTAAATCCCTAGCTGCATTAAAGTTGCAAGCACTTAGTCTGACAGTTTGATTAAAATTGATTAATCTTCTGATGTGTTTAACTATGCTAGTTCCCTGACACTTAGGAATTCAGTAGAAAGATTGTTGTTAAGGTATTTAACATTCTTCAGTGGATGTATAAGGATTTATTTGGCAGAATTAGCTTAAAATGTAGGTAACAACATAAATTAAGCAAACAAGATTTATTTCATTTGCCTTACTTCTTACAACCCATAGGCTCTGAAATTTTAAGTTCATTACCATCAAAAGGTTAAAAGCAAAATATTAGGGATGCTCGAAATCTGAGGTAAAAACAGAAGATGCTGAAGGCACATAGCAGGTGTGGCATCATCTGTGTGAGAGAAACAGTGAATGTTTTGAGTCCACAGACTCTCCTCTTCCATTCCAAAGGAGAGTCTGTGGACTCAAAATGTTGGCTCTGTTTCTCTGTCCACAGGTACTGCCAGACCTGCTGTCTCCAGCATTTTGTATTTAGATTACTTGCCTTATTCTTTCAGTGTTGGTAGTGTCCTGCGCTGTTTGACCTTCACTTAGATGTCTCAATTTAACGAAAAACTACACCAGCAGTCTCTGTGACTGATATTACTGTGCGAAAAGCCACCTTATTATTAATTGTCAAAAATATAGACCTCATGTGAATGAGATCGATGCAGGTCTCTGTTGTCAACAGCTAATTGACATTTTTCTTGACAACTGTCATCACCACCTATTTCACAAACTATTTTCTGAAAACAATGTTGTATGCTGGAAAATGCAAGGAGAACAAACTGGCAAATTAAGATAAACATGTTTTAAAGTTGTTGCCAGTTTTCATAATTGCATTAACTGATTTGTTAAGTTGCTCCACCTCTGCATTGTACAATAGGAAAAATGCATTGTATATTGTTCATAGGTCTCTTGGTCTACTTCCAAATAATTGTGCATGAGATGTGCCAAATGATTTCAAGAACGGTTATATTGAATCGATGGTGACACAGCAGTCAAGTCTATAGTTTGTTTTCCACGTTGGGAGATGATAAAACATATACTCAACAATATATTTGTGAGGTCTTTTTTATGATCTGTTTCATACTTGAGATGAAATTTTGTAATTCTTAAACAATAATCGTGGATTATGAAAATTTTCAGCCAAACAATTAACATAGATGGTCAGTGTGTTCCAGTATCTCTCAATTCACTTTGTCTCAATTGTAAAGAAATAGTTTTCAACAATAAAGTGGCAAAAATCTAATGCGTTGACATAAGGTTTAAATAAGCTTCATTTGCAATGGATTTCAAAGTGATGGAATGTGCATTGTATTTGTCAAAAAGGTCATTTCAGTAATCTCAAAGAACAAACTATAGCAAATTCCAGAATATCTATTGTACTAGCTTGTTACTAGTGCTTGTTCTTCCAGTTGACATGAAGCTTGCACTTCAAATGCATATTTGAATTTTTCTGTTATGGGTAAGCCAACATTTTGAACAAATTATTGCACATTAAACTTAAAATGACAATCGCCTTTCTTTCAGAGTTATAAATTTATTACACTAGACACAAGTTTCTGTAACAAATTTCTGGTTAATCTTAACAACTTCCTGCACTTAATATATTTGTTCATTGACATGCTGCAGAAAAGTTATTATGTTAAAGGTAAATTGATCATGTTGCTTAACATTCTGTGCCAACAACAGGGTAATAAAATGGAAAGGTTGTTAAGATGTTAATAAAATGTTTTTGAAAGCTTCCTTGGAGCATTTTCATGCTACACCCTGTGAAGAAATCAATTATAATAAGTATGACTTTGTTGTAAAAGTTAATCAAACTCTTTTTGTATTCTGTTATTTCATGAAAGTGTTACCTCCTTTTATACTTTTGTGATCAGTTTATTGAGATTTACTTTACACAAGTGTACAATTATGTTGCTGACTAAACAAAAATAAAACCTTCAAATAGATAAAGCATGATTTTCAGCTGTCTTTTCAATAATGTACAATGTAATTGTTCTATTATCTTTTATTGATCCATATCTTATTAGAAAAATGATTGTTCATATTCATTTGTTCTAAATTGTGAAATGGCAGATGAATAAATCACCACTTATTGATACATTCATTTTTGTTATCCTCCTGTTCAAGAACAAAGAACAGTAGAGCACAGGGACATGTCCTTCAGCCCACTAAGCCTATGCCAACTCATGATATCTTTCTAAACTAAAAACCTTGAGCAATTTCACAAAAATTCTGCATAACAAAAAAAATGACATTTCCAGGAAATATTCTCAAAGAAAACAAATTGCTTATTGAACTTTATTCCTCTCACAACTATATGTCTAAAACTCGAAATGTTATACTGTGATCATTTACTTAATTACTCTTTGTTGAGCCATACATTCAAACTAGCTGCCATATTTTGTGCATTACCACAGTGACTTATTGTAGGCAAAATCAATCTCAAAACCATCAACTCAAAGCATAGTCTTGAATTGATTGGAATTATTGTTTCATTGTTTTGCTTAACAATTTCTAACTTTGTATATATGTTAAAATAAACAAAACACTTCTTGTGCCGGCATTATTTTTAAAGTATAATGATTTCATTAATGCAATATCAAGATTTACATGGAAACCGTGACTATGTCATTATAAAATATGATTTATTTATGGTTTGTAAAATGATTGATTTATAGTCACATGGTGAAACTTGATGAAGGACTTAATAGCACAACAGTTTCAAAATGTGGGCGTTTATAGTTGTGCATGTAACAACTAGAAGCAAAATAACCCAAAAGGTGTAGACTGTACTTTGTTTGCTTTTTATTGCATCAAAAACACATGAATGATACAAAATGAACAATATCTTTGATTTATATTGAAAACAATTTCAATCTTGCATCTGGAGACTATTGATTATTAGTGCCTTAGCATATGAAACCTATTCTTGCAATTTGCATTAAACTTTAAAATGTTTACAATGATCTCATTTGGTTTATGACTGAACAGTGCCTTGACACTTCCCGGAAACAATCAATATTTTGATGAACAAGTACTATGTTGGGAAATTTGGAATGCTAAATATTTCTAGAAAATGTTTTATGAAAGATATTTTCAGCGTATCAACTGTAAATAAGCTGTATTCAAACAACAAATGAAATTGAAAAATAAGATCAAGAAGTTAAATTAGCAATGTTCAATTGTTATTCAAAATTGGAAACAAGCAGCTGGAATTATGAAGTGTTACACCTCAAGTTGTGCTTTGTTCCATGTGAGGAACTTGGTGGATGGAAGTTTTCTCCAATTTAAATATAAGAAAGCCCAAAGCCATTGATTTTGGTTCTCATTGTAAAATCCCACACTAAAAGAATTCACTCCTCTCCCTCCACCTGTCTAGGTTGAACCAAGCTGTTTACAAATTTGATGTATTTGGTACAGAGGTGAGCTTCCAACCATATTTCTTCATCAACCACAGACTGCCTGACCTGTCAGACAATGTATTTCCAACTCTATATGATCATCCAACTCAATACCTATTACAACTCTCATACTGCTGAAGGCCTCATCTTCTGGTCAGCTGTGGCTTGACTATTAGAACACAGTTCTGAAATGCCTCCCACATTCCTCCTGTTATTAACTTGATCTAATTCAAAACTCTGCTGTTTTTGTCTTTGTTCATACGAAGTCCTGTTAAACTGAGTTTGTTGGCTTACACTGGCTTCTGGTTAAGAAACTCCTCAGTTACAAAATTCACATAGTCAAATCTGCCCATGGCTTCGCCCTCACCATTTCTGAAGTCTTCTCCAACCCCACAATCCTCCAAGATATATGTACTCCAACTTCTTAAGAAACAACAAAATTTATTACTTCATTGTTGGTGACTATGCCTACACCCGTCTTGATACTACTGAAATTATTTCCTTAAGCCTCTCCACTTTGGTTCCTCCTTGTATTCTTTTAAAAGATTATTTAATACATCCCTCATGACCAATTTTGCGGAAGTGGGTTTGGCGGATGAATGGTCTACCAGCCCACAGGAGAGAGATAACCAGTTAGGCCCACTGACAACTTATTTGTGGTCAATTAAAGGAGGCTGACGGAAATTTTCCAATCCGCATTCAGGATCCTATTGGTGAGAGTCCCAAGTGACCATATTTCTAAAGATTCCAATACAACTTTTCTGTTACAGTATAGAATTTCTTTTGCTGATGAAAATGTGATATTTGATTGCAAGTTACATTGTTTTCAGTAAATCCATTCTTTTAAACAAAATATGCTTTCAAAAATACTATTTTAACCCTGTTTACACAGTAGAAATGGGCTGAGTGATTACGACAGTCATTTCATGTTATGTCTCCAATGCTTTCATTGTCAATTTAGCTGCATTACTTTCCATTGTAGAAAAGACACCCATTGCTGATCAAAGGATTGCCTGATTAAGGCTTAATATAAGTTTAAAACTTATCTGCTTTTCAATTGCCTCCCGTCTGAAATGACCCTGTATTTTTTACTTTGGCCTTATTAACATGTATCATTAATTTAGTACTCAGAGCTGGTACTATTCTGTTCTTTGTTTATCCTCCTTCTCACTCACTAATAAATGCACATAAATATAACATGCAATATCTTGCAATGCTAGTTACATTTCAAAAT
Source organism: Ginglymostoma cirratum (assembly GCA_024137785.1). NCBI lineage: Eukaryota > Metazoa > Chordata > Chondrichthyes > Orectolobiformes > Ginglymostomatidae > Ginglymostoma > Ginglymostoma cirratum. Next base: position 17,186,631 of record JAHRHZ010000021.1, read on the forward strand.
ATTTCTTGAGGGCAACAATGTAATATAGGTACGTGTTCATTTTTTGCCATTGTAGGTCTGAAGAGGGAGAAGGCTGCCAGCAATGTTTTGTGCCAAGAGCAAGCTAACCCTTCACAGAACTCTCTAAGTACCAACACAGCTACACACATACCACAGGAGCTAAATCAATAGTGCCATGAGTTACAGTGCACAAATTAGATGGAATAAAAAGCCTGCAATAAAGGAAAGAGTAGTCTGACACCCAGAAAACCACAGATTGGCTACTGACAGTCACTGCTTTGGGAAATGAAGCAGTGCAGTGGAATTAAACAACTTTTGGTTGACTTTCAACTGTTTTTATGGTTTTTGATAGAATTCTTTCTCCGTCTGTAGAACCGGTTCTTGCTAATTTAAATGCATGCAACAAAATCACATCTTCAACATATAATTTCCACAATTTCATAATTGTTTTCCCAAGCAGAATGTTGTGCATGTTGTTTAATCCCTTGAGAGTAAGAGGTAGTCATTCTAGTTTAAATGAACTACCGTCCTTCCACAATGGAAGATTGATAGGACTCACACAATCACCTTCCACATATTGAGTTTCAATGTTTCTTTTGTCCGCATGAAAACTGGGGGACAGGCCAGTTGGATTTTTTTTGTGCTGATCCATCCTTAAATAAAGAGTTATATGACTTCCCAGATGACTGTGAATGTTCACATTTAATTAAGTGTTTGTGACTCAAGACTGTGTGAAGCTCAAGATGCCAAAGGTAGCATAATTTGATACAGTTTTAATAGTCTGTTCGTGTCCAACTTTTAAATTATTGACTCAACACTCATAATATACAATACTAAGACTTGACATATGGAATATATTCACTGCTCAAATCCTGATATTTAAGTCATATTTTTTGAGCTTCACTTTTAATGTCAATATGTACAATTTGTTTTAGCCCATTATAGTGAAATGATTTCAGTATTTTCAGTGTTAACATTTCAGTGACCCTTCTTCAGAACTGAGCTTTTGCAGCCCTGAAGAAGGGTCACTGGTCCCCAAACAGTAGCTCTGCTTTCTTTCCACAGATGATGCCTGACTTGCTGAGGTTTTCCAGCAATTTCTGATTTTGTTGCTGATTTCCAGCATCTGCTGTTCTTTGCGTCTTTTTTTCAACATTTTTAATGGCAAAATTTTATATCAACCATGCCAATCATGCTGTAATTATGGGTCTCTGACCACGAAAGCACTGTTTCACTACTTTGTCCATCTTTCACACCTTCTGCATTGCCGGTTCTGTGACACATTGATTGAGCTGCTCTGCCTTTTTTAAAAACTAGCTCCTCTCTTTAAGTAGCTGTTTCCATACAATAGCTACAAGTCTTCCCTGTCTAGGCTGGATATCTCTGATGATTTTGACTACATACTAAGTTTTATTGTGTATCTCAAGTTTAACACCTATGTTATTTGCAATTTAACAGGTGTATTAAAGTGTGTTTTCACTTTTATTTGGCAAGATCATAAGAATACAACTTTTCAATACCTTACAAATTTTGACTCTCCAAATTTTGTAATATATTAATTGCTGTATATCATATGTATGCTCTCTGTGTTACATTTACTTCCTGTAACGCTTTTCTTATTCCACTTTCCTTGTCACACCTTATGGGTCTGTGAATAAATTTAAACTTACCCTGTCACATTAAATTAGTGACCTAGTAATCATATATCATTCTCCTTAGAGGAGGTAATGGCCTAGTGGTATTATCACTAGACTCTTCCATCCTAAAACCCAGGTGATGCTCTGGGGACCTGGGTTCAAATCCTGCAACAGCAGATGGTGGAATTTGAATTCAATAACTATTTGGAATTAGGAGTCTAATGATGACACTACATATGTTGTCAGTAGTCAGGGAAAAATCCATCTGGTTCACTAATGCCCTTGAGGGAAGGAAACTGCCAACCTTACCTGGTCTGGCCTCCATGTGAGTCCAGACCCACAGTAATGTGGTTGACTTTTAACTGCCCTCTGGGCAATTAAGGATGGACAATAAATGCTGCCTCGCCAATGACACCGGCATCCATGAATGAATAAAGAAAATAGCTTAGTACTGTCATTATTATAAAACATCTTCCAGTTTAACATAAGCAGTTTATTAAGGATCAGAACTATGTTTGCCCTTGCATTAGCTAGTTTAATAAACATGTGGCTTTGTTAGGCCAAAGTTTTTCTGGCAAACTAATATTGTTAACTTACCATGTACTGAAAAACATTTTAAGCCTCATCTTGATTATTTTTCTGTGCCACTTAATTTTGGTTTCTGTCGGTAATGACCAACTATTTTAATACTGAGGTGAAGAGAAGCAAAGATAATGTGCAAGAACGAACCTTCTGTATGTTTAGATCATTAAATATGCATAAAAACATATTTTCTGTCACGTCAGCTTTACTTCAGCAACATTGACAGTTTTGTTTTTAATAAATTATCAGTTTAGCAATTAATCTGGGTGTGATCCTTTGTGTTTGCGACAGCCTTCTAGTCAAAGGATGAGGGTTCTTAGTTACACTCCAAGCTGCAAAAACAGATAATTTATGAAGACTTTATCCAGATGTAAGAGATGTTGTATCTCGGTACATGTGACAATAATAATTAATAATAATAAGAAGAATACATGTTGTGGCACACAGTTCTGCCTCTGATTCAGAAGCTCTGAGTTTGATCCCATTCCAATCAATTTCAGGAATTGATGTCTAATGAAGATTCAGAGCAGCTGATTATCAACTTGCAAATCCTTGCAGCAGATACCATTAGCAACTGATGAGAACAGCAGAGCTAGTCTGCCATGTGGTGAAAAGAAATTTGGAACTACCTGATTATTATCTATAGCACCAGACTACAGCCTAAAGTATATGTTGCCACAGCAACTTGGACTTTCAAAGTGATCTGTAACACACAATTACCACCACCACAATTTGTAAGCAACCAGAGCTTTTGATACCTTCTAAAAAAAATGGGAGATTGACTGGCAGCAGGTTTAAATATTTTGAGATAGCAAGGTGTGGAGCTGGATGAACACAGCACACCAGGCAGCATCAGAGGAGCAGGAAAGCTGACATTTCTGGTCTGGAGATAGTAGGAACTGCAGATGCTGGAGAATCTGAGATAACAAGGTGTAGAGCTGGATGAACACAGCAGGCCAAGCAGCATCAGAGGAGCAGGAAAGCTGATGTTTTGGGCCGAGACCCTTCTTCAGAAAATGGGGGAGGGGAAGGAGGCTCTGAAATTAATGGAGAGAGGGAGAGGTAGTGATAGAAGGTGGATAGTGGAGCAGATAGGTGGGAGAGAAGACGGACAGGTCAAGGAGGCAGGGATGAAGCTAGTAAAGGTGAGTGTAGTTAGGGAGTTGGGATGGGGGTTGGTCAGTGAGGTGGGAGGAGCGGATAGTTGGGAGAGAAGACAGACAGGTCAAGGAGGCGGGGATAAGAGGGGGCTGGTCATGGGATGAGGTCACGTTTGGGGAGATTTTGAAGCTCGCAAAGTCCACATTGAGACCATTGGGTTGTAGGGTTCCAAGACGGAATATTAGGTGCTGTTCCTCCATTTTTTGAGTGGCATTGTTGTGACACTGGAGGAGGCCCAGGATGGACGTCGTCCAGGGAGTGGGAGGGGGAGTTGAAGTGGTTCACGACTTGGAGGTGTTGTTGTTTGTTGTGGACCAAGTGTAGGTGCTCCACATTTTTGAAGTGGGTGAGGACCTGGTTCAAATATGTATCTTTATTATTTCTAGAAATAGGGGTCACTATTTGAAAATAAAAAAATCACCCACTTGAAATAGAAATGAGGCAATTTTGAGAGTCTTTGGAACTTTCTTTTTGATGAGGTGGTAGAAGCAGACTCCTTCAATATTTTTAAGGGATAGGTTGATGCATCTCTGGTATGAATGGAGATGAAAGATTATCAGGGTAGATAGGAATATGGATTTGAGGTTACAATCAAATCAGCCATTAACTTGTAAAATGGTGGAGCAGGATTGAGGGGATGAATGGCCTACGCCTGCTCTTTATCATGTGTTCATATTATAACCTCATACACATGCTATTATCATTAGGTTTGAGTCAAAGAATCAATCCTACAATATGCTGATCCTACCTCCAACTTTCACACACAATTTATCAACTAGATTAAATTCTAAACTTTTTTACTTTTCAAAACTTTTTTTTTATTCATTCATGTGATGACCGTGTGCTGGCTAGGCCAACATCTGTTGCCCTGGAGAAGATGATGGTGAGCTGCCTACTTGGAGTATAGTTGTAGGAACACTTAAAGTGCTATTACGGAAGAAGTTCCAGGATTTTAGCCTTGAGTCAGTATACTGTGAGTCTTGAAAAGGAATTTGCTGTGTGTCCTCACTATGTCTGCTGCCTTCATTCTTGTAGGTGGCTTTGGGAAATGCCATTGAAGGAGCCTTGATTAGTTACAGCAATACATTTCATAGATAGGTACACTGTGCTGCCAATGTGATTGGTGGCGAATTGAATGAAAGTCAAAGGTGGTGAATGGGGTGCCAATCAAAAAGGCTTCTTTGTCCTGGATTATATCAGGCTTCTTGAGTGTTCTTGAAGCTGTACCAATCCAGGCAAGTGCAGAGCATTTCATCACTTCTGATTTGTGGCTTGTAGATGCTGGTCAGGAATTGGGGACATAGGTGATCAGTTACTTGCTGCACAATTCTTACCCTCTGATCTGTTCTTGTAGCCATCACGGTCATATAGCTGGTCCAATTCAATTTCTTACCAATGGTAACCCCAGAATGTTGATGGTGACGGATTTGATGGCCAAAATGCCATTGAAATTCAAAGAATAATGGTTCCTTTTGTTGGAGAAGGTCATTGCTTATGTGTGGCACAAATGTTACTTGCCCTTCAAGGCTCGATGTTGTCCAGGTCTTCGTGCATTTTGATCCAGATTGCTTCAGTATTTGATGAGTCACAAATGGTACTGAACTTTGTATAATTATCAGTGAATATTCCTATTTCCGACCTTACTTTGGAAGGAAAATCATTGCTGAAGCAGATGAAGATGGTAGACCTGGGACATTAACCTTAGCAACACCTAAAATGATATTTTAAGACAGAGGTGATCAGCCTCCATTGACCACTTCATCTTCCTGTCCGATAGGCATGACTTCACCAAGCAGAATATTGTTCTCCTGATTTCCATTGACTTTAGTTTTGCTTGAGCACCTTGATGTTGATGAAATGATGCCTTAATGTTAAGGATGGTCACTCCCACTTCACATTTGATGTTCAGCTCTTTTGTCTATGTTTGGTTCAAAGCTATAATGAGGCAGCTCAGCCTGGTGTGACCCAAACTCAGTGAGCAGGTATTCCTCTGCATGTGCTGCTTGCTAGCACTGTTGACTACTCCCCCATCACTTTACTTATGGTTGAGAATAGACTGGTATGCTGTTAGTTGGCTGGGTTGGATTTGACCTGCCTTTGTGTACAGGACGTTAAGCCAGCAAATTCTCACATTGGCGGACTGATGCTGATGTTGTACTTTGTTAAGATCCTGCAACTAAACACTAACTTTATGTTATGATCTCATTAGAGACCAGTACCCTTCATTTTTAAAGTGGACAAAGGTAGGATCCAAGGGGCATATTAAGAGAATGAAATCACAAGATTCCATGGTTTTGAACAAACCAGGCTTTACAATGTTAGAATAGTAATGCAATGTACAATACATGTACAGTTTATTTCTTGGACACAGAATTAACATGTGCTAAACATAGGTAATTTACTGTGATTAATCACCCTAAAGATAAAGTCACCATAGTACTATTGGATCATAAGGCTGCTCTCTCATGAGAGAGAAATAACAGGTGATGGTTTAACTTGAGAGTCATCACTTCTCAGCTGAGGGGAGAGGTGGAAAGCCTACATCAAATAGCAAATAGCAAATGCTGCCAAGACAGGTCACATGGATCACAGCAGAATAACTAACAGCAGATCAGTGTAACATAAAGATTCTATCTCTGACTCTTTTCTGATTCGCTGTGACCCCAGACTGCTTTAACATGACTGCTGAAGTGTCCTCAGTGGCCTATTGAATAATTGACAATATTCCCTGCCTCTGTCACTGGTCGGCGTTAAATGATACCTCCAAATTAACCTTGGAACTATGTTCCATAAATGTTACGTTCTCTCAGAATGCTGGAAATGGATTTCCTCACAAGCTGTATTGAAATGGCTTGAGTAGAGATATGGCTTATTCTGGAGTCTTGAGTCCCATTGGCAGGACCCATAAATTTTGAGATATCTGGAGCTTTCAGCCACTTTGTGATGTCACGTGCACTGAATCAAACTGATTGAAGACTGCCATTTGTGATGCTGAGGATTTCAGGAGTAGGCTGATGTGGATCATCCACTCAGTATTTCTGTCTGAATATGCATACAAGTTCTTCAGCCTTGTTGGGATATTTCAGTTGGGCTGGTTAGATTCCAGAACATGTTAAGATAAATAAGTGCAACAATACTATGGCTTTAAGAGGTGTATTTTGACTTGTTTTTTAAAGAAAGGTTTTGAGCCACAGGTGACAAGCTGTCTATGCAAGGCCAATAAAGTAAACAGCTTCATAGGCTTGATTTTTTTTTAAGTTGGAATAGTAGAAGCAGCATAAATGGGTGGAGTCAGGCTCCCACAGAACCAAAGTTTTAGTTTAGCTTTCACTGCTAGAGTTAGGAAGTTGGCAGTGGAAGCTGTCTCTCCCTGATGTAGCTAAAAGGATTTCATTTTCTCTCTCTTGCCAGAAGCTCACGTGAAACAATCTATTTTACTGAATTTGCCTTTGCCAAAGCTGTGTTTATGGGATGTTACTGTGTTGGAACAGTTTCTGTTTAGTAGTTAAATCATTTATTATTCTGTTAAGTTTTCCAGTAGAGAGAAAATTATATTAATTCTTCTTTCTTTTGTTTGTATTTTAACTGGGGGTAAGAATAAAGTGTGTTTTGCTTAAAGCTGAGTAGTATGACCAGTTTTTTTAAAATTAGATTTGGAACACAGCCCCCTACACTTGCCTTTAAATAAGATAAAATTTACAGTCTAGTCTATTTCCTTGATATATTTGCTTGGGGTTTTCATCTGGTCCATAACATAAGGAGGTGGTATTAGATGTTTAAGTGGGCATAAAGGTGCATAAATCCCCAGGGTCTGTTGAGATGTATCCCAGGCTGCTATGTGAGACAAGGGAGGAGATTCCTGGGGCCCTGGTAAAGATATTTAATACTTTGCTAGCCACAGGCAAAGTGGCAGATCACTGGAGGAGAGTTAATGTGGTTCCTTTGTTCAAGAAGAGTAGCTGTGATAGGCCAAGTAATTACAGACCACTAAGGCTGATGTCAGTAATAGGGAAATTATTGGAAAAATTCTGAAGGAGAGGATTAATCAATACATTGAAAGGCAGAAATTGAAAAAGGATAGTCAGCACTGATTTGTTACAGGAATATCCTGTCTGACTAATTTAATTGAATCTTTTGAAAAGATGATGGGGCAGTGCAGTTTACATGGACTTCAGTAAGGCCTTTCACAAGGTTCCACGTGGAAGTCTCGTCCAAATGTAAGAGTCCATGGGATCCAAGGCAAGTTGTCAAACTGAACCTAAATTTGATTTGGAAGTAGGAGCCGAAGGGTGATGGTGGAGAGTTGTTTCTGTCATTGGAAGCCTGTGACCAGTGGTTTACCACAAGGATCGGTTGTGGGGCCCTTGCTGTTTGTTATGTACATTAATGACTTAGATGTGAATGTAAAAGGTATAATTAGTAAGTTTTCAAATAAAATTAAAATTGGTAGTGTTGTTGATAGTGAGGAGGATGGTCTCAGGCTACAGTCTAATATTAATCAGCTGGTAAATTTGGCAGAGCAATAGCAGATGGAATTTAATCCTGGTAGGTGTGAGGTGATGCATTTTCAGGAGTCTAATAAGGACATACACAATGAATGATTTGTCCCTAGGGAGTACTGAGGAACATAGGAACCTTGTTTTGCAAGTCCATAGATCCCTGAAGGTGTCAGTGCAGGTAGACAGGGTGATGAAGAAGGCATATAGGATGCTTGCCTTCATTTGACAGGGCATAGAATATAAGAACAAGGAAGTCTTGTTACAACTTTATAAAACATTTGTTCGGCCAAAGATGGAATACTGTTCAATTGTGATCGCCACACTATCTGAAGGACAGTGATTACAGTGGAGGATGCATTGAGGATCACTAGGATGTTGCCTGAGATGAAAAGTCTCAGTTATGAGTAGCGACTAGATGGGCTGGGTTTGTTTCCCTTGGAGCAGAGGAGGCTGACGGGATATCTTATTGAGGTATACAAAAGTATGAAAGGCACAGACTGAGTAGAATGTGAGAATTTTTTTTTTCCCATGGCAGATATGTCTAAGACCAGAGGGCATCAGTTTAAAGCGAGGAGTAATTGGGTTAGAGGAGATCTGAGAAAAAAAAATTCACCCAGAGGCTGGTAGAAATATGGAATGTGCTGCCTGAGAGGGTGGTGGAGTCAAGTACTCTCACAACATTTAAGAAGCATCTGGATGAGCACTTAAAATGCCAGGGCATGGTAGGCTATGGACCAAATGTGGAAAATTGGGATTATTGGGAAAATTGGGAAAATCTTGACAAACGACAACACCTCCCAGTCACGAACCACTTCAACTCCCCCTCCCACTCCTTGGACAACACTTCCATCCTGGGCCTCCTCCAGTGCTACAACAATGCCACCTGAAGGCTGGAGGAACAGCACCTCATATCCCGCTTGGGAACCCTGCAGCCCAATGGTCTCAATGTGGACTTCACAAGCTTCAAAATCTCCCCAGCCCCAACCTCATCCCAAGACGAGCCCATCTCGTCCTCGCGTCCTTGACCTGTCCATCTTCCTTCCCACCTACCCACCCCTACCTCCTCACTGACCAACCCCCATCCCAATTCCCTACCTACACTCACCTTTACTGGCTTCATCCCCGCCTCCTTGACCAGTCTGTCTTCTCTCCACTTATCTGCTCCACTATGCACCTTCTATCATCACCTCCCCTCTCTCTATTTATTTCAGAGCCCCCTTCCCCTCCCCCATTTCTGAAGAAGTGTCCAGGATCGAAGCGTCAGTTTTTCTGCTCCTCTGATGCTGCCTGGACTGCTGTGTTCATCCAACTTGACACCTTGTTATCTCAGACTCCAGCATTGGCAGTTCCTACTATCTCTGGGATTAGTGTAGTTTGGTGATTGTTGATTAGCAAAGACATGGTGGGCCAAAGAGCCTGTTTCTATGGTGTATGACTCAATGGTTTAGATTTGTCTTTTACATGAAGGCACTCAGCGTGCTTATCATTGAGGATAGGAATGTTTGTGGAGCATCCTCTTGTTAGTTGTATTATTCCCTGTTTCTATTCACGACTCGATGTGGCAAGTTTCCTGCGCTTAGATCTGACTTGTTTGAAATTGCTTTGCCATGTCAATTGAATACTGCTTCCACTGACATTAATGACATTAATGTCATTCTGTAGTCCAGCTTCACCAGGTTGACACCTCATGTTTAGTTATACCAGTTGATGGCCTTGGAATGCATTTTTATGAACAAGGGTCGATCTACAGGCCTAATGGTGTTACAGCCAGTCCCTGAGTGAGGTTAAAAACCAAAAGAACTGTGGATGCTGTAAATCAGGAACAGAAACAGAAGTTGCTGGTAAAGCTTAGCAGGTCTGGCAGCATCTATGAAGAAAAAATCAGAGTCAATGTTTCAGGTCCAGTGACCCTTTCTCAGAACTTCAGTGAGGTTACCCAATTCATTATTATTCCAAATGGAATACCCTAAATTGTTAAGCTCCAGGGTAAGGAGAAAGAAACTAGATCCACCATTTTCATCCACACCCTCAGCTGGTCACAAAAAGATGCATTTAAAAAAAATACTTTCTCGGTGGATGGCTGTCTCCCAAACCAAGTGAATTTATTTTGAAAAGGAACCGATTTAACCAGACTTCCTTGATTTAATAATAGATTGAACTTGTTAGTTACCAAACATGTGAAGAAATAATAAGACGACACATATATTAGGAATAAGAAGTGAGTTCAAAAAAAGCTAAAAAGTTTAAAAAATATATACAAATCAGTTTTGGAGTTGTTTATGAAGAGTATATAGTTGAACAGCCATTAAAGTAAATATTACCTGGATTGTTGACAATGGTAATTAAGCAGTCAATTTCACAATTCTTGGGTTTACAAGTTGATTAAATTCCTTTGCCCTGATTCCTTTTGACATTGACTGTTTGGAAGAATTCAGAGTTTTTCATGTTTTTTTTTTACAAACCATCAGTGCATGGATTTTTAAAGGCTGTTCTCAAAGCTGTGAAATTCACAACACACTAAGATATAAACACATATGTTGGAATTAAAAATTCAGCATGTCGATAAATGAATGGGGTTGTGATCTGTAGTCATGACAATGCTAACAGTAGAGTGGAGGATATGCTGGGCCATGAGGTTACAGATTGTGTTTGTGTATAATTCTGCTGAGGTTGATTGCTCACAGTGCCTCCTGAGTGTCCAATTTGAGTTTCTGGATCTGTTTGAAGTTTATTTCATTGAGTATGGTGGTAGTGCCTCACAGCAAGGAGGAAGGATTCATCCGTGTGGAGATGGGGTTTTGTCTCCACAATGACAACGTGGTGGAAGCTTTTAGAACTTTTGTAACTTTTAGAATAGAAGAGCCGACAAGTAAATGTATAGTTATGCACTCATATTAAAAAGGAAGTAGCTAAGTAAAAAAAACTTTCATTCTACATATATCGGAACAAGAATAAAATGCACTGACAGTTTCCATGGTGACTGTGTTCATCAGTTTTTAAGACTAAGTATAAAAATAAGAAATTTAAGCGAAAAGAGTCTAGATTATTTAAACCTTTCAACTGTTGAAACTGTGACCTAAAAGCTTTATCACACTGAGTATTAACCCATGAACATGGGGTTGTAGATATGTTATTGATATCTGGAAACATGTAGGAGGCTGAAAACTACTTCAGACTTCTTTCTTCTACATGCCAATATAGTTTGTGAAACTGGAAAACAAACTGTTGTGGAGCAGAAAAGATTTATTGCACAGTGTTGAAATTTATTTAATACACCCATAGTCATTTGATGTTCAGCCAAAAATGTTCAACCAGACTGAATTTGAAATTCCAGTCCAACTGGTAGCTGTAAGGATCATTATCAACTTCATACAATAAATCTTTTTTTACAATGCTGCAACAAATTTCAATTCATTATGATAAAAATGATAAAGAATTATTAAATGTGACGCCACAGTGGGACATGCATTCAGTGTGTTTCAGAACAGAATTAATTGTGGCTTTCTGTTCTTGTATACTGACCATGATGGAGGAGTATAGACAAGCAGTAAAGCAGGCTTAAAAAATGACAAAGTTAATTAATTCATGCATATATGCGTTCATTAAATAGCAAGACACTGCTTGCAGTTTAACTGTGGAATAGTGAGCAACGAAGGTGTTGTAGTTTGCCTACATCTTTAAGCAGATCTGCAGATCAAAGAGATCCGTCCAATGTAGCCAAAAAAACATCTGTTGTGAGGATAGTTGGAACAGATCAAGCTTCCTGGGTCTCACATGGAAAGTCAGAGGCTTTCATCCTAGCAAGCCAGCAGGTAATCTAGGTCTGCCCAACCTTTCCCTATTGGAAGATGCTGAAGTCCTCAGTGGGTGAGAAATAGGTGGCAGCCCAGAGATAGATTCCAGGCATTAAAATACCCAGACCTGATCTGTAGATTTACAAGTGTTTTGCACACTCACCCCTTTACCCATTTTACCTGAAAACTGTTTGTGATTTGAAATAAATCCATCTGCTCCAGGAAGGGAAACATTCTGCCCTTGGAGATTATTAAACATTGCTCTTTGTCCAGAATACAACATTATATAAAACTGTATAAACTAATGCAGTGTCACATTGGCATCTTGTAAATCAACTTTATACGCAGCATTGAAATCACCGTGTAAAAGTGATAAATAACCACCTCTGAGATTGTACTATATCATTCCTTGTCCTTTTCCACATCTGTATAGCCTTTCACATGTTTGACCAGTTCAGTCTTTCCTTCTCTGTCCCGCTTAGTGAGCCTGGTCTTGCTTCTTCCATTCTTAGCTATCTAATCATAGCCTGATTATAGCCAGCAATGGCTTACCCTCCCACTCACATTGTCTGAAATTGGGTGTCACCATTCTCTTCAATCAACAGACATGCTGCCCTTTAGTAACATGGCATTAAACTCCAAATCCATATTGACACTACTCAGCCGTACAACTTCAATGTTTTTTCTCTATTATTTATCCTGTTCAGAGTTGTTATTACACACTTCTGGACCAGGTGAGACTTGAACTAGTCCAGGGGTAGGGACACAACTACTGCACAACCAGAGGGCATAACACACAACTTCAATGTTTTCTTTCTTCTTTTTTTGGACACTACCACTGTGCAACAACAGGGCCCAGCAGCAATGCTTATTTTCTCTTATTTCTTCCTGAACAACTTCAATATTTCTCTTGACTTTTTCACTTTTATTCTAACCCTTCCTAATCACTGACACAAATTGAGACTAATCATTTGTAATCGCAATATTCTATTTAACCCTGATTTAGTCTTAATCTCAGATCTTGTCATCACGAAGACTAATTAGGTTTGCATCAGCAATAAAACCCATACTATCCCTTACTTTATTCCATCCCTAGTGAAAACCAACATTCACATAATTGTCAAAGCTAATACGGACTATTCATTTGTTCACTAGTCCTGCCTCCAATTCTCCAATTTTGTTAGTTAAACTAATCCAAAAAAAAACTCTCCTTATACTCATGAACCCCTGCTGTAATATTGCAAGGGCAGAAGAGGGAAACTTTGGGAGTTGGTGGTTGTGGGAGGCTACAAAGAAGAGAGAACTGTTTTAAACCTGTCAACAAAGATGTACTCAACTAACTGGGAGCCAAAATAACTTGAAGTCGTTGAGGTGATGAATTGCAGACAAATGAATGTGGGATCTTCAGCTTAGGGCTGCAGACATTAGGAGTTAGCAAATGGGGAAAATGTAATGGATGCTTTTGTAACGGTCACAATGTTGATTGTTAAATTTAAATGTTAGGATCTGAGATGCAGTAAAAGGCTGGTAACTTCTTTGTTTATATCTGCTAGAAATCATATCTTGAAGAAATAAAGATTCTTGTACTTTTAGTTTAATGTTGGATTGATATTTACTCAGTAATTGCTGCTCTTGTATTAGTCCAATTACCCCACATATCAATATGAATAATGTGGGTTGTGGTACCACATAACTGCATCACCTAGTAGCTGAGTTGGTGAGACTGAAACAGTAGTGATGAAAATCAAGAGGAAGAATAAAAATCTCCTAAGAAAATCTCGAGAAGAGACTTTGAAGAAAAGACGCTGCACCTTAATCTCATTATTTACTAATCCACTAATGCGGTGTAATCTGTACTTTCTGAAACTCATCTCACACTGCTATTGTTACTGATGCCTGACTAACATTTACTCCCCCGTTCAATAACACTGTTGCCAATTGTGGTGATTCCATGAAACTAATTTAATCTTTTTAGCTAACACAGCGGAAAATATAAGGGCCGTGGCCTCTCCTTTTTTTACTTACTCTATGGTTACTTTGCTGAACTAACATTATTTCCCAAGAACAGTGTATAATGTATAACAGCCTAAAATTTGACCCAAGTGACAGCATCTCCAGGAATCCAACAATCCCTCCAAAATGCAGTGTCAACAAAATTTATGTGCTCAGGTCCTGGGCAGGAAATGTACAAGTGAGCTTTTCTGACTAATACTTCGACCAATATTTTATCTCCAGGACATCCCATCCTGTCCCCAGAATATCACGCTGCAATTGGTGTAATGTTTATCAGTATCATTCAGATTTCAACCTTCACAAAATAATACATTCAACCTTTCCAAAATTTGACTTAAATTGCCCAAATTAGCAATAGAATCACTTTAAGGAACAAAGTTAAAGCTTTTAAGTATTCATTCTATACAGAAAAGTAATAAACCAACTACTTTATTTGATAGTTTCTACACAAAATAATTTATTTTTCTTTCCTCATTTCCTCTCTCAAAGGTGTTAATCACCAGGGTGCTATTGATAGGGTGTAGTCACACACTCTGAACCATTCACCGTAGTCATTATTCATTCAATAGTCTTGATAGTGAGTATTAGCGGGCTACCCAAACATTTTGGGACATCAGAAGCAGGTCTGGTGCTGTCCTTACCAAACCTGGAGCAGGTAGATAATGAGCAAGAATCCTGGCTGATTCCCTGAAGCTCCCCTGAAGCCAATTACAGTGTCTCATCACTGCCTCCATGCAATTGTAACTAATTCAGGAGGACTCCAAGAATCGACATGGGACTTTCCTTGTTTATGTGGTTAGGCTGCTTGTTGGACAGATTTACTAAGCCAGTGCTCCCCAAATCTTTTCCCAGTGTGAACTCAGTTTGAAGCTTAAAAATGTTGTAACCACTTGGTGAACTGTGGGAGAGGGAGGAAAATGCCTATTAGAAAAAGACAAGGGTGTTAGCTTTTGCCACATGTAAGCTCACAATTCCAAAATTTCAACTTATGGCTCTACATAGGGTCCCAGTCCTTACTTTTGAAGCTCTTTCCAGAGCCACTTGGATAGCAGAAGTATCTTTCTTTAAATTTGCATCTGTTGTGCTCAGTTATAAAGTGGAGGTTAATCCCCCCACCCCTTATCGAGAACTAAAACTAAAACACCCAAAGAAGAGCACCTCACCCTATAATCTGTAAAGGAGTGTGAAAAGTTGTGTAACCTGCCTTTCAGCAGCTTCCAGTGGTTAAATAAAAGAAACCCCTGACATTCACTTTAAAATCAACAAGTAACGATTTATTTATCTAACTCTAACAATGAACAAGTTAGCTAAACTATTAACAAACCAAATAAACCCCCTTCTAACTACTAACTATTCCCGAATAAAACAAGATTCGAATAGTAAGCTGTTCCAATAAACACAAGTCACACTTATATAAAATAAAATTTTAAAAAAGTAGAATCTAGTCTCTCAAAATTACAGCCACGTTATGTGTCTTCTGGAATGTTCTGTGCCTTCTCCATTGAATATTCTGTCAGGAATGGCTTCTTTGTCAAATGTTCTGTCAGGAATACCTTCTTTGATGAGTCTTCTGTCAGAAATCTTAACTAATTGTGCCACAGGTACTTTTGATTTAGATGGTGCTTTCTCTGAAACTTAGAGAAGACTGTGAGAGCCGATGATTCTCAAGAACTGAGGGCTGTTAACTCTGACAGATGGCAGCTTGCTCTCCTGTCTTTGTCCAACTGCCCTCTCCTTTTATATCCTTGATGACATATCAGTTTATTACACTAGGATTGCTCCTATGTTATCCAAATGATCAGATTTAAATTTAATAGGTTTTTGGTATCGAAGTGCCTGGTTCAAACTGATTAGCTAAATTCAAAACTGTTGCTTTGCCTACTAGCTATATGGACTTTTGATATAAATGTTTCAATTCGGATGCTCTCTGTGTACTTGCAAACCTTCAAGCTGCTCACAGATATCCCTCTTAAATCTCTAAGCATAGAAAAAGCACAAATGGCAGGCAGGGATCACACACTGTTTTTCCCCCTAGCATTTTACAAACACCAAATTCTAACTTCCTGCCTCCTGGTTCACAAATACTCTACCTAACTTCACAACAACTCCTAAATTTGATACAACAATGCAATTGATTGGCAGCACATTGAACTGCTCCAGAGAAAAAAACAATAAGACACTACACCTTCAGACCAGCTTGAACTTTGCTGTTAATCAGGGAACCCAGCTAGCTAGACTTGTACTACAGTAAACTACTCCTCAACTACCAGTGTCGTTTCCTGGAGTACTGTGGGTCTCAGGTCAGTCTGGAGTCATGGCACCAATTGTTTATAATGAACAGTAAGTATTAAGATTCTCCTTCTTGGCAGCATTCTCAGAGGTGCTAATCAGTAAGGGAAATCAAACTCAAGGTTTTCTGTGTGAACAATAAAACTGATGTTTCTACAAGTAAAGAAAACAACAATATAATGATTACCACGCTTTATACACAAAGAACTGGGACTACTTTCTGTTGTTGCAGTGGTCTATGACTAAAGTTGACAAAATGGCTGCCTGGGGCTTTTTCGCTGACACAAGGTAGTTGAAAGGAGTTGGCAACTACATATAGTGGATGATCACAGCCAGACTTGTGGTCTCCATACAGAGTTATTGCATAAGATAGTGAAAGGTCTCATGGGGTGTAATAAAAGTGTCCTGCTGAGAAGAAACATTGGTGAATTTACTCAGGTTTTAAAAACAGCCAGTTCTAAATACATAGGCATTTTGAGGTGTTGACTTGCTCGCTGAGCTGGCTTGTTCTCATTCAGACGTTTCATCGCCACGCTAGGTAACATCATCAGTGAGGCCTCTGATGAAACGATGTTGTTCTATTCCGCTTGGAATTTATACTGTCTGATCTGTTATGGTGAGTACTGTCATTTCCGGTTTTGTTCTGTCTGGACCCCATATGCTAACCCAATTCAATATGTTTGTTGATTGCATTACAAGTTGAGAACCATGCCTCTAGGAATTCCAGTGCATGTCTATGTTTGGCTTGGGTGACTATGGTTACGTTGTCCCAGTTAAACTGATGGCCTTCATTGTCCTGGTGTACTGATATTAAGGAAAGTTTGTTGTGTCATTTTGCTGCTAGCTGATGTTCATGTATTCTGATGGCTAGTTTCCTTCCTGTCTGTCCGATGTAACATTTGTGGCAGTCGTTGCATGGTATTTTGTAAGCTACGTTGGTTCTGCAAGTCATAGGTATGGGGTCTTTAATCCGTGTGAGCATTTTTTGGAAGTTGGCTATGGGCTTGTGTGCTGCCATGATTCCTAGTGGTCTTAGGAGTCTCGTTGTCAGTTCTGATGTGATCTTGATGTAGGGCAGTGTGGCTAGTGTGTTAGGGTGTACTGTGTCTTCTTGTTGTCTATTTAGTAGGTACATGCGGATGAAGTTGTGGGGATATCTGTTTATAGCGAGGATTTTGTATAGGTGCTCTTCCTCTTTCCTGCTTAGTTCTGGAGTGTTGCAGTGAGTCATGGCTCATTTAAATTGTGTCCTTATACAGTTTTGTTTGCGGACATTGGCAGGTTGCTGTGGGAGTTGAGAATTTAGCCAGTGTGCATTGCTTTCCTGTATACTGAGGTTTGGAACTCTCTGTTGGTCATTTGTTCAATTCTGGCGTCCAGAAATGGAAGCTGATTGTTGTTTTCTTCTTCTCTTGTGAATATAATCCCTGCAGATACAGAACAGAGAACAAAGAACATAGAACATAGAACATAGAACATAGAACAGTACAGGCCCATCGGCCCACGATGTTGTGCTGCACTTTTACCCTAAACCTAAGGTCTATCTAAACTCCACCCCTACCTTATACTATCGTCCATATGCCTATCTAATAGCCGCTTAAATGCCCCAATGAGGCCGACTCCACTACCCTCTCCGGCAATGCATTCCACACCCCTACCACTCTCTGAGTAAAGAACCTACCTCTGACGTCTCCCCTATGTACCTCCACTCACTTTAAAACTACACCCCCTCGTAATAGTTACCTCCACCTTAGGAAAAGGTCTCTGGCTGTCTACTCTATCTATACCTCAGATCATTTTGTACACCTTTATCAAGTCACCTCTCATCCTTCGTCGTTCTAAAGAGAAAAGCCCTAGCTCTCTCAACCTTTCCTCGTAAGATCTTCCCTCCATTCCAGGCAACATAGAGCATACAGCACAGTACAGGCCCTTCAGCCCACAATGTTGTGCCGACCTAATATCCTACTAAGATCAAACTACCCTGCATGCCCTACATTATACTACCATCCATGTGCCTATCCAAGAGTCACTTAAAAGCCTCTAAAGTATCTTGACACCACTACCACTGCCGGCAGCGCATTCCACAAGCCCACCATTTTCTGTGTAAAGAACCTACCCCTGACATTTCCCCTATACGTTCCTCGAATCACCTTAAAATTATACCCCTTTGTGATAGTCATTTCCATCCTGGGAAAAAGTCTCTGGCTATCCACTCTATCTATGCCTCTCATCATCTTGTACACCTCTATCAAGTCACCTCTCATCCTTCTTCGCTCCAATGAGAAAAGCCCTAGCTCCCTCAACATTTCCTCATAAGAACTGCCCTCCAGTCCAGGTAGCATCCTGGTAAATCTCCTCTGCACCCTGTCTAAAACTTTCCCATCCTTCCCATAATGAGGTGACCAGTATTCCAGTGTGGTCTAGCCAGATTTTTTTGGAGCTGCAGCATAACCTCGCAGCTCTTAAACTCAATTCCCTTACCAATGAAAGCCAACACACCATACTCCTTCTTTACAACCCTATCAACTTGGGTAGCAACTTTGAGGGATCTATGGATGTCGATCCCAAGATCCCTCTCTTCCTCCACACTACCAAGAATCCTGCCATTAACCCTGTATTCTGCATTCAAATTTGACCTTCCAAAATGAATCAATTCACACTTTTCTGGGTTGAATTCCATCTGCCACTTCTTTGCCCAGCTTTGCATCCTGTCAATGTCCCATTGTAAGCTACAACAGCCCTCCACACTATCCACAACTCCACCAACCTTCGTATCTTTGGCAAAGTTACTAACCCACCCTGCCACGTCCTCATCCAAGTAATTTATGAAGATCACAAAGCACAGAGGTCCCAGAACAGATGCCTGCAGATCACCACTAGTCACCGAGCTCCAAGCTGAATACTTTCTATCTACTCCCATCCTCTGTCTTCTATTGGACAGCCAATTCTGTATCCAGACAGCCAGATTTTCCTGAATCCCATGCCTCCTTACTTTCTGAATGAGCCTACTATGGGGAACCTTATCAAATGCCTTGCTAAAATCCATATACATCGTATCCACTGCTCTACTTCATTGATGTGTTTTGTCACATCCTCAAAGAATTCAGTAAGGCTTGTGAGGCATGACCTGCCCCTCGCAAAGCCATGCTGACTATTTCTAATCAAACTGTGCTTTTCCAAATCATCATAAATGCTATCTCTCAGAATCCTCTCCAATAATGTGCACACCACAGAAGTAAGACTGAGTGGTCTGTAGTTCCCAGGATTATCCCTCTTCCCTTTCTTGAACAAAGGAATAACATTTTCCACCCTCCAATCATCTGGTACTACTCCAGTGGTCAGTGGGAATGCAAGATCATTGCCAAAAGGGCAGCAATCTCTTCTCTTGCTTCCCATAGTAACCTTGGATACATCCTGTCTGGCCCAGGGGACTTACCTATCCTCACGTTTTTCAAAATTTCTAGCACATCCTCCTTCCTAACATCAACCTATTCAATATATTATTGATGAGTTGGTGGGTCTCTTCTAGTTCGTTGTGTTTAATAATGACAAATGTGTCATCCGTATACAGGAACCACTGTTTCTCTTGAATGAGGGGAGGGTAGTGTGTTCTAGTCTTTGCATGACTGCCTCTGCGATGAGTCCTGAGAGGGGTGACCCATGGGTGTGCCATTGATCTGTTTGTATACTTGGCCATTAAAGACAAAGTGTGTGGTGAAGCACAGGTCTAGTAGTTTGAGTATGTTGTCATACTGATTGAGCTACTGGTCTGCATTCCTGCTTCCTCCAGTAATGTGGCCAGTGTTTCTTTGGCTAGTGAGATGTCGATTGGCGTGAATAAAGCTGTGACATCAAGGGATATCATAATCTCCTCATCGCTGACTTTTATGTTTTTGGGGTATTGAGGAATTCTTAGGTTGAATGGATGGGATGGGATGATCCTTCAACCAGGTGTTTCAATCTCTGTTGTAGATCCTTGGCCAGTTTGTGTGAAGATGTGACCAGTAGGGAAACAATGGGTCTCAGGGGAATGTCTGGTTTGTGTACTTTAGGAAGTATTTAGAAGTGGGGGGTGTTCAGGCCTTCTGGTTTCATCGGAGGCCTCATTGATGATATTACCTAGCACAGTGACGAAATGTCTGAATGAAAACAAGTGAGCTCGGCGAGCAAGTCAACAACCTCATCCACAACCCAAGCTACAAATCTTTGCAAAAAACTTTAAACATAGGCATTTTAATAAGGGCCATTTTTGAAAAGCCTTGTAAGCCACAGTCCCAAGTTTGTTATTTAGTAAAACAAAGAAAGAAAAGTCTGATCCTACTGCATTCTGAATTTTTTAGGTAATTGTAAATTAGAAATACAAATAACAAATTCATGTGAAAGGGCTAGTTGAATTCCTTGAGCAAATGTTTTTTGTTAGTAAAAGTGATCTGCTGCACCAATAAGGAGGATAAAGCAATAAATGGTATAACTACTACTTAAAAGACCACTAGTACAGGAAGGGAGCAAAAGAAGTTTGTAAAAAGAGAGGTCAGGACTGGAGAGAGATAAATAAATGAAACTCAACTGTAGATGGAGACAAGTTGAACAAATTCTTACACGCAAAGATCAACGGAAGAATGACAGATGTACTACAAAATACAGAGTGAAGATGTTGTTATATCCCCTGGTTATTTGTGAAATCTAAAAATGTTTCCTTTAATGGTTTAGTAAAGTTGTAAAGTGATTGAAATTCATTCTCATCAGTGGCATTTGAATAGTTTTTTTAAGAAATTAGTATTGGAAAGTGTTTAGAGTAGAAACAGTAAAGACTTATTTAAAAATTAAACTCTGGTTTAAAACTCACTTACAGTATGTAAATGGCTGTGATTGTAAACTGCAGCTGGAAGGCAAAGAGACTGTGTTTGATCTCCTGAGATCGAGTGAAAGGGAAGCTGCCCACAATTTGTTAGCCATGTTAAAGAACTATAACACTAGGTGTGACTTTATATTGGAATTGTAATTACAGATTTCGTATCAATTGTTCGAACTTTACATCCTTCTAATCTTCTGTAATAATATTAGTTGGGAATATAAATTGCCTTACTGAATTTGGTAGAGTTCTTACTAATAAGTATCATGATTGTAGTGAGGTCAACCAGATGAACCTCATAGAATATGAGTTCCCTGATTGGGGCTGTTAATCTGGTCCAATCTGGGAGCATTGGCTGACAGATATAAACAGGAATGTCAGAAAGCTGGCTCTGACGGAACTGGATTAGTGTCAAGGACTCTCCACATGTAAATAAAGATTGACTTTATGATGGATGCCACCCTCTATGGAGTTACTTCAATAAGCAAGTATTAGGGTATTGGGAGTTAACTTGATGCAGCTGGCAAATATCTGGGAAGGAGTATAACTATCAGACACATTGTAAGATCCCAAAGACAGATGATGGAGAAATCTGGTAAATACTATGAGAATATGGGAGGACCTATGGCTGCCCATAGAGTTGTCCATCATTGATTGTGTGTTTAACGGATTGGATGTACAAATTGGGGGATATGACTAACAATGACATCAATGTTGCATGAGATTATTGTAATACGAAAGGTATAAAAATATTGTCTTCAGTTGTAGCCCAGAGTGTCATTGGTTTCTTCTCCAATCTGAGCTGTGAATAACAGAGCAGCTGGGCCCCACATGAAAGCCAGATTCAGAGCAGTCTCTGGTCTCTCCCACACATGTGGTAAAACAGCTCTGAATAAAGGTCACTTCTACTACTGAACACAGAATTCAAAACTCCCCTTTGATATTTCTCCCTACAATATTTCAATGAGAAACATTTTTGATTATTTTCCCGACCTGTTTTGGTTCCGACAAGGTGGCAGCAGGGTAAGTTGTTCCATTTGGAGCTCCACTTTGCTCACCAGTTCCCTTTCCTTTTCCTTTCTGTGTCACTTCTTCTTCTCTCTCCTCGCTGCAGTAGTTCTATTCCACCCCACCCCAGCCCTTTTAACTACCTACCTAAGGAGTCGGGAATGAATCAGGTCATGACCGGGAACCACGTGGTGGGAGCTGAGCGCGTGGGCGTGTCTTGCAACGACGGCGGATCAAGCGTGGGCCGAAGTGATGGCAGTTGATCAAGGGTGTGCTGGTTCAGCGGTGAGAGCAGGCCAGTGAGGCGGCAGCGGTGAGAGTAGGCCAGTGAGGCGGTAACAGTGAGAGCAGGCCGGTGAGGCAGTGTCAGTGAGAGCAGGCCGGTGAGGCAGCAGTGGTGAGAGTAGGCCGGTGAGGCAGTGTCAGTGAGAGCAGGCCGGTGAGGCAGCAGCAGTGAGAGTAGGCTGGTGAGGCAGCAGCAGTGAGAGCAGGCCGGTGAGGCAGCAGCAGTGAGAGTAGGCCGGCGAGGCAGCAGCAGTGAGAGTAGGCCGGCGAGGCAGCAGCAGTGAGAGCAGGCCAGTGAGGCAGCAGCAGTGAGAGTAGGCCGATAACGCAGCAGCAGTGAGAGCAGGCCAATGAGGCAGTGTCAGTGAGAGCAGGCCAGTGAGGCAGTGTCAGTGAGAGCAGGCCGGTGAGGCAGCAGCAGTAAGAGCCGGCCGGTGAGGCAGTGTCAGTGAGAGCAGGTAAGTGAGGGAGCGGTGGCGATGAGAACAGGGCTTTCGCATGGCAGCAGTGGCAGCCTCCCAGATGTCCAAGCGAACGGAAAGGTGCCTGCTCCATTGTGGAGATGGGACATAGGACTCTGAGATCTGGACATTTTTTTCTTGCTTCCCTTCTGGCTCTGTTAGAATCTTTTAATTCTGGTTTTTGCACCCGAGTAGATGCCAGGGAATGGTGACCTTGTGTGTGTTTCGCTGTATTTATGTATTTCTATACTTAGTGCATGTGAAAAATAAATCAATCGAAATCTAAAATTTTCAGTTGAAACTGCAAAGGAAAACTTTACAGATATTTTCAATGTAACACTAATTCTCCAATTAGCTACCATCTTCTTTCATATGGTTTTAGGAGCAGAAACTCTCAGCATAGTTTTAATGTCAAATTGTCTTGGCTACTATTTAGTAACTAGCAACAATTGATACACTATTAGATTACAAAGTACCCAAGAAATAAATTATTATATATCAGTAACATTTAATTGGACAAATACATCTATATAACTTGATAACTGATAACTCATATTGAGACTAAATAATAGTAGGACTGGATGAATTGAGTGGCCCATGTCTGTGTTACATTTTCTGTATCATTCTTAAATAATAGAGTGTTGGAGAAAGAAGCTGAGAATATGCTCACGAAGAACAATGGCTTACTGAAATAATTGATAATGGATTATTACTTGATAACAGTAACACAAAGCTTCAATCTGTACATCAAAAGATAACGACAGTTACAGACTGAAATAAAAGCAAAATACTGTGGCTGCTGCAAATCTGAAAAAAAATACTGAAAATGCTGAAGTAACTCAACAGGTTTGACAGCAGCAGTGAAGAGAGAAATTGAATTCCCTTAAGCTTCCAAAAAGAGTCATTTTGGATTTGAAATGTCAATTGTATTTTTCTCTCTTCAGATATTGCCAGACCTGCTGAGTTTCCCCAGCAATTGCTGTTTTTATTTGGACACAGCCTCATCTTGATCAAAACTTTGATGAGTAAAAGTAAGTTCATTTAAAAAAAACAATTGTTTGATATTTCTAATGTATTAAGAAGGGTTGTTGTTTTACTGGTAGTCGTTGATAATGAAAGAAAAGCCATGGTGTTTTGATGGTGGGGACAAAGTAATACTCAGTTGTGTTAAGAGCATATCTGGATTTAAAACAAAGAAAAATAAATCAAAAAGGTTTTTGGCTTTAAATGACTATGTTGGGTAATTTCTGAGTCGGTTCTGTTGACAGGAAACGCCATCTGCAGTGTATAACAGAAAATTGGACTCAAGATGCCAACCATTTAAACAAATGAATGGAATATCATGTGCCAAGCATACCCAAATTTCACATTTATGCTCCCTGCAGCTGAGGAGTTCAACTATCAATATCAGTTGAGGACTTTTATGCTAATGTTTGCATTTGAATGTAGATTATTCTCAAGCAGTTTGATGGTTGATCTATGACATTTCTGCGTCCCCAGATATTATGGCTGATGCACAGAGGAAGGAGAAATCGAAATGGTGGGTGTCCAAAGGCTGAAAGGCAAAATGAAAACAAGGTCCTGTAGTGGATGGGGGTTTTTACAATATATGTAGAGAGAGACGTACTTTCTTTGAAAGTCTTAATTGATATGTTATTTCCTGTTTCTCTGGTGGTAGGCAGATAATAGCCTAGATTATAAATGTAAAACAATGATTGTTTTGTAACAGGATAAATATATTTTAAACGTGCGCTGTGCTATTTAGGGATGGTACTGAGGGGATATATCAGGAGGTGATCAAAGATGAGACTTCAGTTACGTGTGGAAACTAGAAAAAAGATGTTTTTCTCCTCAGACCAGACAATATTAAGGGGCCATTGTGTTTAAAATTATGATATGTTTTGATAGAGTAGATGTGGAAGAACAGGCAGGATGGTTGATAACCACAGATACAGATTTAATATAAGTACAAAAGAACCAGAGGACAGGTGAGTTCTCTCTAGACTGTGCTATGACCTTGATTGAGTGGTGAAAACAGATTCAATAATAACTTTAGAAAAAGGGACATGTATTAGAAAAGTAGGATTGGCAGGTAGGGGAGAGGAAAAAGGCAATGAGTAAACAGAATGAGAGTGGAACTTGTGGCTAGCATTCAAAGAGCTGGGACTGAAATAGTGGACTGAATGGTCTTCTATAAATGGAAGCTCCAAGAAAGTATTCAATTCAGAACTATACAATTCAAATATATTTCTTTGTGTAGCCCTAAAATATGTTTCCCAAAATGATGCATGTGAAAGACTGAAAATTAATTTTTATGAGACAAAATTAATTTTTATGAAACACAGAAATGGGTCACTCCATCCATCCAGTCCTACTATTATTTAGTCTCAATATGAGTAAAGTTTACAATATTTATCTTTGTTTATTTTCAATTGCAAAAAGGTGCGCTTTTGTTCATCTCAAGAATCTCACAGGCATTTCTTCACGACTTTTCGCAGCAAAACCTCAAACCTTTTTAATCTATATTTGCTACTTTCAGAAGAACAAGCGCAACTGGATTTTACAGAACACTTAATTCATATCCTTTACATTAATGCAGCAACTGCAAATTCTGTCAATTATTTTGCCCCGGTATGCTTGCAAGTATTATGGTGGGTTTATGAACCAGCTGCTGCAGTCAATGTATACCAAAGTCACACCCTCTTCATTGAATGAGAGCTGAGAATATAAACAATGGTAAGTGTCAAAATAAACCGGCAATATTTATTCAGGAACTTAATGGATAGTAGGCCCATTTCTTCGTGTCTCATTTTTATGTGTACAATAGGGCACAGAGGGGATAATTGTGGGAAAGTGAAGCTTTAACATAATGGCCATAAATCATTCTAGAAAACTCTTTGAAGTACAGGTAATACAGGAATTTTACAATAATTGTAAATTGAATCATGCTGATGTAGGGCCTGAACAGTGCAAGTTCTGTTACTGAGGTCTGTTCACAATGTGGTCTCTTCTATATTGGGGAGAAAAAATACAGACTAACTGACTGCTTTGCAGAACGCCTATGATCTGTCTGCAAAAAAGACCCTGAGCTTTCAGTTGCCTGCCACTTCAACACACAGCTATGTTCCCTGATCAACATCTCTGTCTCAGGCTTGCTACAGTGCTCCAGAAAAATTCAGTGCAAGCTGGAAGAAATAGCATCTCATTTCTGCTTGGGGACTTTGCAGCGTTCAAAACTCAACATCAACTTCAATAATTTTATAGCCTCAGTGCCTTCTCCCATGCCCTCACTCCAACCCTCACATACCAGGCCCTGTCATCACATGGGCTGCTACTAACACCAACCCATTGTCAGTCATTAATGGTCTCCATTAGCAGCTATCCATTCTCCCAGATTGACCTTCATCCCACTCCTTTGTCTGCCCAACTGTTATTCTCTTCCTCTTTGGGCTCCATCTCTACCTATTGTTCACTCCTACCCCTTCCCTCACCCGATCTTCAGTGTATATACCAACTTTCTCCAAGCTGCAATCAGTTCTGAAGAAGGGTCACTGGACCCAAACCTCTGCTTTCTGTCCACACATGCTACTAGACCTGTTGATTTTTTTCTGGCTATTTCTGTTACTGTGGTGCTTGTGCTATGTTATGAGTCCCAGTTGCTTTTTCAGTTGTTCAGTTGTTTTCACGCCTTTTTCTCCTCATTGCCTGAGGTTCCCAGGCACTTTGTGTAAAATCAATTGCATTGATCCCAGAAAGACAATGCTCCTTTCAGCAGTGATATGACATCACAACATATAATGTTACAGTATAAACGTTACTTGCTTCATCTTTAGTGGTCACAGTGCAATGGAGTCAATGCAATGTGCCATCAATCAGTCAGCCGTATATGGTGTTGCAGTTATATAATGTAGTTGTAACACTAGGAAGCTTAGAACTCAGACTATTCTTAAGTCTGAAATAATGTAATCGTTGTAAATCATCAATGTTGTTAAGAAACTTCAAACCATATGTCTCAGCAAGAACACAGACTTCATGGTATATTTTACAAAGGCGTTTTTTTATTCACAAACGGGATGAGGGCATCATTGGCTAGGCGGCATTTATTGCCCATCCATAGTTCAGGGTCACAATGCTGTAGGTCTAGAGTCACATGTAGGCTAGACCAGGTAAGGATAGCAGCTTCCTTCCGTAAAGGACATTATTGAAGCAGATGGGTTTTTCCTGACAATGGTTCATGGTTATCATTAGATCCTCAATTCGAGGTATTTTTATTGAACTCAAATTCCACCATCTGCCGTGGTGGGATTCAAACCAGGGTCCTCAGAACATTATCTGGATTAGCAGTCCAGCGATAATACCTCAAGGCCATTGCTTCCCTTCACTTATGTACAGGAAAGTACTCAGACTGGTAGGGCATTTGAACCAAGAAACAAAGTTACCAATGTTGAAGAGACTAATCATTTCCTGCTTGAAAACTTCTGCCTAGGTGGAGAGGTCATCTTATGAGGAAAGGTTGGACATGTTGGGCCTGTATGCATTGGAATTGAGATGTGATTTTATTGAAATATATAAGGTCCTAAGGGACTTGACTAGGTGGTTGCTGATGTTTCCCCTATGGGAGGGTCTAGGACTAGGAGACAGTTTAAAAATAAGGGATCTCCCATTTGAGATTGAGATGAGAACCTTTTTTGCACTGAGGGTCATTGGTCTGAAGAATTCTCTTCTCCAGGGGCCTGTGAGGACAAGCTTACTGAATATTGTTAAGACTGGGTTAGATAGGTTGTTGATTTCCAGTTTAAGTGAAAGGCCAAAACTTGGCACATGGCATATAATGTGGGAAAAAGAGAGGTTATGAAATTTGGCATTAAGCATAGAAGTGTGAATGTTATTTAAATGGGGAAAAAATTGCAGAAAGCTGCAGCACAGAGGGCTTTGGGGATCTTCATGCATGAATCACAAAAAGCAACCAACCAAATTCAGTGGGTAATAGAGAAGGCTAATGAACTGTCAGCCTTTATTCCAAAGGGAATTGAATTAAAACAAGGAGTCCCTGCTAAAAATAAACACAGCACTAGGCAGACCACATCTAGAATACCATGAACAGTTATGGCTTCCTTATCCATTAGAGGCAATCCAGAGTAGGTTCACCAGATTGAATCAGGATTTGGAGGAGTTTCCTTTTGAAGCAAGGTTGAGAAGATTGAACTTATACTCGTTGGAGTTTAGAAGAATGAGAGGAAATCTTACTGAAATATGCAAGATTCTCAGAGGGCTTGAGAGGGTAAATGCAGAGAGATTGTTTCCCCTTATGGGAAAATCGAAGATGGGAGCATAATCCCAGTAAGGGATCACCCATTTAAGACAGAAATGAAAAGGATTTTATTTTCAATCATGGAGGTAAATCTGTCGCACTTTACCACTGAGCACTATTGAGGCTGGGAGATTTATTATATTTAAGGTCAAGATAGACAGATCTTCAATCAGCAAGGGAATCAAGGATTATTGGGAAAAGGCAGGAAAGTGGAGTTGAGGATTATTAGATCAGTCAGGATCTCATTGAATGACAGAGTGGACATGATGGGCTGAATGGCTTACTTTTGCTCCTATGTCTTATGGTCTTGCCCCCAATTTCTATGTTTATGTTGTGATCTTTGACCCTGAGTTCCCTATTTGCTCTACCATCACACAAAGCTGTGCACCAGCAATGCTAAATGGCAACATTTACTCCATTCAATCCCTATTTGATTCTTGTTCCAATAAATGATTAATTCTTGTTCATGTATATAAACAGCAATCAATAGGATATCATTTGAGAGCTGGGACTACAACATAGTGCTACTTCACTGAGCCCTTGTTCTGCTCTTCACTGGAGTGCAAAATTAATGATTTTAACCTTTTAAACTAAATGCTTATTCAAACAAAATGGCTATTTTAAATACTCACGACGTTACTGTTATAATGAAATGAAATTATTTGAGCTAGCTACTGATTTATTAGGTTTACTATTTTACCCTGAGGACATGACAGGTGGGCACTGGGTCAGCTCACAGAAGAACAAGGGTCCCGACTTGAAACTTTAACTTTCCTGCTCCTGTGATGCTGCCTGGCCTGCTGTGTTTTGCCAGCTCCACACTGGGTTATCTTTAACTCCAGCATCAGCAGTTCTTACCATCTCTGAAAGAGAATAACAACGTTTGAGTTCTGACTAAGGAGTTCAGTAAATGATCAGAAAGCATAATAAATGTGCCGATATGCAGTCAGTTCACAGAAAATCAAACTGACTTAGAATGATGAATCTATGTTTCATCTTGGCATCTGTACGTGATAATGTACTATGTCTAATTGTTATGCTAATTACCTTATGAAAGTTTCAAGTGACTGGGTAGCTTGAAAAAAAATGCATGCCAGAAAGAATGGAAATGGCTATCCCTACCCAATCATTCACATTACCTGACAGACGCAAGCGACCAAAATTTTGTGTACAATTATCTCCAATATTAACTAAATTCAATATTGCTGAGGTATTATTTATAAGTACACACTTCCAAAATGTGAACAATATTGTAATGCTTAAAAATGCCTGAAAGCTACTTACAGTCAAAATATATGAAAAGGTTCAGATCTAGAAAAAATAAATCATTATTCAGCTAATAATACACCTTGTTTTTGGTTCCAAAATAGTATTGATTTCAATGCACAACCATTATGTCAGGTGCTGGAATACTCTGTGTGGTATTCATAAAACTTTATTTAAGAATAAATAAAGCTGTTTGCTTGGTAAGCAGGAAATTGCTGTGTAAAAATGTTTTCCATAACTTTTAAAGCTGAATAAATTTTCTACTGGAAGACTATTTTCCATAGTCTGGTAATTAGGCTGCTGTCAATTATGCATTGATGTACAAATATAAGGATTAAAACTTGCAGGTGCACCTAGACATTTATTTCTAGTCTTTTTGCAAAAACAAGTCAAACTTAAACAGTGTTTTGTATTTAATTAAGTGCACAAATACAACTCAACCCTATAATTTTGTGAAAAAAAACTATTTAATCTGGTTACAGTATGAAAAAATTTGACTTGATGTTAATTTAAAAAGCATATGAAAGCTGTATCATAAAAATCTGTGATGAGTTTTGCTCACCTCCTGTCATAACTTCATCAATGGTTTGATTGAACCCTCGAGGGAAGTCCAGGAAACTACTAGGGTTTTCTCATTTCCTTCTATCCAAACATCACAAAGAAAATGATGGGCAGGGGCAGGTTCTGAAATATATTTACACCTACTTTTTCCAGCATTTCCCATGTTTTAATCCTTTCAGTATGGTTTTCACTTTATCCACAGTACCACTGGTTAAAGTTACACATAACATTTTGAATGATTCTGACTGTTGCATATTTTTTCTTTCTGCAGCATTTGCCATGGTGTCCCATTTTCACTCCTTCCATTATGTTGCTTCCATGGTCAAGTTGGAAGACAGTAGAATTTGAATTCCATAAAAATCTGTAATTAAGGATCTAATGATGACCACAAATCCATTGCCAATTGTCGAAAAAGTCATTTGGTTCACTGATGTCCTTCAGGGAAGGAAACTGCCATCCTCACCTGGTCTGGCCTACATGTGACTCCAGACCCACAGTAATGTGGTTGACTCTTGACTGACCTCTGAGCAATTAGGGATGAGCAATAAATGCTGGCCTGGTCAATGATGTCCCCATCCCATGAATGAATAAAGAAAGTCAATTGTTCATAATTCCATTCCTAATTGTGCAATATAGACAACATATCTGCTTCAAATGGTTTCTTTTCACTCTGACGCTCTAAAGTTGAATCATTGACTTTTCCCCATTGCTTACTTGCACCCCATCTGTCAGTTGCATTAATTGTCTAGAAGAAATCAGCTTCCACATGTTAGCCAACAATACAGCTTATTTCGTTGCCACTGCACCCCTCTTCACTAACCCATCTACCTCACAACTGATTCATTAAGCTGTCAAGAGTCTAAATTGTTTATTTAATTAATATTGGTGTAACTGAATCAATCCTGACACTAATTTTTTGAAACCTTTCACATTGAGCCCACCTTCCTTCTTTGCAGGTGCATGCTCAAGAAAAACAATGGTCAGAATGTCCTTTTCTCCTCTGAATTTTACATCAAACCTTTTATGCAGCCCATCATCAGAATTGCCTATCTTCAATTCCATAATATAACCATAAACACCCTGACTGTTACAAAACCCTAATCCTTGTTTCCATCATCTTATAGATTTGACTTGTCCAGCTTTTTTTCATCAGCCTCTCACATTGTACCTTACATAATCTCCAACTCTGCTAAACCTCTGCTTTGCTCACTGAAGATCTTAACCATCTCTAGCCCCCAATCGCTCCTTGTTCTGAAGGACATTGATTTATAAATCCTAATATTTGTATATAAATTTGCTTTGGATTTACTTCCTCTAGGGATACACTCAATACTCCTTATGCCCAGTCTTCACCCTCCACCAAAAGTGAAGTCACCATCCTCTTACTGGACAATAGGGATGCTCTTCTAATAGAGAAATCTACTGGTGGTTTAATGTGAGGATTACCACACAGGGGAGAGGTTGAGAAGGAGAGTCTTTCATGATAACCTCAGCCAGTATGGGAATTGAACCCGTGCTGTTGGCGTCACTCTGCATCACAAAGCAGCCATCCAGCCAACTGAACTAGCCAACCCCCCAAAATTTATACTTCCAGTGCATACAAGATACATGCATATGTCAAACATGGAAAC
Source organism: Ginglymostoma cirratum (assembly GCA_024137785.1). Taxonomy (NCBI): domain Eukaryota; kingdom Metazoa; phylum Chordata; class Chondrichthyes; order Orectolobiformes; family Ginglymostomatidae; genus Ginglymostoma; species Ginglymostoma cirratum. The sequence continues at coordinate 17,217,981 of JAHRHZ010000021.1, forward strand.
TGATTATACAAAAATTGAAGGATGAAATTTGTCAGCTCACCCTGTAGTCATTCAACAGCCAACAACAGGACACCTGCAATAGTCCTGCATTAGCCACCTGCCATTGGCCTCTGATTTGGCCTGGTAAAGAAGTGCTACTCTGTTTCCTTGCCCAACACCTACCACAATGGAAGCTGCTAGGCTTGACGATTGGCACAGTCTTTCTCAGCTCTGGCTAATTCCCAAGAGTGACAGAGTGAAGCACTTTTCAAAAAGGTAGGTTTTATGGAAAAATATAAAGGAAGAGTTAGTGAGCTTTAGGGAGGGGATCCTAGAGATAAGCCAACTACCTCAAGGTATAGCAACTAGAATTGGAATAATTCAAACTGGGGTGCTCAAGATACTATAATTAGAGAATGCAAATATTGTTGGAGTCTTATGGGGTTGAAGAACTTTACAGAGATAGAGAGAGGCATCATCTTGGATGGATTTTAACGCAAGAATGGCAATTTCATAATTGAAGCATTGCTTGACTGGGAGCCAATAAACAGAGGGACGAGGGATAAATGGAACTTGATGCGAGTTAGGACCTGGGCAGCAGAAATTTGAAGTTAATGGAGGGTAGAACATTAAACTCGATCAAGATTGCATTGCACATTAAGAGGTAGAGTTTAAATGATAAGAGTTCTTTGTTGAGGAATATCACTGACCTCTGGAATAAATTGTGGGAATACAATTGAGTGCTAAATGTCTGAAATGAATAACAAGTATGTCTGCATATAGAAAATAGGCAGACTACCAAAGGTTACTTTAACAGTATATGTTATCTCTTGAAGATTCTGCGTTTCATCTTTGGTTTCTAAGAGGCAATTTTGAAAGAATCTATCCTAAGAATCTTTTCTGGTTTTTTTTAGTGTGTACGATTATGTGGCTGCATGGGAGGTATTAATGGAGGGGTGTGAGAACACACGAGCTAATCTTTTCCTGTCATTTATGTTGGTTCTATGTCATGTGATCAGAAAATGTGGGCTTACATAGCAAGATTTCACACTGAACAGGTAAGAGGGAAGCCATTAGCTGTTTCTGCTGGTGTCTCCTATCCTTGCTTAAGAGTAAGTGAACATTTCAGGCATTCTCTCTTGGAAATACGCAGATTGAGATTAAAGTTTTAAAATACAGCACAGAGATTCAAAGTTGGCAGTTATAAAGAAGAAGTGTTATGCAAATGACAAGATTTGCATATGAAAGTTTGCGTCTCAAATCAAAACATGCAAGAAGAACCAGGCAGTCCTTTTTGTATTGGACAGGAAAACAAAGACTAAACAGCTCAAACTGCACTCTCTCTTGAAACTAAACTCACACCACATTGCACATTTTTCTCAAGAGGTGTTTAATGAACACCTCTTCGCAAGGCGCACAGGGAAATCTCAATTCTGGTTGCACTTTATCCCACATTTGTTTTTGATTTCTTTCAATTCCTTTGCACAAGTAACAACTGCATTTGCTGAACGGAATTTAATCTTGACATGGAGCTCACTGTGCATTATTTATTAGGAGCTTCTTTTGTTCCCAAAAGCTACTTGAATGAAAAGCCTATAGGACGCTCAGTTCTATATCGTTCAGTTAGGCATTAGATCCCTGTCAGTAAAACTGTTGTTCTTGTTTTCCCTTTCTTGTACAAGTAACTTTTTTGACTCATACAGACGTTTGTCTGTATAATTAATATTCAATCTAATGCAGTCTCATGTAAATTGTTGGGCAGCATAAGGGTTGTAAAAGCATTAATTTAAATAGTGATAATTCCTCAACGTAGTCTCCAGCCTTTAACCTGTCCAAAATGAGGTAAGATTTAAAGTTGTTTTGGGGAGCCACATCACTTCCAGGTATACACATGATCTGGTGACCTTGTGTATCAGTATTTGATTTGACAATGTTCTGTTGCAGTACATGGCTACATGGCTTGCAAATTCCTTGTAGAAACTCTTGAGCCAGGTTTCAAAACTATATATGTACAAATCATTACTAAATCACATGTTACTTGTGGCTGGACTAAAGTGCAAGAAACAAGTTTCTAATTGTAGGGACATAAGTGAAGTGTGGAATATCTGGTGTACTTCATTCAATTACTCGACGACCATTGATTCCGCATGGAGAAAATACCATTGAGTTTGTGGGGTGGGGATCTTTCTCAAATTAAAGTTCACAATGACACTTCTCCTCAGTGGAATTAGACCATTTCTTTACACCCTATTCCAAAGTTATAGAAGTACAAACCTGCATTTCCACAGCATCTTATCCTCAAGATGTATCAAAGTGATTTTCAATCATTCCATTACTTTTGAAGTGCAGTTATTTAGGTTAATGCAGCAGCCAAATTGTAATCCATTTGATCCTAAAAACAATAAATAAATGTTAGAAATAGAAGGATATATGATAGTGAGTCTCCTTTTGGCAAGAAATTCATCAGAGATGCTGGCCTAGTTAATTTGATGCAAATAGCATTTAGGTCAGCATTGAAGATATGTGGGTAGTATCCTGTCAGGGTGGCTGGCATCTCAGCAATTGGCTGGACAACCAGCACAATACTCATTCCGTCTCTTCCAGAGAGATCCACCAAATCCACACCTATCAGGTGCTGACAAAGCTACTGTATGCTCTTCAACTGAAATGAAGACTTTAGGACATGAGCTGCCAGCCAATCAGACTGGCTGTTCAGGCACTTGGCAGTACCATGGAGGATGCCCAGGCTGCTATTGAAAGAACACACTTGAAACCCCAGAGTCAAAGAGAACCAGTGCTAAAGTAATTTGGTGTTTGGTGTCCGAAGGATGGAGATGGATGTGGCTGGTGGTGGATGGTGTTTCTTGGTTTGAGGGTTGCAGGGAGTGGAGAATAGGGTTCAGATTCAAGGGCAGTGGGTGGTGCAGATTGGCTATACACCTGCCCGAAATTGAATCCTTTAATTGGGAATTGATTCAGGGATACAATGGCTTTGTGATATTATTGCTAGACTAATAACCCAGAAACCCAGGTAGTGTTCTGGGTACTCAGGTTCGAATTCTCCCATGGCAGATGGTGGAATTTGAATTCAATAATAATCTGGAATTAAGAATCTAATGATGACTATAAAACCATTGTCGATTGTCAGGGGAAAAACACTTGTTGACTAACGTTCTTTAGGGAAGAAACTGCTGTTCTTAACTGGTCTGGCTTTCATGAGACTCCACGCTCAAAGCAAAGCAATTTGGATAACTCTTACCTGTTTTCTGGACAATTGGGGATGGCCTCAACCAGCAATGCCCATATCCCATGAATGAATGAAAAAATACAGCTTTAATCAAGGGTTCCCCATTCACTTCTTCACCTCCATCTCCACCTACACCAAAGATGCTTGTATAGGTTGACCTGTCGATGATGCCACCTGATGACAGGCCAGTGTGGAGCTGTAAATCCAGTAGCTGAGAGTTACAGAGAGTGGAGAAGGTGGTTTCAGAGTCAAAGACAGAGGATGGTGTTCATTAGCGATACAGCTGTGGCTAATATCTTTAACTTGATCTTAACTTACCATTTAAGGCTGTTAACTGGCAGTTGGGTAACATTGGCCCTTCCATTGAGAAGAGTGGAGATGGGATATGAGTATGCCTCCATCTCACCTAATCCCAACTATCCCACGCCACCAACTTTGCCTCTTCCAGAAGCAGAATATTCCATAAATGGAGTGGATTTAATAAGCTTTTTGAGAGAATTTGTCTTCCACGTTGTCTTAAGCTGTGTCAAATATTTTTGTGCGCACCTGTCCTTATACAAGTCTAACTCTGGGGTCACCCTGGATATACAAATCTCTGACCTTTTTCTTGTCCATCCATCTTCACCTCTACCAGCAAGTGCAAGAATCTCATAGTTTCCAGGATTAGAACCGTCATGCAACCGTTCAGGCTACAGAATCTCTTTCCACTTCCCTGTCACAATCTATGTTTTCTCTCATTCCCTTTTCCCTGTCAGTGAGTTCTTCAAGTTCATCCCTGCTACAAAACCTCCATCCTCTACCCACCCAACTGCAGGCTGTCCAATTCCTCTCCTGACATTCTTACTGCCATTATTTAGTGCTTTATTTTAGTATTATCTATCGTTTTTATTTAAAGGCTGCTATCATCACCATCTTCCTCTCCTTGCAAAGGTAATCTGGTGTAATTTTAAAACTATTGGTTCTCCAGCAATTCACTACAGCAAAAAAAAGCAGTTTTATTTTCAAAATGAAGATAGCATTCAAGACCTTTTTAATTGTTTCAGTACAAGAATACATTCTACAGTGGTCGAAGGATTTTTGATAAACTCATAAACATGCAATTCCACAATTTAGTTGCGTGGAAAAGGACAATGATACCTATAGTATAGGTTATCTTACCAAACATTATCTTTTATAAAGTATTGTGGTCACTTCAATATTTATATATATGTAACAGGTCATTTTGTTTCTAAAATGTCTGTTTATTCCTCCATCAAATACATTCAATTTTCAAGTGTGCGAAGTCAGGTCAATTTATCACAGTGATAATTAAATTATGCTGGTTTCAGCATTAAGGTATAACATTTCTGTTTTTTATCTCAGTTACCATGTTGATGAAATTCCATCTGTAATTTACGAATTAGTTGTGCAATACTTACTCTATATGATCTCTGGCAATTTTCCACTCGAACCCAATACCTAGTGTGTAATTTTGCCTTTACCTTTCATAAAAACACAATGTAATAGTGATTGTGAAATGGTGATGCCCACATGTGTTCGCCTATTTGTATTTTTTTAATGTCAGACTAAATGACCTGTGTAACACTATCTTTTGAAACTATACATAACACTAAACTGCAGTAGAGGAGAGAACATGATGCTTCCTGTAGTCTTTTTGTCAGAGAGTGTAGGAATGTGTATCATGTCACATAATCAAGCAACAAATCAATGATTCAGCGATTCAGATCTACACCTTAAATTTTGGAATTGCTAAAGTCATTTTTACATTTACTTTTCTGTCCATTTTCATAATTTTTAAGTCCCTGATTTGCTCGAGTGAATCTACATTGCTATCAACAGCCTCTGGTATGCTGATGATATGGCCATTCTTCATGAGTGAAGCCAGATGTTGAATATCAGGCTACAAGTTATATCACAGGTGCATCACAACCAAATTGAATCCTGTCTTCAGTCAATACCTGATCTTGCTTTTTAGCAATGTCACTGGTTAACAGTCAGGAATGGGAATTCAAGCTGTTTATTTCTTAAAATGTTCTGGATCAAGGGGTCTGAGGTGAATCTTAGACCCCCTTTGCCATATAGGGATAGCTGATAAATCACAAACTGGGGATTGAATCAGCATGGTTTACTGTTAGTTCTGGCTGCTGCCATTATTTACTTAGCTTTGGGACCTTACCACTACATTTACCTAATCCTCACGCAATCCCTTTTGAACCACTTCACATATATTGATGAAGTATGCTGGAAAACTTGAACCTGTAGGTGCAGTGCACAAAGAACAAGACAGAGAAAATCCAAAAACTTCTTAGACCTGGAGTAGGAACACACAGAAGCAGCCAAATGAATCTCAAGTTACAGAGGGCCCACAACGGGTACAGCGGATGCAGTATACCACATTAGCAGATGTGCAGGTGAACATCTGCTTGATGTGGAAAGTCTTCTTGGGGCCTTGGATGGGGGTGAGGGAGGAGGTGTGGGGGCAGGTATAGCACTTCTTGCAGTTGCAGGGAAAAGTGCCAGGTGTGGTACATCGGGGAAACCACACGACGGCTTGAGGACCGCTTTGGAGAACACCTGCGCTCGGTTCACAATAAACAACTGCACCTCCCAGTCGCGAACCATTTCAACTCCCCCTCCCATTCCTCAGATGACATGTCCATTCTGGGCTTCCTGCAGTGCCACAACGATGCCACCCGAAGGTTGCAGGAACAGCAACTCATATTTCACTTGGGAACCCTGCAGCCCAATGGTATCAATGTGGATTTCACAAGCTTCAAAATCTCCCCTCCCCCTACCGCATCCCAAAACCAGCCCAGCTTGTCCCCGCTTCCCTAACCTGTCCGTCCTCTCACCTATCCCCTCCTCCCACCTCAAGCCACACCCCCATTTCCTACCTACTAACCTCATCCTGCCCCCTTGACCTGTCCGTCCTCCCTGGACTGACCTATCTCCTCCTTACCCCCCCACCTACACTCACCTTTACTGGCTCCATCCCTGCCTCTTTGACTTGTCTGTCTCCTCTCCACCTATCTTCTCCTCTATCCATCTTCTATCCGCCTCCCTCTCTCTCCCTATTTATTTCAGAACCCCCTTCCCCTCCCCCATTTCTGATGAAGGGTCTAGGCCCGAAACGTCAAGCTTTCCTGCTCCTATGATGCTGCTTGGCCTGCTGTGTTCATCCGGCTCTACACCTTGTTATCTCAGATTCTCCAGCATCTGCAGTTCCTATTATCTCTGAATCTCAAGTTACCTTCACTTTGGGGACACCTGTGCCGCTGAACAGTTTTTGCAATTTGTGGATGTAACCTGCATGTGAATAGTTTTGAACTTTTAACTCAAAGAATTCAATTTCCATAGTTTATGGAACAAGTACATTTAAAAGTTGAGGTTTAAAAACATGATGGTTCTACCTATTTGATTATCACCTGCATGACCAGTGTTTAACAACTATATCCTCTCCTGAAGCAGAGTTCAAACCAAGTACATTTAATGGTGCATTCAGGCGAACAAAGTGTAATAGGAGAACTTCCAGGCTTATGAATGAATGAGCCACTGAATTGGACTATTGTTCATTGTTCATTATACTTACAAATATGTGTAGTCAACAGTGTAATAGCCTGAAAAATCAATGAACATTGCAGAAACCTACATCGGGTTGCCACCTAGGAAAAGGTTCCTCATCCTTGATTGATTGATTAAACTGAGGCTGACTGACTTGTAAGAGACAAGAGAGATCAGAGTAGAACTGTTATCTAAAAACTGAAAGAACTGCAGATGCTGTAAATCAGGAACAAAAACAGAAGTTGCTGGAAAAGTTCAGCAGGTCTGGCAGCATGTGTGAAGAAAAAAATCAGAGTTCACATCTCGGGTCCGGTGACACTTCCTTAGAATTGTTATCTGTTGTGTCAAAACTATAGAACTAATTTCTTATCAGCATGCAAATGCTTTCACTTCCCAGGTGAATAGTGCATACAAACATCTGAATTTGTTATTTGACTATTATTTTAACATGGGTGATATTTAATTAGGTGGCACAGTGGCTCAATGCTGTCTCATAGCTCTGGGGATGTGAATTCGATACCACACTCGGGCGACTGTCTGTATCAATCTTGCATGTTCTCCCCATGGGTTTCCTCCAGGTACTCTGGTTTTTTTCTCTCACAGTTCAAAGATGTGCAGGTTAGGTGGATTAGCTGTGCTAAACTTCCCATAGTGTTCAGGGATGTGTAGGTTAGGAGGATTGGCCATGGGGAATGCAGGGTTATAGGGTATGTGGTAGGGTCTGCATAGGCTGCTCTTCAGAGGGTGAGTGTGGATTCATTGGGCTGAATGGCCTACTTCCACATTGTAAGGTTTCTATGATTTATGTACTTATTACGATTTTCTGAATTGCATCATTAGTGACCCCTAGCCCAAGAAACAATCCACTGTGAACACAACTCTGCCTGCAGTTCCTAAAGTGTTGACAACCCTGAGTTTGTTTTTATGCTTGCATCAATGTTGAGGGAATGTTGTGTAATTGGGAGGATTCATTTTATGGGTGTATAAGTGTAAGATATGGCAGGGACAGGCATACACAAAAATCTGGGCCAGAAATGTACTAGTTGCTCTATTAGTGTAGGTGTGAAAAGAAACAATGACCTTGCTTTTTTAACAGATTTCAATAGAAGTCCTCAAACCTATCTGACACCCTTTTACTAAATTGATTTGCTCTAAATGCAGCCAGCAGCAATGATGCAGCAATGGACATTTGAGCAGCAAAGCAAGTAAAATGATACATCTTTAACTTTCAGTTTATCAATTACCATCTCTTTTCAATCACACAACCTCTATTCTCTCAGCAGACCCAGCCAATTCCATAATTATGGTCCATTGATGTCAAATCCACTGGATATGGATTGAGACTTCCCAGACTCTCATAAGACCATTATAACTATTAGTGAGAAAACACTTCTCATCCATTAGACCAATGTTGTTTCAGAGGTGAAAGGAAAAGATATCAGCTGGAGTTGAGATTAAAATGCATTAGTGTAATTGTACAGAAAGAGAAAGATTTACTCAGCTCTTAAAATTAAAAGTCATTAGAGTCAGCTGCTCAAACTAGTTCATACAATTTCATTTTCATGTTCTTACCATGGCATGAAATGATCAGCATTAGTTTCACAGCATTAAGGGAACTGTACCGGGGCCAAAACAGAGCAACAACAATTCAGAATTTTTCTAACTTTTACAGGAATTATGTTATTCGTGTATGTTTCTTCAAGATCAAACTGATCTAGTGCAAATTAGGTTATCCATCTTTCTGCTCTGATTAGAAAATTCTTAATGAGTAAACAAATGAAGTCTATTGTGTTACTGCAACTGTATAGAGGGTGAATGAATATGAACTACCATAGCACAGAGACTGTTATGTTCAGCTCCAGCTTCTGTAAACTACTATTTTAGTCTGAGCATGCCCCTGTGACATCAAAATAGTTGATGTTTACTACAGTATATCAGGCATTAACCCTTTGTCACCCATATTCAGCATGGTCAGCTGTGTTTATTATCAATTATATTGATTTGCATAAGTTTATTCACATTTTATCTCCACCTCATCTTCTAAGTCTTTGACTTTACATATTCAGATGATCTAGAAGTTTCACAGTCTTCCACAGATGTATACAGAGTGGTAGCTTCTTTGGTAAAATGTACTTAACTTGAACTGTCTTCCTGATGGTCTAGAGACTCTCATTCTCCATTGATCCCTGGTTTGCCAAATGGGCCCATCTCAATAATCAGCGATACTCTCCCAGTTAGACCAGAACGGTAGATGTCCTAATTCATATTGGAACACTTTGGGCTTAAAGGGACTCACATTCAACAATGAGAGATAACAAGGCGTGGGGCTGGATGAACACAGCAGGCCAAGCAACATCATAGGAGCAGGAAAACTTGACGTTTCGGGCCTAGACCCTTCATCAGAAATGGGGGTGGGGAAGAGGGTTCTGAAATAAATAGGGAGAGAGGGGGAGGCGGATAGAGGATGGATAGAGGAGAGGATAGGTGGAGAGGAGGCAGACAAGTCGAAGAGGCAGGGATGGAGCCAGTAAAGGTGAGTGTAGGTGGGGGGGTAGGAAGGAGATAGGTCAGTCCAGGGAGGACGGACAGGTCAAGGGGGCGGGATGATGTTAGTAGATAGGAGATGGGAGTGTGGCTTGAGGTGGGAGGATGGGATAGGTGAGAGGAAAAACAGGTTAGGGAGGTGGAGATGAGCTGGGCTGGTTTTGGGATGCGGTAGGGGGAGGAGAGATTTTGAAGCTTGTGAAATCCACATTGATACCATTGGGCTGCAGGGTTCCCAAGCTGAATATGATTTGCTGTTCCTGCAGCCTCACATTCAACAATGCCTCATTTGCCCCCAAAATATTCTTTGTTAGAGCAGAATGCTTTTTGTTTAAATTGCCCAATGCATATCTGCTTTGATAAAAGCCTGAGTACTGCAAATGCTGCAGATCTGAAATCAAAACAAAAGGTGCTGGAGAAACGCAGTAGGTGTGGCAGCTTCTGTGGAAAGAAAAAGACGGTTTAAGTTTTGAGTCCAATATGAATCTTCTTTGGAACAGAACGAGACAAAATGATGTATTTTATACTGCTGATAAAAGAGAAGCAGGAGCAAGTGGAACAGATGGTGACAGTGTCCAGAACAAAAGGCAAAGGGAATGCTAATAGCGGTAGAGGAAACATACAGATGTAGAATAGATGTTAAGGGTAAGTGTTAATAGCAGAAAATAGACCAGTTGTACTCAGAGTAAAGCCATGCAAATAAGATACTATGGACTAAGGACTGTAAGGGTGAAGCAAAATGGAGAACAGTGTTTGTGGTCTAAAACATTGAACTCAATGTTAAGCCTTGAAGGATGTAAAATGCCTAAGCACAAAATGAGATGCAGTCTCCGTAGCTTGTAATACATTTGGAATACTGCAGCAGGCCTACGATGGAAATGCTGATATGAAAGAAAAATTAAAATTAACATGACCCATGATGCAAGAATAAACCTGTGTAAAATAAACCTTTTTAAAATTGCCGACTGAAAGAACTATTTTAAAATTCACAAATTCAAAAGGCATTTAATAAGGTAATAATAATAATGTTAGACTACTTAATAAGATAAAAGCTCATGGTGCTGGAGGTAATATTTCAGTATGGATAGAGAATTGGCTAACTAACAGGAGACAGGGCTGGGATAAAGGGGCATTTTCAAAATGGCCACCACTAGGCAGACTGCCACAGGGATCAGTGATGGGGCTGGAATTATTAATAAAATATTAATGACTAGGATGAGGAAGGGCATGAACTATAGCCAATTTTGTGGACGAACCAAAAATAGATGGAAAGGCAAGTGGTAAGGGTGACATACAGAGTCAGCAGAGGGATATAGACAGGTTAATCCAGTGAGAAAAGTCTTGGCAGGTGAAATATAATGTGGGAAAATGTGGAGTTATGCACTTTGTTTGGAAAAGTAGAAAAGCTGAATATTATTTAAATAGAAAAAGACTGCAAAAAGCTACAGCACAGTGAGGATTTGGGACTCCTTATACACAAATCACATGAAGCTAGCATCCATGTTGGCGGGTAATCGGGAAGACAAATAAAATATTAGCCTTTATTTTAAGGCAATAGAGTGTAGAAGTAGGTAGGTTCTACTAAAACCATACAAGGCATTAGTCAGACCATGGCAGGAGTACTATGAATGGTATTGGGCCCCTTGTCTAAAGAAGGATGTACTAGTATTAAAGTTAGACCAGAGAACATTCACTGATACCAGCCTGGAGGGGCTATCTTATGAGGTGAGGTTGAGTAGGTTGGTCCTGTACTCATTGCACTTTAAACAAATGAGTGGCGACCTTATTGAAACATTCTTAGGGAACTTGACAAGGTCAGTTCAGAAAGATTGTTTCACCTTGTGGCAGAGTCCAGGACCAGAGAGTGTAATCTCAGCATAGAGTCGCACATTTAAGACAGAAATAAAAGAAAATTTCTTCTGAGGATAATGAAAATCTGTGGAATTCTTTATCATAGAGGGCTGCCAAGGCTACTTCGTTAACTATAGATAGATTTTTAATCAGTATGGGAATCGAGGGTTACGGAGAAAAGGTAGGAAAGTGGAGTTGAGGATTTTCAGATCAATCATGCAGGATGGACAGACCTGATGGGCCAAATGACTTACTTCCATTCTTATGTCTTATGGTCCTGCCCCCAATTTGTATGTTTGTGTTCCAATCCAGTGAAATCACAGATGATGCAAAAAACTGGTTGGGTACTAAATAATGAGGATAGCCTTAGGCTACAACAGGACACAGATGGGCTGGTCAGATGGATCAGTGGCAAATAGAATTCAATCTGGATAAATGTGCAATGATGCATTTGGGCAGGACAAACAAGGCAAGGAATACATGATGAGAGATAGGACCCTGGAAGCACCAATGATCAGAGGGACCTTGGTGTACAGGTACACCAGTCCCTTTAGATCTCAAAACAAATGGATAAGATAGTTAAGAAGGCATATGGTATACTTGCCTTTATTTATTTAAGAGCAGGGAGGTTACTCTGGAACAGAGTAAGACAATGGTTAGGCCATAGCTAGAGTATTGTGTGCAGTTCTGGAATCCACATTACAGGAGGGATTACTGCAGAGGATGCAGAGGAGATTAGCAAGGATGATGCCTGAGCTGTACACTTTCAGTTATGAAGAGAGATTGGACAGACTAGTGTTGTTTTCCTTAGAGCAGAAGAGATTGAGAAGTGATATTATCAACATGTCTAAAATTATGAGGGGCACAGATAAAGTAGACAGGAAGAAACTTTTCCGCTTTGGTGGAGGGATCAAGGACCAGTAGTATAACTTTAAGCAAAGGGGCAGGAGGTTTAGAAGAGATGTAAGGTCTTTTTTTATTCACCAGAGGGTGACGGAAATCTGGAACTCCCTGCCTGTAAGGGTGGTAGAGGCAGAAACCTTCATACATTTAAGAAATATTTAGATGTGCATTTGCGGTGCAAAGGCAGACAAGGCTGTGGGCCAAGTGCTGGAAAATAGGATTTGAATAGTTAGGTGGCTGTTTTTTACTGGCACAGATTTGAATGGCCAAAGAACCTTTTTCTGTTCTGTAGATCTCTATGACTCTGACTCTATGATTATCAGATCAGCCTTGATGCCATTGGATGATGGAGCTGACACAATAGGCAAAAAGGCATACTTGTGCTTCTATATTATGTGGCCTTATGGAATGCTGCATATTTTGAAAGGCCAGTAATCTGTCACTTATAGCAAGCATCATATAAACAGCTGTTTCAATTAACAGTAATTGAAAGTTGGGTGCAGAAGAATTGGAACCAAACGGTTATGTACAGATGCAGTCGAATGGTAACAAGAAGTTGATTGGTTTGTGGACTAGTGGCCAGCTATCTATGACAAAAGCCTTTTGCCTGCCAACAACTGTGTAATTCATTCTTAGATGACTGAATAGCTTGGGGGTAGGAACAAGATATGGAGAAGGGTTTTGATTTCTACCAGCCCAGGAGCTGTTTCTCAAACTCTACAATCAAATCCCGTTTTAAACCTGAAGACAACCAGTTAATCTTTCTTTCACAGTTTTTGCAATTGGTGATGATTAAGTAATAAGTTGGAGACCTTTTATAAGTGAACCAGCCATCTTTGTTTATCCTGCAAATCAGCAGAAGCATCCAGAAAGGGCAATGAAGAGCAATGTTCTAACCTGCATAAGAATCATAAGAATCATCTCAGAAACTCGTGAATCTTTCAGCTTTCCTTCATCCATAACCTACTGATTTTTTCTGTGTCCATAAGCAGAAGTTTATAAAGGGATTAGCATTTTAATTTATAGTGGTCTATGCTGATGGTTTATAACTGTTTATCTGTAACTAGAGTCTAATCACTTGTAATAAATGGTAACCCTATATAGGAAAGAAGTTGTTAAACTTGAAAGAGTGCAGAAAAGATTTACAAGGACGTTGCCGCATTTATAGGGTTTGAGCTATTGGGAGATGCTGGATAGGCTGGAGTTATTTTCCCTTAAGAGTTGGAAGTTGAGGCGTGATCTTATACAGGTTTACAAAATCATGAGGGGTGTGGATAGGGTGAATAGTTCAAGGTCTTTTTCCCAGGATAGGGGAGTTCAGAACTCGAGGACATAGATTTAAGGTGAGAGGGGAAAGATATAAAAGCGACCTAAGGGGCAACTTTTTCACGCAGTGGATGGTGCGTGTATAGAAACAGCTGCCAGAGCAAGTCGTAGAGGCTGGAACAATTATAAAATTTAAAAGGCTTCTGAATGGGTTTCTGAATAGGAAGGGTTTAAAGGGATATGGGCCAAATGCTGGCAAATGGGACTATATTTATTTAGGATATCTGGTTGGCATGGACGAGCGGACCGAAGTGTCTGTTTCCGTGCTGTACAACTCTATGACTCTAACCTATGTTAAGAGCAGAAACCTGGTCCATGCCTTCTATCAACCTGGGTCTGAAAATCAAGTAAACTGGGGAATTTTGTGTACATATTTAAAAATGCCTAACCTTTGTGACAACTCTGGGATTCGCGAGGCTTGATTTCCAGCGCATTATCCCAATGAGTTTTGATAGCCTGTAATTTGGAAGCACATAGTGGATAGAATTAGCAATAGGTTTTGCAATTGATTTTGCCACAATTTTTTTTCAAAATTTATGTTTCTCATGTTATGTTTAAAGCAATTACAAGAATAATGAATCATCTAGTTAAGCTACCGTCATTACATTATACAAGTGCAACTCCATGTACAAAGGGGAAATATTTGACAGAATAATTTTTGTCCAACATTGGACGACTGTTGGTATCATTAATCCCAAGTTTGGCAAGAATTTCCATTGGATCTTGAGGTGAGTTCAAGGACAGAAAAACATTTCACTCATGATGGCTAATCAAAGTAAGGAGAAAGCAGTTTAGCAGGTAAATAAGTTTTACACTGTCAGACTGATAGAAATTAGCCTGGGATTGAAAATCAATTGTTATTGAGGAAGCAGTGGTGCAATACCATATCAGACAGCTCATGATGAGGATGTTCTTATTGCATAGTATGAAAATCAGAATCCTAGTGCATTAAATGCAAGAAAAGTTGGCTCAGTGGTTAGCAATGTTGCCTCACAATGCCAGGGACCCCTGTTTGATTCCAGCCTTGGGTGACTGTCTGAATGGAGTCTGCACATTCTCACCATGCCTGCATGGGTTTCCTCTGGGTGTTCCAGTTCCCTCCCACAGTCTAAAGATGTGCAGGCTAGGTGGATTGGCCATGCTAAATTGCCCGTAGTGTCCAGGGATGTGCAACCTAGGTGGATTAGCTATGGGAAAATGTAGGGATAGAGTCGGTGGCTCTGGGAGGGATGCTCTTTTGATGTTCGGTGTGGCCTGCTTCCACACTGTAGGGATTCTATGATAATGAGGGATATGGACAGGGTGAATAAGAGCAGTTGTTCCACTTGGTTCAGGAGTCACTCACAAGAGAGCATAGTTTTAGGGTAAGGGGCATAAGATTCATTGGGAATTTGAGAAAAAAATGTCTTTTCACTCAGAGGGTGGTGGGAATCTGGAATGCCCTGCCTGGGAAGGTAGTTGAGGACAGTAGCCCCACAACCTTTAAAAAAACATTTAGATGAGCTCTTGAAATATCATATCATGTCATATGTATACAGGACAAGTGCAGGAAATTCGGCTTGGCACACCTTTAACGCTAATTATGTCAGTGCAGACTCAATGGGCCAAAGGGACTTTTCTGCACAGTATAAATCTATGAATCTATAACTGAGGAGGTTGAACAGAGGATGGCCAGTTCACCTCTTCTCACTTTGTCATAACAATTCTGGCAACATGATTGCTGAATAAGGGGAGTTACACATTCTCTGAACACTCTGCATCCAATTTAATCAGAGATAGCAAAAACTGCCAACGTTGAAGTCAGAGATAATACAGTGTGGTGCTAGCAGAACACAGCAGGCCAGACAGCATCAGAGGAGCAGGAAAGTTGACATTTCGGGTCGGAACCCTGAAGAAGGGCCCCAACCCAAACTGTGAGCTTTCCTGTTCCTCTGATGCTACCTGGTCTGCTGCATACAATTTGATGTTGTAATTGGGCTGTGTTAATTTTTGAAGGAAACACAATAATAACATTTACTATCCTCGTTATTCTTTGTCTGAGTTTCAGTGCAGACAATGCCTAAAATTATTCAAAATGTCAAAAAGCATGAACAGTTGTTGGCCGAAGGCATGTTAATCTTGAATTGACCATATTTGTGAGATCAACTGTGCCAATTATTACTAATACTGTAAATGAAAGATGAGCTGATGCTACATCAGTCCATTGCTATATTTCAATAGAACTGAATAGTTTAAAATTGAACTTGACAGCAGCTATCACTTCCATTTCTGAAATGTATTATAGCCACCTTGTATGGCTATTGTGTGAAGAGAATCAGTACATATCATATATCATTTTACAATTGCCCTAAATATTAGTTTCAAAGTATGCATGCACTAAGTGTTAAACTAAAATCAAGGGTTTGGTATATAATATGTGTAAGCATATAATGGTCACACAGAGAATTAATTTTCAACAAATTGTAAAAAATATAGACAACTGAACTTTTGCTTCTGGCAACATGTCAGATACAATTATAGGACTATTGATTCATATTATGCTTTTGGAAACATCAACAGTACTTCTAGGAAACTTAATACAGTGAAGAAGCCAATCATGAGACTTCAAACAACCAAGAGTGAATTCACTCAATTTCCACCGATATGCAGGAATTCCTCCACAAATAAGAAAATGAAATATTGGCTTTTTTTTAAGAGAATGCAGTATAAAAGTGACAGAAGTCCTAGCTCTGGAGGCAGTCCAGAGAAGGTACATTAGGCTGATGTCAGGCATTGATGGACTATCGCATCCATTTCTCAGAGGATGCTGTTTTCTGTAAATGTTGTTATTCTTCCGTTACCTTAACTGGAGGACCCTTAATCACTGAATCTCCTACCTGGAAGACAATTGGTCTGTTAAAATAAATACTTTCTGCCTTGTAGTAACCTGGATTTCTAGGTCAGGTAACTGGTTTTGAAATGAAAAATGTAGTTTCTTTCTGCAGGATCTGAGATGGCAAAGTCTATCTATTTCCTGTTCTTGACTGTATCTTGGGTCTGTAGATGTTAGTCTGGCTCCCAAGGTGTCATGTGCAGCTTATTTACTTCAATTAGTTGATAAGACTGGACATCTTCAGCCTTGTGGTTGTTTGACTGGTGAGGTGAACTTTGTCATACGCAATCATATTACTGGAAGATTGCTACTAATTCAGCACTATCTCTGTCACAGGCATTGATTGTTATCTTAGTAGACAGTAAATTGAACATTTCCACCAGTTCTGTGAAGTCTGTAGCTTCCTTTATGTTGACAATATTGAACAGCTTTTCTGTGTCAATGTACATGATTTCATTTGATTCTTTCTGCTGTTTGGGTTCCACCATGAGTCTGGAAGCCCAAAGAAGGTAAGGGATGCTTGGATAATGAGGGAGGTTGTGAATTTAATCAAAAGGAAAAGAGAAACATATGTAAGGGTTAGGAAACTCAAATCAGATAGGGCCTGTGAGGAATATAAGAAAAGCAAGAAAGTGCACAAGCAGGAAATTAGGAGAGATAGAAGGGCCATGAATGACCTTGGCAAGTAGGGTTAAAGAGAATCCAAAGGCACTCTTTGGATACATTAAAAACAAGAGGATAACTCAGGAGAAAGTAGGACCACTTAAAGATAAAGGAGGGAACTTGTGGTCGGAGGCAAAGAAAGTGGGTGAGATCCTAAATGAGTACTTTGCATCAGTATTGACCCAGGAAAAGGATATGAAGGACAGTGTGATTTGGGTGGAGCATGCTATTATGCTAGGGCATTTTGAGATCAAGAAAGAAGTTATGGTGTTAGATCTCTTGAAGAGTAGTAAGGTTATTAAGTCCCCAGCGCCCAATGGTATCAACCCCAGCTTATTGAGAGAGGCAAGAGAGGAGATTGCTGGGGCCTTGACCAAGATCTTTGTATCCTCACTCGTCACTGGAGAGGTCCCAGAGGACTGGCGAGTAGCTAATGTTGTTCCTCTATGCAAGAAGGGAAATAAGGATAATCCAGGAAACTACAGACCAGTAAGTCTCACATCAATGGTTGGGAAGCTATAGGAGAGAATTCTTAGGGATAGGATTTATACACATTTGGAAAAGCATAGCCTAATTAGGGACAGTCAGCAAGGCTTTGTGCAGGGCAGGTCATGTCTTACTAACTTGATTGAACTTTTCAAGTAGGTGACGAAGGTGATCGATGAGGGTAGGGCAGTGGATGTTGTCTATGTGGATTTTACTAAGGCTTTCAACAAGCTCCCTCATGGTAGCCTCAACCAGAAGATTAAGATGCATAGGATCCATGGTGACTTGGCCACGTGGATTCAGAATTGACTTGTCCACAGGAGACAGAGGGTATTGGTGGAAGGGTGTTTCTCAGGCTGGAGGTCCGTAACTAATGGTGTTCCGCAGGGATCCATACTGGGACCTCTGCTGTTTATGATATATAAAAATGACTTGGATGAAAATATAGATGGGTGAGTTAGTATGTTTGCAGATGATACAAAGATTGGGAGAGTTATGGTTAGGGAGAACATTGTCAAAGGATACAGCACGATATAGATCAGTTGTAGATATGGGCGGAGAAATGGCAGATTGAGTTTAATATGGGTAAGTGTCAGGTGCTGCACTTTGAGAGATCAAATGTTGAGGAAAAGTATACAGTTAATGGCAAGACTCTGAACAGCATTGATATACAGAAGGACCTTGAGTTCAAGTCCATAGCTCCCTGAAAGTGGCCATGCAAGTAAATAGGGTGGTAAACAGTGCGGTTGGCATGCTTCTCTTTATTGGTTGGGGAATGGACTACAAGCGCCAGGGTGTCATGTTGCAACTTTATAAGACTTTGGTTAGGCCACATTTAGAGTATTTCATTCAATTCTGGTTGCCACGCTACAGGAAAGATGTGGAGGCTTTGGAGAGGGTGCAGAAGATGTATTAGGATTAGAGAGTACGAGCTACAAAGAAAGGCTAGAAAGACTCAGGTTATTTTCTCTTGAGCGGCGCAGTCTGAGGGGAGACTTAATAGAAGTCTATAAAGTTATGAGATACTGATAGGGTTGATGGTCAGAATCATTTCCCCCAGAGTTGAAATGTCTAATACTAGGGGGCATGCATTTAAGATTACAGGGAAAATCTTCAAACAAGATGTGAGGGGCAAGTTTTTTACACGGAGATTGGTAGGAATCTGGAACACACTGCCGGGGTGGTGGAGGCAGCTATAATAGGGGCATTTAAGGGACTTTTACATAAGCACATGAATATGCAAGGAATGGAGGGATATGGACCAAGGCAGGCAGAAGAGATTAGTTTCATTTGGCATCATTTTCAGCACAATATCATGGCCAAAGGGCCCATTCCTGTGCTGCGAGATAGCATGCATGGGGCTGGATGGACACAGCAAGCCACGCAGCATCATAGGAGCAGGAAAACTTGACGTTTCGGGCCTAAACCCTTCATCAGAAATGGGGGAGGGGAAGAGGGTTCTGAAATAAATAGGGAGAGAGGGGGAGGCGGATAAAGGATGGAAAGAGGAAAGGATAGGTGGAGAGAAGGCAGACAAGTCGAAGAGGCGGGGATGGAGCCAGTAAAGGTGAGTGTAGGTAGCGGGGTAGGGAGGAGATAGGTCAGTCCAGGGAGGATGGACAGGTCAAGGGGGCAGGATGATGAAGGCTGCAGGAACAGCAAATCATATTCAGCCTGGGAACCCTGCAGCCCAATGGCATCAATGTAGATTTCACAAGCTTCAAAATCTCCCCTCCCCCAACTGCATCCCAAAACCAGCCCAGCTCATCTCCACCTCCCTAACCTGTTTTTCCTCTCACCTCAAGCCACACCCCCATCTCCTATCTACTAACATCATCCCGCCCCCTTGACCTGTCCGTCCTCCCTGGACTGACCTATCTCCTCCCTACCCCCCTACCTACACTCACCTTTACTGGCTCCATCCCCGCCTCTTCGACTTGTCTGCCTCCTCCCCACCTATCCTCTCCTCTATCCATCCTCTATCCGCCTCCCCCTCTCTCCCTATTTATTTCAGAACCCTCTTCCCCTCCCCCATTTCTGATGAAGGGTTTAGGCCCGAAACGTCAAGTTTTCCTGCTCCTATGATGCTGCTTGACCTGCTGTGTTCATCCAGCCCCATGCTTGCTATCTTGGATTCTCCAGCATCTGCAGTACCTTTTATCTCTCATTCCTGTGCTGTTCAGTTTTGTGTTCCATGAAAGTCTTCTACTGGTTTCCTCTTGATTGGTTGGTCAATAATGTTTTGTGCCTGGACCAATTTTTGGACAGTGGATAAGTTGTTCTCTGAGAGGCTCCCAATCTTCTCCAACTCTTCCGATGAAATTGAGAACGAGGCATGTATGCATGTTAAAAAGTGAAATTAGTTGACTGTGAAAAATGTCCAATTTTTCAATTCTCAAATGATTCCTAGAGTGGAGTAATGTATGGTATTCCTTTGCTTCTGACTGTTATTCCACCTGTGCCATGTCGTTGCCTCTTTGCAAACTGCAGCTTCTGCTTTTTCAGCCATGGTATCTGATATGATAGGACAGTGACATTTGCTCCTGTATCAAGCACAAAATCAACAGGATGTCCATTTGCAGAAATAGGTTGTTTCTCTTCTGGCTTATCAAAATTAGTTAGTTCCCTTAGGAATGCATTGGACATCTTCTCTAATGGAGGCATCTCCTCAAATGGCTATATATTTTCTAATAGCAGTGGGTGTTCTACTGTGTAGATCTCTTTACATGACTCACTATCAATACTTCCACTAATCTAAAGGAGTGACTTACTTTTGTCCATTTTCTATAAGCACGAAGTATTGCAATTTTTTCTTCAGTGATGCCTGAAAATCATCTATGATTCTGAGCTCTTGTTGTCCTGTAACACTGATGCTGATTTTTTGCATTAAGCATTTGGTCCATGCTCTCTGTAGGCTAGTCCCATATATCTGTAGAAGCCCATACTTAATAAATTAAGTGGACTCTGTTGCCCTCTGTACGTGGGTATTATCGTTTCCTCTCTGGATTTGTCTATAAGTCTTTGTAATTTTTGCTTCCAGCATAATTTGAACAGCTTTCTCCAAATTTTATTTGTCCTTGCATTTTAAGAAATCTAACAAAGTTCCATCAAGAATTTTAACAGCAATCTGCCCTTATGAATTTTGATTTAAAAGCTCCATATCTGGTTTCCACTGACCAGTAAAATGTCATAAATGAAATTGTTTAAAGATTCTTATGGATGCTGAAGATGAAGTTGTTTTATCTGCTGTTCTTTTAAACCCATTCTTGTGTTCACCAGTCATGTTTCAAGTTGAATGATTGTACAGTTTTCTGGAATCTTACCACCACAATGTTGTCTGTATTTGCTCTTTTTTTTTCCCACTGTTGCCACAGCAGCGACTTCCGAGGTCGGAAGTCAATGCATCTGCATGCCAACCAGCGAGTGAAGACCCTTTGAGGAGCCGCATGGCTGTTCAACTTAAAAGGAACATTGAATGTTTCATTAGTTCCTTTATTTGCTGGTCTTTTTAACTCTTTCTGCAAAAATGAGTTGAATTCCTCAAATAATATGATGGGCTCTTATGTATTCCTGTTCTCAGTCCTTTTAACTCTGTTCCTTTTTAATGCTATATCTTTCTACTGCTTACTTAGTTTTCCCATATTCTTAGGATTTTCCTGTCTTTTCGACAACTAAAATGCTAGCTATCTACTTCTTCTAGCATTCCCTGCCTTTTACAGCTGAGATGGCGTATTCTCACCTCTTCCTAAATAAAATGTACATTTTCCTGGCTTTTACCATCAAAAACCAAACATTCCATTGGCACAAGTCTTTAAAAACAATTCTCTGGCTGCCTCTTGGTAAGTCAACCCATTAAAATAACATGTTGTGGAGCTGGATGAACACAGCAGGCCAAGCAGCACCAGAGGAGCAGGAAAGTTGACGTTTCGGGTC
>JAHRHZ010000021.1:17239745-17253538 GCA_024137785.1 Ginglymostoma cirratum
CCGAAACGTCAACTTTCCTGCTTCTCTGATGCTGCTTGGCCTGCTGTGTTCATCCAGCTCCACAACGTTTTAATTCAGATTCTCCAGCATCGGCAGTTCCTACTATCTCCATTAAAATAACAGCTTATTTATCAAATTTCACACCTTTTTAAATTTTTTCACCCAACACTTGTTCTGAGAGTCTTTTACTAGATTTCTTTAATTTTATTTCTTCAATTTTCATTTTCATCTTAAATGGATTCGAAGACAGTCTCTATTCTGTAGCCCTAGTCTAAATCTCTTTACTGGCCCTTCTGCTATTCCTTGCAGCTGCAGCTAATGCAACCTATTGGATCCTCGGGAAGGATGTGAACTCACTTCTACACTCCCTTGCCTTTCCTTTTTGGTTTTGTGCTATTTTCTTTTCAATACATTAATTCTCTTTCCCCTTGTGCATTTCTAACTTTACCTCTTGGAGCGTTCAGTTACTGCTTCTGGAACCTCTTTTACTAAAGCCTTTTTATTTTGAAATGTGGCAGTCTTTTCTCTCTCTTTCAAAAACAAATGCTTGCCACCACACTTCTTATCAACTTCTGTATGAAATTTTGTCTTTTGGAGTGAGGAAGTTGAACTTGCTTTCTTGCTGATCTCACAAATGCTGCTGGCTTTCTCTGTTTGAAATCACATTTCAACTGCAACAAGACTATGTCTTCTTAATGTGTTAAACTCACCTGTTTGGATTTATTTTCTTGTTATTCTTCTAGATTCCTCCTCTTTGTGATGGGGATCAGACTTGCATTGCGGCCAACTGATCTTTTTGGGCCTATCTAGTGGTTAGTGGTCAGGATATACCACAAAGTATCTACAGATGAAGCAATGTTGTTGATTAACAGGCATGTTTATTGCAGAATATCTATGACTACATTCGGCCAGACATAATAACTAGAATCTTAGGGATTAAGACTCTTAGGTACAATTACTCTTTCCAATATTTAAAGTAGAAATTCTTATCTTCACCAATAGATTGTGTGAGACATCAGCAGAGTGGGTGGAGCCAATATAACATGAATGTAAACCTCTTTAGAACCATTATTTTATACAACACTCATCTCAGCTAAGTTCCATTTTGGCATTGGCCTTTTAGATAACTGACATCCTGCATTTGTGACCTGTTTATATGTGTCACGTCCTCATCATGGTTTTCAGACACGAAATCTGGAAGGACTGACTTGCCAAAATTTGCATCCTTAGTTTCATGCATACAATTCCCCCAACCCAGTTTAGTATTTAATTTTTGCTTTAATATAGGAACTATTGCATCCAAATATGGTGCAGAAATTCTCTGTTACAGCTGTCTTATTTTTGCTGATGAACTGAAATACACAAGATTTCTACTTGAGGTTTTGAATGCATGAGAAAAGTTCTTTGAGCTTCTTCTTTAAGTATTAATTTATCCAAGGCATGATAATAATGGAATTTGTTTATGCTGCATAGCATGAGTTTGAATGGTTTCTTTTATACACCAGTGCACAGTTAGATAAGAATACCCTTATTGAATCTCATCTTGTTCACAGTCTATATTTAATGGACATTGACATATGACTTTGGAGTAAGTCAGTTACCTAAATCCTTATCACAGGGTATGCAATTTATGTTGAAAATATGAGGTCTCCCTCTTTGATCATTTTGGGTTGTTACTGACATGTTTGCATACTCCTAACAATATTTGATTGATTGATGTATGTTGTTATGAAACTATAACAGCTTTGTTTCCTTGCCTGCAATATTCAGATTACAAAATCTATAAATTCACACTGCCGTCTGAACTTCAAAGCTCTTTCTTTCCTGGTTTCAATTGTGTTGATTTAATAACAAATAAACGGAATCTTGCTGCAGGAGTTTCTGTCCACGCAGATTTACCTTCTAAATGGTCATGCCAGATATTATTTATGTTTCTCAATCTTAGTTGGTGGGAAAAATAATCCCAAACTTGAACAACTGAGAAGATATTTCTTTGCCCCTGTGAACATCGGAAAATTGTGAATATTCAGTCCTTAGTTAATGTTGCCACAATTTATGCTGCTCTGCTTTAATGGCACTTAGTTAATGGAGCCTGTATTTTCATTTAATACACAAGTATTCTTTTAACCAGTTTTTGACCAGTCTGATGTAGAGTTGCATGACTTGATCAGTGTCGCTTCAGAGCAGTCTTTCCCACTCCCCAGTGCAGTCTCTTCTTCCACTCCCTAATTCAATCTCTTGCTGCCGACCCCGCTAATGTTCAAGCTCACTGTTCCCTAGTTCACCCTCTTGCCAAATGACCCATCTCCCACTTCTGTCCCCTGTACCTGAACTTCCATTCGGAGGAGGTCCTGGATCCACATCTGATCTGAAGCTGAAGCTTTGGAATTGTGATGGCGTTTGTCCCAGTGCTGCAGAAGTGCCAAGTTGGAGCTATGTAAAATCAGAGGTACGAGGCAATCAAAAGCTTTTACAACTGTGTTCATATGCTTTGAGAAGTCAGGTTGACACACTTTATATGCTATTGTTTGTATGAGAGCTAGTTTGCTACTATCCATCCTAGAAGCCATTTAGCACAGCAGTAACTCTGCATGATGTACAGCTTAGGAGGGACTGTCCCACACTGCAATAACAATCACCAATGCTGTGCATTGGCAGAATCACACTGCAGTGGCAATATACAAGGCCATCTTGGCTTCCCAAAATATTTTACCTGGTAGATACCCACAGTCTAGAAGTGGCAGGATTTCCACTGTGCACAGATCTTTGTATTGTCACAATTCATAGCTTCAGAACACACCCACTGTGCTGGAGCAGACCACCTATGATGTAAACAGGTCAGTCAACGTCTCAAAAATCTGTCCTCAGACAGATTTGTCATAATCACAAATTTTAAGAGTGATTTGTTATTGCATCCTAAAGATGGTGCAACCCCATTGCTTGATCCTTCAAGGAAGTGTAGGCACATGTTCGAGAGAAGCTTCAAATGGAACAGAATGAGATTGAACAAAATGGTATGATTCAAAACATCAACCATTAGACAGATCGGTGCAAATCCATCACATGTGCTTCAAAGAAAGATGGCACCACAAAAGAGTAGGCCTAGGTACAAAATGCCTCAACCTTTCACTTAAAAGATAAATAATCAAAAAAATGCTGATTGAGCTATACAAAATTATGAAACCCCTAGAGAGGGTTAATGGGAAGAAATATTTCTTCTTAGTGGAGGAGTCAGTAATCGGGGTGCGGGGGGACACAGATTTAAGGTACAGGACAGGAGGTTTAGAGCAGATCATAGAAATAGCCCATTTGGCCCAACAAGTCCATACCACCCTTCCAAAGAGCATCCCACCCAGACACTTTCCCTGCAACCCTTCATCCTCCATGTCTAATCCACCTAACTCACACACCCTTAGACACTACAGGCAATTCACCCAACCCACACATCTTTGGACTGTGGGAGGAAACCAGAGTGCCCGGAGGAAACCCACCCAAACACAGGGAGAATGGGCACACTCCACACAGGCAGTTGCCCGAGGGCAGAATTGAACCTGGGTCCTTGGCGCTGTGAGGCAGCAGTGCTAACCACTGAGTCACAATGCCACCCACATGTAAGGGGGGGAAATCACCCCAAGTGTGGATGCTATCTAGAATTCTCTGCTTGAAGGATTGGTAGAAGCGGGAACCATTGCAACCTTTAAAAAGTATTTAGATGAACACTTGAAATGTTATAGCATACAAGGCAACAATATGATGAGAGTAGATAGGTGCTTGATGACAGGCATGGACATAATGGGCAGAAAGGCCTCTTTCTGTGCTGTAAAACATTGTGACTCCAAAAATTCCAAGTATTCATGATATTTAGGATGTTATTTTACTGGTATTGTTTCTAATGTTTACATCTGAGCTTGGTTTAAATAAGATGTGTTTCATCAGTTCATGGATAGGATTATTGAGAACAGATCTAGTTAAAATTTTGAATTTGCACAGCTGCCAATTTTATCAGTCATGAGTAAGACAAAGGCAGAACTTGGCCAGAACTCTGAGGAAGGGTCACCGGACCCCGAAATGTTAACTCTGTTTCTTTTCCTCCACAGATGCTGCCAGACCTGCTGAGCTTTTCCAGCAATTTAGTTTTTGCCCCTGATTTACAGCATCCACAGTTCTTTCAGTTTTTATTTAGCATTATTTAGGCCAACATGAGTGAGCTAAACTTCTTTGGGTTCATTATTTCATGGAGTCTCCACTGATCCAGAAAGATTGAAGATATTAAACAAATGCAAAACCCACAGTGTAAGTTGAATCTGCATTGTTGTCTCTTATTTTTTCCATCTTGTCCCAAATTTGTCTCCAGTGTATGTCCACTGAGATTGTGTGGCAGGCTCTTTGGTTGTCTCAGCAAAATGAACTATGGGCAGGTCGTGGACTACTTAGCAAGAGAATAAGTGTGACCAATGCTGGCATGATGTACACAACTTTCAATTTATTCAGTGCCCCTGAACAAGTATTTTTCGTTGATGGAGTGCAGGACACTGGCAAACCATTTCAAGAAATGAATGCTATGTGCGATATGACCCGGAACACATCATCACTCCGATATTCATGTTCAAATAGTCTAGCAGAGTATATGACAGATGGCATCAAACCAATCATCATTAGTTGTCGGGCCACAAAGCAAGATTTTTGTATTTTCATGTAACATCAATGGGATTACCATCTCCAATATGCGAACAAGACACGGGAATAGGCCTTTTAACCCCTTCAGCCTGCTCCACCCATTTGTTAAGATCATCGCTGGCCATATTGCAGCCACAAATCCACATTCCCACCTTGCTGTGATAAGCTTTCACCCTCTTGTGTATTCTGCTTCTACCGTCTTTTCAGGAAGACAGTTCCAAAGACCCTCATACCGCTGTAAGAAGTATATTCACCTCATCCCCATTTTAAATAGGAACTCCCCCCCCCTTATTAAAGGAGTGACTCCTAGTTCTAGATTCTGTATAAGAGAAAATATTCTCTCCACATTTACCTTGACAAATCTTGATAATCTTGTATATTCCAATCTAGTCACCTCTTACTCTTCTAAACGCCAATGGATTCATGCCTAGCCTAGCCTTTCCTCATAAGATAACCCATATATTTCTGGTATTAGTCTGGTAATTATATCTTCCCTGACCTGAGCTTCCAACACATTTATAATCTTCCATAAATAAGACGACCAAGACAATACAAAATATTCCAGGTTTCACCACTGCCCTGTATAACTGAGGCATCCCTTGCTAGTTTTGTATTCAGTTCATCTCACAATAAATGCTACATTAGGTTTCCTAATTATTTGCTCTACTTTCATACCAGCCTTTGCAATTCAAACATTACGAGTCCCAGATGTCTCCGCATCTCAGAGGTCTGCGTTGTCTCATCTTTTGGCAATAATTTTCTGTTTTATTCTTCCAATCAAAATAGACAATTTCACATTTTCTACTGTTGTAGTTTGTTTGCCAAATCTTTGCCCGCTCATTTAACCCCATCTATTTGATTTAGTAGCCCCTTTATGTCTTCACAGCTTACTTTCCAACCATTTTTTGAGTCATAAGCAAACTTGGTAACCATAGCTTCTGTACTTTCAACCAAGTTATTTAAATAATTTGTAAATAGTTGAGATTGCAGCACTAATATTGTGGCACACCACTCACATATGGAGGAATAGTAGTATCTGTCCAGCGAGAAACAAAGTTAACATTTCAAGTCTGATATTACTTCACTTCTGAAGAAACATTAAATTTTTTTTCTTTGCTTTTGCGATTGGTCAATTGAAGTCAACATATTCAACCATTTGAAGGCTTTCTAGTATGTGATGCACGCACATTGAATAATGAGAAGATGTTATGCCATAACAAAAATAGAGATTGCTGGAGAAACTCAGCAGGTCCAGCAGCATTTGTGTAGAAAGAAACCAAGTTAATATTTTGAGTCCAGTGAGCTCACTTCTGTTCTGAATGATGTTATGCTTTGTGGGGTGTTAAGGAAAGCATAACACAGCCCTTATAAAGGATTCAAATATGGCATGGTTCTATGGACAGGTAGTCAGTCTTCATTCTTGTAGCTGCAGTTACAATAACAGTTGCTGGGGAGGTAAAGGCATAGTGGTACTTTCACTGGACTAGGAATCCAGAAGTCCAGGCTAATATTCTGAGGAAAAACCGAAAGAACTGCGGATGCTGTAAATCAGGAACAAAATCAAAGTTGCTGGAAAAGCTCAGCAGGTCTGGCAGCATCTGTGAAGGAGAAAACAGAGTTAATGTTTCGGGTCCAGTGACCCTTCCTCAGAACTGATAGTGGCTGGGAAAATGTCAGTTTATATGCAGAAAATAGGGAGGCGGGTGGGGTAGGGAGTAAATGATAGGATAGAGCCCAAAGAGAGAGAAAGACAGTTGGACAGACAAAGGAGTTGCTAATGATCAGGCTGGGAGGGTAAATAGTTGTTAATAGGGACTGTTAGTGACTAAACAAAAGGGGGTGTGTAGTGGCAGGCTATGTGGTAACAAAGCCTGGTGTGTAGGGTGGGGGAGCTGGGACATGGGACATTTTAGGCCCTGAAATTATTGAACTCAATATTGAGTCCGGAGGGCTGTAGAGTCCCCAAGCGGAAAATGAGGTGTTGTTCCTCCAGCTTGCATTGGGCTTCACTGGAACACTGTAGCAAGCCAGAGACAGAGATGTTGGCCAGGGAGCATGGTGGTGCATTGAAATGGCAGGCAACGGGTCGTTCAGGGTCTTTTTTGCGAGCAGAATGTAAATGTTCTGCAAAGCAGTTGCCAAGTCTACGCTTTGTTTCCCCAATGTAGAGGAGACCACATTGTGAGCAGCGAATGCAGGAGACTAGATTCTGGGAAGTGCAGGTGAAGTGTTGCTTCACCTGGAAAGTATATTTGGGCCCTTGGATACTGGAGAGGGAGGACGTAAATGGGCAGGTGTTACACCTTCGCTGGTTGCAGGGGAAGGTGCCATAGGGCTGTGGAGAGGTGTTGGGGGTGAAGGAAGTGTGGACCAGTGTGTCCCGTAGGGAATGGTACCTGTGGAAGGCAGACAAGGGAGGGGAGGGGAATACGTGTCTGGTGGTGGCATCTTGCTGGAGGTGGCGGAGATGGCGTCTGATGATCTTCTGGATGTGGATTCTAGTGGGATGATAGGTGAGGATAAGGGGAACCCTATCGCTGTTGCGGGAGGGAAGAGAAGGGGTGAGGGCGGAAGTGCAGGAGATGGGTCGGACCTGGTTGAGGACCCTGTCGACAACGGAGCTGGGGAAACCTCGGTTGAGGAAGAAGGTGGACATTTCGGAGGCTCCCTTGTCGAAGTTGGCCTCATCTGAACATATGCGACGGAGACGGAGGAACTGAGAGAATGGGATGGAGTCTTTACAGGAAGTGGGGTGTGAGGATGTATAGTCCAGGTAGCTGTGGGAGTCAGTGGGTTTGTAACGGATATTAGTGGCCAGTCTATCTCCATAAATGGAAACAGAAATGTCAAGGAAGGAAAGGGAGGTGTCAGAGATAGACCAGGTGAAAGTGAGGGCAGGGTGGAAATTGAAGGCGAAATTGATGAAGTTTTCCAATTCCAGACGAGAGAGGGAAGCAGCACCGACGATATCATCGATGTATCGGAGAAAGAGTTGAGGGTGGGAGCCAGAATAAGACTGGAACAAGAAATGTTCCACATACCCTACGAAGAGACAAGCATAACTAGGGCCCATGTGGGTACCCATGGCAACCCCTCTTCCCTGAAGAAAATGAGAGGAGTTGAAAGAGAAGTTGTTGAGGGTGAGGACAAGCTCAGCCAAGCGGAGGAGGGTGGTGGTGCGTGGACATGGTTCAGGTCTTTGCTCCAGGAAGAAGCGGAAAGCCCTAAGACCCTCCTGGTGGAGAATGGATGTGTAAAGGGATTGCACATCCATGGTAAAAAGGAGGTGGCTGGAGCCGGTAAACTGGAAGTTTTGAAACTGACGTAAAGCATCAGATGAATCATGGCTTTATGTGGGTAGGGATTGGACTGGGGGGAGAAACTGAGTCAAGGTAGGAAGAGATGAGTTTTGTGGGGCAGTCCTGTTTGTAGATTTTTGGCAGGAGGTAGAAACGGGCTGTGCGGGGTTGGGGAACTATTAGCTTGGAAGTGGATGGGGGGAGATCACCGGATGAAATGAGATCCATAACCATAGTGGATACAATGGCCTGATGTGCCATGGTGGGGTCATGGTCCAGGGGAAGGTAGGAGAAGGTATCCGAGAGCTGGCACTCAGCCTCTGCAAGGTAGAGGTCAGTACGCCAGACTACAACAGGACCACCCTTATCGACAGGCTTGATGACAAAGTCAGGGTTAGATCTGAGTGCATGGAGTGCAGTCAGTTCAGAGGGAGATAGGTTGGATTTGTTGAGGAGGCAGAGAAATTGAGGCGACTAATGTCACGTTGACAGTTCTCAATGAAAAGATCAAGTGCAGGTAAAAGGCCGAAGGGAGGGGTCCAGGTGGAGGGAGAGTGCTGGAGATGGGCAAAGGGGTCTGTGGGACGGGGAGTGGACTCCTGTCCAAAGAAATGAGCACGGAGGTGAAGATGGCGGAAGAAGAGTTTGGCGTCATGTCATGCCTGAAATTCGTTAAGGTGGGGACAGAGAGGGATAAAGCTAAGGCCTTTGCTGAGTACGGAGCATTCAGCATCGGACAGCGGAGGGTTAGGAGGGATGGTGAATATCCGATGGGAGGTGGGGGGAGCTGGGGGAGGGAATAGAGTCAGAGGGAAGGTTCCAGAGGGCCATGGGTACTTTTGAGTTGTTGCACCTTATGGGCTTTGATGCCTGAAAGGAAAAGAAAAGGTTTCTTGTTTGAGCCGGAGGATGAAGTGGAACTGGGGAATGGTGCAGCCCTGAGCCAGTGTGTAATATTCTGAGGACTTGGGTGTGAATCCTACCATGGGCAAATGGTGAAATTTAAGTTAAATACATTTCCGGGATAAAAAGCAACCATGTAACCATTCTAAAATGTCAGAACAACCCATCTAGTTCATTCATGTCTTTCAGGGAAGGAAATGAGTTGTCTTTACCTGGTTTGGATTACATGTGATTCCAGAACTGCAGCAACGCAGTTGACTTTTAACTATCTTCACGATATTAGGAATGGGCAATAAATGCTGGCCTTGCCAGGGACACACAGATCAAATTTTAAAAAGTGATACATTTACAGCTGTGAGCTTCTATGTGCAATGAAACGTCATGTACGTATGTGCCCTCAAAAGTGGATCTTTATTTATTCTGTACCTCACGCCCCTCGACCCACCCAACTACCTATCCCATGAAGGGTATTCATGGCTAGCAGTGCTTTACATGGTGCACAACTGGACTTCAAATCTGGCACCAGTGGCAAAATCCTGGGAGGGTTCCAGCAACAAAAAATTCTCTGCCATTGGTACAATAGTGTGAGTGAGACATCAAAGAGGCTTGTGAATACGTAAACAGATAAGCAGCTTAAAATTGTGTCTGAAATAATAACTTGCCATAAAATAAATGCTTCATGAAACTTTCCAAAATTGACACTTGGCCAATTTTTTGATAAAATTCTGCCCTTGGTTTCAGCTGAGATCAGGGAAATATTAGATATTCCAAACCACAGCATGAGAAATGGATAAGTGGGGAGAAAGCAAAAATCTTAATAAAACACAAATCCAATTGCACACAAGAGAAAGTAAAGATTTATTGACAAGGTTGTTCAGAGTAAAGGATAATTATTCTGAATTGTTACAATATTACTTGTGGGTTATCAATTACTGAATGTGGAGAAATAAATCAAAAGTAAGCATTGTTGCCAATTTCAGAGCACAATGCATGACAATGGAAAGCAACTGTTCTTAAGTACAGGGAATGTTCATATGTTGGGTCTTGAAAATTATTTCTATGTATGGCATATTTAACATGGTTTTGTGAAAGGAAATTATGTTTGACCAATCTATTGGGGTTCCTTGAGGAGGTACCACATACTGTGGATTAAGAGGAACCATTGCACCACATGGAGGTCTTTCTGAGCAAATGGTAAAGTTATGGGGTACCCGCTCTGACTTCCATGTCGAGAATTCTCAATATCTAGCTTGTTTGATGTGAATAGTGAGGCAAATTGCAAAATTAATAAAATATTTAATCAGCTACAATCCCCCTCAATTATCAACTCACTACTGCCTAGCAAGAAACTCACCTCACCACATGGCAAATACACAAAAGATGCAGCAAGATGCTCCCGATGTCACATTAGGCCTCACTGGACTTCCATCAGAGTTTGCTGCAATCGTGTCTTAGGGTTGAAAGCAACACAGACTATAAGATTTCAAACAGAGTCAACATTTCGAGTTGGGTATGACTCTTCTTCAGCACTGGCTCAAAAAAGTATTTGCATTGTGTAACACCTGATCAATTTTTTTTAGATGAAGGACAAAATTAAACTGGGAACAAGGGAAAACTTTGAGATTGAGTTCATACTGCTGGAGACAGAGGTTGAGTGTTTGATGTGTGGCAGGACATGGCACTGAGTGTAGATCTCAGGATATGAAACTACAGCACGACACTAAAGCACTATATACCTACTAAAGACCATAAGCAGCATCAAAAAGAGAGATTCCTGGAAAAGCCTCAGCAGATTTGGCAGCATCTGTGAAGAAAAATCAGAGTTAATGCTTTGGGGCCGTTAACCCTTCCACAGAACTGATGGCAGCTAGGAAAATATCAGTTTATATGCCGAAGATAGTGTTGGGGAGAGGGTAAGAGGAAAATTATAGGTGGTGATAGAGCCCAAAGAGATAGAAGAACAGTTGGACAGACAAAGGAACAGATAACGATCTGGCCAGGAGTGTGATTAGCTGTTAATGGAGACTGTTAGTGCCTAACAATAGATAACATGTAATGGCAGACTATGTAACGACTAGAGACAACAAGGTGTAGAGCTGGATGAAATTTAGAAATTTTTGAAGGGTCCAGACCCGAAACATCAGCTTTCCTGCTCCTCTGATGCTGCCTGGCCTGCTGTGTTCATCCAGCTCTACACCTTGTTATCTCAGACTCAGTAGGCAGTTCCTACTATCTCT
Organism: Ginglymostoma cirratum; assembly: GCA_024137785.1. Classification (NCBI taxonomy): domain Eukaryota; kingdom Metazoa; phylum Chordata; class Chondrichthyes; order Orectolobiformes; family Ginglymostomatidae; genus Ginglymostoma; species Ginglymostoma cirratum. The sequence continues at coordinate 17,250,862 of JAHRHZ010000021.1, forward strand.
ATGTAATGACAAGGCCTGGTTTGTGGGGTAGGGGGCTGGGATATGGGAAAGTTCAGGCCCTAACGTTATTGAACTTGATATTGAGTCCAGAGGGCTGCAGAGCTTTATCAGTTGCCACCTGTAGAGAAAGTGGAAAGGTAAATCCTGTCTACAAAAACAGGACAAACCCAGTTTGGACAATTGCTGCCCCAAACTACCCTCTGTTATCAGCAAACTGATGGAAGATGTTGTCAAGTGTTACAAAGCATGTTAAATGATGTGAAGTTTTGGTCCTGAGTGACTGCCTTTGACGTCGAACCAATATTTAACAGAATGTGGAATCAAGAGATCCAAATAAATTGTTGTCACTGGGAATTGGAATCAATGTGAGCACAAAGGAAAATGGTTTGTGCCTACTGAGGCTAATCAATTCTGTCTTAGGCCATTGCTACAAGGTTCCTCAGAGTAGTGTTGTAGACCAAACGATCATCAGCAACATCAATGAGCCTCACCAAGTCATGTCATGTCAGGAATGACGATGTTTATCACCAATGGTGACCCCTAGGCTGATGTGATAATTCGGGAATTCTTACGTTTTCACTATTCCTCAGAAGAAATCTATGCCAGATTTTAGCAAAGCCTGGGCAGCATTTAGTTTGGGATAAAAAGTGGCAAGTAATATTAATGCCACACAGGTGGTAAGCAGTGATCATCTTCATAAAGGGAAAGTCTAATCACCTTCTCCTGATACAGGTTTTACTGCTGAAGTTTTCTCACTAGCCAAAGAACCTAGGGATCATCATTGACCAGTGAAAGGACCAACCGCACAAGTGCTGCATAACAGGCACATGGAACCATTCACAGCTCCAAGTTCCACAATATAATGTACACCATCATGACTTGCTTATATATAAATATATATATATTATTGTGGTTCATTCATCATGATTATATCAAAATCCTAAAACCAACTCCCTAACTCATGAAGGGTGTAGCTCCTCCACAGGAACTGTGAGACAAGAAAGTGGATTGTCGCCACTTTCTGATGAACAACTATGGATGGGCAATCAGTGCTTTTCAGTGACTTCTATACCTTGAGAACTATTTTTTTTTAAACGTCAGCAGTAAAGCTTGAAGAATTTTCGTCTTCATAATGTTGGATCATTGAGCCCCATTACAAGTCCTAACTAAGATCAATTAATTCAGCACAGGCCACAAATTGAACCTGGAGCTATTTTGGTCTTTGTAGCACAGCCATTACTGACTTAATCACTGCAGATATGAAATATCCATGTTACTGAACCCATTTCAGAACACATTTAAATTTTACTTGTGTGGTAAATGTATGTGCCGGCAATTCCTGGAGGGGTTCCTCAATCTACTTTGATTGCTGTAATTCTGCAGAAGAGTGGTGGTAACCCTGGAGAAGTCACTTCTGCTGTTGCCCCAGGGTTTCCACTTAACCTCCACTGAATTTCCGGCAGCTGATCACTGAGACGACATAGAAATTCAACCACATGGTAAGAATTATGCTTGCCTCTGAGGGCTTGTCAATGTATTGGTACATAAATAGAATTCTTATCACAACTTTTAGTTTCCTTAATAAGACAATGAAAGAGCACTTAATATTCAGCACATTGTATGACATTTCTTTGTTCAACATTGACACATTTATAAAAGTAAATTAACATTCAACAGATGAAGGAATGTCTTATTAATGCATAAAATGTTCATGAAATCAATGCCAGCAATTTCTTGGCTGATCTATTTAATCAGTCTTCAATGTTTTACATCTGTTGGTTTCTATATTAAAAAGGGTCTTGTGAGCAAGAATAACTTTTTTACACTGGTATTAGTCAACTATGTACTGCTTTTTTGTACCTGAATATTTTAGGTGGCATCATAATCATTAAAGAGACCCTCATCACCAAGCACAATTTCTTTTCTTGATACAAGTTAAATGGCAAAAAAATTTATATATTGAGATGTTCCCTGTATGTTTCAATTATCCTTAGAAATATTATGCATAATTGTCTTGGTTTGAAAACAAGCTTAATTAAGCAAACTAGATGAGAAATAGTTTTCAATTATTCTTCTAAAATTTAAGCATACAAAAGTGCTGAAATGCGCCAAATGTTCAGAGTGGAGAATTCCAATTAGTTACATAGCATATCATTTGGGTTGTTCACAAATCTGCCACATTTTCAAATTACAAGGACCTGTCATCTATCAAAAGTATTAGTTGTTGTCAAGTACACAAAAATGTCAATATTAAGGAAGTTGAGATTTTTGTGATAAAATTAGTAAATGTTTAATCAGATCCCGCAGTAAGGAAGATAAGCACAATGCAGAAATGCCCATTAATCTTAAAATTCAAAAATAAAACAGAAAGCATTTTTTTGCCACTAGTCACAATTCTACTAATGTCTTTCAATTCAGCACCATTTTTTTAAGTTTTATTGTCACAGTTGGTCTCAATTTTCTCCGGAATTAAAACTAGAATAAAAAGTGACCAAAACATGTTTCCTACTCAGTCCAAAGACACCAACATTGCAACAATCGCATTTGAATCACTTCTTTAAAAAAGCTTCTTCGAAGGTGAAAGATAGTAGGAATTGCAGATGCTGGAGAATCTGAGATAACAAGGTGTAGAGCTGGATGAACACAGCAGGCCGAGCAGCATCAGAGGAGCAGGAAA
>JAHRHZ010000021.1:17258538-17284617 GCA_024137785.1 Ginglymostoma cirratum
AGGGTTTAGGCCCGAAACGTCAAGTTTTACTGCTCCTATGATGCTGCTTGACCTGCTGTGTTCATCCAGCCCCATGCTTGTTATCTCGGATTCTCCAGCATCTGCAGTACCTTTTATCTCTGCCAGGCTATTCTGTTAGGATTTCAGAAATAATGGGATGCAAATTTGAAGCAGGGCAGGTTAAGCCTTCCTTATAGGTGCAGAGGAATTATGCTTGCAACCAGAGTGCTCAGAGGGAAGTGAAAGTAAAAATTATTCAAATTTCCCTGTCAGCCTGCCTAGTTAAAACTGCAGGCAAGTCTACATTGTATATTGGATCTTGAAGATGCTAAGCTCACCAGGGGAGGTGAACTTGTTCAGTGTCATGAAAGAGGGTGAAAATTAGAAACTGTCAGCTGTTGGCATCTCCATGATTAATACCTCAGACAATTTTAACTACCCTGTCATGTAGTTTCTGCTGAATAGATAAAGCTAAAATCACAATCCCAGCTAAAGCCCTGCTTCCCATCCCATGGCTGCAAATCATGACACTGCCAGCATGAAGGCAAGAATAAAATGTAGCACCAAACATAGATTACACCTCTAAAGCCCATCTGTACAAATAATCAACACAGGGATCTGTAACATCATCTGTGTCAAGGCATGAAAGTCTAATGGTTCGTTAATATAAAATTTTAAATATAGCAGGTTGAAACTCGCTAGTAGCTTCATTTTGAATTGTGTAATGTATACACGACCCTTTATCATTATTACCAATGTAGCAGCTACAGCAATTGCAAAGTGATTTAGCATCTTAGTAATAAATATCTTATACACAATTTAAGAAATTAATATAACAAATTAATTATACTCAATTCATTTTTCTCACAGTGAGATGAGCTTGCAACAATTAGTTATTAGATTGATGTAATATTCTGTTCTCCTTCCAGTGAAATTTCTCCTAGATTTAGATGCAAATGAAAACATAGTGTTCAATAACTCAAAGTTATAATATAGTTTACAGATTTGGATAAAGAAAAGGATATTTTGACTTTTAAGATACAGTGAGATTACTGACAATAATGCAAGTAAAATTAATGGAAAAATGACAGACAATTGAAATTAAGTACACTTTTATCTTTGATAGTAGGAACTGCAGACGCTGGAGAATCTGAAATAACAAGGTGGTGTAGAGCTGGATGAACACAGCAGGCCAAGCAGCATCAGAGGAGCAGGAATGCTGATGTTTCGGGCCGAGACCCTTTTTCTGAAGAAGGGTCTAGGCCCAAAACATCAGCCTTCCTGCTCCTCTGAAGCTGCTTGGTCTGCTGTGTTCATCCAGCTCTACACCTTGTTATCTCACACTTATATCTTTATTTGCTTTATTCTTTCATGAGATTTAGGATCATTGGAAGGCCAGCATTTGTTCCCAATTGCCCTTGAACTGAATGAGTGCTAAGCCATTTCAGAGACTGGTTGAAAGTCAACCACATTATTGTGGCTCTGGAGCCACAAGCAGGCCCGATGGTAAGGACAACAGGTTTCCCTCCCTGCTGAGTGTTTATAAAACAAAGTTGTAATTTCATGGTCACCATTACTGATTCTGATTCCCCTAGTGTGCTCAAGTGATCATGGGCGCAAAATTGGACATCCTGACTAGACCCACCGCCAGAGAAATCAGGCCTGATAGAAAATTTACTGAACTAAATTAAAAAGCAAGCAGCAGCTATCAGCTACATAGAACAGTGGAAATCAAGGTCAAAGATATTACTAAGGCTTATGAGGAACCAGTTACAACCAGCCCTAGGTTTATGTATTGAAGAAGTGTCAATCAGACTTTTTGGCATCTTGACTGCCTGACTGCCTGGCATGAAGGACATTGGTGCAATCCCATTGGAAGATTTGAACCAGGTCATAACCCCATTGGCCAAAATCTGTAGAATGTTCTGGAAGATCAGGTGTCGGGGTTGGTGGGAGGTAGATAAGGACACCACGTCCTCAGTGAAGATGCAGTGAAGACTCAGGGAAGACTTGAAACAAGGCACGTGGCAGAAGATGTAGCAATCGAAGATGACCCAGGAGAAGATCTGCCCTGACCTGCAAGACCCATCCTTGTGGAAAACAACTGGCCCTACATCAGAGAGGAGGGGGATTCCATGGCCCAGCTAAGATATCTGGATCATTGTGGGTAATTTTCTTTCTCAGTCAGAAAGAGTTACATAGAGAGTAAATATTATGGGAATTTGGGAAACGTTCACATGATGTTTTATTAAGGTTTTTTTATTAATACAATCGAGTTGAACTGCAAACCGAATTATGTGTCCCTTTGTTACCCTCATTGGTAAGGGAGCTTGGATAAAGTGTTTTTAATACATTAACTGGTCTATGTGTCCAAAGCATGGCCAATGTTAGGGAATGTGATTAATAAATTGTATGAAAGGGAAATGTTCCTGTCTGTAGTATAAAGTTAACTTGTTGCATAAAAAAGTATTCTGTCAGTCAGTAATACTTCTGGTCATTTTTAAATGTAAAAGTTTTAAAATCTTAAATCTTGCCATGTCCTTTTTTTTTACGAGTAATTGGAAGTTTGAATCTCTTTTAAAAGTTGTAAATTTCAACAGGGATTATAACAATAAAAACACAATAAAGGACAGGAAGTCTTCAGAAGAATAATTTCTCAGCCCTGAAGCAGTTGTTATATTTCCTCTCAAAGTGTTAATCAAAGGATAAAATAAACATGTAACAAAAGTATGGCAACAATCATGGGGATTTTAATCTTCATACAGACTAGACACACTATTGAAAAAATAATTTGTACGGGGCATTTATGGAACACAATCAAGGCAGTTTACTGGAACAATACATGAAGTGAAACTGAACAGGGAAGATGTTATTTTAGATCTTGTTTTCTATGATATCATTGTAAGGGATCCTCTGGGAAAGAAAGTGCTGATAAAATGACAGACCCTCATGCTGATTTTGAGGATGATGTACCAGAAACCAGAGCATTAATCTTAAAGCCATTTGAATATATGACAGGTAACTGCTGAAGGTAGACTGTAAGTTAGACTGTGTTATGATGTCAACATGAACAATAAAGGAAAATTTAAAGAAATATTTCATAGTTGTCAATAGAAATGCATTCTGTTGAGAAGTAAAAGCCCCAATTTCTGTAGAGTCAACCTAAGAACAGAGATCTTTAAAAATGGTGGCTGGAACCAATTTCCAGGATTCCTGCCACATTTTTGTTTCTGAAAAAGAAGTTTCCTGCTTGGAAGGAGTATCTCGGTAATTAGCCCATACATCTCATTTTTGCCCTTACTGGCTCCATTGCAGGGCTAGACAATTCAAACTCCTCACAATTTTGATCAAGCTGGCCTGATCTGTCAGTAGACATAGTTCACTGTAGAGGTGTCATGAAACTTTAGGGAACACTTCTCACAATTCAAAAGCAAAACAAAACACAACAACCATTCAACATTCCCTTATGGAGAAAAACGTTATTCGTCTTACTTTGTCATAAAGCTGCCCATCAATCACAAATAGTGAAAGCCCCATTTAGCAAGCTTTCAATGCACTTTCATCTCTCAACCTTCCTTAAATAAACACACAGGCATTGAAAAACCTCTTCAAAAAACAATTAGTTTATTGCAAGTTGATAAATACTTCAACAAAACAATGTTTTCACTCCACTGTCAGTTGTGGCAATGTTCCCTGCTGATTTTAGTGCATTAGTTGTTCTTGAGTTCAGTCAAGCATTCGTAATTGAGGACTTCCAACATTTGTATCAACAAAAGCAGTTTGAACAGTGCGCCAAACACCTATTTTTTGTGTCCTCAGTGGCACTTACTGAGCAACAATTTTCCTCCCTGATGCTCAGTTTGTGTTTTGCTTAGGACATTAAATTCCAAACCACATTATAGCCTTGATCCAAACATGTACAAAAGAACTGGATTTCACACATGAGAAGAGAGTAACTGCTCTTGACATCACATCAACATAACATCAAGCAGCGCATGCAAAATTGAAGTCAATTTGCTGTTGGATGCCAATCATCTCAGTCCCAAGACATCTGTGAAGCACTGCCTTAAGATAAGATCTTAGGCCCAAACACCTTCAGCTACTTCACCAATGGCCTTCAACATTCTAAGGTCAGAAGAGGAGATGTTTGCTGATGATTTAATAATATTCTATACCATTTGTGATTCCTCAGATATAAAAGTAGTTTGTGCCTGTATTCAGCAAGTCCTGGACAACATCCAGGCTTGGGTTGATAAATGACATGCAATATTCATGCCAATCAAAAGCCGGACAATGACTATCTCCAAAAAGAGAGAATCCAACAAACACCCTTTGACATTTAATGTAATGGCATTGCCATTACTGAATCACCAACTACCAACATCCTGGGGTTTTACCATTGACCAGAAACTGAACTGAACCAGCCACACAAAAAGTTTGAAACAAAGCATTTACTAGTAATCTGCAATGATTGACTCACTACCAGTTCTCCAATAACTGTCGATCATTGAAAAGGCAGAAGTCAGGAGTGTGATGGAATACTCTCTACTTACCTGGATTATTGCAGCTCCAACAACACTCAATAGGTTTCTACACCATCCAGGACAAGTTTGATTCGCACCCCATTCACCACCTTCAACATTCACTAACTTCACAACTGACACATAGTTGCAACAGTGTGTGTCATCTACAAGATGTATTGCAACATTTCATCCAGACTCCTTCAACAACACCTTCCAAACCTATGAATTCTACTTCCTAGAAGGGCAAAAGCAACAGATACATGGAAACACACTAGCTGCAAGATTTCTTCCAAACCGTAAATGATCCTAACCCAGGAACTATATTGCTGTTCCTACACTGTTGCTGGGTCAAAACTCCCTTCCTAATAGCACTGTAGGTGTCTCTACCCCAAACAGGTTACAGTAGTTCAAAAATGTGGCTCACTACAACCTTCTTAAGGACAGTAAGTGACAGGGAATAACTGCTGGTCTGGCCAACAATGGCCACATTCTACAAATTAATAAGATAAAATTCTGTGGCGAGTAAATCCTGACTCTCTAGGTCTTCCTACTATCTGCAAGTGTGGGATACACTTGTCCACTTGCCTGGATGAGTGCTGCTCCAACAACACTCAACAAGCTCAACATTATCAAAGACAAAGCAGCTTCAGTGGCAGCCCATCCACCACCTTGAATAGATGCGGAATGACAGCAGTGTTAATTCCTTTTCAAGATGTGCTTCTGCAAATTAATAAGGTTCCTTTGATAACAGCTTCCAAATCATTGATCTCTACCACTCAGTTTAGGAATTGGCATTGGATGCTGGCCTTGGTAGTAATACTCACAGCCCATTAATGAATATAAAAGCAGTGTAGCAATTTTGAAAACAACGTTGGCCTTTATTGCAAGGAGTTTAATATAGAAGGAAATATCACTGAACTTATACAAAATATGAGTTGTGCTACACCCAGAGTACTAGATATATAAGGAACAAACTGCTTGGCTCAGAGGCTGCAATGCTGATTGACTGTTGGGAAGAGAAAATTATGATATGCGGACATTGGGTAGAGCGGGTCAGTGCTGTCTCGGGCTTGAAATAGAGACAATCTCACTGAAGCATATAAGATTCCGAGAAGGCTCAATTGTGCCATTGTTGAGGGGAAGTTTCTCCTTGACTGGAGAATGTGGCATTTGGCAGAGCTTTAGGATTAAGAAAACATATAATTTGTATATGAGTCAAGGAGAAAGTTCCCAACTCACAATTGCGAATCCTTTAAAATTCTCTATGCCGCAGGTCTTTTCTTTATCTGTTGTTGAATACGTTTCAAGACTGAGATTGATAGATATTTGGACTCCAAGGGAATGAAGGAATATTGAGAGTCAATGTGAAAGTGAGTTAAAGTTGAAGATGAGCCATGATTTTATTGAACAGTGGAGCAGATTTGAAGAGCTGTACAGCATTTGACTACTATATAAAACTTATATAGTTCCTCTAACTCATGTCCTATGTTGAAGACATATATAAATGTTAGGTTATCAAAGGAAAGAATCTCCAGAAGAAAACTTGAGATAGTTCTTTTAATCAACATTTTATTCCTTTTTTTATACAATCTAATATCCAGGCATCAGACCTGCTCAATACTATGAAACATCTTTATTATAAGACTTGTGGATCTCATTTGTGTTCTATTTTGTCAGTATTCATATAGTAATCCTACAATGTCTGTGTTCTCTTAAACGTCTATTAAATTCATGTCTAATTTTTTCTGCAATGAACTAGTAAAGTAATATGCTGTTTCCATAATTACTCTCGTAACTCTATGGATAAGACCTCATTCAGGATAGTCATGCTAGCGTTCAAATCGTTGAAGATTTAATTGTTCAACATTTCAGTAATAATGCTTTAGTACCATTGAATGGTTACAGCACAGACTCAATGATTTTGTCATCCTAGGACTTTTTAAACACATCTTAATATGAATATCTTCATAACAACATATTCCAGTTGTGTAAATTGATTACTTTAGAATGCACTGAATATTGTCAGAAAATGATGAGCATGTTTAACATTGTTCCAGGAGTTGGAATTCACTTCCTAGAGTTTAATTGGAAATTATTTCGCATCAATCAGTGAACTAGGGAACAATTTTCACCAATGCTACTGCTTTATCGTATGTTTTGAACTATCACTGCTGCCCTATATCAAGATGCTGGTCTTTGGTATCCTTAGGCTCTGTGTGCCTAGAGTTCACTGTTCCCGAGGCCTTGACCTCCAAATCTCCATAATCCCATAGGGCTGCTCTCTCATTAGAGAGGCAACTGGTGGCAGTTTAGATATTTCTGAATCAGCCTGTTCAGAGATGCTGTGACCTCCTCTTGAGTGGATGGGACTTGAACCAAGTCCTTCTGATTCAGAGGTAGAGGATCACCACACCTCAGATAAAAGGAGATGTTGTGAAGCAGAGTCCTTCCCAGTCACCCCAGCTGGTGCGAGAATTAAACCCATGCTGTTGGCTCCACTCTGCATTGCTGGCTGGATGGCTGGTTTGTGATGCAAACTGACACCAACAATGTGGATTGAATTCCCACACCACTTGAAGTTACCATGAATGACTCTCCTCCTGAACCTATGGAGGTGAGGTCATTGAGTGGGTTCAAGACAGAGATAGATGAGTTCTTGATTGGTAAGGGAATCAAGGATCATGGGAAGAAGGCAGGAGAATGGGATTGTGAAGGATATTAGCCATGGTTGATTGGCAGAGTAAACACAATGGCCTAATTTTCTCTTATTTCTTATAATTAACTTCTCCCCTCATATGAGATCTGATGACCCTTAGGTTCAAGCACTGTCAGTTGTCTCTCTGTATAAGGAGAAAGCAGCCTTGTAGTCTGGTAAATCTACGGCAACTTTATCTCTGAGAAAGAGTCTTCCACTCTTGATGTACTGTACATTCTTTTATTGACCTCTGTATATTACAGGTTGCTCATTACAACTCTCTAGTACAGTGTCTATGACCTGTCTCTACATGCTTCTTCTAGTCTAAGTTCTTCTGTCTAACCTTCTTACTTTCTGATGTCAGATGTTATATTATCATTTGCATATATGATTATTTGACCTCTTCCTGAAAGTTTCTCCCTGCTTGGAGTGTGTTATTGCAATAATTTACTTTAGTTTACTTTTATTGTCTTTGTAATCATTAACATCATTCTTATCTTTATCACAATTATTTCCAAATCTATCTCCCTCAAAGTCTGAACTTCACATGCTGAGATGAGCTAGAACACTGTCTGGATGTTCTGACCTACTTTGTTTGTTTGATCTTAGCACTAAGATGATGGTGCTGTAACTGGGATGGCTTAGCCTTCTGTATACTATCTGATCATTATGCTCAATTTCACCTCTTCACTTGAGCAGGATTAATACCTTCCTGTTTCTCCTGAATGTCCCTCTTGCATTCTCTAATCAGCATGATTACTGACTTCCCAACCCTTAACCAGATTTTCTGCCCTACTTTTAATATTGGAAGAGTTTTCACTCTGTCTAGACTGTGACCTCTGCTTTGTGCTGTGGCATTTTCCGATTTGTGTTACCTTTTCATGGTTCTTGAGAGGTTATACTTGTCCCTCTGACTTCAGAAGTATTATGTCCACACTCTCTAATAGACCGCGATGATTACAAGTATTTCTGCTCAACAATGAAGTATTCTTCAGTACATAGAGTCAGAGAAGATGAAATGTCACTGAGATGCTGAATATTGCAGTGATTTGCCCATACTCCTGAACTCTGTGCCTTCTGGAACTTGGAGTTTTGCGCTGGCTCATCTAACTTTGGCAGACTTTAAACATGGCAAACTACCTGTGGGTATTGAAACAGCTGTTCCTGTGTTTGAGATTAAGTTCTGCTCTAAAACCTTCAAGTTTCAAGAGGTTGATCCAGAAGTTGCATGGACTCTTTTTAACCTCACCTAGGAATGTTGTTCTAACATACCTTTAACTTCTTGAACATTTTCCTTGCTGTATGATTTCAATTTCTCTGGAAATTCTCTTTTTGAAGATGTTTTGCTTTGCTTCTGAGGAGATGAAAGTGTGGCTAATTTTCAGTATCATCTGAAGTGTACCAGCTGGCCACATTCATAGCAATCAGTGCCACCTGTAGGGCATATAATGCACTTGTGGCTCTGTTTTGACTTGCACCTTGTACAACTTAATTTAGTTGATAATTATGATTTCCACCTTTTTGGCACTTTGGTGAACTTTCAGGAGGGTGGTGATGCCATCTAGAAGCATACTAATCCAACCATGTTACCTATCAAACTCTGATGCCACCTCACAGTACTGTCAGATTGTCAGCCCTCACTTCTGCTGGTATAGCAAATTGGATCACCTGTTTGAATGTTAAATCCTCCTCAGATTAAAAATAGACTGAGAACTTCTCACCCCTCACATTGACCACTGCACAGTTTTCAATTAATTCATCTTTCAAAGCTCGAAAGCCACAGCATCCTGCTAGATGATATAAATCAAAAGAACAAAATAGAACAAAAGAGAAGTACAGCACAGGAAAAGGCCCTTCAGACCTCCAAGTCTGTGCTGACCATCAAGTCCTAGCTAAACTGAAAAAACAGACCTTGTGCCCTTATTCGGTCAATATGCCTCTATTCCCTCCATATTCAAGTAACCATCCAGATGCCTCTTAAATGTCACCAATGTACCTGCTTCCATCACCTCTTCTGGCAGTGCATTCTAGGCTCCAAACGCTGTCTGCATGAAAAACTTCCTTCACACATGTCCTTTAAACTTTCCCCCCACACCTTGAACATGTGCCTCTTTGTAATTGAAACTTCAACCCTGGGAAAAAGCCTCTGACTATCCACCTTGTCTATGCCTCTCATAATTTTGTAGACCTCTATCAGGTCTCCTCTCAGCCGTTGTCTTTCCAGTGAAAATAATCCTGGTCTTTTTAAGGCTTCCTCATAGTCAATGTCCTTGAGACCAGGCGACATCCTGGTGAACCTTCTCTGCACTTTCTCCAAAGCTTCCATGTCCTTCTGGTAATGTGGTGATCAAAACTGCACATAATGCTCTAAATGCAGCCTAATAAAGGTTTTATATAGCTACAACATGGTTTGACAATTCGTGTACTCCATGTCTTGGCCTATGAAGGCAAGCATACCATATGCCTTCTTAATCACCTTGGCCACCTGTGTTGCCACTAATAGGGAACTGTGGGCCTGCATGCTGAGATCCGTCTGTATGTTAATTTTCCTAAGAGTTCTGCCATTTACAGTATAATTCACACCTAAATTTGATCCTTCAAAATGCATCACTTCACATTTGTCTGAATTAAAAATTTCACGGTGGCTCAGTGGTTAGCACTGCAGTCTTACAGCACCAGGGACCCGGGTTTGATTCCAGCCTCGGGTGACTGTCTGTGCAGAGTTTGCACATTCTTCCGTGTCTGCGTGGGTTTCCTCCGGGTGCTCTGGTTTCCTCCCACAGTCCAAAGATGTGCAGGCTAGGTGGATTGGCCATGCTTAATTGCCCATAGTGTTCAGGGGTGTGTGGGTTGTAGGGGATGGGTCTGGGTGGGATGCTGCAAGGGTTGGTGTGGACTTGTTGGGCCAAAGGGCCTGTTTCCAGACTGTAGGGATTCTAAACTCATTCTGCCATTTCTGTGTCCAAGTTGCCAATCTATCTATATACTATTGTTGTATCCTTTCACAATCGTCGGCACTACCAGCAACTCCACCAATCTTTGTGTCATCTGCAAACTCACTAATCAGACCACCCGCATTTTCCTCCGGATCATTTATATATACTACAAACAACAGAGGACCCGATACTGATTCCTGTGGAACATCACTAGTTATCAGTCTCCGTTTTGAAAAGCACTTAAAAAGAACTTGTATCGTTTATTGCAAAAACTGAGATTGCTGATTATAACTTGCCCATTCCATAACTATATTTCTTTTGGGGCTAAAATACATGTTGAATGCTTTAATCAATACATCATATTCTGAAGTACTTTGATTGTGTTCTGATAAAGCAAAGCATCATCCAATTTTTAAGATCTACAAGATAGAACATTATGCCAATTTGATAGTCCTGCTCTTTCACTTCTAAACCTGAACAGGTCTACAGGAGACCTATAGCGCTAAACTACTCCTTCCAGAGCACCCACTTCTAGCTTAGGGATCCTCTCGGAAGGAGCGATCACAGTATGGTCGAATTTAAAATACGGATGGAGCGTGAGAAGGTTAAATCCAGTACCAATGTCCTGTGCTTAAACAAAGGAGACTATGATGGGATGAGGGAGGAATTAGGTAAGGTAAAATGGGAGCAAAAACTTTATGGTTGGGTCAATTGAGGAACAGTGGAGGACTCTCAAAACGATTTTTCACAGTGCTCAGCAGAAGTATATTCCAGTGATAAGGAAGAAATGTAGCAAAAGAGAGAGCCGGCCATGGATGTCTAAGGAAATAAAGGAAAGTATCAGATTTTAAAAAAAACATGCAAAAAACCAAAGAGTAGTGGGAAACTAGTAGATTGGGAGATCTTTAAAGGCCAACAGAAAGCCACAAAAAAAGTTATAAAGAAAAGTAAGATAGATTATGAGAGTAAACTAGCTCAAGATATAAAAAACAGGCAGCAAAAGTTTCTGTAAATACGTAAATCGTAAAAGAGTAGCAAAGGTAAACATTGGTCCTTTAGAGGATGAGAAGGCCAATTTAATAACTGGGAATGAGGAAATAGCCGAGGCATTAAACAGTTATTTTGTGTCAGTCTTCCAGTGGAAGACACAAATAACATGCCGAAAACTGATGGCAAGAAGGTTATAGCAGGTGAGGACCTAGAAACTATCATTATCACTAAGGAGGCAGTGCTGGGCAAGCTAATGGGGGTAAAGGTAGACAAGTCTCCTGGCCCTGATGAAATGCATCCCAGGGTACTAAAAGAGGTGATGGGGGAATTAGCAAATGCACTAGTAATTATGTACCAACGTTCACTGGACTCTGGGCCGGTTCCTGCAGATTGGAAAACAGCCAATGTGATGCCACTGTCTAAAAAAGGAAGTAGACAAAAAGTAGGTAACTACAGGCCAGTTAGATTAACTTCAGTAGTGGGGAAAATGCTTGAATCTAACATTAAGGAAGAAATAGCAAGACATATGGATACAAATTCTCCCATTGGGAACACCCAGCATGGGTTTATGAAGGGTAGGTCATGTTTAACTAATTTGATGGAATCCTTTGAGGACATTACTTGCATGGTGGACAATGGGGAACCTGTGGATGTAGTGTATCTGGATTTCCAGAAGGCATTTGACAAGGTGCCACACCAAAGGCTGCTACATAAAATAAAGTTGCATGGTATCACAGGTAATGTATTGGCATGGATAGAGGGTTGGTTGACTAGTAGAAAGCAAAGAGTAGGAGTAAGTGTATGTTTTTCTGGTTGGCGATCAGTGGCTAGTGGTGTGTCTCAGGGATCAGTGTTGGGACTTCAATTGTTTACAATTTACACATATGATTTGGAGTTGGAGACTAAGTATGGTGTGTCAAAACTTGCAGATGACATTAAGATGAGTGGTAGAGCAAAGTGTGCAGAAGACACTGAAAGTTTGCAGAGGGATATAGAAAGTCTAAGTGAATGGGCAAAGGTCTGGCAGATGGAGTACAATGTTGGCAAGTGTGAGATCATCCATTTTGGTAGGAATAACAGCAAAATGGACTATGTTTTAAATGGTAAAAAATTGCAGCACGCTGCTGTGTAGAGGGACTTGGGTGTCCTTGTGCATGAATCGCTAAAAGTAGGATTGCAGGTGCAGAAGGTAATTAAAAAGGCAAATGGAATTTTGTCTGTCATTGATAGAGGGATGGAGTTTAAAAACAGGGAGGCTATGTTGCAGCTGTATAGAGTCCTGGTGAAGCCACACCTGGAGTACTGTGTGCAGTTTTGGTCTCCTTACTTGAGAAGCGATATACTAACACTGGAGGGGATGCAGAGGAGATTCACTCGGTTGATTCCAGAGTTGAGACGGTTGGATTATGAGGAGAGACTGAGTCGGCTGGGATTATACTCATTGGAATTCAGAAGAATGGGGGAGATCTTATAGAAACATATAAGATTATGAAGTGAATAGATAAGATGGAGGCAGGGAGATTGTTTCCACTGGCAGGTGAAACTAGGACTAGAGGGCATTGCCTCAAAATAAAGGGAAGCAGATGTAGGACTGAGGTCAGGAGGAACTTCTTCACCCAAAGGGTTGTGAACCTGTGGAATTCCCTGCCCAGTGAAGCTACCTTGCTGAATGTGTTTAAGGCAAGGCTAGATAAATTTTTGAACAGTAGAGGAATTGAGGGTTATTGTGTGCTGGTGGGTAAGTGGAACTGAGTCTCAAAAAGATCAGCCATGATCGTATTGAATGGCGGGGCAGGCTCGAGGGGCCGGATGGCCTCCTCCTGCTCCTAGTTCTTATGTTTGTTGTGGGCCCTCCATGTCATTGAATAGTTGTAGTAATGGCAAGATATCTGCTGGCATCCCTATGGACTTTTGCGAATTAGTCACTTGGATAAGTACTTGGGTTTTCCCTTCTTCTGATTGGAAGTGTTTGCTTTCTTGGATTTTGGTCTCCATAGTATTGCTGGTTCCTGACAACGTCAAAGTCTTCATAGGTAATTTCTCCAAATCTTCAGAATGTTCCCAGTCTGCATGATCTATTTTTGAAGCCTACTGAGATTCTTTCCCTGATCTTCAAGACTTTTCCTTTTACTGTTTTTTCTTGACATTTTCTGAGGTACTGCTCTGGAGTCTTTCCCTTGCTGTTGTATCTCCAGCTGCAACCATGCTGTAATATATGCTGGAAGGTAATACTGCTACCCACACACCTATATATTGAGTTTTGTTATCCAAGAGCTGTGGATATCTCTGTATACATAGTCCCTTAGGCTGTTGGCTTCTTATCTCTAAGTCAAGTTCTTCCATTCCTGATAAACTGTAATGCTATTTACTTTTCTACTTTGTAGTTTACTAAATATAACTCGCTCCAGTAGTGTATAAGGTCACTCTCTTATTGCGTGCTTCTTCTAGTCTGATGTCTTTGCTCAATCCCTTTTAATGATGTCAAAGTTACATCAGCATTATTTATATCTGTCATTCTGGTACAAATATGAATGAGTAGCCATGGCTGGATTGCATGTTCACTGCACTGTGGAACTGTGAATGGACGTTTAAAAGTTTTGCATAAAACTCCCTACCATTTCTGATCCTTGATTCGAACTGTCTTCAACACAACAAGTAAAACAATTAAACAGGTACATTTGGAAGCAGGTAACCACTGTCTTCATTTATAAAACTGCCTTTGACAATTAAATTAAGTGATTATTGACACTATCACCTTGGAGTCTCCTATGCAAATGCGATTTTCATTTTAAATATTGGTGTTCTTTCTGAGTGAGTAATTGTAACATAGAATACAAAAAAGATGCTGATGGATCTATGTTGTATTTCACAGACTCACGTTTTTAACTGATATATATTTCATGAGGAAATGTTAGCCACGAGAACCCTCTGTCAGGATGAAGCTTTGGAAACCAATTGAGAAAATATTTAAATACATTAAAGATTCACTGAAATGAAGTAGTTGAAATTCCAACTCAACTTTACAGCAACTTTGGCATACAATACTAGCAGCAACTAAAAAATGTCACAAACATACGCATCATCCGTAAGCCATTTTTGAGCTGCAATCTGCTGTTACAGGATGTGACATTTATAAATGATGTTAATTTCCGATGTAAGGCTTCTATATTTATCTATGTTGTTAGAATAATGAATACAGTCATTAATGCTATGACCTACTATCTCAAATTGTCAACACTCCAGATATTGTTCCATGTCTCAATTGTTTGGGAATGGCTTTGACCTGGATTTTAACTCCCAGTGTTATCGGAAAAAACCTAGTTACAATAAACCTGACAGCCACTGAACCATAAAATTGGTTGCTGGCCTGCGTTCATGGTCACAATATCACTATCCTGTCAGCCAGCAGGGCAGGTATGTAGCTACTCAGGAATGAACTTCCCTTGAAGGACCTGGACAAACACTCAGAAAAGTTGAAAGGTGCAAATTAAAGAAAACCAAAGCATAAAACAAAGAACTGCAGATGCTGGAAATCTGAAACATAAACAGAAGTTGCTGAAGAAACTCAGCAGATCTGGCAGCATCAGCAGAGAGAAAGCAGAGTTCATGTTTCAAGGCCAGTGAAAGGTCACAGTGGTTAGCACTGCTGCCTCACGGCGCCAGGGACCTGAGTTCATTTACAGCCTCGGGCGACTGTCTTTGAGAAGTTTGCATGTTATCCGCGTGTCTGTGCAGGTTTCGTCTGGGTGCTCCAGTTTCATCCCACACTCCAAAGATGTGCAGATTAGGAGGATTGACTATGTTAAATTGCCCCATAGTGTTCAGGCTAGGTGGGTTAACTATGGTAAATGTGGTGTCACTGGGATAGGTAGGGATGCTTTTTGGAAGGTTGGTGCAGACCCAATGGGCCGAATGGCCTTTATCTGCACTGTAGGGATTGTATGATTCATTCTTTTTTGCTAGTCACCACTGCCTGATTTAAATGAAGTTAGATCCAGATATTGTCACTGAGACCCAACATGCATTTGTTAAACCTGACCTCACTGGTTGCAGGTGAGTGACATTTCTGCTTCTACAGGAGAGCAAGTCCATATCAAAAACTGTCAGTTGTATGCAACTCAAGGATAAACAAGTAACCTGGGCCATTTTAATTGCCAGTGAGAAGCTGACATCAAGATTAGTATCTTAACTTTTCACTTTTCTTTGTCCCTTTAATTAACAAATTACCCTTCCTGCCGATCTCTCTAAAAATCATGGCCTTAAAATGATGTTGAGAGATACTGGTGGGTAAAATTCTTGCTAAAATCGTGGGTAAGAAACTCAAACAAGTTCTTTAAGTGTTTGGGCACTAAAATTCCATATTATGGACTACATGAATAACCTACAAATCATTTTATCTATGTAGCTTTCCTGTTGTCTTAGCACGGATTTTGTGGTTATAAAATTACAGTTCCCATCATTAACCTCAAAGAATGCACACAATGATCTAGAGATCTGGGTGGCATAATGTTGCCCTTTCCTGACAGGAGTTTCAACCTGGCACCATGTCAAGTAAATGTCTTGACACGCAACAGCAAAATGTCACAAGTAGGTTAAGCAGCCAATCACAGTATTCAGAGACAGTAAGTTAAAAGCATTTAATATCCTTCACAATTAATTTAAGATTTCAGATAACAAAATAAATTATTGATTGGATTATGAAAGAAGCCAAAAAAAGCAAACTTCATGTTTAAAATAAATTTGAAATTTGAAATCTTTGTACCACAATAGAGAAATTTGATGACCTGCAAACCTATAATTATTTTCTTGGCCCAGTGCTGATGTTTATCAGTAATTATGAAGTTAGCATGCCATTAAAACTTCAGCTACTTCACTCAACAAGGGGCAACCTTTTCAAGGACTTTTACAGCAAGATAATCAGGAGAAAAGTACAAGCTTCAGGTCCTGCAGCACAGTGATAAATGTTCCTTGCCTCTGGACCAGAAGTCCATGTTCAACTCCCACCTGACCTGGGGGTGCGTCATAATATGTCCATACAGGTTGGTTAAAATACTCAAAAGTAGGAACTTACATCAATTCAGTTGTTCTTACTTCAACTGCAGTCTTGTAAAGACCTAGGAAATGTTCGAGGGATCTGGGTTCAAATCCTGCCATCGTAGATGATAGAATTTGAATTTAATAAAAATCTGCAATTAAGAGTCTAATGATGATCATGAATCCATTGTCATTTGTCAGGAAAATCCATCTAGCTCACAAGCATCCTTTACAGAAGGAAACTGCCGCTCTTACTTGGTCTGGTTTACATGTGACTGTAGACCCACAGCAAAGTAGTTGATTCTTAACTGTCCTATGTTAGAGATCAGCAATAAACGCAGGCCAAGCGAGCAATGGCCACATTCTTCTGATTGAGATTTCTATATCAATAAATGAGGTTTTTAGCTTTCTGAAATGCTTATTGATGTAAAAGGTATCAGCTCATCTTCGTCAGCCTTTGCTGACAAGCTTTCATAATATGAACATTTAGGCCAGATACTTACTTTTCATTCAGGAAATAGAGCAGGAAATTTGAATATTTTAATAACTGAGTTAACATTACTGGTAAAATAAGATACGTTAACAGTTAAAATTGCAATATTTGTTATGAGGAATCCTACACAAAGTGATTAACAACTATCAGTCTGTCACTAAGTTCCAGATGGTCCGATGTCTAGATATCACTTTGCAGTGATCAGACACAGATTGCACAAAGATCAGAATTTAATAAGACCTGATGTAAATGGAGTAATAATCCAGAGGATAAGATTTTATATCCCAATATAATGTGGTGGTAGATTATGATGTGGTAGGCATCACAGAGACGTGGTTGCAGGGGGCTCAGGACTGGCAGTTAAACATCCAAGGATTTACAACTTATCGAAAAGACAGGGAGGTGGGCAGAGGGGGTGGGGTTGCCTTGTTAGTTAAGAATGAAATCAAATCATTAGCACTGAATGACATAGGGTCAGATGATGTGGAGTCTGTGTGGGTGGAGTTGAGGAACCACAAAGGCAAAAAAACCATAATGGGAGTTATGTACAGACCTCCTAACAGTGGTGAGGACCAGGGGTACAAGATGCACTGGGAAATAGATAGGACATGTCAGAAAGGCAAGGTCACGGTGATCATGGGGGATTTCAATATGCAGGTGGACTGGGTGAATAATATTGCCGGTGGATCCAAAGAAAGGGAATTCATGGAATGCCTACAGGATGGCTTTTTGGAACAGCTTGTGATGGAGCCCACAAGGGAGCAGGCTATTCTGGACTTAGTGCTATGTAATGAGCCAGACTTTATAAAAGATCTTAAAGTAAGGGAACACTTAGGAGGCAGCGATCATAATATGGTAGAGTTCAGTCTGCGGTTTGAAAGAGAGAAGGCAAAATCAGATGGAATGGTGTTACAGTTAAATAAAGGTAATTACAGGGGCATGAGAGAGGAACTGACGAAAATCGACTGGAAGCAGAGCCTAGTGGGGAAGACAGTAGAGCAACAATGGCAGGA
Organism: Ginglymostoma cirratum; assembly: GCA_024137785.1. Taxonomy (NCBI): domain Eukaryota; kingdom Metazoa; phylum Chordata; class Chondrichthyes; order Orectolobiformes; family Ginglymostomatidae; genus Ginglymostoma; species Ginglymostoma cirratum. Next base: position 17,276,223 of record JAHRHZ010000021.1, read on the forward strand.
GTTTCTGAGTGTAATTGAGGACACAATACAAAGGTTCATCCCAAAGAAAAGAAAGATTATCCAGGGGAGGATTAGACAGCCATGGCTGACAAAGGAAGTCAAGAAATGTATCAAAGAAAAAGAGACAGCCTATACAGTGGCCAAGAGCACTGGAAAATCAGATGATTGGGAAGGGTACAAGAACAAACAGAGGATAACAAAGAGAGAAATAAGGAAGGAGAGGATCAAATATGAAGGTAGGCTAGCCAGTAATATTAGAAATGATAGTAAAAGTTTCTTTCAATACATAAGAAACAAACGAGAGGCAAAAGTAGACATTGGGTCGCTCCAAATTGATGCTGGAAGGCTAGTGATGGGAGATAAGGAAATAGCTGAAGAACTTAATAAGTATTTTGCGTCAGTCTTCACAGTGGAAGACATGAGTAATATCCCAACAATTAAGGAGAGTCAGGGGGCAGAGTTGAGTATGGTAGGCATTACAAAAGAGAAAGTGCTAGAAAAGCTAAAAGGTCTAAAAATTGATAAATCTCCTGGTCACAATGGGCTATATCCTAGAGTTCTGAGGGAGGTGGCTGAGGAAATAGTGGAGGCGTTGGTTGTGATCTTTCAAAAGTCACTGGAGTCAGGGGAAGTCCCAGATGATTGGAAAACCGCTGTTGTAACCCTCTTGTTTAAGAAAGGATCAAGACAAAAGATGGAAAATTATAGGCTGATTAGCCTAACCTCAGCTGTTGGTAAAATTCTAGAATCTATCGTTAAGGATGAGATTTCTAAATTCTTGGAAGTGCAGGGTCGGATTAGAACAAGTCAGCATGGATTTAGTAAGAGGAGGTCATGTCTGACAAACCTGTTAGAAATCTTTGAAGAGGTAACAAGTAGGTTAGAACAGGGAAACCCAGTGGATGTTATCTTTCTAGACTTCCAAAAGGCCTTTGATAAGGTGCCTCACGGGAGGCTGCTGAGTAAGGTGAGGGCCCATGGTGTTCGAGGTGAGTTACTGGCATGGATTGAGGATTGGCTGTCTGACAGAAGGCAGAGGGTTGGGATAAAAGGCTCTTTTTCGGAATGGCAACCGGTGACAAGTGGTGTCCCGCAGGGTTCAGGGTCGGGGCCGCAGCTGTTCACTTTATATATTAATGATCTGGATGAAGGGACTGGGGGCATTCTGGCAAAGTTTGCCGATGATACGAAGTAGGGTGGACAGGCAGGTAGTACGGAGGAGGTGGGGAGGCTGCAGAATGATTTAGACAGTTCAGGAGAGTGGTCCAGGAAATGGCTGATAAAATTCAACGTGAGCAAATGCGAGGTCTTGCACCTTGGAAAAAAGAATACAGGCATGGACTATTTTCTGAACAGTGAGAAAATTCATAAAACTGAAGTACAAAGGGATCTGGGAGCTCTAGTACAGGATTCTCTAAAGGTTAACTTGCAGGTTGAGTCTGTGATTAAGAAAGCGAACGGAATGTTGTCATTTATCTCAAGAGGGTTGGAATATAAAAGCAGTGATATGCTTCTGAGACTTTATAAAGCTCTAGTTAGGCCCCATTTAGAATACTGTGTCCAATTTTGGGCCCCACACCTCAGGAAGGACATACTGGCACTGGAGCGTGTCCAGCGGAGATTCACATGGATGATCCCTGGAATGGTAGGCCTAACATACGATGAATGGCTGAGGATCCTGGGATTGTATTCATTAGAATTTAGAAGGTTGAGAGGAGATCTAATAGAAACTTACAAGATAATGCATGGCTTAGAAAGGGTGGACGCTGGGAAGTTGTTTCCATTAGGTGGGGATACTAGGACCCGTGGGCACAGCCTTAGAATTAGAGGGGGTCAATTTATAACGGAAATGAGGAGACATTTCTTCAGCCAGAGAGTGGTGGGCCTGTGGAATTCATTACCACGGAGCGCAGTGGAGGCCAGGACGTCGAATGTCTTCAAGGCAGAGATTGATAAATCCTTGATCTCTCAAGGAATCAAGGGCTACGGGGAGAGTGCGGGTAAGTGGAGTTGAAATGTCCATCAGCCATGATTAAATGGTGGAGTGGACTCAATGGGCCAAATGGCCTTACTTCCACTCCTATGTCTTATGGTTTTATGGTTTTATAAACAATTCAACATTTGAATTTAAAAAATCGCCATATGAAGAGAAGGTCCTAATCAAACTAACCATTTAAAACCTGCTTTAAAAACAAACTAGTTCATTGATGGGCTTTAGCAAAACAAGCCCAGGATCTTTACTGAGTATAGCCTCCATGGAACTTCCAGTCCAATCTTATTGTGATGAACCGCTCTTTAATTGGCCTTTGAAGTGACTGAGCAAGCCATTCAGCTCTATAAAGAATGCAGTAAGTCAAGAAAGAAGATAACTGGGATATTTTAAGGGCAATTGGACATGACCATTCCATCTTATGGTTAAATACTGGCACTACAAGCAATGCCCAAAGATGCACATTATTTCTACCTCAAAAAATCCTAGTCCAATGAAATAATCCTCTCCAAGAAATTAGAATTTTGTTCTGTATTTAAGGTCGTTGCTTACAATATCATAGTTGAATTTTAGAGTATTTTGCATACAATGGTCTTTCCTTGGTGTTTAGGAGCAGTAAGAATCATGACAGTTGGTGATTTAGTGCAAGATTTGACAATTCTATTCCTTTCATTGCAGAGTCTTTGGATAGCTGATGCAACTCATCAACAACTGAGACAAAAGCAGTGAATAAGACTAATGATATTCACAAGATCTTAACAGTTGAAGATTCCTCGCCCCTCATCAAAGTCAAATGAATTTTTTTTAGGGTTCAATTATAGACATGCATCAAAAGAATAATTAGATGAATTTAGTTGATTGAAATCTCACCTTCCATGTCATTATAACTAAATTTATTTGCACGATTATTGGATCTACAAGTAATTACACATTGCACAGATGCCTCAGAATAGGCTAACACAACTCTGTGACAGCCCAGACTTGCAATTTTACATGTCAACATTTTTAGTACACATTGGAAAACTAATAGAACAAGGACCAATACCAAGTTGTTACACAATATGTCATATTATAGTCATCAAAAATCTTGGAGAATGCTTGAGCATGTGTTACCGACTAGCAAAAAATATTGAACAGAAATCCTTCAACTTATTGACACTTTTCTACGTCAACACAAAGGAGTGATTATTCTCCTTATTTTGTTTAACAGGTATTCAAAATTTGTAGCTACTCATCAAAGCACCTACAACAGCACCTTCTCAACCTGAAAACACTGGCCACTTAACTTTGCTCTCTTCTCCAACCAATGCAACTGAATTTACCTTAATAACATAGGGCTAGATTTTCTGAGTGACAGTCTCTCACAGATTGTTACTCCAGCCCATTGTTTACGAAAGAATCCTGAGTAGATTCCAATCAGGGCTGCTTCAGAAACGCTGAGTGGTACTTCTATTCTAAAAGTTCTTTCATAGCACAGAATTGTCCAGAGAAGGCAAACTATGTCTTTTTATAGCAGTCGGCTACTGTATTCTGAAATGTAAACATCCTCAGAGCCCCACTTTGACAGCTGCTGTCACACAGTTAGTACATAAGGCAAGTGAGAGGTTAAACTGAGGGTAGGGTGACAGGTATGGAGGGTGCCAGGTGGGCAGGATGCCAAATGGGAAATGTAAGTAATGCAGTGTTTAGGGTAGGTTAGGATGAGTGGAAGAAATTGGGTCCTTCAGAGTCGTCAGGTCAGATCTGGCAGTGGGGAAGGGGTTTATGAGCCAGATTATCTCTTTTCCAGAACCTGGGTCTGCTCTGTTCTTATCCGGGAGTGTCAGATCCTGGGGCATTGTCGGATCAGGTTCTGGAGGCTGTAAGGGGTCTGGGGAAATTATGGCTGGGGGGCCTGATGTGAAGTAACTATAGGGCCTGTTGAATAGTCACACATAAGTTAGACATGTATTTAATGGTCCAACTTCTCTTGAGTAACTTTTTTTTAAAATTTCATCAGAACCCTCCAAATTCTCCAATTTAAATGGAGACTTTGAGGATTCCAGATATCAGGGAATGGCTGACGGAATCCTTAATTTCCTAGGCAACCCCTTCAGAATTTGCTGCAATAAGAATTCTTCATGGCCCCTATTTGCTACTTCCATCTACTCTGGAATAATGACTATCTGGCCAAAGAAAAATCCAGGCCATGGTTTCTGTTTCCTGTGGTATTTGTAACAAGATCATCCAGCTCTACCTCATTGAATGGGAGTTCCCTTATTAGGGCTGTTAATCAGGTCCAATCAGAGAGACCTGACTCAATAAAAGATAGAATATTGGGGATATCAGGATGCTGAATGCCTGATTCAGTGCTATTTGTCAAAGGATATGCGTTTGTTAATGAAGGGTGATTGGTGATAGGATGCTGGCCTCTGAAGAGTTTTTTAATTTTCCATTTCATCCAGTAAAATCTTTCCAATCCCTCCTTCAATGCCAAACATTGATCATTTCTCCAACATTTTTCTATAAACCTAGAGGTTGATGCCATGTGATTATTGGCAGAACATGCTTGATAAACTGAATGGCTTTTTTAATGGTTTTAGCAAAGATTTATAGCTCAGGTTGTGGGCGAAGTTGATGACTTGCTCACTGAGCCGGCTTGTTTCTGTTCAGACGTTTCATCACCATGCTAGGAAACATGATCAGTGAGGCCTCCGATGAAGTGATGTTGTTCCACCCACTTGGAATTTATACTGTCCGGTCCATTTTGGTGAGTAGTGTCATTTCCAGTTTTGTTCTGTACAGGTTTGTGTACATGGGGTCCAATTGTTTATTGATTGCATTATGGGTTGAGAACCATGCCTCTAAGAATTCCTGTGCGTGTCTATGTTTGGCTTGGGCTACTGTGGTTACGTTGTCCCAGTTGAATGGATGGCTTTCATTGGAGTGTACTGATATTAAGGAAAGTTGGTCATGTTGTTTTGTTGCTATCTGATGTTTGTGTACTCTGATGGCTAGTTTCCTTCCTGTTTGTTCATTGTAATGCTTATGGCAGTCATTGCATGGTATTTTGTAAACCACTCACCTTCACACAAGCTGGCCAAGGACTGACAACAGAGACTGAAACATCTAGTCGACAGCTCGCCCCATTCCATTGACTCAATCCAAGAAATTCTCAAGAACATAAATATCAGCAACAATGAGATTCTGGTGTCCTTTGATGTCACAGCATTATTCACATCAATTGAAATCCCACGGGCCAAAGAAACACTGGCCACATTACTAGAGGAAGCAGGATCGCAGACCAGCAGCTCCATCAGCAATGATAACATACTCAAACTATAGACTTGTGCCTCACCACACACTTTGTCTTTAATGGTCAAGTATACAAACAGATCAATGGCACACCCATGGGGTCACCCATCTCAGGACTCAAGCAGTCATGCAAAAACTAGATTACACTACCCTCCCCCTCATTCAACCTAAACTGTGGATCCAGTACATGGACGACACATTTGTCATCATTGAATGCACCAAACAAGAAGAGATCAACAATGGATTCGCCAGGATTAAATTCACAAGAGAAGAAGAAAACAACAATCAGCTTCCATTGCTGGACATCAGAGTTGAACGAAAGACCAACAGGGAGTTCCAAACCTCTGAAAGAGAAAGCAACCTACACTGACCACATCCTCAACTTCCACAGTAACCACCCCAACATCCACAAACAAAGCTGTGTTAGGACACTATTTAAATGGACCAGCACTCACTGCAACACACCTAAACTATGCAGGAAAGAGGAAGAGCACCTGTACAAAATCATCGCTACGAACGGATATCCCTCAACTTCATCCACAAGTGCCTACTAAATAGACAACAACAAGAGGACACAGTACGCCCTAACACACCGGCTACACTAGCCTGCATCAAGAACATATCAAAACTGACAACAAGACTCCTAAGACCACTAGGAGGTGGTTGCCCACAAGCTCACATCCACAATACAACAAACACTTACAATGATTAAAGACCCCATTCCCACAACATGCCGAACCAACATAGTTTACAAAATACCATGCAACAACTGCTACAAGCATTACATCGGACAGACAGGAAGAAGACTAACCATCAGAATACATGAAGATCAGCTAGCAGCAAAATGACATGACGAACTTTCTCTTAATATCAGTACACTCGGACAATGAAGGCCATTAGTTTAACTAGGACAACATAACCGTAGTAGCCCAAGCCAAACGTAAACACGCACGGGAATTCCTAGAGGCATGGTTCTCAACCCATAATGCAATCAACAAACATATAGAATTGGGCCCCATATACAAACCATATAGAACAAAGCCAGAAATGACACTACTCACCATAACAGGTCAAACAATATAAGTTCCAAGTGGAGTAGAATAACATTGCTTCATCGGAGGCCTCACTGATGATGTCACCTAGCATGGTGACGAAACATCTGAACGAAAACAAGCCAGCTCGGTGAGCAAGTCAACAGCCTCAGACTGAATTGCCTTATCAGTTAGGTTCTTATTCTTATTAGATCATTGTACAATTTGATTAAGGGTTTCCTTGACTTATCTTGATTACATAATTTAATATTCTATTAATTGTGCTATTACTAAATTGCAGAGGTTAAATGTTTTGAGCATTGTGTTCAGCAAAATCCCTCAGTCTCTTTCTGCTTCATCCTTAGATTACAGACCTTTGATGTATTGTCCATCTTTTTTGTTTCCTTTGTGTTGTATTTTGCATCAAGAAAATCAAATTTATTGGGTCATTCTACCCATTTAACTATGTGCTCCAATTTACTTGGAATCTCCGAGCATTCTTCTTTTATATTACTGTCCCCGGTTAGTGATAATTTAATGCTTTGCATTGAATTTCTGAAGCCATAGGTAATGAATAGTTCTAATACCAAGTGCTGAGTATGTTTTCCACTCAATACTGCTCACCACCCAAGTAAAGTTTCTCAAACAAGCAATCTTTGTATCCTACCCACCAGCTAATGTCTCATCAATTGCTCAGTTTTACCCTGAAAACCCACAGACTAGCATTTAACTGATTAACTCTATGAGTAACATTCTCAATCCGTCTTCATTACAATGTAAAGTTTCCTATATTTGCATACTTCATTTCCAAAAACACTTACTAAGATACGCCCACGTTTTGGCCTGCTATAAGGAATCAACAAGAATTTAGCCCACACAGTGAGATTTTTAAGGAACTCACACAGACACATACATCTGTTTCCTTTCAGAATTAGCTCCTTTCTAACCACTTCCAATCATGATCACTTTCCATTCATTAAAGTGCAGCTCTCTTCAGAAAAAGTAAAATAGCTGAAATATCCAGAAGTGTTCTGTCAGGGTTTCTAGTGTCTTGAGAACACCACAACATATCCAAAAAAAACACTTTAAAACTGATTCAATCAACGCTCTTAAGAGTGTGAGACAGTGGGAACTTTATTTTGCAGAATTTAGAAGTTCTGAGGCCACCTAACTGAATATTTTTTTTCTTACAAAATAAAGTACAGAAAACCCTGTGAATTATCAAATTCGTGGGAACTGTCAGCTTTTGCAGGTCCCATTTTTGTCAAATGTTCATTATGCTGTTTATACAAGTGTTTACAAAGTTATGGGTAGATAATAACCAGTTGATACATTTTACGTACATTTTGGCAAACAATGCCCTTATTTAATAGTTTTTTTAAATTTTCTAAAATCTATTTAAAAAGTAGAATTAATTGCCATTCATACAAATGGTGTAAAATTACCATTCATTTATTCAATTAGAGCCCATTAAAAGATAAGAACAGAAAATGCTGGAAATGCTAAGCATTATCTCGAGTAAACATCTATGGAGAATGCAACAGTTAATGTTTCACTTAATTACTTTACATGAGAAACTGGACAAAGTTAGAAAAGTGAAAGTTTTTGACCAAGTACAGAGGCAGGAAAACTGTTCGGAGGGAGGGGACAGAATGGAGAGGGAGATCTGTGTAGGAGCAAATTACTACAGTTGCCAGAAGCTGTACTGAGCTGATGAAGAATCATCCAGATACAAAACGTTATCTTGCTTTCTCTCCGTGGATGCTGCCTTACCTGCTGTGATGTCCAGCATCTTTTTGTTTTCAGGGAGGTATTTGATGAGCTGAAAGGCAGGAGAGATCAAATGACAAAGAAGATAAACGATGCAAACCAAAACGTGGGAATAATGGGTAATGCAAACTGTACCTGGAAAAGTGGTAAATGACAATGACACAATACCAGCACTTGCTAACTAGTAAAAGGTTGGAGATAACAAGGTGTGGGGCTGGATGGACACAGCAGGCCAAGCAGCATCATAGGAGCAGGAAAGCTTGACGTTTCGGGCCTAGACCCTTCATCAGAAATCATTTCTGATGAAGGG
>JAHRHZ010000021.1:17285017-17318632 GCA_024137785.1 Ginglymostoma cirratum
CATTTCTGATGAAGGGTCTAGGCCCAAAACGTCAAGCTTTCCTGCTCCTATGATGCTGCTTGGCCTGCTGTGTTCATCCAGCCCCACACCTTGTTATCTCGGATTCTCCAGCATCTGCAGTACCTTTTATCTCTAGTAAAAGGTTGGAGCTGTAGTTATGACCTGAAATTGTTGAACTCAATGTTGGGTCTAGAAGGTTGTAAGTAAAAATGATGTGCGGTCCCTCAGGCTGGGTTTCGGCGTTGTTGAAAGTGAGCATGGGACAAGCAGCAAAGACCAACTAGCTTTTACTGCCTGACACTGTCAAATATTCATGTATATATAGAATCTTTGTATTTTCTTTAATTAAAAACTGTCCTGTTCTTCTGTTGAGGCTGGTGAGTACTGTTTCAGTCAACTTGGTTAAAGTGGAAGGTGAGCAGAAACTACAGTGACATGGCAATTTATATTAATATTTGAGGTTTCTTTATTTCTATGCACTGCTATAGTTATGACCCATGATTATTTATGATCTCTTGGATTTTACATCTTCTATTATTAAACGTAACACAAATATTCAATAACAGAAACAAATTAGAATTGTTCCAATATTGTTTCATTCCTTTTTCTCTCCTTGAGATTCAGTCTGGAAATGAAAGCGCTCAATACGTTAATCTATTACATAATGTGATCCATGACTCCACAGAAACAAGCAGATGGAAAAACCTAACATCTATATAGTACTTTTCATGACCACTGGCTATCACAAAGCATGAACCTATCAATTAGAAGTAGGTTATTCAGCCTTTCAAGCCTGCTCTGCCGTTCACTATGTTCAAGGCTGATCTGATTACTTCATATTTCCATCTATTCAATGTTGTCTGTGTTTTGGACACTTTGACCAGTTTGTGTGTTAAAAACACATTACACAAGTGCTCTTGTTGGTGAGGCAGACAAAAGGGATACAGAACTCGGTTTGTGGTTCAACAAAATATTGACAAAATATTCCTTATTAAAAATACTATGTGACCATTTCCCAAATCCCCACAATATTTACTCTCAACATAACTTTATCCACCTGAGAAAGGATATTACCCACAATGATCCACTGTTTAACCTGGGCCATTGGAATCTCCTTGCTCTCTGACATAAGTCTGGCTTTCTTCCATGAGAGTGGATCTCTCAGGTCAGGGCAGATCTCCTCCTGGATCTTTTTGGGTTGTCATGTGGTCTTTAGCCACAATTCTTTGCTGCAGGCCTTCATTGAGGGAGTGGCTTCCAGTTGTGTGTTTTTATCACCCTTCCTGAATATTCTGCAGCCTTTGGCAATTGGAGTTATGAACAGCATTCAAAGCATCAGATGAGGTGGTGCCAATATCCTTCACTGTTGCCATGCTGGGGAGTAAAGTGCATATCCTCAGGCACTGGATGGAAGTCGAGGTGCAAGAAAGTTTTACTGATACTTCTCCACTATACAACCTCGGTCTGGTTGTAACTTGCTCCCTGTAAGCTTTTGCGACCTCTTTGACCTCGGTTTCCACTGTTCTATGAAGAAAATAGCTACTGGCTGCTACTTAATTTAGTTGGCCAATTTTCTATTAGGCCTGATTTCTCTGGCTGTGGGTCAATACCCAATTTTGGGCCTGTGGCCACTTGACGAGATGATAATAACCTTTCACCCCATTGCTTGGTGACAACCTCTTTATCTCTTCCTTAAAATGATTGAAAGACTCTGCACCCCCGACCTTTTAATGAAGATGGTTCCAAAGGCTCTCATTCTCTGTGAGAAAAAAATATTCTTCTCATCTGCCTTGTTGAAAACCTTTATTTTCAAACAGCAATCCTTAGCTCCTAGTTACTCACCGTACTAACTTTCAGCAATTCATACATTATGATACTGAGATCCCTCAGCAATTCAGAACTCTAGAATCTCTCAATTTGGATAGCATGCTTTTTTTTATTCTGTCCAGTAAAATTGATAAATTCTTATTTTCACACATTAGACATTATTTTGTGAGTCCTCCACTTGGAATCTTTCTTTCTTGTGAGAATACGACAATTCTGTATATTCTGAAAAGATGTCCTTAAATATCTGCTACTATATATTCTCCAATAAACGGCAGAGCCCTTAGGAGTATTCACGAATGGAGGGATTTGGGTGTACAGGCCCACAGATCTCAGAAAGTGGCAACACAGGTGGATAAGCTGGTCAAGAAGGCATACAGCATGGTGGCCTTCATTGGCAGGGGCATTGAATATAAAAGTTGACAAGTTATGTTACAGCTGTACAAAACTTTACTTAGGCCTCATTTGGAATATTGCATGCAGTTCTGGTTGCCGCACTATCAGAAGGACATGGATGCTTTGGCCAGGGGGTGGAGAAGGTTTATCAGGATGTTGCCTGGTCTGGAGGGTTTTAGTTATGACAAGGCTGAGGGGTAACCTGATAGAAGTCTACAAAATTATGAAAGGCATAGATAGGGTGGATAGTCAGCGTTTTTTCCCAGGGTGGAGAGGTCAACTGCAGGAAGGCACAGGTTCAAGGTGAGAGGGGGAAAGTTTGGGGGAAAAGTGCAGGGAAAATTTTTCACACAGAGGGTCTTGGGTGCCTGGGACACTCTGCCAGTGGAGGCAGTGAAAGTAGGCATGTTAGCAATGTTTAAGATGTATCGTGATGGACACATGAATGGGAGGTGAACAGAGGGATAGAAATCATGCATGGGCTACAAGTAGCAAGTCTAAATAAGATTGAGAATCAGTGTGGGTTTGGTGGGATGAATGGCCTGTTCCTGTTCTATATTGAAGGAGTAAATTACTACAGATGCTGGAAGCTGTACTGTAAACAAAAATGGTGGAAATCACAATGGGTTGGCAACATCCATGGAGAGAGAGCAAGCTAATGTTTTGACTCTAGGTGACACTTCATCAGAGCTGTCTACCAGGCAGAGAAGGAATATTTGGAGGTCATATTTGGAGTCAGGATGTTTCACCAATATCTTTATTGACATAAATTTGTAATAATAATGTACCACAAATCTCTTCTAGGTCTACTTAAATAGGACAAGGCAAAGCTGCCTATAGCTTCACACTGAATTCAACGGTGGACTCTAATTCTAAGTGCATGTAATTACAAGTTAAAACAACCTCTGGGAGGCCAAGTAACGAATGTGGATGCATTGATTTGCCTCCCATTGGCAGATACAACTCTGATGGAACCACCACTGGAAGAGTCTATAATAGTTTTAAACTTGCTGGACACACTACCATTCACAGCTGACAATATCAGACTTTGGGCACAGAAAGATCCTGTCCTGACAAAACTGAAACAGCTGGTGCTGATGGGGGAAACTAAAGGGCTATCACAATCAGAATTGAAACCTTCTTGGACTGGGAGAGAGCAGATCACAGTAGAGGATGGCATATTATTGTGGGGAGCAAGAGTGATTATCCCGAGCAAAGGTCACTGCCAGATACTGGCTGAACTCCCCTAGGGTGACCCAGTGGATCCCAATATGAAGACGTTAGTGAGAAGTTATGTCTGGTGGCCTGGATTAGATGCAGACATAGCCACCTTGGTAGGGCAGTGCCCAGAGTGCCCACAAGGACAAAAATTACTGCCAGAAGCTCCCCAACATTTGTGGGAATGGCTTGGTCAATCCTGGACTCATTTACACATCGACTATGCGGGTCTTTTCATGGGCTCAATACTCTTAGTCATTGTGGACACCCACTCAAAGCGGTTAGATGTGCATAAAGTTCATTCATCAAATATGGGGCCAACGACAGAAAAACCACGCTCATCTTTTATAATACACGGACTCCCAGAAGTGTTGGTCACAGATAATGGGCCATCATTTATCAGCAGAGTATTCGAGTATTTCCTAAAGTCAAATGGTATTCAACACATAAGGACAGCACCACACCATCCATCATCCAATGGTTTGGCAGAAAGAGCAGTCCAAATGTTGAAGGCAAGCCTACATCTTCATTAGATACCAAGCTGTCTTGGTTCCGATTTGATCATAGGACCATCCCTTATGCAACTACAGGGACAGCTTTAGCAGAGTTGCTAATGGGGAGAAGACTCTGCACCAGGTTAAATCTAATCCTCCTGGACCGGTAATGTAGGGGGTCAAGAGTAGTCGAACAGCAACAGTAATGACAACGCCAGACGCAAGACTCCACTAAACCAGAGGCACAGTTTACTTCAGGGGATGAAGTTTGGTGTGGGAATCATGGAAATGGCTCTTTATGGGTAAGATGCATGGTCAATGTCCAGTAATGTATAAAGTTCGAGTAGATACAATGGCCTTGAACAAGCACGTGGACCATATGAAAGCTGCAAACATGCAAACAGTACAGGAACCGGGTGTGCCCAGCTCCTTGACAGCCTTTCTAACTGTTCTGGAACCCATTGGCTCTCCCTCTCCATCAAGCGTTGAAGATACCTCAAAATCTGAGATGGACATGACAGATGTCGCCACCTGAAGAAGAGAACGAATTTCTCCCAAGATGCTGCATTCACAAGAGGCGAGCTGCATGCATTACATGCTGCCCATGTTAGAGGCAGAATTAGAGGAACCTGAGCCATTGTTAAAATGCCCCAGGAGGCGCTACAAAAATAAAAATAACCTTCCTCCTCGGACTCAGAGGGTGAAGGATGTAGTGATTGTAATGAGGTCAGCCAGGTGGATTTCATAGAATATGAGTTCCCTGATTGGGGCTGTTAGCCTGGTCCAATCAGGGAGCCCTGACTGACAGATGAGAACAGGTGTGTCAGACATCCTGTTCACTCAGAAAGCTGGCTCTGATGGAGCTGGATCAGTGTCAAGGACTCTCCACATGTAAATTAAGGGTGACCTGGTGATGGGATACCAGCCTCTGTGGAGTTACTTCAGCACGAATACCAATTTAAGGGGAAAAACTTTACATGTAACACGTATGAGATGAAAGTGCTGATTGGTTGGCAAGTGGACCGTGATTAGCAGAGGTATTGTAATGGAGAATCTGCAATAGGGTCAAAAAGTCACAGAGTCATAGAAACAGACACTTCAGTCCAACTCATCCATGCCAACCAGGTTTCTCAACTTAAACTAGTCCCATTTGCCTGCATTTGGCCCATATCCCTCTAAACATCTCCTATTCATGTACCTACCAGTTAATAGTAATTAACAGTTAACTGCCAGGCTTTTTAGATTTAACAACAGATGGGCTGACTGATTATTCAGAACAATGCTTTGCCCAATGAACAGCTGTTACCTTGCATTGTGTGTACATGTTCTTTCCATCTGCAAAGAACAGGTTCTGTGTATTAATTATGTAGCTTCCAGTATATTGAAGTGCACCATATTGCAAGCAGGACTGACAATCCTAATTGGTTATCGATGTAACTCTTTGCACGCTCAGGATTATCCAGCTTATATTGTCCAATTGCAGAATCACACCTATTGTTAGATACTGTGTTGTGAGTTTTAGATGCATGAGCTGGTTGAATGCTTTGCACGCTGCAAACAGCTAAAGGGATATGGTGACGATATAATTTACCAGGCTTTGGGACTTTCAGCGCTTGTGACTGCCATCCATATACAATATAGTTCATTTGTATGATTGGCAGATCATCTGTTTGGCTTGATGGTAGCAAACTATACAAGTTTGAGACACTTTACCTTTCCGAGATAGTTGAGTCCGCTCGACACAGTGAGAAATGACTGGATCGGGGTAGCCTTTACCCCACAAAATGGCTTTGATGTGCCCTATTTTAGCATCAAGCTTCCTTGGGAAAAAATGTCTGGGGCCCTATTTGTGATATTGGCAATTAGGCCCCATCATACAGTGAGGGAACTTTGGGGATCACAACAACTATATTGAACAGACAACACAGGCTTGCAGTCATAGAGTCATAGAGATATACAGCATTGTACCAGATCCTTCAGTTCAACTTGTCCATGCCGACCAGATATCCCATATAAATCTAGCACAGGCCTGGTGTTCCAATAATAACAAGAAGGGAGGTGTGTTGCTAGTCAAATGCCTTAGTTTCCTAAACATACAATGGTGATGCTTCCAGACACAGAGATTCCACAAGAATCTAGCCATGGGGCAATCTCAGATCAGTGAGTCCTTAGCACCACCCGGGAAGGGAAGCCTCAAAGAATGTGAGATGTTTTTATTTGAATTGAATTCAATTCAATTCAATTAGCGTTATTGTCACTTGTACTCTAATGAGGACAGTGAAAAGTTTACAAGTCGCCATTTACAATGCCATCTTAGGTACAAAGTATCGAGGTACAGATTCTTCAGTACAAGTTCTTAGAAAAAATAATTAGAAAAATAAAGAAATTAAAAAGTCCACCATTACAGGTTGCAGGAATTATTTAGAAAATAGAGAAATAAAATATTCAACACAATGGTGCTACAATTTGGTCCACGTTGGTACCTAGCCACCAGTCCACGCAGGGCTTTATCTCGAGGCTCTGGAGGCCAGGAGATCACTCTGAACTCACCTCAAAGCTAGATGTCCATGCTGAGGCCACACTGGGCTCAATGACCACCCTGGGCCACTGAAAGACCAGCACACTGGGCTGGGAGATTGCCACGGCTGGTGATAGATCACAATGCCAGGCTGAAAAACTCGCATGCTGAGCTGAGCGACCATCATGCTGGGCTGAGAAAACACCATACTGGGCCTGGAGATCATCAAATCGGGCTGAAAGACAACACCCTGGGTCTAGAAGATCACCACTGCAGGCTGAGAGACTGTTATGCCAGGCCACACTGGGTGTGCACTGAGGTCGAGAGTCCGAGTCCACGCAGAGCCGGGAGTTCAGGATGTCGCGAAGATAAAAGAAGAAAAAGAGAAACACAGTAAAGAAAAAGAAGAAATAAAAAGAAAGAGAAACAGACAGACAGGACAAGCTCCAGCTGATGTGTCCAACTCCGCCGCCATCTTGGAAAATTTGCTGCTCTTACAGATCATTTGATGTTAGTGCTTTCTGACTACCTCGCAAGACCAGCATAATAAAGACACCTAAGTTTTCAGGGATAATAAAATGATTAACTAAAGAATTGCATGTTAGACATTTGGCTGAGGTAGAAGATAAGTGGAAAAAAAGGAAGGCTTGAAAGAGAGTGAGAAAAATCTGAAGGCACAAGAAAGGTCAAAGTAAAATTATCAGTATTATCAGAGCAGTAACAACTGGATTTATAAACACAGTGAAAAGCAAATCTGCATAATGAGAGTGGAATAAAACAGTAAAATAAAACAGTAATACTTGGAAATCAATGCATGGCCTGTATTGAGGCTCCACTTGAAATGTGCAAGATAATTCAAACCTGTAAGTGTCATTCACAAGTCTTACTGGATTTCCTTTCTGGGATGGAAAAGGAACATTGTGGAAATATTAATGCATGGGTTGAAACAACTGTTTATTTTGTGCTTAACTTGCCGGTGCCTAACCTATTATAACATTTAAGTGTTTTTCACTTTACACAAATGTCACTTGTGACAATCAGAGATGAATAATACACATTTTCCAAGATGACTTCAAAAAAGTGCAGTTGATCACTTTCAGTTCCTAGGACTGAAATTCATCTGTGACCGTACTTCTGTTAAACTTCAGGGTTATAATTATTTGATTGTAATTTGTTTACTTATAATTACATTGTTCACTTTGGACTATTGATCTGGTTTTCTTTTAAAATTGTACATTTTTTAAAAAAATTTCTTTTACTGTTGCAATTTCCTGCTGCGGCTATTCATTTTGCATTTGAACATGTCAACAATACAATGAAATATTTAACAAAGTAAACATGGGAAGATCAAAATAATTTCTTTTAAAACTCTTGGGGCTTTGCTAAACCCTTTCTCTAATACATCTTTGGCAGATTCATAAATTACCAAAATTACACGATTAATTGAATTTTAGCTGAATTTTATTTCTTTCATGTTCTTCAGCTTCTTAATTACTTCTACATTTTTCCCAAAAGCTTAATTAATCATCTGCTAAAGCACTCCAATTGTTCCTGCAATAAACAGACAGAAACAAATGTAAATGAGACATGAAGTTGTGCAAAGCATATGTTGTTTACCTTTCAACGCTGTAAGATTACCATCCTTACAAACCAGATTTTCAGTGTAGTCTCAGTGTGAATAACAGTTTTTAGCACTGGATGATATGCGTCAACTTCAGAGTCCATAGACATAAATAAATTCAATTTTATTCAAATTTGAAATTTCGGGCTGTTTGGAGTCTCCAACACTGAGCCCAAATTTTTTTTTTGTTTGACAGGATTTATGGTGAATAACATGGAATTAATTTCATCACAATTTCTGGCTGGGAACACAAAAATAAAAAAATAATTTTAGAAGGTGATATTTTGCACACACTGTTGATTTTGGCTTGATTTTAACAGAGATAGTTTCAGTCTGTTAGAATGAAGGATTCTAGTATTAGCTTCTGTGCTTTCTGCAAGTGATATCAAGATAGATTTCCTATATTTCTCAATCTGCAAGTTACATCAAGACGCTAGTTTGACATGCAGAGCCTGTCATCGTAATGCAAAGGCCAAAAATTGAACTGGGTCAGAAGCTATTGATGGAAATATTCCACAAGGTTTCATCTGCCTAGCCTGCCTTCATGATTCCACCACTGATTGTCCGAATGATCATCTTTGTGATGCCCTCCACTTTCCTGCACTTACCTTTGAATATGAAGAGAATCTAAAGATACAACAACTGGGCAGATGTAAAACTAAGGTAGAAGTTTAGTGTAGAATGGCAGAGGAGCCTTGAGCACTTCATGGCTGACTCCTGCTTATCTTTCTTACGTACCAATATATTAATTTGTAAATCAACAGGCACATCATTGTTCAACTAGACGATGGTTGACTTCAATTAATCTCCAATCACTTGATAACCAATAATCCAAATGAAAAAAACTCATTAAATGCTTCTATTCTTTCTTTTATTTTCTGCGGAATCATAGAGCAGGGGATTCATCTTTAATTCCTAGAATATCTAGGACGTTACAGGATAGGAGGCAACAAGGCATAAATGGTTTCGGCTACAAGGTATCAATGCCAAGTGGGTAGCAGGTATGTTTCGCCCATCCCTTGCCATTTTGTAATAAAAGTTCAAGTTGACCTGCATCCCACAAAGAGAGTAATATCTGCTTGAATTACAGAGACAGTATTTTCATAGACCATTGCCTTTCATTTGTTTCATTAAAATAGTTTGTCTACTTTGAAAAGGTGAGCACTGCATGCTTGTAAGTGATTAAATTATGTCCTTGAATAATGTAAAGTTTTATCATAGAATCCTTACTGTGTGGACAGAGACCATTTGGCCCATCTCAGACTGCACCAACTCTTTGAAGATCGTTCCACCCAGACCCACTACCCCTCCCTTACCCCTCATTTAACACTGCCAATCCACCTAACTTGCACATCTTTGGACTGTGGGAGGAAACCAGGCCACCTGACAGAAACCCACACAGACTGAGAACATCCAGACTGTCACCTGAGAGTGGAATTGAACCCAGATCTCTGGCACAACAAAGGCAGCAGTGCTAACCACTGAACCACTGTGCTGCCTTCTTATGATCAGGATACTTTCTCTTAAGAAAATCTGAGGCACTTTTCTTGGATAGTATGGTTAACTTGTTAAATATTAAAGAATACTTGCATCTTGAGCCATCTAGTGGTGTGGAAAACATATGCCAATTTAATCTCTGATTAAATGTTACAAATATTGATAAATTCAATACTTTTAAACAAAAGTGTTTCATAAGCAATCAGAAAATATCTTCATTCAGCTACAATAGCTTTACACAAGTCCCAATAGCAGTGAATATCATGCAACTATCTAAGATTCATGAACAAATGCTTGACTGTAAAAGGCAAATACATTAACACATTATATGGTGACTTTTAAATTAAATGTCACATATAGGAGTGGGCAGATGACCGCCAGGCATAGCTGATCTTTAGTTTTCCAGCTCAAAATGAAAAACAATGTAAGGTTGAGGTAATTAAGCAGAACTTTTAATAGAAAACATCAGTTATCTGTTCCAATTCTGAAATCTTGTTGACAGACTGGTTTACAATATTGACAACATAGCAATACCTATTTGCAGATGTAAACTATTCAAATTTCCTCCTGCCGCATATAAAAGAAATTGGTGCCGGACCCTCAAAGGCTTAAAGGATAACTTAGGAAACGGTTGCATGATTCTCCTGTGCTGCCTCATTGAGACAACTTGCAGGTGACACCAAGGCATTGAATTAAAGAGCTATGTTTTATTCTCTACTCACATGTCAAAACAGCAGTGCTGTCAAAATTAACAGTGCAAGCCAAAAGCAGCAAAGCTTGCCAAAGAACGCCCAACTGAAGTGGTTTCAATTCTCGGGTCCCAAGCTAGAAGAAGGTGTGATGGAATTAATTATACCGGTCAATCAAAATATAATTTGGGCTCACCTCTGGAAACTGCAAGCAAGGTTAAATACAAGACATTAAAATTGGACATCTCAGATACTGTGATTAGCTTTGAAGGTGACGAGAGATTAACAGCCAAATTTTAACACTCTCGTTATGTTAATCAACTTGTTCGGACATGTTATGTCACACCTCTGGGGCAGGTGTGACTTGAATCCTGACTTCCTGTGCTGAGATTAGAAGAAGTGTGGACTTTTGGGACACTGATCAATTCTGAGCAAAAGTTGATCCAAAGTAGCCTTGTAAAAAATTCATGGAGTATTGTCTATTAATTCTTTAATGGTATGTAGGCTTTGCTGGCAAGGTGAGCATTTGTTGCTGATCCCTAATTGCGCTTGAACTGACCAGCTTTCTAGGCTATTTCAGAGGACAGTTACAAGTCACTGATATTGCTGTGGGTCTGGGTTTTCATGTAGGCCAGACCCATCTCTCTTCATAAGACAGTCCCACTATCTTGGAACATGTCTGGTGAAACCTTGTCGCACTCCCTCCAATGCTATAAAATCCTTTCTGAGGTAAGGAGACTAAAACGACAAAAGGTAAACATGCAGTCTAACAAAGCTTCTATAAGTTTGAAGCAAGACTTCACTCCTTCTGTACTCAAATCCTCTTGCAATAAAGATTAACATTACATTAGCCTCCTTAATAGCTTAGATTTCAGATCAATTAATTTAATTCAAATACATTTTTTTCTTTAATCATTCATGGGATGAGGACGTCACTGGACAAGCAGCATTTATTGTCCATCTGTAATTGCCCAGAGGGCAGTTAAGAGTCAACCACTTTGCTGTGGGTCTGGAGTCACATGTAGGCCAGACCAGGTAAGGATGGCAGTTTCCTTCCCTAAAGGGCATTGCTGAATGAGATTGGATTCATGATCATCATTAGATTCTTAATTCCAGATATTTTATTAAATTCAAATTCCACCATCTGCCATGGCAAGATTCAAACCCAGGTCCCCAGAACACTATCTGGGTCTCTGGATTAATACTCCAGTGATAATACCACTAGGCCATCGCCTCCCCATTACTATCAGCAGCCATGGTGGGAACTGAGGCTATGTTTGCAAAGCATTTATTTGGATCTTTGGATTATCAGTCTAGTGACATTGTCATTACTTTACCATGTCCCTACAATTTACCATTTTGACCACAAATTTGTATAATTTCTTCTGTGCAAAATAAAGGAATTCTTGGTTCAAAGTAACCAGATTTATTTTATTTCTTTTAGTTTTCAATTTTTCACAAAAACTGTTACGATAATCATTGATTTATTTTTTTGTGCATTTGAAGAAGATTTTGCTCTTTCGGCAAGCAGGCATGGCAAATCCATACACCAGTTATTTACTAAGCTAATACTCCATATATGCAGGCCTCATAAAATTGTCAGTCAGCCTCTTGCTCATTTATTGCTGGACCATGCTAAACTCTCATACATCTTAAAACTTCCCAATGATTTTGCACGCAACTTTTATTTTAGCAATGAGTTTTCAGTCTAAAGCAAACGCTGTGAGACATGGTCCTTGTAAGTAAGTGGACCAAATGGATCAAGTATCATTTGGCAGGGGCTGGGGAATAGTATGTGAGAGACTGGTTAGAGACAAAAAAAAACATGATTTATACTTAGAGGAATGAGGAATGACTCAGGTTTCAAATGAATACTTTGTATCTGCCTGTGTCAAGGAGTATGTTGCTCCCTTGCCATAGTTAAAAAGGAGGCAATTCAGACAGTTGAAGGATTTAAAATTGATAAGGGGTATTATGGTTATGCTGTCTGTATGTAAGAGTCTATAAGCTGCTAAGACTGAATAGGATACAATCCAAAAGTACGGAGGGAAGTGACAGTGGAAATTGTGCAAATATTCTTCAGAATTTTCCAGCCTTTCCCAGACTCGGTTGGGATGTCAAAAGACTGGAAAATTGCAAATGTTTACACGCTTTTTTCAAAGAAAAAGCTTGGCTATCAGATTCTGCTTGACAATTCTGGGTTGTTGTGTATCTCGAAGGATGCCTTGCAGGACACTTACCTAAAGATTGGAGGCTGAATGCCGTTGATCACTGAAGAGTTTCCCAACGCAGAGGGAGCATTTCTGCCTGAAAGTTGTTGAGCCGTGTCTATTCATCCATTGTCATCCATGGTCTTGCCAGTGTACCATGTCTCGGGGCATCCTTGCCTGCAGTGTCTGAGGTAGACAACATTGGTCGAGTCACATGAATATCTGTACATGGTAGGTGGTTTTACCACATGTGATGGTAGTGTCCATGTCGATGATCTGGCATGACACCTGCAGAGACTTGTTATTCAGCCTGTCAACAGTCCTGTCATATAATTTTGATGATCATTTTGATCTCTCTGCCTATAAATTCTGTGCCTGTATGCTTTTCTTCACTTCACCTGATGAAGGAGCAGTGCTTCAAAAGCTTGTGATTTCAAATAAACCTGTTGGACTATAATCTGGTGTTGTGTGACTTCTGACCTTGCACATCCCAGTCCAATACTGGCGCCTCCACAGCGTGTATGGGCAATAACCTAGAACTTCAAAAGGACATAGGCAGGTTGGTGGAATAGCTGGATAACTGGAAGAACAGCAGCAGACAATATGAAATAAAAAAGCTGTAATTCTAACAGTGGCTACAGGAGCACATGTATCTGGGAATATACGTGAATAATGCTTTGAATGTGACAGAATATGTTGACAGCTCAGTTAATAAAACATACAGCACCCAGGGCTTTATAGGTGCATGGAGTATAAACACAAGGAAGGTACATTAACCTTGCATAGAACACTATTTCAGCCTGAATTGGAATATAGCGTCCAGTTCTGGCCATCACGCATTAAGAAAGATATGGGTGATTAAAGACAGTGCAGTGAAGATTCATGAGAATTAATGAGAGTGGCGAGGAACTTCAACTACAAAGATAGATTGGAAAAGTTGGGATTGGTTTCCCTTGGGGAAGAAAGTGTAGGGAGTAGATTTGATCAAGGTATTGAAAATCATGAGCATCAAAGACGGAGTAGATTAGGAGTAAAGTGTTCCCACTGGTGGACAGTTTGAGGAACAAGACAGCACAAACATAAGGTGACTGGCAAAAGAAGCAATGACAACGTGAGGAAAACCAGTTAGGATTTGAAATGCACTGCCTGTGCACAGGGAGTGTAGTGGAGGTAGCTTTAATCAAGGCATTCAAGATGGAATAGCATTGTTATCTGTTAAAGAAGAATATGTAAGGCTATTGAGATGAGGCAAGAGAATGGCACCAGGTAAATTGTTGCGATGGAGAGCCAGTGCAGACAGTTCAAACAGAATGGCTGCCTTTTATGCTGTAGAAATACTGAAATCCTGTTATGCACACTCATTCTCCAAAACAAAGCACACCTATGTTACAACTTGAATTCATTGACATAGTCTGTTCTCTTTTAGATCATTTCAACACAATTTCACTGTTGATGTATAGTCACAAGCTAACAGGTGACTGCTAGGATAGTCACATTACTACTACCATCGGTCTACACCCTGTCCTCACCCAGGACTCTTTGGAAAAGCAACTGTGCAAATAAATTAGCTAACTGTAGTATTCTTCTGTCACTAGACCACAGGCAAGAAAATGAATCTAGTGTCTAATCAGCTATCTGACCCATTACATTAGGTGCAATTCCTGGCACCCTGTCAAAAAAAGGGAGATCAAAATTGGGCTTCTTTGTACCAGATCAGTGTGGAAAAGGTGATAGTGATATTAGGCAGTTTCAAACAGTAAGGTTAGACTTTAGTGAACAGATGGGACTGGAAATTCGTTAGAAGGTTTTCAAACGCCACCTAATGCTGCAGGTGATTACCAAAACAAGCTGATAGAATACAAAAGGAGTAAAAGGCAGAAGACGTAGTGATATAAACTAAGATTGATAGTTTTGCTTTGACTTTGAAAATTAGCTGCAATGTTATTGCCAGACTCTATAGTGAATTTTATCTGCAAAACCTCTTCGCTGTAATTGTTAGATAGTTGTTCTAAGGCTTGAAGATATTACTCTTTACATAATGACACATGTTAATCTCCATTACATGCCTTCTTTCGGTTTTGTACAATGGAATATTGCATTTGGGACACAACAAAAGAAGCGTATCCATTAATTTGAATTTGCCTTGTAAATAGATCCAGTAATTCTTCACTTACATGCCTTATTTCTTCTCAGATCCTTTAAACATTTGTGTGACAACAGGCCTTGTTTTATGGAATGACTTTGATTACAGTGACTTCGTAGAAAACTTGCTGAAAGCACATTACTTCTGAGATCAAACTGTAATGAAGTTATAAAGAATGAAAAGGATTACCAATATCCAATTCTTCATAAAATGTGGGTATATGAAGAAGGAATTCAAACTCATTAAGCCAAGGTTTACTTTGAATCAGCATTTGACCGAGAAGGGGAGAGAGCTAAAAGTGAGCAGGGGTAAGGTCAGGTACAAACACAACAAAAGTTGAATGGGAAAGAAATGGCTTTGAAGGTGATTACAAGTAAAATGCATTTATGAAGGATCATAGCAGGAAAGAAATAGCTGCACAGTCAGTGTGGAGGTGCAGACGGGGAAGAGAACAAAATGGCAGACCAAAAGCGGGGAGAATGTGTTAAGAAATCATTCTGAATGGGGATTTGTGCAGATTTGTGGAAAAGATGTGGAACACTTGCAAAGAGCTATACAATGTACCATTTGTAGGCATTCTGCAACCCTACAACAGCAAAAAGGAACTTTTAACTCATTTCGAAAAGCATGGAAGAGGAAAGCATGAATAATAGGACTGGAGTAACTGCTACAAAAAGTCATATGAGTGTTTACCAAGGGCTTCACTTGGCTGATGGACTGTTTCATGAATGCCCATGTTGGAGGAGAGAAAGATAAACAAGTCTCTTTTCTCAAGAAAATAAAGATTGTTTTCAACTAAACGGGTTTAGAGGATACAAAAGGTTAGAGAGAAAGACTGGCTGTTCAAAAAAAGACTGACTGCTCAGATCATTTCACAAGTCATAGGAAGATGAAGTGCCTCACCAAAGGTTATTGTGGAAAATAAAAGCTCATGGTGTAGGGAATAGAATAGAGCATGAACAAAAGACTGGCTTGCTAAAAGGAAGCGGAGACTAAGTATGAATGGTAGGCAAAATGTAATGAGTGATGTGACGCAGGGATCAGTGTTAGGTTCTCAAACGTTTATAATTTATACAAATGAGATAGATGAAGGAATGGAGGGGATGGTCGCCAGATATGCTAATTACATGAAGATGTATTGCACTGTAAGTTGTGAAGAGGATATAAGGAAGTAACAAAACAACATTGATTTATTTTGTATGTGGACAAAGTTGGAGCTTAGTGTAGAAAAATATGAAGCTGACTGTTTGTCAGGTAAATGGATAAAGAAGCTTGTATTCTAAATGGTGAGAGATTACAAAGCTCTTAGACAAAAAGAAATGGGTTACCTGGTGCATGAGTTAATATGTCAGTATGCAGATAGAGCAAGTAATTAGGAAAGCTGTGATCTTATCATATGTCACAAGGGAAATTGAATACAAAAGTAGAAATGTTATGCTTTAGTTATACAGGTGATATTAAACAGGTATTTTGGTGATATTACATCTGGAATATTGTATACGGTATTGGTCACATTACTTATGAAAGGGTATAAATGCATGAGAAGTTGCTCAGAGTTTATTGGACAATTACCAGGAATAGGCAGATTATCTTATGAGGAAAGGTTACATTTATACCTGCTGAAGTTAAGATTGAGAGGTGACTTGAATGAAACATAAAACCTGTAGAGTCTTGACAGGGTAGTTTTGGAGAGAATGTTTCCTATTGTGGGATAATCTTGAACTGAGGGCATAACTGGTTAAAAGTCAACGATCATACATTTAAAACAGAGATGAGCTCAAAGGGTTGTAAATGTTTGGAACTCTCTTTCTGAAAAGGTGATGGAACCAGAATCCTTGAATATTTTTAAGGCAGAGGTAGACAGATTCTTGTAGAACA
This sequence comes from Ginglymostoma cirratum, assembly GCA_024137785.1. Taxonomy (NCBI): domain Eukaryota; kingdom Metazoa; phylum Chordata; class Chondrichthyes; order Orectolobiformes; family Ginglymostomatidae; genus Ginglymostoma; species Ginglymostoma cirratum. The sequence continues at coordinate 17,301,506 of JAHRHZ010000021.1, forward strand.
AGAAATGTGGACTTGAGGTCACAGTCAGATCAGTCATGACCTTATTAAATGGCAGAGTAGGTTCAAGGAGCTGAATGACTCAAGGAGCTGAAAGAAGGGGTGGCACAATGGCCCAGTGGTTAGCACTGCTGTCTCACAGTGCCTGGGATCTGTGTTCAATTCCAGCCTTAGATGTTCTCCCCATATCTGCAAGAGTTTCTGTTGGGTACTCCGGTTTCCCCACATCATCTAAGGATATGTAGATTAGGTGGATTGACAAAGCTAAATTGTCCTGTAGTGTCCAGGGATGTGCAGGTTAGGTGGATTAGTCATGGTAAATGTGGGGCTATGGGGATGGGGTGGGTCTAGGTGGGAATCTGTTTGGAGGATTGGTGCAGATTTGATTGGCTAAGTGGCCTCTACCTGCACTGTAGGGATTTTATGATTGAGTCCTGCTCCTCAGTGACATGTTCATAGAATAACTCATATCCTGGATAAGCAATGCAATGAATTGAAACAGTCAACTAGAACTATCAGCAATTGCAATTAAGCAAAAACTTAGTTGTGTTGAGATTTTCAGAGGTGAAGAGACATTCAACTTGCAGCAATCAATATAGAGAATAGCTCAGAGTCAGTTATGCAGCAGATCATAATTTAAATTGTTTTATCTCCAAACTGAGAGATGTATCAGGAACTGGTAATATTTTGAACCAGATATAATAGTGAATGTAACCCAAAACATTTTTGGTGAATTGAGAAATAGTAACAGATCAAAGCTTTTATTTGATCTATTTTTGTCATAACACAGCTACGAGGAGGGTTACTTAGCCAATTGCATTCATCAATAATAGTCATAGTCAATAATAGTCAATTATAGAAACATAGAAAATAGAATCAAGAGTAGGCCATTTTACCCTTCGAGCCTGCTCCACCCATTCAATAGCATGGCTGATTAGCCAATTCAGTATCTTTCTCCTGCTTTTACCCCATATCCTTTTATTCCTGTAGCCCTAAGAACTATATCAGCACCTTCTTGAAAACATCCAGGTGACATATTTTCAGCAAAGCTAAGCAACATGTACAAGAGCTGTCATCTATTATCAATGTTTACAAGTTGCTGGGGCACAGGAGGTGAAAGCTACAGCTAACCTGACTAACACCAGCAACACTAGAGTTCTGCACTTGGAACCATCACAGAGTAGCTCACTTCAGTTCCTTATGAAGATGAAACCTGTATATGTCAATATTTACAAAATCTTTGCCTTTATTTGGAATATCAATAACACCCTGGGCAATGAACTGTACCCAGAAAGAAATAGCAGCTTGAAAGTAGTCAAAATTTTTGTTGGTACCCCTTGTTTTATGAGAATGAAGAGATTCTCAATGTGAAGAATATTGGTACTAAGATTTATTTGGCTCTTCTGAGTGAGTGGTAAGTGTAGAGATGCAGTATAAACCTCTTCCAGCCCTAATTTCTTCCAATGTGATTTTAATTTCACAAATGGCAAGTTTTCGTACAAGTTCTTTGAATGAAACTTAATTTTATGGAAGTTGATGCCTAATTATGAGTGAGTTTGTACTTTAACTTGCTTTAGCTGATTGGAAATGGAGTTGAGTCTGCCCAAATAAATTTCCTTTCAGATTCTTACCAGCAGTAGAGAGACATCCTGTCTGGCCAGACTTCAAATAATAGTGCCAGAAAGATAGTGTAGTTACCTATTGCCAGCTTTCAACATTGTACATAACACAGGAGAGTTCTAATAGCCATAAGACATTTTCAAACCAGACGGTTAAAGATGCATGTGTACTGCAAGATGAAAGATCTCGAGAGAACTGCTTCCTGACTTCTGGCTCATTTATAGCCTGCAATCTTTTAGAAATTCCACTAATATGTGGTTCAAAGCATGCCAAGGGCATAAGTTCCTGAAAGTGAATGGTTGTGGAAAAGTAGGAAACCACAAGTGTCCATAAGGAATTTTCAAAACTCAATTGCAATAGCACAGAATGTTATTTTAAGGAAAAACTAAAAATAATTAGGTGAATAATTTGTTTTTTTAAGCATTAAGCGTACAGACCATAAGGTCCATTTCGCTGCCAAGATTGCTGACTTAACATGTAGCAGTAATTGGGCTGATATAATTACCTATTGTATCACTGCAGTGAGAAGAAAGTGGGGAGCAAAATTTGCAGAATGTTTTGATATTTTGATCACTATTTAGCGATTGCTTCAAGAAAACAGAAACATAAGTGCTTGGCAGCAACACAAATAAGTTTATTTGTGAAGCCTTTCATGGTTGAATGTCTACTTGACACTCACTTTCTGGAATCTGGGCTTATTTGAATTATGGGAGATGACATCCCTCAGAAGAGGGACCCCCAAAGGAGTAGGAAGAAAATGAAGGAGAAGAATTGTATTTTATTAAATATTTACAAGTATTTTACCATTTTGTTTCAGGTGGTAACTTAAAAATTTATGAATAATTTAACATTGAGCATATGCCAATCAGAGATAGCAAGAACTGCAAATGCTAGAATCAGAGTGTGGAGCTGGAGGAACACAGCAGGTCAGGCAGCATCAGAGGATCAGGAGAGTCTATGTTTTGGGTCGGGACCCTTCATCAGGACTGGGGAGGAGAAAGGGAGCTGGGAAATAAATGGGGGATAGGGCTGGGAAAAGGTAGAGAGGGTGGTGATAGGTGGATGCAGGTAGTTGGGGTTGTAGAGATTGGTCAGTGGGAAAGGTAGGGCAGATAGGTGGGAAAGAAGATGGACAGGTTATGATGGGTCAAGGAGGTAGGGATGAGAAAGAGGGTTGGACATGGAATGAAGCCAGGTGTGGGGTGATTTTGAAACTGATGAATTCTATATTTAGGCCATTAAGCTGTAGGCTCCCAAGACAAAATATGAGGTGTTGTTCCTCCAGTTTGCGTGTGGCATCATTGTGGCACCGGAGGAGACCCAGGATGGACATGTCACCAAGGGAGTGGGAGGGGGAGTTAAAATGGTTGACGACTGAAAACTGTTGTTGATTATAGCGTACAAAGTGCAGATACTCTGTGAATCAGTCACTGAGTCTGCACTTGGTCTCACCAATGTAGAGAAGATCACATCGAGAGCAGCGGATACAGTAGACTAGGTTGGAGGATGTACATGTAAATCCCTGTCTGATATGGAAAGATTGTCTGGTGCCTTGGATGGAGGTGAGAGAGAAGTAATAGGGGCAGGTGTAGCACCTCCTGCAGTTGCAGGGAAAGGTACTGGGTATGGTGGGGTTAGTGGGGAATGTGGAGTGGATGTAGGAGTCGCGGAGTGAGGGGTTCCTATGAAAGGCAGATAGGGGTGGGGAGGGTGGATTGCAAGTGGCGGAGGTGGCGGAGGTGGCGGCGGATGATGCAGTGGATGTGGAGGCTGGTGGGGTGGTATGTGAGCTCCCTTCCTTCTCCCCAGTCCCGATGAAGGGTGTAAACCTAAAACATTGACTTTCCTGCTCCTCTGATGTTGCCTGACCTGCTGTGTTCCTCCAGCTCCACACTGTACTGATATAAATTATGCCTGCTTTCTCTAGAACATAAAAGGTTAAAGCATGATCTGATTAAAGTTATCAATATATTAACAGGAAAATACAGGGTGGATAATGATAAACTATTTCCACTGGTTGGCGATTCTAGATATAGGGGGCATCGTCTGAGAATTAGAGCTAGACCAATCAGGAGAAATGTTACACAAAGGGTGGTAGCTGTTTGGAACACTCTTCCACAAACAGCAGCGGATGATGGATCAGTTGTTAATTTTAATCCTGAGATAGATGAAGTTTTGTTAAGCAAATGAATTAGGGATATGGGCCAAAGATAGGTATATGGAGTTAGGCCACAGATCAGCCAATATCAGCCAATAGTGGAACAGGCTCAAGACTGAATGGCCTACATCTGTTCCACGTTCCTATGAAAATAATGGATTGAATTTGAAATGTGTAAAATGGAAAGATGGGCGAGGTTGCTTTTTAAAACAGCTCCTGTCTGCCTGCTCCTGTCTCCCTCCCCAGCCCCGTCCCCACCGACTAATCCTGGAAACAAAACTCATAGAGTTTTCTTCTCTGGCTTCCTTTATGGTGATATGCCTGCCCACTGTTGATTGAATACAAGCAGTAGCATTAATTGCCAACTTAAAGACCTCGATTAGCACCCGGTGGGGATGGCCAAGTTTTCTCAGCTTGACTTAATTGGACAGAAATAGGAAGATGGCAGGGTTTTCACATTGTACACATTCACCTGACTAAATGCTCCCCTCACCTTTAAACATTACTAGGGAGAGGGCATTAAATTCCATCCTGCTCTCATCTTCACCCAGTCCATCTCTGATACTTTCCTTCCCTTCCTCGACATCTGTTTCCATTTCTGGGAATGGACTGGCCACCGATATCCACCACAAACCCACTGACTCTTACAGTTAACTTGACAATATATCCTCACACCCAGATTCCTGTAAAGATTCTATTCCATTCTCTTAGTTTCTCCATCTCCATCACATCTGTTCTGATGATGCCAACTTTGACAAGGGGAGCCTCTGAAATTTCCACCTTCTTCCTCAATTGATGATTCCCCAGCACAATAGTTGACAGAGCCCTCAGCTGGGTCTGACCTATCTCCTGTGCCTCGGCCCTCACCCCCTCTCTTCCCTCCCACAACAGCGACAGGGTCCCCCTTGTCCTCACCTATGATCCCACCAGCATCCACATCTGAAGGACCATTAGCCATGATTTCCACCACCTCCAGCAGGATGCCACAACCAGACACATATTTCCCTTCAAAACAAAAACAAGTTATTGGAAAATCCCAGCAGGTTTGGCAGCATCTGTGGAGAGAAATCAAAGTTAACAATTTGGTTCCAGTGACCCTTCTTCAGAACATATTCCCCTCCCCTCCCTTGTCAGCCTTCCACAGGGACCGTTCCCTCCAGGACACACTGGTCCACTCTTCCTTCATTCCCAACACATCCCAATAGCATCATGGCACCTTCTCCTGCAATCTCATAAGGTGTAATACCTGCCTGTTTACTTCTTTCCTCCTCAGTATCCAAGGCACCAAACACAACTTTCATGTGAAACAGTGTTTTACCCACCCTTCGTTCAACCTAGTCTACTGCATTTGCTGGTCACAATGTGGTCTCCTCTACACTGGGGAAACAGCATGGCCATTTCGCAGAACACCTACGTTCTGCCTGCAAAGTAGAACCTGAACTTCCAGTTGCTTGCCACTTCAACACACCACCACACTGGCCAACATTTCTGTCTCAGGCGTGCTGCAATACCCCAGTGAAACTCAGCGCAAGCTGGAATAACAGCTCCTCTTTTTTTCTCTTGGGAACTCTACAGCCTTCTGAACTTTATATCGAGTTCAATGATTTTAGGTCTTGAACACCTTTCCCCACGATTTCTCCCACCTCCACACACCAGGCCTTGTCGTTATATGGACTACTATTACACAGTCTTCATTGTCAGCTACTAATAGTCCCTATGAACAGCTATTTATTTTTGCAGGCTGATTACTATCTACTCCTTTTATGCCCAATTGTTTTTTTCTGTCTCTTTGGGCTCTATCTCCACCTATCATTTCCGCCCATCCCCTCCCTCTAACCTATCTTCTGTTTGAAGACCATCCTTTTCATAGCTACCATCAGTTCTGAAAAATGGTTATTGGACCCAAATCATTAACTCTGGTTTCTCTCCACAGTTGCTGCCAGACCTGCTGAGGTCTTCCAGCAATTTCTGTCTTTGTTGCATTAAATTCCATGCATGTGTTCTGTTTTCCTTTCAAAGAGTGATTCAGTTTCTTTAGCCAAAGTATGTATAGAAAGCTTGTACAAAGTGGTGTTTGATTAATACATTGCATGATATTCATCCAAGACAAATTTTAAAATTAACTTAAATCTTTAAAAAATATATATGCTCTTAAAGTGAAAGGAAATATTCTCTATCAATCTTCATTATGCAGCAGTATTACGATATCTAGAAGCCTCGCAATAAGTTTGTCATAGAACTGCTCATTCCTGCCTGTCACTCTGAATTCTGTCAGTTGTCAACCAGATTGCCAGATGGAGCAGTGTAAAAGAGCAAGATATTCAAACTCAGGGATAAAGAGAGGAAAGAATACATGGGCCAACTTTAATTAACATGTGGCCCTGACCTCTCCATGTTCCTGTAACCCTCTTGTGATGCTCAATTAGGAGATTTGGAAAGGAATTGCAATACCTTGCAGAAACCTTTTCTAATGTGAGTGTAGCCATTGCTTTCAGAAGGGGAAAAATGATCATAGGAGAAAATTAACTGGAAAACTAAAAAGAGGGGAAGAGTGAATACAGATGGTCAGTAAGGCCTCCTTCTATGCTGTATCAGCCTATGATTTTATGATGTTTGCTAATGCAAAAGCTGTTCTAATAAAAATATTTCCTGAATTCTAATTGTCACAATTGGAATTTATTGCATACAAAAACAGAAATTGCTGGAGAAACTCAGCAAGTCTGGCTCTGGTAGAGAGCAAACAGAGTTGACATTTTGGACCAGTGATCCCTGTTCAGGACAGAGTCTATTGTCTTTTCTTTGACTCACACAAAAAAGCAATAGTGGACATTTAGACCCCACAGCAATGGAAATAAAACTTAACATTTAAACATAACAATTTACAAAACATGACATAGAATTGCATTCACTTAATCATAAGGCAGACAAACCTGATTGAAACTACCCTTAAAAAAAAGGGATTCTTTCCATTTTATTGCCTCCCAGTGCATTCAATGTGTTTCTGGGAGTATGAAGATGGTCGTTGAAAATACCATCTGCTACTTTAGTGTCGTGCTTGGAAGGAGCTGTAGTGTACCCACGGGAGAATTTTTTAATATACTTCTAACCATTTGTCAGGCTTCCCTTGTTGCTTTATTTTGTGTTATGATACTGTTAGTTTCTAACAGTAAGAATAAAAGATGCATTCGAGAAGGAGATAATTATAGTTCTTCAGCCTAAAAGGATCAAAAGGTGTGGGGCAAGTGGGAAAAGGGTTCTGAATAGAATGATCAGCCACCATTATATTGAATGGTGGCACAGGCTCAAAAAGGCAGAATAGCCTACTGCTGTTCCTATTTTCTATGTTACTACTTTTTTTAGTACAATTTTAAATATCAGTTGGTCAGGGGATTGGTGTTAGCTGTTTATGGTTCTACTGTTGAATGCAAACATGCTTTGATACACATGTTGACCTCAAACCAACATGGGAGCTTCATAAACATCTGAACTGATCAGTGAACATCTGTTGTTTTGTGTTACGGGGAATAATCTGGAAGCCATTCCTTTTTACTTTCAACTACAAAGGAAGTGTTGCTTCCCTCGTTGTCAAAAAAAATTGCCACTGACTAACTTTTACGCAATAGACAAAGCAGTGCACATTTTGCAAGGCTACAAGAGTGCTCCAATCATTTAACAATGGTGATATCACAAGTGCTACAAATAGTAATTTGCAGTTGTTCTTGATAGCTTGCACCTGTGAAGCCATATCCAACCATGACTTATCGAAATGGCTAGAGAGAAGGAAACAGAAGGACGATAAATATGAATAAAAGTATAACTTTCAGCTGGGGAACTTCACACAGACTGGAAACATTTCGAAATTCATCACAGCTGTCATAGCCCTGTTGAATATTCCGTCTATTGCGCCGAAAATATAATGGGCATCCAATGGTCTTCATCTCCAGTGTTCTGTTATGTAGAACCTGATGTGAAAAGTTACATGCCAAGTCTGTAAATCTGTATAATTTAAGCATAGCCCGCAGTGATGAAATGTAAGAACAGTTCAAATTGAATTGCCAGTTTCTTTTTACTACCTGCCAAGAGCTGACAGTGAATTGATCTCTCAAGTGCCTCAATTAGTATAATTAGTGCCTAGTTACAAAGGCCCTCCATGAGCCTTCTCACACTGGATTTAATTGATTGGAATGAGGGCCAGGTGGAGCTCATTGACTTTGAGGTGCTTGATTGGGGTTGTTACCCTGAGCCAATCAGGGAGCCCTGGCTGACAGATATAAACAGGGAATTCCAGGAGTCTCTTTGTTCCAAGGATGGGCTTTGAGCTATCTGGTCAGAGCTGATGTACTCTGTGCATATAAATAAAGGGTGACTTGGTGGTGGATTATTGGCCTCCTTTGAGTTATTGCAGGGTGGAAATCTGGAAGTGCTCAATTTACACCCTGCCATTCAATCAAAGAGTCCATGTTCAAACTCACCATAATGGAAGGCATTAAATTCCACCCTCACATCTGCCAGATGTCTTCCAACTTATTGGTACTTTCTTAATCTTTTCAGGAATCTCCATGGTCTTGGAAAATAGATAGATGGCTGGAGATGATGCTTCTCCTGCCATTGTTGCTCATGACATGGGGTGTAGAACATCTCCTATACAGTGAAAACCCATTTTCATTGTGTTCCTCATATTATTTACCAGTCCGTAAGACCGAGAGTTGCAGACTCCAGTAAGTGAATGCCCAGGATCTGATTATACTCATCACTTTGTCTATAAGTAATTATTGTTTGATGCTTATTCCTACACTGCTTTATAGCTAGCTTGCAAATGACTATGAAGTTACTTGTTGCATAGTACTTGGCATGTCCATTAATCCCTTAAGGGGATGATGCAAACAAAACAACAGGTTATTTAAGGTGGGGAGAGGTTCCATTTGCTCCTGCCTGGATGCAGTTGGAGGCGTGGATGGAAGGCGGAGTGGCATCTGAAATGTACCCCCTGACTCTTGCCTCTGACCCCTGGCCTTTCTTTTCCTCTGATCATCATCCCTCAAGAAGTGTTTTAAATAGACTTAAACCCTTTCCATTGCATCTCCTGAAGAATAAACCTAAATCATTAGTCTTTAAGACCCAGAAGTTGTTATCTTTGACTAGTTGGCAGCCTCTTGCAAGTCAGAAGGCCACTGATGAGGCCTGTGATTCTCTGGACAGCTCTCTGGTCAGGTCTTAAGCCAATTGGCATTGATCTGTCAGGTTTCTTTGGCAGTGGGGCCAACAAATTAATTAGCACCTAACACAGCTATTTCCATACTTAGTCTGAAAAAGGGAAAAATTGCAGCCTTTATTTGCTCGCATTAATTTTCACTGGAAGACAGAAACAGACCAATAATAATCTTTTATATTTAACAGGCTGTGAACTTGCAGATCAGCTAAATTATTTACTTAAGTGTCCCACCACTGTTGCCCAGTATCCTCATTTTGTTGGGTACTATTGCTGAGAGGCATTCAGTTAACCATCCTCTTTCATTGCACCCCCTGTAGCAGCACATCTCAGTGGATTGGCAGTCAAATTGGATCCTTTCAATCCAGGAAAAAAAAAGCTCAATTTCTACCTAGCAACCACATATCTAAGGTCTTCATTCAATTTTGCTTCTCTCAGCTAAAATCAAGGTAGGAATTTTTAAAAGGAAGTCAAATAAGAAAGTTTCTTCAGCATTCTGGCCTGCATTCATCATTCAACAACTATCTCCGAGACCACTGTAAATGGAAATGCTTATAGATGCATGTTCTTTCTTTGTATTGCTTCTACAATAGATAATCTTAGCTCCACCAAAAGTGAGTCAAGCCCCTATGTTAATAGACACTGAATTCTTTCTGAACTCCATTTGGCAATGTGAAAAGTGTGTGATCACAGATGTATATACTAAAATCTGATTCATTGAATTGTTTTGAATATGATAAGAACAAAAAAAATCATGACTGGATATTCTGATACATGTGCAGCCTTCGGCAGGGTTAAGTGTGGATGTCTGACATTGGGTACAGTTAGACTTAGCCATGATGATCCTCATTTGATCAAACTACTTATCATAATTTTTGCCAAAAAAAGTCATAGAAATACCATTCAGCCCATGAACCATATTCCAGCATATCCATAAGTCAGCGAGAAATAGGAACAAGTCAGGGCCATTCAGCTCCTCGAACCTGCTTCGCCATTCAAAAGGATCATGGCTGATCAAACCCTTCAGGAAAAGGGATCAAAAGGGGAGAAAATATAAAAAATGGCTAAAAAGTTTATTAAAATATCTAAAATCGAATAAGTCACTCTTGTAGTAAAGTCAAATTTGTTTGGATGTATTTCTTGATTTGTTTCACTTGAAGGATTTAGGAGTCAAAATGAAAGAACTCCAACAGTGAAGTCATGATTTTATAAATACTGATCTCTGAAAATAACAAGGATTTACAAAAGTTGCCAAAGCAAAAGCTGTAATCCCCACTTCAGGCAATATCCTCCATCAACAGTAAAAATGTAACAAAATCTGACCCAGAGAACAAATACAGCGGAACAGCAACTTGAACATAACAATTTGTGTATGTTTAAGTCAAACAAGTTTTAGCAATAATATTAATTATGCTAACATTTAATACTCTAATTAGGTATATGTTAAGGTGTGCCCTACAGGAAAGAGAGGAAAAGAGACAGAGGTTTAAGGAGTTTCTGACAACACATCCGCACCATTACCAAGACCACCTACTTCCACCAACAGAATGCCGCCAGACTCCACTCATGCATCAGCTCATCCAATGTTATAATCATCATCCATACTTTTATAACCTCTAGACATGACCATTCCAATTCTCAAGGCAGCTGAGGGGTTACCTTTTTTTAAAATAATTTAAATGTTATGAAACTCTACGTTCAAATAGATTGCTCAAAAGTATATTTTAAAATATAAAGACCCTCTTTTTTGCCATAACAATGGTGCATGGCTGCAACATGCATTGCCATGGGCAAACACAATGACAGAAACTTTGAAACAGAGCTTAATTTCCAGGCCTGCCCTTCACCCTGATCTATCTGAAATTGAACATGTTATGATAGTAGCTAGCATTCTAGATTGTGTAACAAATTATCATCCTTTAAAAGTGGGCACAAAGGAGTTTGTAAAATATGGCTCCAAGAGTCACCTGACTTCTCTTGTGGATACAACTATGCTCAACCAAAGAGTTATAGAGTCAGAGAGATATACAGCATGGAAACAGACCATTCAGTTCAAATTATCCATGCTGACCAGATATCCTAAATTAATCTAGTCCCATTTGCCAGCATTTGACCCGTATCCCTCTAAACCCTTCTTATTCATATACCCATCCAGATGCCTTTTAAAAGTTGTAATTGTACCAGCCTCCACCACTTCCTTTGGCAGCTCATTCCATACACGCATCATCCTCTGTGTAAAAAAGTTGCTGCTTGCGTCTGTTTCAAACCTTTCCCCTCTCACCTTAAATCTATGCCCTCTAGTTTTGGACTCCCCCAACGTGGGGAAAATACCTTGGCTATTCACCTTATCCATGCCCCTCATGATTTTATAAACCTTTATCAGGTCGCCCCTCAGCCTCCAATGCTCCAGGGAAAATAGCATCAGTCTTTTCAGCCTCTCCCTGTAGCTCAAGCCTTCCAACCCTGGCGACATTTTTGTAAAGCTTCTCTGAAAGCTTTCAAGTTTCACAACATCCTTCCTATAGCAGGGAGACCAGAACTGCATACAGTGTTCCAAAAGTGGCCTAATCAATGTCCTGTACTGCCACAACATGACCAGGTGGAGGAACCAAGCTATACTGATCTCAAGAAGGATCAGAGAATAACTTTGAAATTCAATGAGCATTTCCATAAGGTTAAACAGAAATTCAATGACAATAGTTTCCCTGGAGGTATGAACAGTTCATTCCCATCTCATCAAACCTGGAAGAATGAAAGCTATTCAAGTTAATAGTGGATACATTTAATAGGTGAATTACCTCAGCTAAAAGTCAGTAGATGTGACTCTACTCCAGACTTGGGTTAATCCAATGCCTAATGTGGAACCATAAGTCAACAGTTAAGGATAGCAGCCAGTTGGGTTTTGAATTGTATAAAGTCTGGCTAGGAATAATTATCTGATACAGTCCCAGGAGAACCCATGGAAACACTTGCTGGCCACAGCTCCTCAGCTGAACGAGCTGCGAGCATCATGTGGGAAATGAGATTTTTCTGCATCACCAGGAGTTTCCAAGGGAGACATCCAGAAAATATCACTCCTCTGCTGAAGAAGAAATCCAGCAGATTCAGGAAGAAAAAGGGACATTCACTTACTTCTTGACGCTGCTGTATCTGCTTTGACCAGCTACAAAGACAAACTCCTTCAACTACAGAAGCCATCAGAGCTGCGAACCATAATTCTTCAATTTTACTCCTTTATTCCAGATAACCAAGATTCCAACTGCAAGCTACAAGCCTGCAACTATATCCTAAAGAACTGAACTGAATGTCACTTTTGTCGATAGCTTTAACCTTATCTGCTTTTTAAGTATGTATTGTGTATTTTGCTTGTATGCATTTAGTTAATTTTATTCCTTTTACTTAAGTGACTTACAGCAGAGTTTTCTGTTTTAGAGTAAATATCTTGTTTAAGACTGAAGCTTTGCTACTCTTAAATTTACACACACACACACATGCACATCCCTCCTTCAGGGAGTACCGAACTCATGAAAATCTATCCACTCATTTAAATATTTCTATGCCTTTTGAACATAAAAAGTTTCAAAGTCCAGTCATTGGATACACAAAACACACTGTATTAAAAAAACCCAATCTTGTGTAAATTGGTAATGCTGCTAATAAGATTACCTGATTAAGTAGTAGATGACAAATTTAAAATAGATCTATGCAAGCATTAGCAATGGTGTCTGTCAAAGGTTACATACTACAATCTCACTGTACAGTAAATAAATAGCCATTATTGATCATTTTGCAACAATGTTGGCATGGCTGAATTTCAAATCTTTGACTTAAAAGAAATGGAACATTGACCCTGATGCAAGACTTTTGTCAGGGTGTCACAGATAATGTGTAACATGAGCACAATGGAAGAAAATATACAGATAGAAAACTTTGGTTCAGTTAATATTTTACTTGACAAGGTCAAAGAAGTTGCTACATCTGTGTACAAGAGGTGGTGGAGGTCTAACATCATTCAAACATGTACATTCCATAACTGCCGGAGCTACACTTCCTCACACCCCAGACTCTGCAATAATTCCACTTCACTCTCCATCTCTATCACATCTGTTCTGATGATGCAACCATTCACAACAGTGCCGAGACATCGAGCAGAATCTTTTCGTTTGGTAGACTGATGCCTTGATGTTTGATGCTGAGTCAGGAGAATAGAGGTTGGAATTGTGGTGGGACCGGGGTGGGGCTGAGGAGGTTTAATCATAGCTACCCATACCCTACCATGAAAAATGGGCTTCCTGCATTCCCACTTTTAATCTGGATGGGGAGTTATTTCTACTGGGCTGTGATGTTCATGACTATGACATACCAACGAATACAAAATGGTTTCTTGATCATCAGAGTCAGGAAGGCCAATCCACCTGAAGGGTTGTGATCACACAAATATTTGAAACAGGAGGAGGAATAGGCCATTCAGCCCCTCAAGTTGCCCCACCATTAAATAAAATGATGGCTAGCTGATTGGTACATTAAATCCACATTCCCATCTATTCCTGATAGCCTTTTAACCCCTTGCTTAACAAGAATCTCTCTCTGTTTTAAAAATATTCAAGGGATTTTGCTTCCACCATCTTGTCAGGAAGAGAGTTCCAAAAACTCCCAATCCTCTAACTAAAAAAATCTCAGTTCTGTTTTAACTGGGAGACCCATGATTTTTGAACAGTGACTTCTAATTCTTTGTTCTCCCATAACAGGAAACATCCTCTGCACATTTACCCTGTCTAATCATCTACTGTATTGTTTCAGTGAGCTTCAATGCAATCTTGAGGAACAGCCTCTCATCTTTTGACCAGGAACCTTACAGCCTTTAACATGGAGTTCAGCAATTTCAGATCATAATCTGTGTTCCATTTTACTTTCTTTGCTTGCTCCAGGTTGTTCTTTCAGTCAGCAGCACAACTGCTATAGACACGTCTCCTGTTGCTTGTTTTTTTTTAATTCATTTTGCATCTCCATTTCCTTTGGAGGACTAACTTTTCTGTCATTCAATCTTTTCTGACTTTTACCTTATCCTTTGTTCCTCATCCAATCCACCTCTTTCTCAAAAGCTTTACATCTCTAGCTTTTTTTCAGTTTTGATGAATGGTCACGGTTTTGAAATTGTCAACTCTCTTTCCAAAGGGGCTGCCATAATCGGATCAATGCTTCTGGCGTTTTCTGTTTTTGTTTGATTTCCAGCATTCACAATATTCTGCTTTTCATTCTGAATAATGGACAGATGTACAAGGCATTACAGAAGGGCCATTGGTGCCTTTGTAATTCTTTGCAGCTCAATGCAGTTACTTTGGTGATGTATATCTGGCTCTTAAATAATTTGTCCTATGATATTATCCGACATTTAAAGTTAAAGATTGCAGAAGTAACAGCTGTGTATACCAATATGGCTACACAAGAGAAAAAGCTACTCGTATAGTATGGTATTTCGTATGAGGCTTGCAGGGACTTGTTGAGGTAACTTACATTGGTGTATGTAACATTAGTTCTCCATTACTTTTCAAATCTGTTTATTATGCAACTCCCTATGCATTTGAAGGAACTTGGTTTCTAATTTTTTTTATTCCTTTCAGATTCCTGGAAGCTATTTCATTCACTATCTTTAGATTTCTGATTGTGCTTTAACATAGGCGCAAAATAAAAGGTTTTGTGGCTACAGTTTTGATGGCTTGCTTACTCTGCTGAAACCTTCTAGTCAGTGGATTTGTGAAGATTAAGAATTGTTGAAATATGGCCTTGCTAAGAAAATGTTTGATCAAATGGTACAGAGGTGATGTTATTTATTCTACTTCATAATCTCGGATATGATGTGAATGTGCCAGTGTTGGACTGGGGTGGACAAAGTTGGAAGTTACACGACACAAGGTTATAGTCTGACTGTTTTATTTGAAATCACAAGCTTTTTCAGCACAGCCCCTTCATCAGGTGAAGTCCTGATGAAGTCCTGACTTCAACTGATGAGAGGACCAGGCTCCAAAAGCTTGTGATTTCAAACAAACCAGTTGGACAATAACCTGGTGTCGTGTAACTTCTGACATAATCTACGATATTATGAGAAAACAAGGGCAAAATTCTTTCTAAAGTGGCTATTAGAGAAATTAATAGAGTCTAATTAGATGTGCTTCATTAAATTGGATCTCCTGCACCCGGTCTTATTATTTAGCATTATTTAAGAAGTTCTTATGATTAAAAATGAAACACTTCTAATGAAACTGTCTTCATAACACTTGATTGACATTTCCAGGACAATTGCTTGGAGATTAAACAGTTGGTCAAAAACTGATTAATGAAGGTTCAGCTTTTGAATTTTTAACATCTAGACTCTGATCTTGCTGGAGTCTTGCCTCTTCTTTACAGGTCCTGAATAGTAGCAAAGGAACATGAAGGTTTGCAATTTGAAGCTTTGTTCCAGGTGGGAAGTCTTACGTGGATTAGGAAATTGGGCATTGAGGTCAGCGCACTTGATTCACAGTGTTTCTGTTTTCTGGTAATTTCTGTAAAAATCTGGGAGCAGTGAACTGGATACTCTGACACCTAGTCTTCAATTTGTGCTTCTTTGTAGAGCTCTGTCCTGGGAACAGTTTGCACAAAACATACCCTTTTCTTTCAGATTGGAAAAATATTCAGTGTCAAAACTATAAGAGAAGCAATTTAGAACTGCTGTGGCTGAAGACTTTGTCTGTTTGTAATTCAAGATAGCAGGCGGTTTCCATTCTCTGCTCAATAATCCATACTTCCCACCAATCACTTCTAAACATTAGAGAATCACAGGTTGCCTAACATGGAAGCAAAACACTGTTAAAACCAAAAGCAATAGTTCACCTACCTTGCCCTTTTTAATTAGGGTGGTTGGTAAAACCAGCTTTCATACGTATTGCAACAACTGCTTTCCGTTTGGCTTGCTGGGATGATGTAAATCATGATGTGCTTGGCTTGTTAAGTGGCAACAATTTATGGCTCAAAGCATTGTGCAATCTTACATTGCAGAAGGAGGCCACAAGGCCAATCGTGCTTGTGCTGACTCCTTGAAACAGTCCATTTGTCCTAGTCCCGTTCTTTATCCTACAAATAATCCCTTTTCATGTATACATCTAATGCATTTTTGAAAAGGTACAAGTGAATCTGTGTCCATTCAGCTTCTGCATTTGTTGCATATCCTAAGGTCGCTTTAGTCCTTTTGTTAGTAATTAATCTGTGCCCACTGGTAATTGACTTTCCTGCTGGAGGATATAGTTTCTCTTCTGTTATGCTATCAAAGCCCTGAATAATTATGAGCTCTAGATTACCATAGATCACGGTGTGTAACATAATCTTTGAGGTTTCAAAAAATGAGGACTGATTTATGCACTGAGCAGAAAATGTGAACCATCATGTTGGTTAGGTAACCGTTTTGTGATGAGATTAAAAACATAAAGCCTGTAATTCAAGTTAAAATGAGCGAAATTTTTGAATTATTGAATGAAAAATTCGAAACGGATAGTTTGAACCAAAATGATAATATTTTAAGAATTGTTAATCTCATTATCTTCATCATCTGAAGAGTTCATTGCATTCTCTTTGGCTATGGTTTCATCATAACATTCCCAATCTGGGTCAGATGTGGCACTTCCAGATTCATTATCATCACTTCACAGCAAAATATCCTATAGTTCGTCCATTGCATTGGATACTCCCAATAATTTTTAATGTTCTCATGACAGTTTGTGCATTAATACCATCCCATAATTTCATTAGAATTCTACACAAAACTCCAATACACAAAAGAAGCCAAAGAACTGTGGATTCTGGAGATCAGGGAAAAAAAAACCCAGAGAAAACTCAGCAGGTCGGGTAGCATCAATGGAGAGAAAGCAAAGTTAACATTTCATGTCCAGTGACACTGCTCCAGTTACACAAATTGTTAAGTGGGGCAGCACGTAATTTTATACTGTGTATAAGTATTTTCTGTCTCCATCAACCATCCACCAATTCCATTTGACCACAAACATGATCCTACAATGGCTTTTAGATACGCACACTGAACTTATAGGCATTAGCTCAGCAGGTCTGGCAGCATCTGTGGAGGAGAAAACAGAGTTAACGTTTCGAGTCCGGT
>JAHRHZ010000021.1:17319032-17402765 GCA_024137785.1 Ginglymostoma cirratum
CATCAGAAATGGGGGAGGGGAAGAGGGTTCTGAAATAAATAGGGAGAAAGGGGGAGGCGGATAGAGGATGGATAGAGGAGAAGATAGGTGGAGAGGAGGCAGACAAGTCGAAGAGGAGAGTTGCAGTGGGAGAGAGATTCCCTCTGCCTCCTCTCCACCTATCCTCTCCTCTATCCATCCTCTATCCGCCTCCCCCTCTCTCCCTATTTATTTCAGAACCCTCTTCCCCTCCCCCATTTCTGATGAAGGGTCTAGGCCCAAAACGTCAAGTTTTCCTGCTCCTATGATGCTGCTTGACCTGCTGTGTTCATCCAGCCCCATGCTTGTTATCTCAACTTATCCCATGTTGCCTGCTTGATCCTATGAACCAACATATAAGGATAATAATAACTTTTAACATGTATTTCAGAGCTAAAAGTAAGGCTTAGTTTTAATGGAAGTATAACACTAAATATTAATTTATTAGCTGTAAAATTGCTAGCGAAGTTGACTTGTATGCAGTGTCTACCTGAAAGCATGTATTTGGCAATGACAAAATCTTATCTGGCAGATCAACTTCTCTACTCTAAGAAGGACAATCACATCTTTTGCTTTTCCACATAGCACAGGGCCTTCATTCTCTATATTTTTTTTGATAAATCCTCTCCACCCAATCTCTACAGTTTTAATCTAATGGTCATTGGTACTACATTTAAGTTTGTTGACAATACAAAATCGTGGCTATCAGGACAACTATTACTATACTGTAGCTTCCCACCTCCTCCGTCATCTTGACTTTAAAGCACTACTTTTCCAGGTTTTGCTTCATAAAGCCAGTTCTTCATTCTTAGTCACACACTTCATTATTTTGTTTCTGCTAAAATTAGAT
Organism: Ginglymostoma cirratum; assembly: GCA_024137785.1. Lineage (NCBI taxonomy): Eukaryota > Metazoa > Chordata > Chondrichthyes > Orectolobiformes > Ginglymostomatidae > Ginglymostoma > Ginglymostoma cirratum. The sequence goes on from JAHRHZ010000021.1 coordinate 17,319,901, forward strand.
TCATTTATCATGGGCTTAGTTTTTGTTCCTTGATAACTGGCAGCTCATTATTTGTTTTGATACTCATTAACTGAGTTACTTCATCCGCTCTCATGTTTGTAGTAATTGTAGCTTGTGGGAAAACACACCTCAAACCTGCCATCATCTTGAAAGTTATACAAGTAATAACCAGTCTTAATTTCTCTCTTCAGCCACACCCCTTGAATGCTATACTGTACTGTTTCCCCGTTCACGCTGACAGATTCCCCTACGATATTATTCCTTCAAACTCTTCACACATAATGTGTATGATAGGTTTGGTGAAAAAGTACAAATATATTCTGATCTGATTCACCTACCTCTGTTTTAATAACCTCAAGAAAAGAAGTTTATCACCATTTAGTAATCAAAAAAAATCAGAATTTACTTTCTGAAATATGTTGGCAAATCTGTTGGGGTAAATTCTATTTCTTGACAGCCACGCTAAAGTTCAGATTTTCCAAATCTTAAATCTTCTGAAAAAAAAAACTTTTTTTCAAAGAAAATGTTTGTAATGTAAACTTGCTCAAACTATTACTACTTGCATGGTGAAAATGGTCAGCTTTAACTGAGAGTTTAGAAGAGGGTTCTTTGCTCAGTTAAGTCGATTGGCATAAAATGAATGATCCATAACTACATACAGTGCCAGCTCAGTTGGCTGGATGCCTGTTTGTGATGCAGAGTGGTGCCAACAACATGGATTCAATCCCCCTAATGACTGAGGTTACCATAAGCCTCTCCTCATCTGACATGTGGTGACCCTCAGGTTAACACCACCAGCAGTCACCTCTTTCTAATGAGAAAGCAGGTCTCTGAGACTATGATGACTTTACCCATACAGTGCTTTGTGTTATACATTTTACAGAAGCTCAAATCTTTGGTAATATTTGGAAGATATTTGTTATGTTTTGGAGAAACCTTGTCTTCAGTCCTGATCAAGTCTACTAACTATGCAGAGATGATGATCCAGAAAAAGACAGTCATCAGTTTACAAAATTTGCAGCAACACAGATATGTTGAGGGAAGGCCTTGTAATTCAATGGATTGTGTGTCTGCCTCGGAGTCAGAACCTATGTTCAAATCTCATTCCAGGACTTGTCGGCCATGGAATCTGCATTCATAACACAGTCAAACAGATTGATGTCCAACCTATAAATCTTTTCAACATATGTCAATGGCAGCCAGTAAGAATGGGAAGGGATTCCTGGACAGCCATATGTTAGGAAGAGAGTTGGAATTTCTGCCATCACTATCCATCCCTCCAGACTACAATGTGCATGTAAAGAAGCATGTGGCACAGCAATTCAGAATCTCTGAGCTGTATGTAAGTTGACATTATCTGAGAATTGAGAAGTAAATAGTGTAGGACTCAATTAAAATCATGACACATTGGACTGCATGGAATAACTGACTAGAAACAAGGTTATCAAATGAACATGGGCTGCCTGGGCTTCCGGGTTTCTTCATAAGCTGTGGTATTTTAACTTCCACCAAGTTCTTCCAAGTTTTAGCTTCCACCTTGCTGCTCAGAGGAACTGACAAGTTGGTTTGCACACCAAAAGATTTGGTGGTTGAACTGATGATGTGGAGTGGTGGGAAATCCTGCAGAGTTACTGGGAGCGTGGGTTAGGTTTGGGTCAGTGAGAGAGATCAGTTTGTGGGGTTTGTGAGGGTTCGAGGCCCTGAAGGATCTCTGGAACTTTGTGGAAGAGCACTAGCATCCAGCAAACTGGGAATTGTAACAGAAATGTTTGAAAGCATTATGATGGGGTGTAATAATTGGTTACACCACAGAGCCAAGCCCATTACAGTGATTATTGGGAATTAAATAATGAGCCTGGAATGGTAGTTGAACAATTACTGGTTCACTGAATAGAAAAACACACACCAAAAGTTTCAGTTGATATAGTCAAAGATGATTTAAATAGGAAGTTTTTCAAATCTAGATTTTAGCTATGGGCTTTAAAGTGCAAAGACATTGGTAATAATTGTTGTAATATTGTGAATTGGGCTAATTATAATTGACACCTATCATAGAAATGGCTCACATCACTGGCTGTCATGGTCACACGACTCAACAGAAAATACCATTGTTTTGTCAAAGTATGCAAAAATTAAGATTCATTGAAAAAAAGTCTGTAGAATGTCTGCAAGTGCTGCAAGTAAGTACTTCAAGCTTACACCTACAGTACCTGCTCTTGTTACAATGTTTTCCTCAGTTGATGCAAAATGAAGGGCAGTATTTATAGTTCTAGGCACGTTCCCAAACTGTGGCCCACCCTGAATGGAAGCAATTTCTAAAACTGAGAGACTGCGATTTGATATGTGAAGTCCTTGAAATATGTTAGTGTGCCAAAGCCTTCAGTTACAACTCACCGCTGTGCAAACCTGAAGTATAGATAAAAAGACATTCTATGAAAGCTGCTGTAACATAGCATGAGGGCTTGGCATGGACGAGCAGTGAATATTGAACAGATTTACGAGCAATATTTCATGACATGAAAACCTTGTAGTTTTGAGCCAATTTACTTTGCCAAGTTTTCTAATGGAAGTTTACTCTTCATCTATCCTCAGGTCTCAATGGTACTACACCTGAAGTTAAGTCAGGTTACCATAGCTTACCAAGCATGATATGATGCTGTCTGGTGCTGAGGGTGCCAGGAAATCCAACCTTGTCCTTTGGCCTAATGCATTCTGTTTGGCAATTACCAAAAATTAGCTTGGGCCAAACTTTAACTTTTATCAACTGCAAATCACTCAACCCCAAACACCCAACATCACCATCCCTTATCTCAACCCCAGTGTGTTGTTTTCTCAGTTTTGCTTTCAGCTGAGTGGATCTATATTCTGATATTAGCACCAACTCTAAATCTATGTTGGTCTTTTGTTCCCTGTGCCTTTTGCATTGTGACACCTTTGCTTGTTATAATCTTCTTTGCCCTCTGACCTCTCCCTGACCTTTCCATACATTGCACTTGCTCTTCTCCACCTTTCTCCCCAGCATAATACCCAGCACTTTTCTACCTCACTTCAGTTCTGAGGAGCAATAATATTGGGGTTGAAACATTAAATGTTTCGCTCTCCACAGACATGCTGAGTTCATCCACCAACAATTTCAGTATTTGCAGTATTTTGCTTTTGTGCTATGTATTGGGAGTTTCAGGAGCTTCACCACACATCTCTTCACTTACAGATTCAGATACACAAGATACAGAAGCCTGAACCAGCAGGTTTAAGAACAGCTTCTTCCCACTCATTATTCATCCATCCCGATGAATGGACTTTCTAGCCTCAAATAATAATGATATTGCTAACTTTGATCTTGCCTAGCAGATGCCCTGTGCAATGTAACCTGTATCCCTCTGTCTAAGTCTTTTTACAACCTCTGATGTGTACATCCGTGCTTACTATAATCTGCCTGTACTGCTCGTAAACAAAGATTTTCACTGTACTTAGGTACATGTGGCAATCAATCAATCAACCAACCAATCCACTTTTTGTCCTCATTTTGATCTTGCAATCTCTTATTTTTAGATTATTATTTCATCCCTTAACTACGCAGTTTGGAAAGCCTGAAAGGTTTCAACCGGTCAATTTCTGTTTGTATTTTCTGTTCTGTATGAATCATTGTGTGTTTCCCCATACTCTCCCTTTCTCCAGTATGTTGATAGATGCAAATAATATTTGAGATGTTTTGCTAATCGAACCACCAAGTAATGAGTTGGTCTTGATGAAGCATTATCTGTGGTTCTTTAAAAGACCTTGTTCTAAGCAGCTGATGCGTAATTGAAAGTACAAGAAACATTCTTTTGTGCTAAAAATAAAATCAAAGCATAATGCAGACTACCCAGGTGGAAGAGAAGACATACAGTTTTATACTGAAAAAGCTTAAAGATTTTGAGACAGGCACAGATGGCTTTACTATTTATTTAGCTGTGCCTTTGTGATGGTAATGCATCTGTTTATACATCAGCTTAAGCGGCTTAAAGAAGCAATATAACCGTAGACAAAATATTTACTCAACTGGCTCTGAATAGATGTTCTGCAAATCTATTTTGAAGTCCCTGACATGGAAGTGGCAATTGTCTCCAAATCTCTGCAAAATTATATGTTGACTTAAAATGAACAAAGTGATTGGAGATTTTTAAGTAATTGTCTAACTGCCCACTTGTCCTATACACTAATGAAAAGGAGGTGTTTGCATTTTCTTTGTCCACCACACTTCAAGTATCAGACCTTCTGAATTACAATCAATACCACTACATCAGAAGGTTATAAATTCCACTCAAATATTTGAGCATGTAACCTACGCTGGGCAATCTTGTGCGATAATGAGGGAATAATGTAGAGTAGCTGTTTTACAGAGTTTAAAGAGAAAACCTAGTTCTCTCAACATTTCCTCTTAAGACCTTCCCTCCATTCCAGGCAACATCCTGGTAAATCTCCTCTGCACCTTTTCCAACGCTTCCACATCTTTCCTGTAATGAGGCGACCAGAACTAGACACAATACTCCAGATGTGGCCAAACCAGGCTTTTGTATAGCTGGAGCATAACTTCACGGCTCTGGAACTCAATCCCTTTATTAATTAAAGCTAATACACTATACGCCTTCTTAACAACGCTATCCACCTGGGTGGCTGCTTTCAGGGAACTGTGGACATGAATCCCAAGATCCCTCTGCTCCTCCACACTGCCAAGAATCTTTTTGTTAACCCTGTATTCTGCTTTCAAGTTTGTCCTTCCAAAATGAATCACCTCACATTTTTCAGGGTTAAACTCCATCTGCAACTTCTCAGCCCAGATCTGCATCCTATCAATGTCCCTTTGTACGCTAGAACAGCCCTCCGCACTATCCACAACTCAACCCACCTTCGTATTGTCCACGATACTAATCCACCCCTACATCCAAATCATTCACAAAAATCACAAATAGAAGAGGACCCAGAACAGAGCCTTGTGGTACACTACTCGTAACTGATTCATTTTCCAATATCTGTATTCATCATTGAAAAACGGCTGCATTTGCTGCACATCCCTAATTGCTCTTGAGTTGAGCCATTTTAGAGTGTGATCAAGAATCAATTGCATTGTTGTCGGTATGAAGGCAGACCAGTTTAGGAACCAGATGGGTTTTTGCAACAATCAGTGATAGCTTCCTGGTTACCATTATGGAGGCCAGTTCTCAATTCTGGATTTAGATATTTTCTAAATCAACCATTTCAGAGAGATTATGAAATACCTCTGGATCAGGTGGGGTTTGAATCTGGGCCTCCTGGCTCACAGGTCGGGACACTATCTCTGTACCACAAGGCCCCCAACATTTCTGGGTGTATGATTGAATTAAAATTCCATCAGCTGCCACACAGTTAGCTGGCATCTTGGGCTACTAGCCCGGTGATATTGCCACTAGGCCACAATCTCTCCTTAGAATGAAGCGTCATTTTCTCCTAAGTACAAGCATTAGACCCTATGGCACTGTTCTGAAAAGGAGTAGAGGTGGTCTTCTTGAAGCTCTGACAAATACTTATCCATCAGCCAACACCTCACAAAGGATTATCCGATCATTTTTATGTTGCTGTTTGTGTGAGCTTGCTGTGCACAGAATATTTCCAGCTCCCTGATTCTGCTGGCCTCTGTTTGCCCTCATGCATGGGTGGTGCCTGAAGTCTTGCGGACAACTTGCTCAGGAAATGCAATCTTGAGATGCCACTCTTTCAAAAGGTTCCGCCATGAACTGATGGAGACGGTTTTCTTTTCCAAAGTCGGAGCGATCAGCAAGGCATGTCGCTCATACCAATCTTCCCTTCAACTCAGTTTGTTTCTAACATATTTTTCTCCAAATTAGCTGGTTTTCTTCAAATTGAACTAAATAAAACAAATGTCTCTTCGAGTCAGTTACTGTTCAAAACCAGCCCCAACAGGGTCTAAATATTTTCTTATCAATCTGTTGAGACATATTATTACATAGCTGTGGTTCAGGAGGGACTTGAGCCTGGGCATCCTGGCTCAGAGGTGAATCCAGCAGGGCCTACAGCTAAGTAAGAATGTGATTTATAGGAAGACTTGTTAAAAAAATTCCAATTCCGTAGAGAATTTTCAAAGACCTTTGTTAAAGAAACCACTCTAGGTATGTCCACAAAATTTGAAATGCCTTCTACCCCTCCACAACCCTCCAAACAGCATTAAATATAAAGCATCTTTGCAGAAATAACTAATTGATACTTGATCTAGCAATCCTTCTCAGTGGTGGGCAAGGAGTTTGGTCATCTCCACCCAAAGTACTGAATCCTGGCCTTGGATTTCAATTAGACCGAAAAAAAGCTTGGCTTTCATCTGATCCTCATTGGTCCGTCCCATCATGCGCTCCCTTTAAATTGATGTTATTCACCTTTTCATGTGGTAACATTACCAAATATTGCCAGCAAAATGCATGAAAAGCAAAACAATCTGAATGCCTGCAGCCAGAAACAGACTGGAACCGAGGTGGTAACTACTTCCGGCAAGCACTGAGACAAACTTGCCCAAAGCCAAAACGAGACATAACAATCTGTCTCGACAACTTTCAGTGTGTAATGTAATTTATGTTGTCATAACAGATCATTCATTAATACTAAGTAACTGATGACAGAAGGGGTTTTACTTTATAATCACAGTGATGTTTTTATACCTGAAGTATAATGGTCTAAGTATTAGTGATATCAATCATTTTGCCAAAGTCATGAGTTTTTTTATTCAAATGTTAATGTTTATTCTTTCCAGTTAATTCTTTACCAGAGAGAGAAAAAAATGTGCCAAACCAAACATTAGATGACTGGAGTTGAAGTTCTTATAGTCCATTTTTTTAAAAAAATGCAAAAATGGGAACATTAAATGTTTTCAAACATATTTTAGTTGGTTGCTGAAATATGAGAGAGCAATAAATCATCCATTTTCCCTCCCGTTTTCAATCTGTTAGGTCCTTGCTAACAATCTACATACTAAAAAGTGTTTCCTTTTTAGATGATATTTTATGTATCTTGCTCCTTCCTTACATCATGTTTCCTTCTTTGGCCAACAGGAAGGGTAACTTGACCCAAAAAGTTGACTTTGATTTCTCTTCACAGATATTGAGCTTTGCCAGCAATTTCTGTTTTTTTGTTTCTGATTTACAGTGTCCGCAGTTTTTTTTTCGGTTTTTGTAGGGTAGTAAGTTTATCTGTCAAACAAGGTAACTGTTATTCCTGTCCTTTAACTAACCTTGAGGAGGTGTGAAGAATAGCCCGATAGGACCCTGCAGTACAGTAATTGATTTCCAGTTGGTATTTCTCACAAATGACTCACATGAGATTTAGAATCTAAATCTCTATGTGTGTAGCTCCACATCACCATTGCTCACACGCAGTGTGGAAATCTAATGCATATCATTACCATGCTATGCAATAGGGTTTTTTGTTAATTGTATGAGTAATTGCATAATCGGTGATCATATTATGGTACAATTTATACAGCTTTACATTGAGTTAAAGTTGGCACAATTTGCAAAATATTAAGACAGGACAGACAGCTAACTACAATGACTAATCGATCTCTTGTATTATTGATAATATCACATATTAACAATGTAAACACTTGGAGTTCAAGCTTTTCCAGCTTTGCAGTATTTTATAGATCCAATATACAGAGAAAGAGGAAAGATAAAATATGGCTAATATATGTGAAAAATGTGTAAAATCAATATATCTAGAATGTCTTAAATAGATTTTACACACACCTCTGAAAACTGCAATATTCATAATTTCTATGGGGTTGTAATGTTAAAAAGTTCACAGTTAGCTGACTCAATTCTTAAGTTGTATCCATGCAAACCATGGAGATTTGATGAACAAATGAGAAGTAATAAACTCTCTAGTGGTCACCCACAACAGACCAAGAAATATAAATTCAACATCCAATTCACAACGATGATGAAGTTAGCAGGGCATTACTCTCTGTTACTGCTAATACAATTATCTAGGTTAAGGACATAAATGTAAAGCTGATATTGTTGCTCTGCATTTACATTAATCTTAAGAAAGAAAAAAGTTCCTTATCCAATAGACAGCACGTTAGTAGGACTGGTGCCTGCCACACTAGAAAACCCCACTGTGCCTTCAGTTCAAAACGTAGAGACTTCTTATTAATTGCAAGGGTAAAGCTATTCTAAGTAAAATACATCTTTTTTTGCTGCCTTAGAGCTTTTGGAGATCCAGGAGAGCCTGCTGCTTGCTGAAAATACCAAATAATTGAAAATCATTAACAATGTTATACTACCTTGTGTTCTGGAAGGATAATTGACTGCTCAGAGTTTAATGGGAATTGGTTCAAATGAACAGGAGGTGGGGTTCATGGGCAAGTTGAACTTTGAGAGGACCTGAACAGAGCTAAATATAAAACTAGGAGCAGATGCTGGTTCTGGCCAAGAGTGAACAAGCCAGATTGCTTGTCAAGAGTGTGCAGCAGAGGCAGACGAATGGATGATCTCATGTTTTACATCAAATAATTCTTTCCTTCCTTTTGTTCATTCCACTTGTAATTGGGGGTGTAGTAGAACCATTGTTTAGATCACTTACTTGACCTTCTAGTAACTTGCCTGCATATTGTATTAATCATTTTGTTCTACACTTCAAAAATTATATGTAAAGCAGGAATGCAAACAAGGTGGTAGGGCATTGTTCCAAGCAAGTACAAGAGAACATGGAACTGAGATTCAGACCTCAAGTCTCTTTTGGAGTAAATTAAAGACATGAGGCACGGGCTTGTGAGTATGGCTGAGGCCTGTCAGCAATTTCATCGTGAATATCGTGCATGCCTCTGGACGGAGAAGGTACAGAGCACCACTCCCTGATTCTTCCGGACTACAGAGCATACCTAGAAAATGATTCAATGTCCTTACTAGGCCAGGCAGGGTAACAAACTCTTTTATTTCCTTCATCATTCTGGGCATCAGCAGATGTACATGTTCTGTGGATAGGAGAATCCAGACCTTTGTTGCTTATATTCCTAACTCTAAGATTCAACCTGAAATCATCCAGATAGAGAAAAAACAAGACTTACAACTCTTCTTCACACTAATTTAGTGTAACATTGATGCTAATATGTAAACTTACAAATGCCTTCTTCTTTCTTTAAGTTAAATAAGTATCATTCTCACAAAGACTATGCCCATAACTTCTGAGCTGGAACACATTGTAAATCCTTGCATGGCTCCTTCTGAAATGTTGCTGCTTCTGTTACTGTGGCTCCTTTTGCTTAGTTGACTCAATCCTACTATTAAAATTAGTCTCTCAGAATCTCTATGCTGAAGAGTGCCGCCATTGCTGTCTACTGCTGTTTTCGCTGTTGTCTGCTTCTGCTGTTATTTCTATCTGCTAGTGCAGAACTATCGCATTTCTTGCTAAACACATTTCTTTAAAATACAAAAGAAAACACGCCTGTGACAATAATTGCTGAACCTCCTTCCAAAATCTGTCTTCTTCAATACAGTGCCAATCTCAAATCCTCCATGAATATTTTATTAACATATTGTTGTATAAGATAATGGTTCTGAAAGGGTAATGGTCATGACAAGGGTAATAGCTCAACACTTAAAATACATGGAGAGGATGGACAAATTTGCTCTCAAAATCTACAAAATGCCCCAAAAAATTCAAAAGTCAATCACAGGAGCAAGAAATTGGAGAAAAGTAATCGCTTATGCGGGAGAGAGTAAATCTGTGAGGAGATGCTTCAGTTCAGTGAGGTGAGTACCCAACGAGGCAGTGACTGAGTGTTGACCCAGTAGAGTGGAGTCAATGACAGATCCTGAGTCTCGACTGAGATAGGGGAGCAGAATTCAAGTGTCAGCCCAAGAAGTCAGGTGAAGCAGAACTTGAATACGGATGGAACATATAGACTGGGGGAGAGTGGGTGGTGCGTTGCCCAACTCCTGGTACAGGCTTGTACATGGCACAATGGCCAACATTGGCCTTGGTGGTGGCAGAGAGCAGACAACCAACCCGAGTATCAGTTAATCCACTGATAATCGGGAAGATATGTACCTCAGCCTTTATGCATCATGAAACTCTATTATACCATATTATAGATCATGTTGAGAGGAGAGGGCGCACAAGTACACTTTCTGTAAAGGAAAGGCGGTCAGGTAGCTGAGGCCTTAAATATTTTTTAGGTAAAGGCCAACAGCATATAAAGAGGTATATGAATCGTAGAATCCATACAGTGTGAAAACAGGCCATTTGGCCCAACAAGTCCACAGCAATTCATCCACCTACCCTGTAAACCTGCATTTCCCATTGCTAAACCATCTAACCTAAACATCACTGGACTCTATGGGTAATTTAGCATGGCCAGTCCACCTAATCTGCACATCTTTGGACTGTGGGGGGAAACCAGAGCACCCAGAAGACACAGGGTTCCACACAGGCAGGTGCCCAAGGCTGGAATCAAACCCAGGTCCCTGGCACTGTGAGACAGCGGTGCTAACCATTGAATCACCATGCCACCCCATGTACAACCAATAGATTATTTGCTGAGATGATATGCAGTTATGAAGATATTCAGACATCTTTTTGCAAATTATATTTTTCTTGTTACAAAATAATAATTCCTGGAAAATTAGTATGAATGTTGCATCATTTTAAATAAGATATGCATTTAACTAATTTGGTGAATGGATGAAAAGATACAGAGTATGGGAGCTTTATTAATAATAAATAAACAAAACAACACCTTGATTATAGAATCCAAGTTTATATATAATATACATATAATCTGTCTGTACAGTTATGATCCCTGCTGATGGTATGACTGGACGTCGGATTTCAGAATGAAGTCTTCCTTGTTAAGTCATATGTTTTATTCTTGTTTGGTTTGTTAACATTCTGTAATCACAGACACATAGTCACACAAGTCTGCAGATTTTCATTAATAACTGAACAGAAATTTATTAAGCAAAATAAGGAATTTAAGGAAAAAACAAATCATGCTACCTACACATAGAAGACAGTCTGTAAGATGTTTTAAAAAATCACAGCAAAACAAAATTTCAACCAGTTTCCTGTAAATTAGCCTGACAAGACTGAATTCCAGAGAATTTTCACCCTACTTCAACTCTTTGGTATTCTACTGAACTGATCTTTGACAGTTTCTTGGTCTTCACCTGTGGAGACAATTCAATGAGTCTTTTCCAAATCTGTTGACATGAACATTTCACAAATCTAAGAGTCTAAACTTTCTCAGTTTAATAACTTGCTGATTTCAAGCAAAACTCTCCTAGCTTGGACAATTCACAAACAGAGTGTCTTCTGTAAATATGTTTTTGTTTAATTTTCTATCAACTATCACCAAAAAGGTCCAAGACAACTAAACACAAAGGAGGATTTGAGGCGGTGAATGACCTCAGCAATCCCTGTACCTAGACCCACATATTGACAAAGGTGAAAAATAGTGCAAGTGATCATCTGGAAAAATACAACTTTATTGCAATGGGATGGATCCAACCTAGTCCAGTAAAATATCCAGAAGACTCAGAGGAAAAAAGAAACTTCAGACAAGTGACTTTACCAATTCAAGGGTAGTACCGGCCAGCAGCTGAAATGTGAAGTCTCATTCAAAAGCTGGTAACAAGTTATCACCATTCCCACCACTGAGAGCTTCTTGCTCTCAGCAGTGGGAGTGGTGAGGAGGCGAGCTAGGGTGCAATTGGGAAGGTAAGGATTTTTCCTTAAAAAAACTTACCTCGTGCAGCAGTGGCGGGAATGTAGAGAACAGGATCCTGGAAGGAACTTTTATATTTTGGAAGGACAAATTTGAAAGCAGAATACAGGGTTAACAGAAAGATTCTTGGCAGTGTGGAGGAGCAGAGGGATCTTGGGATTCATGTCCACAGTTCCCTGAAAGCTGTCACCCAGGTGGATAGCATTGTTAAGAAGGCGTATGGTGTGTTAGCTTTCATTAATAGAGGGATTGAGTTCAAGAGCCGTGAAGTCATGCTCCAGCTATACAAAAGCCTCCCTATTTAGAAAGATGTGGAAGCATTGGAAAAGGTGCAGAGGCGATTTACCAGGATGTTGCCTGGAATGGAGGGAAGGTCTTACGAGGAAAGGTTGAGAGAGCTAGGGCTTTCTCTTTAGAATGACAAAGGATGAGAGTGACTTGATAGAGATGTACAAAATGATCAGAGGTATAGATAGAGTGGACAGCCAGAGACTTTTTCCAAGGGTGGAGGTAGCTATTACGAGGGGGCATAGTTTTAAAGTCAGTGGAGGTAGATATAAGGGAGACGTCAGGGGTGGGTTCTTTACTCAGACAGTGGTAGAGGCATGGAATGCATTGCCGGAGTCGGTCTCATTAGGGGCATTTAAGCAGCTATTAGATAGGTATATGGATGATCGTATCAGGTAGTGGTGGAGGGTAGATAGACCTTAGGTTTAGGATAAAAGTTTGGCACAACATCGTGGGCCGAAGGGCCTGTTTTGTGCTGTACTGTTCTATGTTCTATGTTCTATGTTTTAAGTACTGGAGTAAGAGTCTGGGCTAGGAAAAGAGAGAGAAGCTATCCACTTTTAGAAAATACAGAGGCTTTAGTGAGGTAGGCACTGTAAAAAGCAACTGAAGATTCCAGGAGGTAAATTTGGAATTTTTGAAGGGAATAGGAGATAATACCATGAAAAATAGTGCAAGGATCAAAAATGGAATGCAAGTCAGCAGAGAAGAGTTCTCATCTTTCACAGTGCTCATTGTTGCCATTGACATTTGGCTTCACGAGGTACAGCTGAACGAAACAGCAAAAAGGACAGAAGAGAAATTTAGATGGGGCTCCAGGCTCTGTAACGCCTCAGTAATTATTTATGCTGAAAAATGAGCAAATTTAAAGAAATCTAATGTGAGAGTCTAGCAAAAGCAGGAAAGTAAGGAAAAATTAAAGATTCAAAAGATTCGAGACTCAATAATTATACCAGGATTTGTTTGGGAAGATTTATAATCGCCAAAATCAGAAAACTTTACTTAAAGAATTGTACACATGAAAATCATTGATCTTTTAAAAGGTGGAGGGTGTCTCTTGGGTGGGAAAAGTAGAAAATCTCAATCCTAGCTCGAGAAGGCATGAAAACCCTCGAAGAAGTGAATTGCTAATATTTTGATTAAAAAGTTAGGGAAAATGAAATATTGCTAGTGTCCTACTGGACCTAGGGCTGCTCTCTCATTAGAGAGAGATAGAGAAAATGACTGGGGGTAGTTTAACGTAAGGGTCATCACACCTCATGTGAGGGGATAGATTGAGAAGGAGAGCCCTTCAGAGTAACCTCAGCTAGTGCAGGAATTAAACCCATGCTGTTGGCATTACTCAGCATTGTAAACCATCTATCCAGCCAACTGTTAGCCACTAACTATTACAGCTATATAGCATTACAATGGAACAGATTTTAATTTGAAAGGGGTAAATTAGTACACAACAGCCATTTTTTAAAATTCCTTCATGGGATGTGGGTGTCACTGGACAGGCCAGCATTTATTACCCATTCCTAATGGCCCAGAGTTGGGGTGATGCATTGGATGTAGTGTTAGGTCATCCACAAAACACTAGAAAACCTTAGGATTGGGGAGTGGGTGAGACAAAGTATTATCTTCACCTGGAGGCTGAGGAGAAGATTGGAGCCAAAAAGGTAACTGCACATGAAATGTAGAGTTACAGGGAGGATACAGATTCAATTCCTTCAGATCGTGGACTCATGAAAAAGCTCACTGAAAACTGTAAGTCAGGATCAGGGTAGAAATAGGCTAAAACATGCTTGTTAAAATATTGTGAATGGTGCAGATATGATCTGTTTATTGACCTTGTGAGTTGATTTTGTCCCTGCTACCATTTCCTGTGTAATCAGCTGCAGACAAAAGCAAACCAGTAAAGGCAACAATAATAAATTCAAGGGCGACGTTATTTGACTGAACATAGAATGCCACCACATATGTATCCAAGTTTCAATATTCACACATTCTTTGCAGTCACCTTTCTATTAGAATTTATTTTAGGAGAAAATGACTTTCAGAACTTCACATGACTTTCAGAGCTTCAGGTTTGTGCATCTTCAATAACAGGATACTGGGCGTTGAGTGGTTAATGTATGCCTGCTGGCCTATTATTTTAAATGATTCAGTCAACTTAGCCCTCACACACCGTCTGGTTTGGTAACTTCTACAAAGCAGATTTCTCTGAACGCTTGTCATTACCCACTGTTTAAACAATACGATGATAGAAAAGTATTACATAGGCAGAATAACAAATGCTGACTAAATCTTTAAATCTTTGCAACATGCTAGCAAGGTAATAACCATTTCAAGTTTTCATTTGGTTAAAACAATCCATGTTTTACACATCCATGAGTGTATTAAGAAAAATGTCTTTGTTAAGTTAAATACGTGGATTTATCTTTCCAACAAATGTCAAAAGCTTAGGTTATATTTAGGTTTTTCTTGAGCTATTCCATCAGATGATTTCATATATTTTAAATATTTGATCAGTCCCAGACATGTTTTGGTTCATTCTATATCTGTGCTGATGCACAAATTTAAAGAACAATCTTAACGTACAATCTTAACTTAAACTATTGCAAAAAAGTCAGCTTGTGTAGTATTTGAATCACATCAATCCTTTCTTCCGCAGTACATGTGGCAATAATCCATTTCATATTATGTCAGAAACAACTTGGCACTTGTACAATACACTAAAGAAGAAACGAAAAGGAAACAGGAAATTGCATCCTGAGATCCCCAGTGTGAACTGATCGATAGCCTGCTGAATGAAATCAAAGATGTAAGTATTGGGTTTGCCCAATATAGCCACTGACTGGCAATTTTTCATAGTTAGTTTTTAGAAGCTTTATATTGCTTACACAGCTTCACGCAGTTGCAAGAAAAATGAGAATTACTTCTGGTTTTCTGATATATCAAGTTATGGCATCCAGCCTCAGATCTTTATTATGTCATCAAACAGAAAGCTCTGGCAAAACTCAGCAGGTCTGGCAGCATCTGAGGAGAGAGAAATAAGATTTTGAATTCAATATTACTCTTCATCAGAATGAATACTGGTATTTTATGGTTTCTCCAGCTGGGATGGCATCCTTGCTTTGAAGAAATTCAGGATAGAGTCTGCCAGATCTACAGAGTAGACAAGTCATGTTGACAGTCTGACAGTGAAGGGACAACTTTTTAGAACTGAGATAACGAGGAATTTCTTCAGCTAGAGGATGGTTAATGTGTAGAACTCATTGCCACAGAGGGCTGTGGAGGCCAACTTATTGAGAGTATTTATGACAGAGATAGATAAGTTCTTGATTAGTGAGGGGATCAAAGTTTACAGCGAGAAACATATCAGCCATGATTGAATGAGGGAGCAGACTCAATGGGCTGAAAGGCCTAATTCTGCTCTTATGTCGTATGATCTTATGGTCTTATTGATATAATGGAGCGTGCAACAGAACTTTCTGGAAGATATGTAACTAACTAAAATAGATATGATATGTGACTTTAAGCCCTTCATGGTGTCTAGCCAGAATGGATCAGGAAGGCGGTCAAGATAGCACCATATTCCTAATGTTTCCTGCCTTCTTCATTTCACACACTTCCATCATCCTGAGGGAGGGGCTGACTGTCCACCCTAAGGCACTGGCAATTTGCTTCATTGATGGTGCCCTGTCCTAATGATGTAATTGGGAGATTCATGCCATTAGAGCTATGAGCCAACTATTGTCACAAGTGTTGACCCATGGTAGCAAAGATGCTAGACCGTTATACAAAAGGAAAAACAAGCGTGCTTCTATCCTTTCCAAATTCCCACTATTACCCAATGGCAAATTACTCAACTCCAAACTGTGCCACATTCCCATCCTTACATAGCTTGACTGGGGCAAGTTTCCATAAGTCACCGACTATCAGATACTCTTAGACCGACCACCCTCTGCCCCAACCTCCATTGATCTCAATTCTTGCCTGCCAACGGTTATGCTATATCTCACCAACTACAGGTAGGTTTGTGTAAATGACGTTTGAGATTTAACATTCTCCCGAATATAACTCTAGTGGAGTTGAGGTGAGTAATGGGATTTGAACATTGCACCACTACTTAGACCCATCCTGATTCCTTTCTCAAGTTAAAACCAGCCTTGTAAATAGTCTAAAAGTGCAAGCAGAACACCAGTTGCAGCATTGGCTGGACTCAGCTGTTGTTAAATGCTATATTGAGTTGATATGTTCTGCTTAAGCTTTAAGTTACATCTCAAACATTTTATTGAGGCAAAACCTTCTCAACATATCTCAGCATAAAGCAGCAGCATAGGTTCTGTCTATAAAATGCACTGAAGCCCAGCTGTTGAAAATTGCCTTCAGGAACTAATCCTTCAAGCTGGAGTACAAACACTTTGGAGTTTGGTTCCAGTACGGTATTGAGCCCAATCTGAAAGGTGCCCATATGGCTGCTAAATTTTTTTTTTTAACATTTTGAGAAAGCACACAGTCCTACTCATGTGGGAAGATAAAATAAGTTGAAAATAGTTACCAAACAGAGTAGCAGTTTGTTGACCAACACAAAATGGAAGAGAGTGTCCAAAGTGAACAAGGACCCCTTAGAGAATGAGATGGGAAAATAATGTTGGAGAATCAGTAAATGGCTGAGGAGTCAAATAAATATTTTATATTAGTTTTCACATTACAAGATGTTAATAGCACTACAAAAATACTAAATCAAGGGGCATTAGAAGGGGGTATCATTGTCATTAAATGTACATTTTTGCTCATTCTTTCAGTGGTGTTTGCCATACTGCTGATCATTTTTGAATATATATTACGTGAGATGTTTGAAAACCTTAAACATCGTAATTTGTTTGGACTAAAGTCTTGGTAAGATTATTTCTGTAACTTAGCCATACATTCCATTCAATAAAGTTAGAGGATTTCCTCTTCCATGCCTTCTTCAGACCACTCCATTTTTCTATTTACTTATTATTTTCACATAATTAATTATTAAGGTGAATAGACTGAGGAAAATAATAGAATGGGTCAACATCATAAGTGCCATGAGCCTACACCCTTAATTTAGTAGGTAACTAGAAAAACTACAGCCTAGCAGCAGAAAGAATAGGGGATTGTCAATGAATACAGGAGAATATAGATAGACTGGAGAGTTGGGCGGAGAAGTGGCAGATGGAGTTCAATCCGGGCAAGTGTGAGGTGATGCATTTTGGGAGGTCTAATTCTAGAGCGAACTATACTGTAAACGGAAGAGCCTTGGGAAAAGTTGATGAGCAGAGAGATCTGGGAGTTCAGGTCCATTGTACCCTGAAGGTGGCTGCACAGGTGGATAGAGTGGTCAAGAAGGCATATGGTATGCTTGCCTTCATCGGACGGGGTATTGAGTATAACAGCTGGCAGGTCATGTTAAAATTGTACAAAACTTTGGTTCGGCCGCATTTAGAATACTGTGTACAGTTCTGGTCGCCACATTACCAAAAGGACGTGGAAGCTTTGGAGAGGGTACAGAGAAGGTTTACGAGGATGTTGCCTGGTATGGAAGGTGCTAGCTATGAAGAGAGATTGAGTAGGTTAGGATTGTTTTCATTAGAAAAAAGGAGATTGAGGGGGGACCTGATTGAGGTCTTCAAAATCATGAAGGGTATAGACAGGGTTGATAGAGATAAGCTTTTTCCCAGGGTGAGGGATTCAATAACGAGGGGTCACCGTTCAAGGTGAGAGGAGAAAAGTTTAAAGGGGATACACGCGGAAAGTACTTTACACAGAGGGTGGTAGGTGCCTGGAACGCGTTGCCAGCAGAGGTAGTAGAAGCAGGCACGGTAGATTCATTTAAGGTGCGTCTGGACAGATGCATGAGTAGGTGGGGAGCAGAGGGATACAGATCCTTAGGAATTGGGCGATAGGTTTAGACAGTGGATTTGGATCGGCACAGGCTTGAAGGGCCGAAGGGCCTGTTCCTGGGCTGTAAGTTTTCTTTGTTCTTGTTCTTTGTTAGCAGAAATCTTCATACCTGGTTCATAATTTTCACTGCTCTACCAGCAAGGCTTTCTAACTATTAGGTGTACATGAGATGACGGCACCAGTAAAGCAAAGGATGGATAATTTCACTTTCTTCACTAGTTGTATTTCAATCAGTTTCTAAGAATACACCATCCTGTAATTCAGATCAAACCTTGAACATGTCCTCATGCCATACATTTGATTATATTTAAATGTCTTGGAGCTCCTAGCAGTATCAGCATTACCAATTTAAATGTAACCTTTACCTGAAATATGTTGGAGCCGTTATCGGAGACTTAGAAGAGAACAGTAAAGATTTTCTCTCTGAGGTATCTTCACTGCTTTTGTCCCTGAGGGTGGAATATTTTGCTGCTCTCAAGAGCGTGAATCAGGTTGCATGGAGGAACTTAATTGCACTGGAGGCTAAAAATCCACTTCCCGGTAATGGGGTGAAACTAAGGTCTGAATTTCTCAAAAACTTAGAGACAGGTGACGCTTCCTGACAGTAGGGATCAGGAAGAGTTCTTGTGCAATCTCACCAGAATTAAGCAATTAATATATTTGTGAGTGATAAGGATGTGTCTTCAGATTTATAACAGGTATGCAACTGGCAAAGTAGTCTCCTTGTGGGAATTGGAGTGAGCAGCAACGACTGAAAATAACACTAAACTATCCAATCTTTCCTCGTTCCTGCAATTTTCAAGCACTAGCAATACTGTTGTAAATCTCCTCTGTACTCTTCCTGGAGAAATTAGTCCTGCTTATAATGTGGTAACCAAAACTGGAACAAAAACCCACCTGTCGTCTAGCCTATGTCTCATATGTGCCAGAATAAAATCCCTGTTCTTGTATTCGATACCTTATCCAACAAAGGAAAGCATTCTTTCTATACAATGCAGTGTGGAGCTGGAGGAACACAACAGGCCAGGCAGCATCAGAGGAGCAGGAAATCTGATGTTTCGGATCGGGACTCTTCCTCAGAAAATGAAACGTCAGCTTTCCTGCTCCTCCGATGCTGCCTGGCCTGTTGTGTTCCTCCAGTCCCACACTGTGTTACCTCTGACTCCAGCATCGGCAGTTCTTGCTATGTCAAAGCATTCTTTAGGTCTCCTTTATCACCTTAACTAGCTGCCCTACCACTTTCAGGAACAAGTGGACATACACTCCAATGTCTCTTGTTTCCTCAAACTCTCTCAATTCACTCCTTAAAACCTATCCATTTGAAGCTTTGGATGAAGCTGTGGCTCGGTATCATATTTTTAGAAATGCTGTTGGGAAAGTCAGCACAGTTGGTCAGCTTTTTGAACTTGGAAAATAATTTTGCAATTGTTTTTACACAGCAGTATTTTAGACCTAATCAGATTATCCTAAGCGAAAAAGTGTCATGATGTTGTGGGAGAACCCATCAATGGTTAAATGATTCAACTGAAACTTCATTACGTAGTGACTTTTTTGATGTATATTTTTTACTGTCATTGGAAGATAATATTGAGATGACCTATTGTCAGTAGAACAGGATCATTGATCAAAGTGAAATGCACCATATCATGTCACTAAACTTCAACATTAATTCATTTATATCCACACAATATTAATAATTATAGTGTGATTTCAAGAACAACAAAGCTAATATTTGAACTGTTTGAGAAACAATGCAATAGTCATGAAAATAAAAATCGTTACCCCGGGATTGCTGTTTTGCAAGTATTTCTTTGTACAGTTCAGCCATAATTTGAGTTCTAGATAAATAATCCAATAACTGTTACTGTTGATTTTTGTTTCTTTCCAGCTGATTCAATCTGCAAGTGCTCAAACTTGAAGCTTTTAATGTTAGATCCATATCACCACCATTTATTTTTAGACTCCTTGAGAGGTGATCCTGAGGGAAATTGAAGTGGTCTTGGCTTCAAGAAAATGAGCCACTTTATCAAGGATATATCCTTAAGTCCTGATCAAAACTGACACTGAGCATAAACCTGCAGGTAACCAGGGAGCTACAGACACCATTCAGATGTTATCCTGTAGGGCCTCAGGGATTTGGGTGTCTTTAAATCCAAGCACGCAGTCTGATGGCTTTATATGCCTGGTTGGTGGATAATGGGAATGGGAGGTGTTGGTAACTGCTTGACATGTCTCCTATGCCCATTGAGGTCTCTCCATTGTGCCCAGCCCCCACTTACATCAGCAACCACCCCCATTCACAGCCTGTGTTGGGGACAAGTTGCAGTCCCAGATGTGGCCACTGTTGCTGGTGGCATTGCTGGGACCAGAGGGCTTCTGGCCATTTGATTGGCTAGCAGCTCTCAGAGGTAGGCTTTTCACCCCAGACTGGATAGAAGACCCAGTTAAAGCCAATTAATAGCCTGCCGGCCACTAAATAGCTGGGGTGTGAGCTGGCCAAGTGAGGGAGGGTTCATCTTTGACTTTTACGTAGAAGTATAGAATATAAGAGAATGAGTCATCCAATTAGCCATTTGAAGCTGTCATTGAACATGATCATGGTTGATCATCCAACTCAGCACCCTGTTCCCATTTCTACCCATATCCTTTGATTCTTTCAGCCCTAAGAAAAATATTTATCACCTTACTGAAAATATTCAATGTTTTGGCCTCAACTGCTTTCTGTGGCAGAGAATTCCTCAGGCTCATCACTCTCATCTTTGTGTTAAAAGGCCCACCCCTTATCCTTAGACTGGTCCAGATCATCAAGAACATCTTTCTTGCATCTGTCCTGTCTAATTCTGATAGAACTTTAAAAGGTTTCTATGAGATCCTCCCTCATTCTTCAAAACTCAAGTAAGTATAGTCCTGAATGATTTGGTTTCTCCACTTACATCAGTCCCCACAGCCCAGGAATCAGTCTGATAAAACTCCGTTGCACATTTTACCTTGTGACCTTCTTACCTTCTGATGCCAATGTTGAGGATCCTTTCTACAGCCTGAAATTCAGCCCAAATTGTGGCAAAAAGTTTTGAACACCCCACCACAAACAGCATTGATGCAGGCTCAACTATTAATTTTAAAACTAAGAATGGTTGATTCTTGTTAACCAATTGTATTCAGTATATAGGACAAAGCAAGTTAAATAGAGTTAGGTTGTAGATCAGCCATGATCTCATTGAATAGTGGAACAGGTTCAAGAAGCTAAATGGTCTACTCCTTTCCCTTTATTTAGATCAATATATCACATCTATCTGTTAGATCCAGATATTTGAATAGATTGTTGATAGTCATTATACATTTGGTAATGTAAGTAATTTCCTTAAAGAGATTTTATTATTATGAAATAAAATTATTTCTGACAAAATTGGCTTCATATAAATTATATCACAACAAAATTGATTCAAATCTTACCCAGGAGTCTAAATGATGAATTAGTTACAGAAATGTTATGACATGAGTTTACGCTAGAAAAATTGAGCATTTAGTGTGGTAGATTGCACAATTAACCATGGCACTGCATATGTTTAGGCAAGCAAACTAAAATCTTTGCTACAATACAAATTCTAAGACAGAAAATGCCTGGCATCTGGTCTCGTTTGTTTGCTTCTTCCGTCAAATGTGTTTTATAAACTCACCTGGGATAATGGCTACCACAAGGGATCTGTTAAAGTGAGCTTGAAGCTACACTCTAAAATGTGAAAGGCAATATTTTCCAGGGATAAAATCCCTTTACAGAACACCCTGAGTTAAAATGATAAACATTTCCTCATGAGAAAGAAAAGGATTGCAGATGTTCGGAATGATGTATCAGTAGATATAATCACATTCATCTTATTTATACTTTTGTAAAGATTATAAAATGTGTTACCTACCTATGTAAGTGTGACTCTATTATCATTCTCTGAAACTAAATTGCAAATGAGCATTAATGATTTAAAGGTTAATTTATGAAACTTATTACAATTGCTGTGAGCATCTGTTTGATGTTAGGCTTCTACTTTACATTGAACTGAAAAATCCAGAACCATTTAGTCAAAAGTTTGGCATTTAAGATGGATATTACCAGTCACTTGATAGGTGGAGGGACAGATAGTATTGAGGAGGTGGCAAGGCTTCAGAAGGATTTGGACAGGTTAGGAGAGTGGGCAAAGAAGTGGCAGATGGAATACAATGCGGGAAATTGTGAGGTCAAGCACTTTGGTAAGAAGAATAAAAGCATGGACTATTTTCTAAATAGGGAGAAAATTCAGAAGTCTGAAGTGCAAAGAGACTTGGGAGTTCTAATCCCGGATTCTCTCAAGGTAAACTTGCAGGTTGAGTCAGTAGTCAGGAAGGCAAATGCAATGTTGGCATTTATTTTGAGAGGACTTGAATATAAAAGCAGGGATGTACTACTGAGGCTTTATAAGGCTCTGGTCAGGCCACATTTGGAGTATTGTGTGCAGCTTTGGACCCCATATCTCAGGAAGGACGTATTTGTTCTGGAGTGGGTTCAGAGGAAGTTCACGAGAATGATCCCAGGAATGAGAAGTTTAACATATGAGGAACGTTTGAGGACTCTGAGACTATACTCATTGGAGTTTAGAAGAATGAGGGGAGAATCTAATTGAAACTTACAGAATACTTAATGGCCTGGACAAAATGGATTTTGGGAAGATGCTTCCATTGGTCGGAGCATCTAGAACCCAAGGGCACAGCCTTAGAGTAAAGGGAAGACCTTTTAGAATGGAGATAAGGAGAAATTCTTCAGCCAGAGAGTGGTGAATCTATGGAATTCACTGCCACAGAAGGCTGCGGTCGCCAGGTCATTGAATGCATTTAAGACTGAAATAGATAGGTTCTTGATTATCAAAGAGGATCAAGGGTTACGGGGAGAAAGCAGGAGAATGGGTTTGAGGAACTTATCAACCATGATTGAATGGCGGAGCAGACTCGATGGGCCGAATGGCCTAATTTCTGCTCCCATGTCTTATGGCCTTATGGTCTTTTGGTTACTACTTAGCTCCAGACATTTCGAATATAGATTTTACACCCTCATGAAAATTTGAATTCATTTAACACCAGTGTCTACAACTAATAGCATCTATGTGTGGCAGAGGCAGGTTTGCAAATTTATAGATTTTTGGACATTAAGGCTGTGGTATTCGTTGGGATCAGACAGCCTAACTTTCCTGAGGAATGGAAATCTCAGTCACATTGCCACTCCATTCCTACTTTTTCGTCAAGACAGAGCTCCATATTTCTGGCAAGAGATTTCAATCATGGCTCCTTCAGAAATGTAGAGCATAACCAAACAGGTTATAGGTCCCTCAAGGTGCAGAATAGTTGGGGGAAGTCAAACCATGTTCCTCTTAAAAGATGTTAATGTATGGTGCTCTGAAATTTAAAGATTCAGCAGCACAGTTAGACCTGTTGACAGCTATTGTCAAACAGTAAGCTTATAATGTAAATGTGGGAATAGAGTGGCCTTTAGTTCAGGAATTACGGTGCCAGATGGTTTGGGTGTCAGATGGGTAAGGTGCCAGGTAAGCAGAGTGTCAGTAGGTAGGATATCACCTAAATAGGGTGACAGGTAAGTTGAATCCCTGGTGGGTGGGCTGACAGATGGATAGAATGCCATGTGGGTAATATGTCAGGTAAAGTAGGGAGTCAGATGGGTAGGGCAGTTAAGTAGGTGCCAAGTTGCTGGGATTTCATGTAATTAAGGTGCCGGGGAACAAATAGGGTGACGTGCAAGTGATGGAATGCTTAGGGTAGGTTCAGGAGGGGCGCTGGCTGGTCAGAGCTATGGTGATGCGCCTGTGTTATTAGGTATAGAAAGCAAATACAGCAGCAGGCTCACTCACTCATTCCGGCAAAATGATGACAATGAGCCATTGAAACAAAGTGGAAACTTACAGGACAACAGGCCTGGTGTAAAAAACAGCCTCTTTTGGCTGAGAGTTAGCTGCATAACCTTGATTGTCTGTTAGAACCATCCTTTTACAATGCTAACATGGAGATCTTTTCAGCTTGTTTTCTCAACAATGGAATGTCTGCAAAAGTACTGAACGTAGTCTAAAATGGTGTAATCAGAATAGTGTTAATATCAGGGACTTTGTCCCACCCGTTGAACTTTCCTAATCGGCCCAGCTGATGAGACTAGGGCCGTGGAGTTTCCACCATCATGCCAGGGTTCAGGAGACCGATGCCATTGAATCTCAGATAGGGGTCCCAGTGCCACCATCACCAAAATCCCTGATGGATAGAATGCAGGGTGAGACTCGTTTGTTTGTATAATGTAGTTTAAGCTAATAGATTCACTCATTACTTTTCATGTCTCTAATATATATCAAGTAATTTAAGCTAAGAAATTTGCTTCACATTAAAATGCATGTACCATTCGGTACTTTGAGCCTAACAATACACTTGGTACTGAATAAATGGTAAGTGAATGATTTATTTATATGGAAGGAGGGTCCCAGCAAAACATTCAAGAACAAGGATACTATAACTGGGGAAAGATTCCATGTCCCAGAATGATCCTTTAATGATAGGTTTTCTGTCTAGTGATCTGGTTCACTCGGTTGGGACCCCCGTGGTTTCGTTGGGGTTGGAGGTTTTGGAGCAAAATCCCAAGGGGCTACTTCATGCCAGGAAGGACAGCCTGGAAGAAGTAGGTTTCCCAAGGGTGTCGTCATAAAGTTGGATTCTGCTGGTGTGAGAATTAAGAGAAGCAACAGTAAATTGACAACTGCACTGACTGCAGCAGAACAGTAGATGTTAGTGCTGGCATCGGTGGCCCGAGTCCAGAATAACAAGTGGGCAAAACTTGGAATGTGAGCCTGATAAAAGTGAGTTGTTTATTAGCATCAGCAGAGATGGCTCTTGTGGCACAATAGTAGAGTCCCTAACCCTGGACCGGAGTGTCTGGCTCATGTTCCACCTACTGCAGAAGTGTGTAATAACATCTCCGAACAGGCTGCTTAGAAAAATAGGTTAATAAAATAAGTTTGGAGATAGTAGGAACTGCAGATGCTGGAGAATCTGAGATAACAAGGTGTAGAGCTGGATGAACACAGCAGGCCAAGCAGCATCAGAGAAGCAGGAAAGCTGACGTTTTGGGCCTAGACCCTTCTTCAGAAATGGGGGAGGTGAAGGGGGTTCTGAAATAAATAGGGAGAGAGGGGGAGGCGGATAGAAGATGGATAGAGGAGAGGATAGGTGGAGAGGAGACAGACAGGTCAAAGAGGCGGGGATGGAGCCAGTAAAGGTGAGTGTAGGTGGGGAAGTAGGGAGGAGAGAGGTCAGTCCAGGGAGGACTGACAGGTCAAGGGAGCGGGATGAGGTTAGTAGGTAGGAGATGGGGGTGGGGCTTGAGGTGGGAGGAGAGGATAGGTGGGAGGAAGGACAGGTTAGGGAGGCAGGGACGAGCTGGGCTGATTTTGGGATGCGGCAGGGGGAGGGGAGATTTTGAAGCTTGTGTAGTCCACATTGATACCATTCGGCTGCAGGGTTCCCAAGCGGAATATGAGTTGCTGTTCCTGCAACCTTCGGGTAGCATTGTTGTGGCACTGCAGAAGGCCCAGGATGGACATGTCGTCTGAGGAATGGGCGGGGGAGTTGAAATAGTTCACGACTGGGAGGTGTAGTTGTTTAGTGCGAACCGAGCGGAGGTGTTCTGCAAAGCGGTCCCCAAGCCTCCGCTTGGTTTCCCTGATGTAGAGGAGGCCACAACGGGAACAGCTGATGCAGTATACCACATTAGCAGATGTGCAGGTGAACATCTGCTTGATGCGGAAAGTCTTCTTGGGGCCTGGGATGGGGTTGAGGACTGAGGTGTAGGGGCAGGTGTAGCACTTCCTACGGTTGCAGGGAAAAGTGCCAGGTGTGGTGGGGCTGGAGGGGAGTGTGGAGCGGACAAGGGAGTCACGGAGAGAGTGGTCCCTCCAGAAAGCAGATAAGGATGGGGAGGGAAAAATATCTTTGGTGGTGGGGTTGGATTGCAGATGGCGGAAGCGTCGGAGGATATTGCATTGGATCCGGAGGTTGGTGGGGTGGTACGTGAGGACGAGGGGGATTCTGTTTTGGTTGTTATTGCGGGGAGAAGGTGTGAGGGGTGAGTTGTGGGAAATGTGGGAGACACAGTCGAGGGCTTTCTCGACCACTGAGGGGGGGATGTTGCGGTCCTTGAAAAACGAGGACATCTTGGGTGTCTGAGAGTGGAATGCCTCAACTTGAGAGCAGATGCAGCGGAGGCGAAGGAATTGGGAATAAGGGATGGCATTTTTGCGGGAAGGTGGGTGAGAGGAGGTGTATTCTAGGTAACTGTGGGAGTCGGTGGGCTTGAAATGGATATCGGTTTCTAGGTGGTTGCCAGAGATGGAGACAGAAAGGTCCAGGAAAGAGAGAGAGGTATCAGAGATGGTCCAGGTGAACTTAAGGTTGGAGTGGAAGGTGTTGGTGAAGTGGATGAACTGTTTGAGCTCCTCGTGGGAGCACGAGGCGGCACTGATACAGTCATCAATGTAATGGAGGAAGTGGTGGGGTTTAGGGCCAGTGTAGGTACGGAAGAGGGATTGTCCCATGTAACCTACAAAGAGGCAGGCATAGCTTGGGCCCATGCGGGTACCCATGGCCACCCCCTTTAAAATAGAAAATTCTATTAAAATATACACGGCATCTAGCATAATTCAAATTAAATCATAGTTACAAACAGTATATCTTTTTTGACTGAGATAAAAAGGTGTAGAGCTGGATGAACACAGCAAGCCAGCAGCATCAGAGGAGCAGGAAGGCTGACGTTCCGGGCCTAGACCCTTCTTCAGAAATGGGGGAGGGGAAGGACGTTCTGAAATAAATAGGGAGAAAGGGGTAGGTGGATAGAAGATGGATAAAGGAGAAGATAGGTGGAGGTGGGGATGGAGCCAGTAAAGGTGAGTGTAGGTGGGGAAGTAGGCCTTCCTGGTCCTCTTATGCTGCTTGGCCTGCTGTGTTCATCCAGCTCTACACCTTGTTATCTCTAATAAAATAAGTTATCAGCTTTCAGCTGATTGAGAAAGTGCACTATCTACAACAAATGCTTTGATACTACAGTGGGCTCCATCTGTTGAGTGAATTTATTTAGCTGTTCCAGTGGTCCATGCTATATTAGAGGGTGGTGGATCACAAATTAATTGTGTGAAGCTACATGGCATTGTCATGATCTTTTGGATGGTTTAAAGTTAGCTAGGCAAGGCAGCTACAAGTCCTGAGAGATGAACCTCTGAGGGTGGCCACCCACAAGCATGACTTGACCAGGAAAAGCCAAGCCAATATGACCGACAGTTGAATAAAAGGTGATCATATAGGAAACCAAGCAACCAAAGTAATCTCACGATGGTGTACTATATCTGCTGGTTCTGGAATGTAAATCATTGGATTTAAAAACACTTAGTCATCTCACTCTCATTGTGAGTAAGGGAAGAAAATGTTCACAAATTATACAGGAGAGAGAGAGAGAGAGCGAGAGAGAGAGAGAGTGAGAGGAGTGTTTTCACACAGAGGGTGGTGAGTGTCTGGAATGGGCTAGCCGAGGTGGTGATGGAAGTGAGTACAATTTCATCATTTAAGAAATATTTAGATACATACATGGATGAGATTGATATGGAGGAATGTGGACCAAACGCAGGTAAATGGGACGTGTTTAAATTATAAAAACTGGGCAGCATGGGCAATTTGGGCCGAAGGGCCTACTTCCATGCTATAAACCTCTATGACTCTAATCTTTTTATTTATTTGTGAATTCTTCAAGTATATGTACCAACTGTAAACGCTTTGTGATCTGGTTCATGTGTATTTTCATTGGTTGGCTGCCAAAATGCTGTCTTGGGTTGTGTGTTTTCCTTTATGCAGCTCAGGATCTGGAGAGGCTTTAAGTAGATCTTCCCTTTATGGGACTATCAGTGGTTTTGTTTAAAAAAAAATCTGCTACAGAATGTTTACGTAAAATCAGTTTAAGGACTTAGTAAAAACTTTTCTCTTGGAATTGGTTGCAATCATATGAAACCAACTGAAGAAAGAAAATTAAGTTCAATGACATCATTATTTCCCCTTTCCTTAAAACATGTGTTGTATTTAGTATAAGGAAATAGTCCTGGGGAAATGGTAAATTTCAAAGCCTTTAAGGTTGAATTATTGTGTTTGGAATGTTGTTTTCTGGTCAGAGTGAGATTTCAAATATTATCATAGCATATGAGTGCAATTTTAATTCCGGATAATAAGATTTGCTCTTCCTAGATGTTTGTTGGCATGAATTGGCACACTGAAAAAATAGGGATAATTTGAATTTTGGAAAGGAAATTCCCTCTGCTGAAATCTGAGAAAAACACTATTAAAGAGTTTGAAGGAGGTAAAATCAAACAAGGGAGGCGGACTTTTAAACTTGGAGACAATAAGGACAGCAGATGCTGGAAGTGAGAGTCTATAGGTGTAAGGCTGGAAAAGCAAGGCAGGACAGACAGCATCTGAGGAGCAGGAACGTCAATGTTTCAGGCTGAAACCCTTTTCCTCTGTTCAGAAAGGGAATATAACACATCTCCCTTAGCTCTGACCAGGAGCAAGAGCGGAGTGTTGACATAATTATATTGAACAGCCTTCACCCTACCCCTTCAAACCAGCAGTAAACTGTTTGCATCAGCTCAGAAAATTTATATATTCAATTTATATATTTATCAAATAGGGATACTTGGACTTGTTAACCCATTCCGCTTGAAGTGGGATGGATTCATGGATACTGTTATGATTTTCAGTTAACAGCAGAAACAGAAGGTTTTTTTCTCCCCAGCAGCTTCAAAGTTCTGAATTTGTCTGCACACTTCCAGTATGGCAGCTATACAGGCTGGATATTAATGTTGGGACTGATGATCAGATGGGCTTCTCCCTTGATATAGCAAAAATCAAAACATGCCAGCCAGACATCAGCTGGAACCGTTATCTTACAAGACAAGGCAAGTCACCTCGAGACGGGAGTTGATAGTATTTCCCCAAATGATCTATTTCTGTGTAATGATTCAAAGCTGGTAATTTCACCAATGATCTGGACAGGATGAGTGAAACACTAGGATCCTTTGGCATAGTTAAGGAAGAAACCAACAAGCTCCTTTCCCCCTGTGAAGTTAAAAGAAGCTATGTGTGAAAACTCAGATGTAGTAAGAATTGCCGATGTTGAAGTCAGAGATAACACAGTGTGGAGCTGGAGAAAATCAGCAGGCCAGGCAGCATCAGAGAAGCAGAAAAGTTAGTGTTTCCAGTTGGGACTCTTCTTCAGAAATGGGGGAGGGGGAAGGGAGCTGGGAAATAAATCGAGAGAGGAGGGATGGGGCTGGGGAAGGTAGGTGGGATGGTGATAGGCCAGTGCGGGGAGGGAGTGGTGGGGATTGGTCAGTGAGGTAGGAGGAGTAGATAAGTGGGAGGGAAGATGCACAGGTTATGTCAGGTCAAGGAGGCGGGGATGAGATGGAGGGTTGGTCATGGGATTAGGCCGGGGTGGGGTGATTTTGAAACTGGTAAAATGCACATTTAGGCCATTTTACCATGTGTGCTCTTGCCTATGAGGTTTTTTTTTCTTAAAGGGCATTGAACTGGTTTATTTGGCCATTACTTGGAACATTGGATCAGTTGAGGAGGATACTCAGGCACCACCACCCCCACCCAACCCCCACCATGACTTTTGATCTCTCAAAAGTCAAGAATGTGTGGCATGATCTTGGGATATTGATGTAAGGTAGGATTCAATGAGTTTGACTATGTCAGGCTATTACTTGAGCAGTCTTTAAGACAGTTGTCCTAACTTTGACACAACTCACCTGATGTCAATATGAAAGACTTTGCAGGGTGTTCAGAACTGGGATTGCATTTGTCATTTCCTTGGTCAATGCCAGTAGTCTGTCCAATTTCATTCCTTTCTTTGGACTTTGTCGTTGTTTAACATGAATGAATGGTTTTCTCATCCATTTCAGAGGGCAATTAATCATCAATCATATTGCTATGTGTCTGGAGTCACATGAAGGCAAGACCAGTTAAGGGCAGCTGTTTTCATTCCCTAAAGGACGTTAGTGATACCAGATCAGATTTTATAACAACCTACAATGATGACATGGGGTTAGTCATTATTGAGAGAAGCTTTTAGTTCCAGATATTTCTTTATTAATTGATTTCAAATTCTATCAGCTACCATGGTGAGATTTAAACCCAAGTTCCCAAAGCATGACTGGCTCCTCATTATCTCCCCATGTGCCTTAGCCACCGGGCATTGGTCTGGATTTCTGCATTGCCAGTCCAGTGATATTACCACTATTCCACCACTACTGAAAGGTATTATATAAAGGTAAGCTATTTCTTTCTCTCTATAAAAGCCTTGCAGGCATGCTGTCGTACATTTCAGGATGACACTGAATTACCAAGGACTGAGTAATCAAAACCAGGCAGGGAATACAGAGTGAGATCACTTTGCAACAATTTACATCATTTTCTTTTCTATGAGGTAATGAAACTTACCTGAGACCTTAATGAACTTCTCCTAACAGGAGTTCAGGAGATTAACATTGCATATGCTATGGACTGCCCACCCACATCTCTGGGATGTACGTGCTGCTGGAACAAGGCAAAAACACTGAGCACACAACTAAAATGTCAGCACTATCATCAGTGCATTGCATTGCAATTATCTGCGAAAGCTAGGAAACTGTTCATGAATACGCCCGATTTTATCGACACGTGTCAAATGGCAAACATATTTCATACTCAGTATTTTGTGCTGGAACGCAGAAATATGTAAGATGATTGGTTTGTTTTATTTCTGCGATTCAGTAGGCAAAAAATTTCCCTTGCGCACTTCTGCAGTAAAATTATTGACCAATCCCTTTTACGTGGGTTTACGACTCAGTCCCAGACGAAATCTTGTAAAATTGCTCATTTTTAATTTAAACCTTGGATATTTACAATTTCTATATACTAAAATTATATGATATAATGCTGTGCACATTCCTTTACAGTGTGTTAGCCAACATCAAACTGGCTCAAGAAACCATAGATTCAGTTGAATAATAAATTCTTGGCTCTTATGCACATTCACCTTGACTTCAGGTTTAGTTAAACCTTTACAACCCATCAAAGAATATGAAAACACTTTACTTTCACATAATGGTTGTTATATTTTGGGACCCAAGTAAATTTGTAGCAAAGTGATCTGTATGTGAAAGTAACATGAATATGAATGCAATATGCATTGGTGAAAAATATCTTGGATTGTTATTAACCATTGTAAATATTTCTAATGAACCTGCTCAGATATGTTATGATACATATTTGAGGTGGGTAGGACTTGATCCCAGACCTTCCAACCTAGAGGTTAGGAGCATTACTATTGAACCCCAAGCATCCATTAATAGCAGCTGAATGATTGATTGGTTAGTGGGTTGAATCAATTTGCTTTCAAAAAGTTTAGATGAAACTAAAGTGCTGCAGATGCTGGAGATCTGAAATAAAATTAGAGAAGTATTGGGAAACTTGGCAGGGCTGGCAGCACTTGTGTTGAGGGAAGCAGAGTTAACATTACAATATGATTTTTCTTTGAAACTGAACTCTATTTCTCTCTCTCTACAGACATTGCCAGATCTGCTGAGTTTCTCCAGCACTTTCTGTTTTTTGTAATAACAGTTCATTTGTAGCTTGGATTCTCCAACCAGAAGTTATAAGTGTTGGTTACATTGTAACCGCTGGAATCCACCTTGTTTTGGTAAACAGGGTAATCTCCAGCTTTTCAGAATATCAATGACTCCAAGTTCACCTGTTAGGTGGCAGGAAATGTAGATTGAGAAGACAGACCAGGATTGACAGGATTGTCATCCCCCATTTGATTTGGTTTATTATTGTCACATGTAACTGAGTATAGTGATAAGTCTTGTGTTGTGTGTTGTACAGGCAGATCATAACACACAAAGACATAAAGAATCACAGCATGATTGAACAGAGTAAGGAATACAAAGTTACGTCAGCAAAGAAGGTCTACAAAAAGCAAGATCAATATTAGATTTGAAATTTGAGAGGTCCGTTAAAAAGTCTAATAACAGCAGGGAAGAAGCTGTTCTTGAACCTGTTGGTATGTGTGTTTAAGCTTTTCTATTTAGCAACACCTCAACGATTTCTTCACCCAAGAAATGACTGTAAGGTAGGGATTAGACCAGGATTTCTTCATTTCTCATTGATATGCAATTTTTGCTGCAAGGAAGCTCAAGACACTGGAAGAGTCTCTTTGGCTGACCTTAGCTACTAAGGAGGTGGGGCAAATCAAATAGTGACTGCTCATCTAACATAAGCCACTGGATGCAAAACATATTGGGACATCCTGAGAAACCTTACTTAATAAATACAAATTCTTTGTATCCTTAGTTTTATGTTTCTGCATATTTCTCTTGAGTTCCTGAGTATATAGGACTTCTTATAAATTATTTAAAATGGATATATAGTTTACACCATTTGATAGTGGGGAGGAAAGATTTAACTGAAACAGTGCCGTCAAAGTGAACATGAATAAAAGCCAAGGATTTATTATTCAACTGAATTTATGGTTTCTTGAGTCAGTTTGATGTTGGTTTACACACTGTAAAGTATTGTGCACAGCATCAAAAAATATCAAGCCACTGTTTTCCTCTCAATATCTTCTCAGCAATTAACTTATTGAAGAGTTTATAAACTCTAATTATGTTATTATTGAGACCATCACTCAAAATCAACAATTTGTTGCAACTCCATTCTCTATCAGCCCAGCAAAATAAAAAGTGCAGCATTAGACCAGTCCAGTTCAGTGATGGTAGACTCAAAGTTTGCACTCTCCTGCAGCACGATGATGTGGGCTCACCCCACAACCCTTGGGGTAAAGGACTTCCCTACTCTCCTTCAAAGCCTCCAGCATTCCATTCAAGTCAACATTGAAGAAACAAAAGTCTGCGCTGCTCTGGCGTCTGCCTCTCTTGTGGCATCTCACCTTGGAACGGTGGAAGACTTTGGCACAAACTATAGATCTTTTCCTCAGCAAAACCAGGCATAACAATGCTGGTTGCCTTAAGTGTCTAAACAAATGCCATACTTATCTGACCAACTTCCATTCCTCTCCCTACAGCCTCCAAGTGGATAGGAAAACCATTTCTATTTTAATTAAGGATAGTTTCTATAAAATATTGAATTTGAGTTGGTTTCAATTAAAGGCAGGTTACTGACCGAAAACCAGACCAAGTTCTTATTTCCCATCTCAGCGGTGATAATTCCATTCCCATAATTACAGCGGGCTGGGTTATAACACAAACCGACTAAGTACCAATTTTGGTGAATTTCATTGAGGATTTCACTCTGTGAGCCCTAATGGGTTTTCGCAGACTAATTTCTCAAATTTGCCTCATCACTTTCCACATGCCTAAATGTTGTATTCTCCCACTCACCATAGGCCACTGCTGGGACCTTGTAGAATTTCTGTCTCCATCTTTGAATCCCAGGTGCCTATTCCCTGTCTATTCCCCAGAAATGCTGGACAGAGTGAAATTAACACATGACTTTGCTGACTGGAAGCTGGAAGTTCTGGTTTTCAGGCGTAGATGTGATTGCAGCGGATGGACCCTGCCCTGAGGTGTTAGTTCCTGGTATCCATAATGAAGTGTCAAGGAGCATGCAGCAAGCCTGAGCCAACAGGTTACTGCTCTGATTTCCCTGTTGGGACTTGTTGCCATCTAAATTCTATCCAGTAGATGGGAGAATGGGAAATTCCATATGAGGTGACATTAACTAATAATGGGAATGTTAACATATGCTATTGCATGCAAGTAAGCCTCTTGCTTCTCTCTCAGCAGAATCATATCTCAACATTCAGCACACAGAGTGAATGGCATGTGAAATGAACTTCCTGAGGAAGTGGTGGATGTGGGTACAATTACAATGTTTAAAAGACATTTGGATAAGTAAGTGAATAGCAGAGGTTTGGAGGGATATGTGCCAGGAGCAGGCAGATGAGGCATTATATTTGGCATGGACTGGTTGGACAGAAGGGTCTGTTTCTGTGCTGTAAGACTCTATGGCTTGGCTGATGAATAAGATTTCTTGGTCTCAACTTCAAGAATCTCAGTTTTGCTAACCTCATGTTACTCTCCCAGCTTTCTTACCCATGCCCACATTGTCTAGTGCCTGGGAAAATTCAACCCCTTCTTTCTGCACAATTTTCATACCAACCCACAGATCTTCTAACTATGTTACAGCACCTTTAGAATATCAACCTATTCATGTAGGTTACAATGATATAATGGTTGTAATCCTAGATCAATTAAATATCTGAAGATCTATTTATCCGGAGAGTGTGGATTCAAAGCCCACCATTGTAGTTAAGAATCTGTGCACACTCTTTACATATTTTATCTAGTACTTATTCGATTTGCCTCTGCTCATGTTATTATTTAACCCTCTACATACCTGATAAATAAGCAATTGGCAGCAGTGAAGGGTCTTTGTTGAAATGTCTTTTAAACTTGATCAGGGAATAACACATAGTTGTGCTGCATTGCCCTCTACAGGCTGATTCACCAGGATTGGAGGTTGATGAAAAATTCTTCAATCTATTGTTCACAACACAATGCTTTGAAATTGCTTAAAACAAAGAGGACTGACTGTCAGATGGTGTGATTCCTAGGTATAAAAAAAGTAGAACTAGCCTAGGGAACTCAGGACCCCAAAAGTCAAAAAGATAATGAAGTCCTTCTTAAAATATGTAACAGATATATCTAGAAACTGAAAATATAATAAAACAATTGTCAGTATTTATTTCAAAAGTACATGTAAGAATTTATTGATTTATAGTAAATCAATTATTATTGGTTTTATCAATAAAATGTTTGAAAAAGTAACAGAAATTGTAGCTAGTGAGAATGCAGTAGACCAAATATATTTAGGTTTTCAAAAAACCATTGATAAAGTACTAGATGATAGACTTCTAATTGAAGTCAGAGCACTGGAGACAGGAGCCAAGAAGCAGAATGAATAGCATGTAGGTGACAAAACTGAAAACAGAGAGCAGGAAGTAAATGTAATAATAGTTGGAAAATTATAGCAGGTAGCACTTCACAGCAACAAGTCTGAGATCCCCTGCTTTCACCATTTAGTTAAGTGACTTAGACTTGGGAATCAGGAGTGCAGTTTCAAAATGTGTGAATGATAAGGAATTTAGTGGTGCAATTAGTGCAAAGGAAAACTGCAATAAAATACAAAAAAGGTATGAGTAACCTTGACAAATTAACTTTAGTATTGATAAATATGAGGTAATGCATTCTGGTAGAAATAAGGTTCTAAAAGGAATAGAGGAATAGAGAAATCTGGGAGAACAGGTGTACAGATCAATATAATTTTTGACATAGGTTAAAGAAACCATTATGAAAACAAAGAATGATTTATTGATTGATTGACCTGATTTATTGTTGCCATATGTACTGTGATACAGTGAAAAGCGTTGTTGTGCATGCTATACAGGCAGATTATACCATACACAGTGCATCAGGGTAGCAGAACAAGTGCAGAATTCACTGTTACAGCTACAGGGAAGGTGTAGAGAGAGTGATCAGAATTAACATTTAAGAGACCCGTTCAAAAGTCTGATAACAGCAGGGAAGAAGCTGTTCTTGAATCTATTCGTATGTGTATTCAAACTTTTATATCTTCTATCTGGTGGAAGATGTGGAAGAGAATGTAACCAGAGTGAGAGGGGTCTTTGATTATATTGGTTGCTTTCCAGAGGCATTGAGAAGTGTAGATGGAGTCAATGGATGGAGGGCCAGTTCGGGTGATGGGCTGGGTAGTGTTCACTGCACTTGAATACCAGAGATGTTATATTCAACCCGTCACAAACTTTGGTTAGACCACATAAAGAAAACAATGAATAGTTCTGGTTTCTTTATTTTTAAAAACACATAGAATTTCTAGAGGATATGTTGTAAGGATTGATGAGAATTTTTTTTAGCTTGTTCATCGGATCTGGGTATCATTATCTAGGCAAGCCTTTATTGCCCATTCATAATTGTACTGAAAAGGGTTGTGATTAGCTGCCTTCTTGAAACCCTGCAGTCCTTGGGTAGGACACCTATAGTGCCATTAGGAAGAGAGCTCCACAATTTTGACACAGTCACATTGGAGGAATGGGGTTACGTATATCCAAGTCAGGATGGTGTGTGTCTGAGGCAAATTTGTATTTGCTGATGTTCCTTTGCATCTGCTGCCCTTGTCCTTCTTGGTAGTAAAGATTGCAAGCTTAGAAGGGGCTGTCAGAGATATCTTGGTGAGCTGTTGTGGAGCATTTTGTAACTGGTGCATACTACTGCCAAGGTTCATTGATGGTGAAAGAAGTGAATATAGTAGGTGGTAGTTAGGGTGTCCATTGAGCAGGCTGTTTTGTCTTAGGTGGTATCAAACTTCTTGAGTATTGTTGGACCTGCATTCAGCTGGGAAATGGCAAATATTCCATGTCACTACTGATTTGTGCTCTGTAAAGAGCAAACAAATATTGAGGAAACAGAAGGTTAGTCACCAGAGAATTCTTAGAGTCTCTGACCCGGTCTTTTAGACACAGTATTTTATTTTGTTGGCCTATTTAGTTTCTCATCAATGGTGACTCCAGGATATATTTAGTGTTGAATTCAGCAATGGTAATACCATTAAGTGTCAGATGGTTAGATTCTCTATTTTGAGAGATGGCCATTGCCTAGTATTTAAGTTGTGCGAATGTTAGTTGTCACTTATCAGTCCAAGCCTGGATATTGCTATACATTGACATGGACAGGGGAGTCATGAATGGTGCTGATCATTGTGCATTAATTAGTGAACATTCTCATTTATGTCCTTATAATGGTGGAAACATCATTGATAAAGTTGCTGAAGATGGTTGGGCCAAGGACATTATCCAGAAGGATACCTTCAGAGATATCTGGCATTGAAATTTGACCTCCAACAACCCACAATTATCTTCCTTAGTATTAGATCTGACTTGAATCAGTGGTGGTGTGCCCAAAGCTTCAAATTTACTCCAGTTTTTCTGGGTTTCCTTGATGCCATACTCAGTCTAATACTGTCTTGTTGACAGGGACAGTTACTTTCACCTCATCTCTGGAATTCAGCTTTTTGTTCCACATTTATACAATGAATAAAGTCAAGAGCCCAGTGGCCCCAGCAGAGTGCTAAATTGAGTGTCAGTGAGCAGATACGGTCGATGCTGGTGTTGTAACTGTACTGGAACAACCTCACTAGGGGACATGGCTAGTCCTTCAGTACTATTATCAGAGCCCAGAACCAGAACTGAGAGGTTATATCTTTCAAGGTAGATTAAACAGACTGGGAAACCTTTCTCTGTGAAGGAGGAAATTGAAGGATGACTGTATAGTGATCTTTAAAGGTCATGAAAGAGATTGATAGGGGAGATGAAGAAAAGATGTTTTCACTTGTGAACACAAGCGAAATGAGAGACCATAAACATTACAATCTAACTGAAGTTTCAGAAAAATCTTCTTTCACCTGGAGAATGGTAAGAATATCATTTGTGCAAAGCAAATGTTAAATCGATCAGTAAATTCTGGACATTTATAACTCACGGCACAATTGTAATCCCCTGAGCCTGTTGGCTTACTTATATATTAATGACAGTATCTTTAGCACACCATTATTTTTCCAGCAAGGTCTGACCCTTGTAGTGACTCAGGTTGTCAATGAATTATATAAATTTGAACACTAAATGGACAACATGAAAATACCTATGTCACCACAGACAGCTTTCAAGCTATTATGGATAGTGTGAGCTTTGGTTAAAATCAATCAAGAGGATAAGATATCCCCACTAACATACTGAGAACCAAGAACAAGGGGGAAGCAATGACTAAGAGGGAACTTTTTTTATTCCTACAACATTTGGAAGGAAGGATGTGGAGATGGCAACCAATTTGAAGAAAATGTCAAGTTAACTTCTGAGCATGATTAATAACTTGCACTTAAGTTGTTTTTGTGACATATTTGCTGTTCTCAGCAGATTTGTGGTCCAGCTGTTCAAACTCCAAGGCAGTTGTCATTTTCTACTCTTGTTAGGCCTACTTATGTTGTCCCACCTAAGCATCATCTCTCAGTCAAGTCACTACTGTAATGTATGTTCCTTTTTCTTTGAAGAGGAGAATTAATTTGTCTGGCACCATGATGTGTAAGAGTGGAGTGAGAGTTTGAATTATGCTGCTGTAAGGATGCTATTCTGGGGTTGGTTAGCTAAGTTGGCTGGATAGTCAGTTTGTGATGCAGAATGATGCTAACAGCATGGGTTCAATGGCTACCATGAAAGGCTTTCCTTCTGAACTTGTCCCCTCACCTGAGGCATGGTGATCCTTTAGTTAAACCACCATCAGTCATCTCGTTAATGACAGCAGTTCCATGGTCTGGTAAAACTATGGCAACTTTTTTTTATTGTGGAGGTTGTTGGTTGAGTACCTATAAAGGTTGTGTGAGGAGTTGAGATCTGTTGTCAGGACAATTTTACTGATTTCTGCAATCTTTAATGATAGCAAGAAGATTGGCTTTCATCAACTATAAAACAGTGTTTGCCTTCTGCAATGAAACAATGTCAGTACACCGTACCATGGCAGCGTGTTCATCATAGAAGACTAACCTGCTCTAGGGTAGTGTGGTGTTACATGAGTTTTTCAATACCTTAGTGTGCTCTTTCAAGAGAAAAAAATTAAAGCAATAAAATCAAATGGACAAATTGAAAAATTTGTTGTAACAATTTGGCTATGTTCATTAAAATACTTCTCTTTGACAATAACAGTTGTTATTCTTGTTCTGTTCACACCACACAATCTGTTAGTTCTGCTGCTTTTACACCAATGTTGTTTGTGAAAACTTAGTGCTATGTGTGAATTGAGTAACTTTAGAATAAAATTTGCATGCTTTTTTTTTGTTACTTGCTGCTTTACAAGCAAATCAAACTGTTGAGGGTGTACACTTCTGCTCATTTCATGTCTGTATAAGCTTGCAGGAAAATGCTGTCCAGTTATTTCAAATCTCAACTACCCAATATAAGAGACAGGTAGTTTGTTATATAAGGTAAAGCTGTTATGCTCATAACCATTTTGTTTGGATGCCAGAAAAACAATTATTACATTTTATCTAGAATCCAGAATCCCTACAGTGTGGAAACAGGCCCTTCGGCCCAACAAGTCCACACTGAACCTCAGAGTATCCCGACCACACCCATCCCCTTGTAACCCACCTAATCTACACATCCCTGAACACTATGGGCAATTTAGCATGGCCAGTCCACCTAACCTGCACATCTTTGGATTGTGGGAGGAAACCCACACAGACACAGGGAGAACGTGCAAACCCCACACAGACAGTCACCTGAGGCTGGAATCAAACCTGGGTCCCTGGTGCTGTGAGGCAGCAGTGCTAACCACTGAGCCACCATGCCATGCTTTCAGTTTCTGTAACAAGTCCTCAGAGTAGCTTTCAAGAGCATGTAGAGGCAAACCGCAAATCATCGTGCATTAATAACATGATAGAGGCTTACAATTTCTGTGGCAACAAACACTGCTGTTTTTGAATAATTTCATGCTCTATATCTAAACGTTTCAGGTGGTTAACCATTACTTAGCTTCATGCCAACACTCGCTTTGTAAATATATTGCTTGTGATGATATTGGGGAAAGTACCTTAGCTCTTTTTGAATTGAATTTTTCCAGTCCAGTCCAAAATTACAAGACTTGAAACAATGCTGATAAGTCTAAACATGACTACATTGTCCCAAATGTATTCAATTAACTCAAAGTTTCAAACAAAAAAAAGCTTTATAACAATCAACAGAACAAAATTGTCTAAAGTCATTCAGAGATAATTCAGTGGACAGCTTGCAAACATTTCACTCCATAAATTCATTTCAAAGCAGTTTTAAAAATAGAAAAAAACAGCTGCTTTGCGTAGAGGACTTGCTTATTATCATCAAATTTGAACATTTTGAAAAAAATTGATTTGAAGCAGGATCTTTTTAATGTTCTTCATATACCTGCACAGAAAATTAGAAGGGAAACCTATAAATGGAACAGTATGTATCACAATACAGCAAAGCAGCTTTTAGTTGCTAAGTCTTCCGAAGCCACAAGCCATTTTCGAATTCTGAAGGGATCAGATAGTTTAGATCCGCGATATTCTTGGTTACCTGTGTCATTGTATTTCAGTTCACTGAAGAAAGACCATCTTTGGAAGGTTGATTTTAAAATTGATTTCCTGTCAGTTGCCTTTCTCCACTTTATTTTGGAATGGCAGGATAAAACAAATCAGCTGTAGGAAATAATTATAATCAAACGCTGATATTTGTTTCCAATAGCTTACAATCAATTATGCATCACTTCATTGTGTACTTCATAAAATCAGTGTTTCAGTGTTACAGTGTCAAATACATAACAGCTTGTTTACTAGATTGAAGATTAGTTCTTTCATTTCTAGACAGTCAATCAAAATTGTTGATGTAAATGCACTGTCGATTCATTTTTAGTCAACATGGGTGTTGTATTAATTTTGTATCAACTGAGCATTTGTAGACACATGATTTTTACTCAAGGTTGACTACAGAAATGATACATGACTTCAGGTCCAACAAAGAAAGAAAGAGCATTTATTTACGTAGTTCTAACGAGAGACTTGCGTTATTCCGAAGCCCTGTACAGTCGTAATTTTATATTA
Organism: Ginglymostoma cirratum; assembly: GCA_024137785.1. NCBI lineage: Eukaryota > Metazoa > Chordata > Chondrichthyes > Orectolobiformes > Ginglymostomatidae > Ginglymostoma > Ginglymostoma cirratum. The sequence goes on from JAHRHZ010000021.1 coordinate 17,360,657, forward strand.
TTTGTTCGTATGGACGTCACTGACTATAGGCTGGCAATTATTGCCCATCCCTAATTGCTGTGGAGCATGTGGTGCTGAACTGTTGCAGTCCTTGTGTTTCAGAGACACTAACGGTGTTTGAGAGGAGGGAGTTCCAGAATTTTGTCCCGGCAGTACTGAAGAACAGGTGAGACATTTCCAAGGTAGGGTGATATGTCTTGGAGGGAAATGTGAAGATACTGCTGTTCCTACGCACCTCCTGCTTTTCTCCTTCAACTTGGTGAAGGCCATGGTTTGGAAGATGCTGTTGCAGGATTCGTAGTGAGTTATAGCGGTGCACCTCTGTGTGTCGCGTACAGCTGCCACTATCTGTTGGCTGTGGGAGGAGTGATAAGGAAAAGGGTGTTCGAGGACATCAGCATTAGATCCGACACCAAAAAATGGTTTACAGAATTGTGGTGGTTCCTGCCTTCTATTTGCCTCTGAGACATGGCCTGTCTACAGCAAATACCTCAAGGCAGTATCACCAAAGCCACCTGCGCAGGATCCTGTGAAGCCGCTGAGAAGAACAATACACTGATACCATTGTCCTCGACCAGGCTAACATCGAGGCACTGACCACCCTTGATCAGCTACGATGGGCTGGGCACGTCCTCCGTATGATTGACATGAGACTCCCCAAGCAGGGGCACTACTCCCAGCTTCGAAACAGCAGGCGAGCCCCAGGTGGGCAGAGGAAGCCCTTCAGTGATACCCTCAAGGCTTCACCAGAAAAGTGCAGCATTCCCACAGACCCCTGGGAATCACTGGCCCAAGACTATCCAAAATGGGAAGAAGCATCCGGGAAGGTGTCGAGCACCTCGAGACTTGCCGTCAGGGAAAAGCAGAAGCCGGGCGAAAACAGCAACAGGAGCGCGCTGCCACACCAACATCCCACCCATCCCTTCCCACAACCACCTTCTGCCCCAAGTGTAACAGAGCCTGAAGGAGCTGCATCTGCGTTTACAGCCACCTATGGGCTCCCCCTGAGAGTAGAAGAGAGTCATCATCATTTATGAGGGACCACCAATACTGATGATGATGATGATGATGATGATAATGAATATTGAAGATGGTGAATGTCAGTCAAGTGGACAGCTTTGTTTTGGATGCTGTCAGGCTTCTTGAGTGTTGTTGAATCTGCACTCATCCAGGAAAGTTGGGAGTATTCCATCACACTCCTGACTTGAGCCCTGTAGATGGTGGAGACAGACTCTGGGGAGTCAGGGACTGAATTACTCGCTGCAGAATTCCTAGCCTCTGACCTGGTCTTTTAGCCATTGTACTTATATGGCTGGTCCAGTTCAGTTTCTTGTCAATGGTAACTCCCAGGATATTAACAGTCTCAGAGTCTGTTGGTTACTCACACAGGGTTGCACTCTATCAATGTAGCCATTGGTGCAATGAAAGATAAGGACAGTGCCCTCGCTCCAGGTTAGTAGATACCCAGCTGGAGAAGGAACCACACATACAGGGTCCCCTGAAGTATCCTGTCAGAACACTCCAGAGGTGACCACCTTCCATTTCCAACCTCTGCCCTGTGGCAATTTAACTTGAGGAGGGTTGCATTAGCTCTGAGCAGGACATTCAGCACGCCTGGGCCCTCTAGCCTTCAGATCACCCAACCAACCTCCAAGGCCAATGGGCTCAACTATAAGATTGACTCCTTCCACCTTGGATATGGAGCGTAGGATTGTACTGAGAAGTATTCAGAGGGAAAAAAAAAATATGAGGGCACATGGATGGCACAGGTGACATGTCAATGTAAATAGGTTGTCTCATTTGTAAATATATGTTCACTTTTCATCAGCTGCTGTATGTGTGAGTCCCTGTTTACAACATTAAAAGTAAACATCCTAGCCATCCTTTGTGCTACACAATGTTCGGTGATCCAGGTTGCGAAATGAACAGCTCCTGCATCATATGCAGGCAATGAGTGAATTTTCAAAGAGGACAGACCTTGCTATTGTATCGCAGGCATCAACGAGATTCATTCATTTTGATCAGGCGTGTTTGTCCCAAGGATTTGGACTGTCCACAAGAGATACGTACCTAAAGCATGTAGTACTCATAGGAGTAATTTAGCTTCAAGGTCTGGGAGTCAGTGTAAGGCTGGTACTTTCTGAAGGGTATCAAATCGTTCAAAATCAAAACCCTTCCCTCACCAAACAAAGCACTTACCTCACCCACTCCAGATATGATCACCATCATTTTTGTCTTCATCGCACACCTTGTTTATAGCACAATCAAAGGAAACAGTATTTGCTCCTCAGTCAGTCAGTCTCTGGCTTAACCTCTCTGTCTTGGTGAATCCACCCCTTTTCCTCGGTCAACCTTCCTCACAATCCCATAGGGATTTACACTTCCCCAAATCCCCTCCCAACCTGTCTATCCAAGACTCCATTTGCCCACCAAGATCCCCAGTTGTTATCATCACTGATGGTGTTTTTACTGAACAAGTCAGATCTCAGATCAAAATCTGGCTTGAGAGACCTTTTTTGTTGGTGGTTTTAACAAAGTGGTCCTACACTAAATCACTAGCATACAGTGCTGCAGATTTAGTTCCAACAATAAAACAGAAGTTTACTATGCAAAACTAATGAAGGTAATATACAGTAAACGAAACTAATTACACTTACGTACCTGGATGAGTGCAGCTCCAACAACACTCAAGAAAATTTGATATCATCCATGATAGGGCAGCCTGCTTGATTGCTATCACTTCCACAAACATCCAGTCCCTCCACAACTGACACTCAGTAGCCACAGCCTATGCAGAATTCAAAGATCTTTCGATAGCACCTTCCAAACCCACAACCACTTCCATCGAGAAGGACAAGGGCAGCAGATACATGGCAACACCACCACCTGCAACTTCCCTTCCCGAATGAGAATGAAGTGATTTCATATTAAAATTGGAGTTCCAGCATTTAGGAGAAAAAGTAGGTCTGGCATTCTCTTTCAAACTTTTAAGATTAGCAATTTTTTGATATATAAAGGTGTCAGGAGTTATGAGGTAGGGCAGATAAATGGATTGAAGTGCACATCAGCTGTCACTGAATGCTGAACAAGCTCTAGGCTCTTGTTCCTTTAATCTTGAGACCCTACCCATAAGGCATTAGCTCCATACTGACACAGGTCAGGTGCCGCTCGGGAAGAGCACTGGTAACCTGCACGTTAACTTTAGTGTCTGAAATAATAGTATAGGCAGCAGAAAATATGCTCACAAATATGGATTTTTTGTTCCATATACCACTTGTGGTCGAGTTTCAGTGGTCTAATTTGGTGGCATGACACATTTTAATCTGATAAACTTTAGCTATCATAACAATCCTCTTCAGTAACCACTGCCACAATGCTACATTGTCTATAGTTTTTTAAAGTTTATGTTGACTAAAGAATCCTATGTAGTCTTTTTCCTGTTAAAGGAGGAATTGTTTTGGTTTTAATATCAACAGCCAAGGGAAACATTGGATTGCTCCTTCTTTAAAATTACTTTTGTTCCCGTTCCCCATCATAGTTCAAATCTCGCTCATTGATCATCAATTTTAAACGACTTTCTTAATTGTTGACACCAAACTAGTAGTTACTGTAAGCTGAGAAACATAATCACTACTTTCTAACCCAGAAACTTTATAAGGGTGTCTTGTGATGGAATGGTAGTGTCCCTGCCTCTGAGCCAGGAGTGCCAAGTTCAGGTCCCATCTGCTTCAGAAGTGTGAAATAATATCACTGAACAGGTTGTTTAGAAAATATCTCCTCCCCAACCTGAAACTTTATGATATTTGTCCTTTGAAACATGCCCCACAGCACTATTAGCATTTCATTCCTTCAGTCACAATGGAGTCCTGGTAAATTGTGATATTAGTGTTACGTTTTTAAAATCTTGTCCCATGCTGCCATCTAGTGCCAAGTTATGATGCATTGCCTCATAAAGACCTTTGAACAATTCCACACATAACTCAATGGCTGTAGTTTTAGAAAGCAGACCTCGCCTTCTAAATTTAACTTTTGAATGCCTTTAAACACTCTATCAGTCTATAAAAGGGCATTAATTTTGTGAAATGCTTCAGTTTAAATATTAAGGATGAATTAAGATTTTATATGGAAAGCTTTGAGCAGTTCTGATTTCAAGAGACCGGGGAACTGAAATATCGGACAGTTGAAAATAAAAGATTGCAGAAATATCCTGGTAAAAGAGTCACATCTTCAGAACCGACTCAACTCCCTCCCATTTTCTGGTTCAGTAACTTCTTCAAGTCAATCCCTTGATCACTTACATTCATTTAAACTAACTTCCACTATAAATTAAAATTGATGTGATTGTTTTGCCCGTCCATTCATTGCTCTCGGACTTTCCTTTGGATCTCCTGAATCTGGTGAGAGGTGGGTAAATAGGAACAGGAATAGGTGATTCAGCCCATCAAGCCTGAACCCCCTTTCTAGACCATAGTTGATCATTTCCTCAATGCTATTTTCCCTCACCATGTTTAGAGCATAGAACACAGAACAGTACAGCACAGTACAGGCCCTTCGGCTCACGATGTTGTGCCGAACTTTTAGATCTATCTAATCTCCAACCCTACCTTATACTATCATCCATATGTTTATCTAATAGCCGCTTAAATACCCCTAATGAGGCCGACTCCACTACCCTCTCTGGCAATGCATTTCACGCCCCAACCACTCTCTGAATAAAGAACCTACCTCTGACATCTCCCCTATATCTACTTCTGCTCACTTTAAAACTATGCCCCCTCGTAATAGTTACTTCCACCCCAGGAGAAAGTCTCTGGCTGGTCACTCTATCTATACCTCTGATCATTTTGTACACCTGTCATCAGCATCCAGAAATCTATCAGTTTCTGTCTTGAACCTGCTCAAAGGATCCCCACCTAATGAGTGAAGAAATCCCTCTTCATCTCAGCCTTTAATGGCCTGCCCCTTTTCCTGAGATTGTGTCTCCTGGTTCTAGAACCACCAGCCAGGAGAAACATTTTATCTATATCCACCCCTTCATACCCTGCAAGAATTTTGTCAATTTTAATGAGTTCACATCCCATTCTTCAAAACTCTTAAGCATACAGACCAAGTTCCCTCAATCTGTCCTCATAAAATAACAGTTCCATTTCCAAAAATTAATCTTGTGAGCCCCATTGCACTGTCTCTAAGACAAGTAAATTATAAGGAGATATGCACTGTGCACAATACTCCAGGTGGCCCCTTAGAAAAGCCCTATCCAAGCGTAGCAAGACATCTTTACTTCTGTAAGTAAACCCCAAGAAATGAATGCCAATATGTTGTTTGCCAAGAATTTCTGGGAGATTTTCTGTACCTTCTTCCATAAACACAGACACAAAGTAACTATTTGGTATCCGCCATTTCCATGTTCTAATAAATTTCCAGCCCCGACCTATTATGGTCCCACATTTATTCTCACTCATCTTTACATAGAACATAATAAAAAAAAACTGTACAGTACAGGAATGGGCCCTTCAGCCAACGTGTTGTGCCAAACATGACCCCAAATGAAATTAATCCCTTCTGTCTGTCCTTGGTCCATATCCCTCCTTCCCTTACATTTTCATGTCCTTACCTAAAAGTCCCTTAAATGTCCTTATTGTGTCTGCCTCAACCATCACCCCTAGCAGTGCATTCCAAACTCCTAACAGTCTCTCTGTGCAAAAAAACTTGCCCTTCATGCCTCCTTTGAACTTTCCCCTCTCAACTTAAGTGCATGTCCCCTATTATTAGACATTTCAACTCTGGGAAAAAGATTCTTACTGTCAACCCTATCAACATCTCATAATTTTATAGACTTCTATCAAGTCTCCTCAGCCTCCACCAGTCAAGAGAAAACAACCTGAATTTTTCTAGCCTCTCCTGATAGCTCATACCCTCTAATCCAAGCAGCATCTGGGTAAACCTCTTCTGCACACTCCCCAAAGCCTCCACATCCTTCCTGTAGTGTGGCAACCAGAATTATGTGCAATACTCTAAGTGTGACCTAACCAAAGTCTTGTAAAGCTACAACGTGATATCCTGACTCTTGTACTCAATTCCCTGACCAATAAAGGCCAGCATGCCATTTGTCTTCTTTACCACCCTATCTACCTGTGTGGTCACTTTCAGGGAGCTATGGACTTGAACCCAAGATCCCTCTTGATGCATCAATGCTGTTCAGGGTCCTGCCATTAACTGCATATTTTTCCTTAACATTTGATCTCCCAAAGTGCAGCACCTCACACTTACCCAGATTCAACTCCATCTGCCATTTCTCTGCCCATATCTGCAACTGATCTGTGTTCCACTGTATCCTTTGACAACTTTCTACACTATCCACAACTCCACTGATCTTTGTATCGTTTGCTAACCCGTCCACCTACATTTTCATCCAAGTCATTCCGCAACACCAATGGTCATGGACCTCCAGCCTGAAAAGCACCCTTTCACTACTACCGTCTGTCTTCTATAGGCAAGCCAATTCCAAATCCATGTGGCCAAGTCACTGTGGATCACATGCATCTTAATCTTCTGGATGAGCCTATCATCGGGGACATTGTTGAAAGCTTTACTAAATTTCATGTAAACAACATCCACTGCTCTACCCTCGTCAATCACCTTCATCACTTCCTCAAAAGGTTCAATCAAATTAGTGAGACATGACTTGCCCTGCACAAAGCCTTGCTGACTGACCTAATAAAGACATGCTCTTCCAAATGTGCGTAAATCCTATCCTTAAGAATTCTGTCCAATAACTTCCCAATCACTGGTGTGAGACTCACCAGTTGACATGTTTCCTGGATTATCTCTATTTCCTGTCTTGAAAAGTCTTCCGGGACCTCTCCAGTGACTAGCGAAGATACAAAGATCTTAGTCAAGGCCCCAACAATCTCCTCTCTTGCCTCTTTCAATAACCTGGGGTAGATACCATTGGGCCTTGAGGACCTATCCACCTTAATGCATTCCAAGAGATCCAACATCACTTCTTTCTTGATCTCAAAATGCCCTAGCATGACTATCCTCCCTATCCTTCTCCTGGCTGAATACTGATGCAAAATATTTAATTAGGATCACATCCACATCCTCTGCATGCAAGTACAAGTTCCCTCCTTTATCCTTGAGGGGTCCTACATTCTCCCGAGTTATCCTCTTGTTTTTAATGAATCTATACAATGCCTTGGGGTTTTCTTTAGCCCTACTTGCCAAGGTCATTTCATGGCCCTTTTTTGCTCTCCTAACTCTCTGCTTGAGTACTTTCCTGCTTTCCTTATATTCCTTACCGGCAGTGTCCAATTTTAGCTTCCTAAATCTTACATATACTTTTTTTTTCCTTTTGACTAAATTCACAACCTCCTTTTGTTACCCAAGGGTCCCTTGCCTTGCCCAACCCACCTCCATACTGGAACATGCCGGTCTTGAACTTTCCTCAGCAGGTCTTTAAACAGTTCCAACTTGTCAAATGTGGACTTGCCTGTTAACAGCTCCTCCTAATTCATACTCCCTGGCTCCTGACTAATACTGACATAATTTGTCTTCCCCCAATTTAGTACCTTCCCACATGGTCCTGGCTTATCCTTGTTCATAGCTATCTTAAAACTTTAGGAGTTGTGATCACTGTTTCCAAAATGCTCTCCCACTGCAAGGTCAGTCACCTGGCCAAGCTCATTGATCAGTACAAGGTCCAGTACGGCCCTTCTTCTAGTTGGACTATTCACATACGGTTTCAAGAAACCCTCTTGGATGCACTTAACAAATTCTGTCCCGAGTAAGCTTGTTGCTGTAACGTCGTCCCAGTCAATATCGGGAAGTTAAAGTCACCCACTATGACAATTCTGTGTTTACTGCACCTTTCCATAATCTGCCTATATTTTGTTCCTCAATGTCTTGGAGGCTGTTGGGGGGCTTGTAGTATAATCCTATCGGACTGATTGCGAACACTTTATTTTTGAGCTGTACCCATATTGCCTCAGTGGATGAGCCCTCCAGCATGTCCTCTCTGAGTGCAGATGTAATTTTCCCCTGGATTATCCTCCACCTCTTTTACTTTCCTCTCCACCTTGTCTAAAACAACGAAACCTTGGAACATTGAGCAGCCAGTCCTGACCCTCTCTCAACCAAGTCTCTGTAATGGCCACAACATCATTGTGCCATGTGCTGATCCAAGTTCTAAGCTTATCTTCCTTACCTATAATATTCCTTGCATTGAAATAAACACACTTTGGCCTATTAGAGTCATCGTGTTCATTTACCTGTCTCTGCCTGTCCTTCCTTTCTGATTTACTGGTCCTGACATCTATATTCCCCTCAATACCTCTACTTGCTGACCTGCTGACCTGCTGCTCTGTTTTCCAGTCCCCTGCCACTATAGTTTTAACTCTCCAAAGTAGCAGTAGCGAACCTCCCTGAGAGGATAGTGGTTCACCTCCAGTTTAGGTGCAACCTGTCCCTCTTCTACAGGTCACCCCTGCCCCAGAAGAGGTCCCAATAATCCAAGAACCTGAAACCCTGCCCCCTGCACCATCTCCTTAGCCATGTATTCATCTGTCCTATCTTTCTATTCCTTTCCTGACTAGCATGTGGCACCGACAGTAACCCAAAGATTACTACCTGCAATGTGTTGCTTTTCAGACACTTCCCTAATTCCCTGTACTGACTCCGCAGGATCTCATCCCTCAATCTACCTATGTCATTGGTACCAATGTGCACCATGACCTCTGGTTGCTCACCCTCCACCTTAAGAACTTTGTGCAACAGCTCAAAGGCGTCCTTGACCCTGGCACCAGGGAGGCAACACACCATTCTGGTGTCCCGAACGTGGCCACAGAAATGCCTGCTGTGCACCTAACTAGCGAGTTTCTGACCATTATCGCTTGTGCGGATTTTGCCCAACTCTACTCTACAGCAGAGCCATTGCTCACTCTTCTGTTCAGCCATGGTGACCGAGCTGACTTCTCTCAGAATGCTCCTCAGCGAAATCTCTCAGCTATCCTCTATAGTTCATGTATTGAAGAAAACTATTATTGATGCAAATCAGAGACCTTTGACAACTTAGGACTTGCAATGAACATTAAACAGCCTACTCCGCAGTAAAACTTGGCAAGTAACAAGAACAGATGTTGTACATTCTTTCACGGCATGTGGACTTTGTTGGCAAGGCCAACGATTATTGCCATCCTTAATTGCCCTTGAGCTGATGATTGCTAGGCTATTTCAAAGGGTTGTTAAGCATCTATCACATTGCTGTGGGTCTGAAATCACACATTGGCCAGATTGGGAAAGGATAACAGATGTTGCAGTCACCATTATTGAGACTAAACTCAAGAGTCACTAAAGAGACTTTGCCACTAAAGAGACTCATCTTGTTACCACTCATATTCACACCCAGTGGAGGGTCCAGCAGTTGCCATGCCAGGAGCCTAATAAACAGATTGTGTCATGTTTTCTAATCGGCTCCCAGGCCCAGTCCCTCATTCAAAAGCATTCAGTGGCCGATGGAGGAACCTGAAATCAGGAAGTGTGAGAGAGGAGTGGAGCACTCGCTGAAGGTCACACCCCTTGTCCTTGCCCTGACCTCATGGCCCTCCCTCCCCCCAAAATTTCCTTGACCTGCAACGCCCATCAACCCCTCTGTCCCAGTGTGCCTCACTGAATCTGTGTCTCAAAGGTGATAGCAGTCACCACTCTCACTGGCATCGTCTGGATTGGGCAGCTGCCAACCAGCCTGTGATTGGTCAGCAGTTGTCAGGGGCTGTGACCTCTCATTTGACAGGATCTTTGATCCTAAAGAGGGTTGACATCCGGCCTTAATGGGGAAGATCTTGCTCAGAAGAGGTAACATAGTTCTAGAGCCAGCTTCACCACCTGAATTAAATAACATCCACTGTCTTTGTGGATTTGTAGGCCATCAAGGCTTCCCTTTTCAGTTCAATAAAGCTCTAGAATTAGTTCATCTTTTGGATGCCAGTTAATGGAAGGAAGTTGGCTAGGATTTTGAAGGAGCCCCTTGTTCTTCTTTAAACAGTGCTGTAGATCCTCCTGAATTATTGAAACAGGTAGCCAAGGTTTCAGGTTAATTGATCATCGTGAATATTTTCACGATGATAATGCTCTGCACTTTCAGTATTAATCTTAAGTATATGTTATTAGGGACTAGATTAGACGCCCTCAAATATCTTAAGAAGGTAACCTATACCCTGACATTTTCTTTTTCAGATGCAATATGACTTGTCAAACTACTCAACATTAAGCAAAACACAATTTACTTAAACTCTACAGTTAAAGTACAAACAAATGAAAGAGAAATTTATAATAACTTTATTGGAAAACTTAACAGAATAATAGATGTAGTAACTATTATTAATTAACTGCTCCAATATAATAACATTCCATAGACACACACCTTGGTAAGAAGGAAAATTCAGATACAAATTCTCACATGCAGTTCTCCATTCTAGGAGGAAAGCCATCAAGAGAAAATTCAGAGAAAATAGCAGCCAAGAGACATTCCCTGAAGCTTTCAACTCTTTTGAGATACTAATAGTTTCTGGTTAAAGCTAAAACTAAAAACAAAAAAAAAAACAAGTCTGGTCTGTGACAGCTGGCCATACCCAGGCTGCTTTTGAAGTTCTAACTTCAAAAATAAACCCAACGCCTCACACATTGTTTACTTTCTTAGATGAAGCTTTTCACCTTTGTGTTACAAACTCTCTTCAAAACACCAGGACATAATAACCTCTTGAAAGCCATATCATCATCACAATACTTAAGACCTGAGATGCGTGTTGACAACTGACAATGTATTCGCCAGAAAAGAAAATCCCAGAATTTTTATTCCCACCTTCTGACAGGCAAGTGAGGAATGTTAGGTGTTGCAACAATTGAAGTGATTATAGGTTTATGCTCCACTGAATCATGTAACAGACTTATTTAGAAGTCAGACAATACTAAAAAGTAACAAGAGAGATTAGCAATTACATAGCACCTCATAAGAGCACAGGCTATCCCAAAGCACTTTCCAGCTAATGAAGTATTTTTGAAGTGCTGTCACTATTGTAACGTAGGAAACATAGCTGCCAATTTTCACACAACAAGGTCCCACAAATACCTATGTAATAACAAGAAGATGATCTGCCTTGCCATGTTGATTAAAGGATAAATACTAACCAGGATGCCACAAGTAAGTGTCATGCTCTTCATTGTAGTTATGCCATGGAATTTTATATGTCTAAAAGAGAGAGCCGATGGGGCCCCATAATCTATTTCTCATAAATCCATTATACTATAAATATTATTAATAAAATGAGATTGAATGGCGGGTAACAATAAGGAAAGCCTTTGATTTGTGCTGAACAGTCGAAGCTTTCTTAAGTCCGTTGCCAAGATTTTGCTGGGCTGATAGTGATCACATCAACTGAGCAGGTAATGGTCACGGGACAGCCCTAAGTCCTGTGAATGAGCCCGAGTGGAGAAAAGTGCCTTTCAGGGTGGCCGCATGTAGGTCTTCCCAACCATTGAAGTTCTTGATGGAGGATGTGCCAACCACTGTGAGTTTTCAACAAATTAGAGCCAACAACTCCTCATACTGCCAATGCCAAGCAGTGGTAAATTTAGCTGCAGTGCAATCACTTCCCTCCTCCAAGATGCACTGCAGAAATTCACCAAAGATGCTTAGACAGCATCTTCCTAATCCATGACCACTTCCATCTGGAAGGACAACGGCAGCAGACAGATGGGAATACCACCACCAGCAAGTTCCCTGCTAAGTCACGCACCATCCTGGCTTGGAAATATATCACCCTTTTTTTACTGTTGCTTTCTCAAAATCCTGGAATTGCCTCTGGAAGGTCATTACGTGTCAACCTACACAATGTGGACTGAAGCGGTTCAAGGTGGCAGCTTGCCATCACCTTCTCAAGGGCAACCAGAGACAGGCAATAAAGTGCTGGCCCGGTCAGCAAAGTCCACATCCAATGAGTGAGTTAAAAAAATGTCAGAGTCCATTCTCTCCATAACTGTCAGTCTGTTAATCAAATACCTGTATTTCTCTTCTGTGGACTTGATCATTAGTCCAGTAACTTTTCTATCCTTAAAATAGAACTTCACTTGCTTTTAAAATAATGTCCATTAAGGTAAGGAAACAATGACTTATGTGAAAGTTTTCTGGTGAAACATCTCTATTCTTAATTAATTGATGTAAAGGAGACAGTATAAAGAATCAAATGGAAGTGGATGTGAGGGAAGAGATGTTGGCATAGTGGCAATATGAATGGCCTAGAAATTCAGAGGTCCAGGCTAATTCTCTGGAGACGTTTTCAAATTCCACCATGACAGCTGCTGGAGTTTAGTTACACAAGAGGACTCTTGTGGTGCTGTGGTAATGTTCCTACCTCTGAGCTAGGAGACCTGGGTTTGTGTTCCATCTGCTTCAGACATGTGTAACAACATTTCTCAACAGGTTGGCTAGAAACTATATCAAGAATCATAAGCTCTAATTATGCAGAGAATGGCGAGCCGTATGGAATAAGACAGCTTATGTCACTGGTTTCATTTTGCAGGAAATTCTGTTTGAGTACATTCACGAAATACTTTTTATGTAATTTCAATAGGTTTAAGATTAATCATTTCAATCAAACAGAGAAGATACTCCTAATGAAAGAGTAGTTTGTGTAATTACAATCATGAGGCAAAATGCTACTTTTCAGGACTCTTATTATAAAATATTATCCTCAGCAGAGCTCTTGTTTAACTATAATTGTCACAAAACAGAAAGGCCACTTCTGATTATGGGAATTCCTCTCAGCAGTAAAACAATCAAAGCAGCTGGTATTTGAAAATGTATGGCGTTCACCTGTTTTTCTGGAAAATAGGTTAAGTACAAGCATGTTCAATGCTTCAATACTTTGCTCAGGAATTTTCTTATACTGTGAATGTTTAACTTAAAAATCCATCAATTTCTGGACGTTGCATGAAGCTAAATGCTATTGTTGCAGCAGGAGGGCGCAGAAAGAGGGAGCATGTCCATTAACTTCCTGTAATACCTTATGAGCTGAAAGAAGTGGGTTTTTGTTTCAACTGTCTCTATTCATGAAGAAGATGTGAACAGTGCCTTTAATTTTGAAGATATCATACATCAGAGAGGGCTGATAGAGGAGCTGGCAGAGTTTTGAATCTTATTAGCTGAGATTGAACTGCACCATTTGTTTTATTGGCTTCGAATATAATTTTTCAGCATACACAGCTCCCCCGCAACTCATCGGCTGCAAACTCTGTGAAAAATCTGCAAACAAAAACAGCAAATGCTAGTCACAGCATTTTGCTAGAATTTCTACCGCTCTTCCACCAAAGAAGCCCTGGCAAATTATATAGCTCCTGTCTAAATTTAGATCTCTGTTGCCAGGTTTTCATTGACTTGGCTAGAGGAGGTTTCCGAACCTGGAATTCAAATATGTTTCCAATCTTTCACTTTCTGTGAAACTCTTAAAAACCAGGAAGAGGCATTAACTTTGTTTCTCTTGCCACAGATACTGCCAGATCTGTTAAGTTTCTCCAGCACTTTCAGTTCTTCTTTTGGATGTCCAGCATCCCGAAGTACTTTGTTTTTACGTTGGTATTGAAAATCAGGTGCATCACAGCATCCTTAGAATGAAAAAGTTTATTTGAACTGAAGCTTTGGAGTTTAATGGATCTACCGATATCCTGTCGACCATGACACAATAAAACCATAAGATTTAGGAACCTAATCAGGTTATTCAGCCCATCGAGTCTGCTCCACCATTTGATCATGGCTAACATGTTTCTCTACTCCCTTCTCCTGATCCATCCTCGTATCCTTTTATCTCCTTACCAGTCAAGAACCTATTTATCTCTGTCTTTAAGACAATCAATGACTTAGTCTCCACAGTCTTCTATAGTAATGAGTTGCACAGATTAACCATCCTCTGGCTGAAGAAATTCCTCATCACTCAGTTCTAAACAGTCATCACTTCACTCTGAGGTTGTGCCCTCAGGTCTTCGTCTCTCCTCCTAGGGGAAATACCTCCGTATCCACTCTACCCAGACCCCTCAGTATTCTGTAAGTTTCAATGAGGTTGCTCTTCATCCTTCTAAGCACCATCCCGTACACACTTAGAGTCGTCAACCACTCCTGTTGTAACATGCCCTACATTTCTGAGATCATTCTTGTGACGTCTAGAATCCCCAAGGGCACAACATCCTTACTTAGACGTGGGGTCCAAAATTAATCACAATATTCCAAATATGGTCTGACCAGAGCCTTATAAAGCCTCAACAGTATATCCTTGCTTTCGTATTCTAGCCCTCTTGAAAGGAATGCTACATTGCATTTGCCTTCCTAACTGCCAACTGAACATACATGTTAACCTCAAGAGAATCCTGAACTAGGCTTACTAAGTCTGTTTGTGGTTCGGATTTCCATTTAGAAAATAGCCTACAGCTCTATTCTTCCTAACAAAGTTCGTAACCTCACACCTTCCCACATTGTCTTCCATCAACCACTCCTTTGCCCACTTTCCTAGCTTGTCCAAGTCCTTCTGCAGCTTCCCTGTTTCCTCAACATGACCTGTCTTCTTTGTTGTTAAGTTTGCAGATGAATCAATGTCTCGGTCTCTTCATCCAGATCGTTAACTTACAATGAGAGTATTTCCAGATTCGAAATATTTGTAGGAAATTATTGGCAGTGACGCATTTTATCATGCTATGATCTATCACTTGAGCATGTTCCTGTAGAGCTAGGAGTGCTTTTAATTGAGACCTTGATTTAAAATTTATTATTACATTGATCCAGTAAACATATTATAATTTAATAGGCCATATTTTAAAAGAGATAATTCTGTTCTTGAGAAAAAAATCCCATTGATATTGTTTCATTTATACTTTCTCATAAAATGCCACACCAAAGTGATTGACAATTTCAATCTCCTTGAACCAGAATTCCAGATTAAGCATTTAAATTGCTAATTTAGTTTTAGATGCTAATTTACTCAGCATTGAGCTTGAAGGTTTAGAACTGATAACCTTTTTGAGTTTATGCATTATAATGCTGGAAGTGTGCGAGTAGATCAACCTCTTCAAACCCAGTTTAGAAATCCAGACAGAAATATCAACTCGTATTTATGTAGCCTGCTGATAAGATGATTTCAGTACTGTTATCCTGAGACTCCTGTTATTTCAAATTCAAATTGTAGAGATCTGGTGGAACTAAAGCCTTTAATGGCATGATAAGGAAAAATGTGTATTTATTTTGTTGTATATACTTAAATGGATTAAATGAATCATATGTGTAAAGCAGTAAAGAATATGGGTTGTTTCTGATATTTTTCTAAAATCTAATCACTTTAATTGTATATTATTTTAGCACATTGCATGATGTGTGATTAATGTTTGAATTCAATGTTTTCACAGTGGATTGCACAAACTGAACATATTGTTTTTTTTTCCAGATAACATTTCATTTTGAATGGATAAACTACATAATCCTTTAATATTTATTTAAAGTCTAGCTCGTGCCACAATCTGCACTCTTTCCTTTGCTCCCCTTGCAGACAGCTGAGATGCGTTTCCAGTGTTTTATGCTAACTTCAAAAGAAAAATAATAGATCTGATAGCATCTCAATTAAAATGAGTTTGGAAGTTACTGTAAACTATGAAACTTTTCTGAAAATGGATTACCAACATTGACTATTTCAATCCATTATTCTCTGAACTGCCGTTTTAGCTGCATCATTAACTTTCTGTGTACTTACATGTGGGAGATGGCGATGTCGTGGCACTATCACTGTTCTGGTAATCCAAAGCTTTTAGCACAAACGCTGGAGATTTTAGATTCAAATCCCACCATAGCAACTGGTAAAATGCAAGACTAATCAATAAATTCTGGAATATAAAAGAAGTCTTAATTATTGTGACCATGAAAGCTATCATACAATTAATTATAAAACCCCAAGTGATTCACTATTGTCTTTACCTAGTCCTAGTTTTCATGTGCCTCTCACTACGATGTTTAATGACTGAGTAAGTCATTTAATTCAAAGGCAATTGGGGATGTGCATAAAACAGCAATGCCAACAGTCCATGAAAGGAGTAGACACATGGCATTTTCAATTAGTTGGGCCATTCGGATAGATCATGTCTCTTGATATCACTGCCTAACAAAAGTGTAACTGTTTTGAAAATTTCAATTGATTCCCCAATCTTTTAGAAGAAAGAGAGTTTCAGATTTCCGCAACTTTTTGTGTAATGAAATCCTTGCTAATTTCATTCCTAGCCAGCCATCTTCAATTTTAAAATTATATCCTTCAATTCTTGATTTCTATCTACGTCCACCCTCTCACCCTCACCAAATGAAATAGTTAATTCATACCTACCCTATTAAACCCCTTTATGACATTAAGCACTTGCTTAGATCAATGCAAAATCTTCTAAACTCAAGGGATCAGTCCCAACTTGCCCTTATAATTTAGCCCTTTAAGTTCATTCTCAATCTAGTGAATTTCTGTGTTTTGCTGTGTTCAAGGTCAAGATATTCTTCCTGTAGTACATTCTATATCCTGCACTCACTTTAATATTGTCTGTCCCATACAATGTATGAGATCCAAAAGCTATCTTTGACAGTTAAAAATAAAAATGTAGAAATGGACAAAGTCTAGATCAAGAAAATGTCATTATGCCTCAGGCCCATCATTTGACAGACTAACCCATAGAATAACCTCTCATGATCTATCAAAAAAGATCATGAGTCACACAATTATAAAGCAAACTTCAAAATATTGATCTATAATCCACTGATCAATCTCCTGTTACAACCCACAGATTACATTGTCCATTTGTCCCCATAGGTTCCAGGAACCAGGGAGGTATTGTGTCTCTTGAAGCCTTTGGACTTCTAAGTGGCTTTGCATTGCAGCTCTAAATAATTAAGGAACCATATTGCTGGCCAGCTGACTAAAAATCAAATTCCACTCCCCACTCACACGATTGTGCTTAATTATTCCTTTCATACAATTTAGCTAAGGCTGCCTATATCGTTTCTTTAGACATGAATGATTGGAAATCTATGGAACTGAACAAAAAGCACCTTAAAAATTACTATAGTTCTTTGTAAAGATAAATACCCTGTTACATTGTCAATATTGGTGTGAAAGTACTACCAGGTTAAGAGCAGTGTTAACTAGCAGTACTGCTTCTAATTTACACTGCTGACATTCCATTGTCCTTGAGCGTCCCAAATTGACCCTCTGTCTACATATGCGAACACTTCTGCACTCACTCGAATTCAATGTCAGTTTAATGTTTCACAGGTATTCGTTGTCTAAGAGCTTCAGGGGCCCAGAACTATATTATGAAGCTATCACAGAGCTGCACATCACTGAACATACATAGCACAGTGTGGGCACAGCTAGAGCAGACTAGAAAGGCTAATAAAGCACATGGACATAAACACACAAAGAAGATTGATGATTCATTACCCAATGCAGCTATAAGTGAAAACCAGGTATATCTAGGATTACCATGTATAGTGATACTTGGAATTTGTGTCCAATGAAATAGTGTTACTTTGGATTCTAAGCCTGCATATAGTTCTCAACTTTGTCTTCTCCTCAAACAGTCTGCCTTGAAACCAAACTCCTTGTTTGGCATCAAACTACGCAACAAATAAATGATGGCACAGGAAGCCTTTTGTTAATATTAAAATGTTTTAGGTTTACTGGTTTATTCTTTAAGTTTGATTTGCCCTGGTAACTAGTTTAGAGTAGGCAGTACAGGTACAAGGTGATGCCAAATTAACTCTTTAAGACATGATTGCTAGAATATTAAGCAACATTAAAATGGAGATTTCTCATCTTAGTTATCATCGAATTAATAAAATAATGCAACACAAAATCATTATCACATTATTACAAAATATTTAGGAACAGAGGGCAGAATTTTCCTCTTTGCAATTATGTGTTTTGTCGAGTGAGGTTTATGGTGCACAGTTATCCATTGATCAGACCTCTTTTTCTCACCCATTCTTCTTACATCTCAGGGAATCAGATAGCTGGAGAGGCCAAAAGTGTTTGCCACTGCTGGGATCATTCAGCGCTCAAAACTC
This sequence comes from Ginglymostoma cirratum, assembly GCA_024137785.1. Taxonomy (NCBI): domain Eukaryota; kingdom Metazoa; phylum Chordata; class Chondrichthyes; order Orectolobiformes; family Ginglymostomatidae; genus Ginglymostoma; species Ginglymostoma cirratum. The sequence goes on from JAHRHZ010000021.1 coordinate 17,378,787, forward strand.
CAGTGCCAAAGTTAAAGTCCAGCTGCATGCCACTTCAGATGCCGCAAGCCAGCATTGATCACTCACACCGAGACGATACTCACTAAAGTCATGGCCCAGAAGGAAGGAAAGCTCACTCCCAGTTTCACAGACTGAAACCTAGAGGTTTTGCCAGAAATGGTGTTGGAGAGGAAGGCACTTCTTTTTCCTGCAGACTGCCACCAGGGGCCACACTACCAGACCAAGCCAGCCTGGACCCAAATTGCAGCCCAGGTCAGTGCTGTGTCCCAGGTAAAAAGGGACTTCTTCGATGCAGGAAACAGGTCAACAATCTTCTGCATTCCAGAAGTTTAAATTCCACCATTTTCTCTCTGCTATTTCACACTCACAGAGCTAGCAATCACTCTAACTCATCAAGGCTCCTCTGATGGCATCCTGCAAAGTCATGACTTCTACCACCTCAAAGGACAAGTGCAGCAGATATATAGGAACACTATAACCTGCAAATTCCTTTTCATGCCAGGCATCATCCTGACTTGCAACTATATCATTGTTCCTTCATTGTCGCTTGGTCTATATCCAGGAACTGCCGTCCAAACAGCACTGTGCTAGAGCAAAGAAGTGTTGTTGAACTTATACAAGACATTTTTTAGACCTCAACTGGAGTAGTTCTGGGCATCATATTATAAGGCAGGTAGGGATACCTTAGCAAAAATGCTGAAGTGGTTTTCAAGGAATGAAGTGCTTCGGTTATGAGGATAGATTGAAGAAGTTGTGACTGTTCAATTTGGAGAAAAGAAGGCTAAGAGAAGAGTTGATAAAGGTTTTCAAAATCATGAGTGGGCTGGATAAAATAGATAGAGGGAAAATGTTCCCGCTAATAAAAAGAACAAGAGCGATTTCCCTATTTTCTCTCCCTTCCTTTCTTAATCAATGAGGCTACATTTGCAAACTTCCAAACTGCAGGACCCATCACAGGATTAAGAGATTTTCATCCAATATCTCCACAGTCATTTCTTCCAACATTGTAGGTGAAGGTCATCAGATTCCAGAGATTTATAAATTTTCACTCCTATTAATTTCACCAATACTGCATTTTTCACTCCTCCTTTTTCATGCAACAAAAGAGCTTCACATTTGTGACAGGACTCCTCCAGGAATGCAGAGCAATACATCCATTCTGACAGGTCCCTTACAGTGTAAGTCAGTCAGGGGAAAGACAATTTTACCCCTTTTTTCAAAACTGCATACGCTGAAATTTAAAGGTCCAGCATCACAGGCAGCCACTTTGACAGCTGCAATCAAAGGGGAAATACATAAGGCAAATGTGAGGATAGGATGCCAGGAGGTGCAATATATCTATATACGATGTTCCTGCTGCATTGCCTCAGAGGTTGGGTCTCTTACAACTAAGTGTATGTCCTGAGCCCTACTGTCTTCATATCCCCTGTGTGTCCCAGTTCCACTTCCCTGCAGGTCTGCTATCAACCTCTGTCTCCCCCAGTAGATGTAGACTGAGACCTGTTCTCTCCTTTTATCTTCTCTGTGTCACCAGTGCCTTTCCTTGTAACTCGACTCTCTGCTCTCTCCCTCTCTTCTCCTGTAATAAAACAGTATTAAATTGTTTTGTTTTTGAAATATGGCATGCTTTGTCCATGCATTTGTGTTCCTAATGAGGGTGAAAGCATTGGCTACATATTACCAATTTTGCTAGATTATCCTGATCCAGCCATCATATAAAGCAGGGTCAAATGAAACATGAGCATTGTTTCCCTCTCCACAGATTCTGTCTGACAGCTGAGCATTTCCAGCATTTTCTGCTTTCACAGTATTGCCTGTATTCACAGTATTTTGACTGTGAGTCACAACGACTTTCAAGACATGATTTTTTTGTGCCTCATTTAATTTTTGAAGGGTTTTTAAAGTGTCCTCTGACCTCACATTTATCTTATTGTGCAATTGCAAGAACTTCTGGAAAACTAATTTTGAAGAGAAAAATAGGTTTGCAGATAGTTGACTCTCACATTTTGATTTATCCATTGCCAAGTGCGGTTTCAGCTCTCAAAGTATGTTTCGTCTTTCCCATTGCCACTGTAGAACCAGAGACCCAGAGCTCACAAGACAATCCTGTCTCAGCAAATAGCATTGACCAGTAACAAAACCGTTCTCAGTATAACATGTGGCATCGTGGTGCTGCCTTAAGGCTCATCATTGCTTAAAATTAAGCTATCTCTTTATTAAAAGTCCAGGTTGTCATATATTACTGGAATCATCGTAAGAAGACTAATAAGTTAGGTTCAGTGCCCACAGTTTACTTGTTGCCAGCAAACGGATTTGTACTTGCGGTCATCCACAAATGAAAAGCAGTATTGCAAAAGAATATACTCATTCGCTAATGGTTTTAGCTTCTTGACTGTAAATACTTGGAAGGTTTAACTTAGACAAAATGTACAGATTGCGGAACTATCCAATGAATATTTGGGTGCAAATATTCAGTATTTCATTCAGACAGTCTTCCCTCCTCCATTTTAGCAAAGACAGTCATAACTTAGTTGCATTATAGAAGCCTTAGTTTGTTCAAACTGAACCTGTGCATCTCACAGCCTAGGTTCAGTGCCTTTATCACGCATTTCCAAAACCACAAGGCAAGTTTGCCTAGAGAGAGAATAATTATTCGATCATTGTTCAGCTTATCTTATTTTTTATTTTGCAATAATTATTCAGCCCTATTATCTATGAAGAGAATATGACCTCTCATAATGTGAATTTAATTGAAATACATGAACACACATGTCAAATTAAACCTAGTTTATCACTTATCATAACAGAGCCAAGGAAGCAGCAAATCTGTTACAAGGCATCAAGTACTAGATTATATCTGTGTTGATTCATCAGCAGATTTCAAAGGGGATGCTTGTACTTGACAAGTCTCGTAAAATTCTTTGAGGAAGTAGCAGACAGTGTGGATGGGAGAAGCCAGTGATTATAGCGTTCTTGGACTTTGGGAAAGCCTTTGACAAACTACACACAGGAGATTAATAGAGAAGATTAAGAGCCATGGAATTAGTGGGAGGATAGCAAAGTGGATTAAGAATGACTACAAAGGGGGAAACAGAAAGTAGGAGTTGAAGGCAGTTTTACAATGTGGTTGAACTGGATGGTGATGTCCCACAGGGTTCAGCTCTGGGGCCATTTCTGGCAATGATGCAGATGAAGAATTTGGATGTAGACTTAGAGGGAGTGATATTCAAATTTATGGGTGATGTCAAAACAGAAGATACAGTTAATACTTCAGACAACCAAAAGAAGCGGCAGAGGCCTTGTAATAAAATGGGTGAAAGCACTTTAAATTTGCCAATAGAATTTAAAAGTGTGTGTGGAAACAGGAGGATTAGGAGGAAGAAACTGCACTGGATTCCCTGCAATGCAAAATCTCCCCACAATGGGGTGGGTGCGAGAAGGGCATCAGTAGTGGGATCTCAATTCAGCTCATTAATGAGCCACTTGTCACCAACTTTCCCCAAGCCAGATAAAATCTAATAGCTCTACCAGGATTTAACAGGGGATGCTCCCGTGCACTCTAAAGGCCAAACCATATACTGTGCCAGGTTTGCCTGTGGCCTCAAGGAGGGGTTGGGGAGCCAGGGAAGTGTAGCAGTAGGGGGGAGAGAGAGACAGACAGACATTGTGTGTGTGTGTGTGTGTGTGGTGTGTGTGTGTGTGGTGTGTGTGTGTGTGTGTGTGTGTTTGAAAGCCATACCCACTACCTTGCCCCTGGTTTCCCTGCCCCCTTTGCTGGTGTCCCCCACCACATCACCCCACCATGACCCTCTCACTTGCACCTGCGATCCAGCGGAGATATTGACAGCTCCAGCAATGGAAAGCTGCTCCAGGCAGAGCAGAAAGGGCAGTGGTTGGGGGTAGTCTGATCATTTCTCTGGTCTTTAGTGCTGAAGAAAGCCTGATGTTGGGCAGGTTGTGCCTGATATCACTTAAGCCTTCCAAGACTCATGAAAAGTGGTTCCTGATGGTTCTCGAGTAGTTGGTATGGCTCCACCAGAGGAACAAAACCCTGTCCTCTTTCCAGGAATTTAGTGATTGAGAATCATGGAATATAGATCAAAGACTGAATAAAGGAGGTTTAGAACAGAAAGCAAGGAACCCTTCTTAATTCACTTCATACATGTATTGAGGTTGTGGAATTAATTTCCAGAGTTAATTATTAAAGTGGAAATTATATCACTGTTCAAAAATAGACTTAACAAACAGATTTAGGAAAACTGATTGAAGTTTTCGGACAAGAAAGAATAATCTCAGAATAAAGTGTTACACAATTATGACAGAGATGAGGAGGAATTTCTTCTTTCGTAGGGGAGTGAATCTGTAGAATTCTTTACAGTAGAGGGCTGTTGAGACTGGGTCATAAAGTGTATTCAGGGCTGAGACTGACTGGTTTTTAATCAATAAGGGAATCGAGGATTATATGGAACAACCAAGAAAGTGGAGTTGAGGCTTATCAGATCAACTATGATCTCATTAAAACATGGTGCAGTAGGCTGAATAGCTTACTTTGGCTTCTACATCTAATGGTCTTATTATGGCCTATAGCATACAGAAATAGGGCAAGTAAATGTGAGAAAAATATTTTCTTCCCTGATAACACCACCAAGGATTGGTTGAATTAAATGGCCTGTTTCTGAGCTAGAACTTTTCCTGTTCTATGTATCCAACACCTTACCATTAAGGAATAAATTCTGAGACTCTGTCATTAATTTTCTCATCATTTACAGTTATAAGAGATTGAATTCAATTCTTTTTTGTGCAACTTTGTTTACCAGTCGGGTAACTCTAATAATTGAGACCCATTGCAATTCCTAATCATAAGTTTTGATGATATGCCTTTGTATTTGGTATCTAGACATTACTCCAGAATGAGATGAATAACAGCAATATAAACGTTATAACAGGCCTGACTGTATTAGGACAATGAGGAATTATAATTCTGAATTAAAAGCGGAACATGCTGGAGAAACCTAACAGGTCTGGCAAAATCTTTGGAAAGTGAAGCGCAGTTTCTCATACTGGACTTAAACTGCTAACTGCGTTTCTCTTTCCATGGATGTTGCCCAGACCTGCTGAGTTGCTTCAGTAATTTCTGCGCTTGTTTCAAATTTCCAGCATCCGCAGCATTTTGCTATTATTCAGAGTTAAAGTCCAATTTGAATTTTCTTTAAAAAATTAATTCTGTTTGCAATAATGTTTACTTCTGCCAGAATGTAATGGGTTATAGAAATCTGGTGCATTTTTCTCACAATTTGATTGCATCTTCAAAAGGTACTGGATGATATTATTAATACTTGTAAAACAGTAAGCAAGTTTTACATACCTATTTGCTCCAAGTGTACATAAAATATTTTGCTTTGCTAATTACTAGAGTAATGAATTAAAACTGTAATTCAAACAAACTTCAATCAGAAAATTGGCATGGGCATGTTTGTTACTTCAGGCATAAGTACCATGTTTTTGTTCAAAGTTATGACATTATTATATAAATAATACATCAAGAGTTTGAACTGCTTAAGATTGACTTCTCCATTTATAGCCTGAAAACAAGAGCTGTCACAGCTGTAGCTGAACATTCTGGAAAATTCCAAAAAGGTAACAAAATATGAGGCCAAAATTTTCCACCGCTTCTGCATGTACATTGTCCATAACTTGAACATTTTCTTCATATAAATGAAGAACGAAGCATCACTTTCTGAAGCAAAATTGCTTGAGGGTATATGAAACTAGGACAAATCGATTTTCTCTTAGTGTGGGATTTCTTGTGCTTCGAACAACAACAAATTTATGTGATGTCTTTATTGTAGAAAAATGCCTCAAAGCACATCACTGGAGTATATGGGGTAAATTGGATGTTTACTCAAAAAAAAGAGATTGTGAGGAAAGGTGCCTGAGCAGTTGGTGAATGAGGTGGGTCTTAAGAAGGTTCCAAAGGAGACGAAAGCTATTTGGAGACTGTTAAAATGGTTGTTGTGGCTTGCCTGCACTAAACCCTCTGCACATGATGGTATGATCTTAATCTGCTATTCTCAGCAAGGGTAAGGGATAGCTGCCATGAGGCAGATGACTCCTTTTATAAGTATGAAGACGAGACTCTGCTGTCAATGGTGCCCAATTGGAGAAGCTAAGGTAGCTTCCAATCTATGCCCATATGGAAGCAAACAGAACTGAGACTAATGTACATTTCTAATATCACATGGGTTTCACTTGTATTTTTAGTTTACTTGCGAACCAGGAGGCTCACAAGGACTTCTCCAAGATTCATGAGGTAACATGAGCCTCCCTTGCCCAAACCTCCCTCCACCTTTGGCTGCCAGACTCTCCTGATCCCTGCCCTGATGACTTGTCTGTCTGTTGGGGATGTTTCCCTTACATTTCTAGTCGTGACCTCCCTCTGCCCAGAGTCATGCTTCTGCCAGTGGCTAACTACTATTGCCTGCTGTTGGGCTGTGCGTAGGTGAAGCTTAGGGCTGAAAGACCTGGACTATTTCCTGTCCACTTCAAACCCCATCCACATGACTCCAGGCAAGGAGCTATAATCAGTGCTTTTGAGACTGGCTCAAAGTGACTGCTATTATAAACCGGCAATCACAATCAAAACGACCTGCACCACTTTCAAGAAAGCAATTTCAGATTTTAATTTTCTAATTAACTGCAGACACAGAATTTTAAAATAACTTACAAACAGGAATTAGGATCTAACCTCCAAACCAGAACTCTAATATACAATTACAAATAAATCTACAAGTCCTGCAGTCCTGATAGTATCTCTGCAACATTTTTCGAAGTGGTACTTCCGTACTTAGCCTGTGCTGTTCCAGATCTTTTATACTTTTCCAGCTTCTAATCCACCTCCATTTGCCTTAAGAATCTGCCCAGTTTTTCAAGGCCTGAGAAAAGATAAACTCTTTTCGTCACCCCCACAGTCCTGTTGACCTCTCATTGTTACACTCTAAAAATATGCAAGAGGCTATATATTTTAACCCAATTAAAATTCCTTGTTTTGTTCATGAAACTACTGCTCCTCTTGTGAATTTAATATGCATGCTGCATACCGTTGGAAAACTGTGAACATTTTGGTGAATTGTCTTTTACTTACTTCTTAATTGTGACATTATAATGGGGAATAATTTCTGGTGGGATGCAAGACAGGCAACCAATTGGTTATCATCAGTTTTGCAATATCATTCACTTCCAAGATAATTCCCCAGGCTTTTTGGCATGGCTGTACATAGCCAGAAATTAATGCATATTTAAGAAAGCAAAAGAAAGACTTGCAGTTGTATAGCTCTTTTCACAACACATTTGTAGTTACTGTTGTAATATAGGAAATGTAGCAGCTAGTTTGCATTCAATAAACTGCCACAAATAACAGTGCAATGATGATCAGATACAGTACTCTGTTTTGTGTTGTATTGATTGAGGGGTCAATGCTGTCCCAAACACTGATTATAATGTCCTGTTCTTCTTCAACATGGTGCTACAGGATCTTTTATGTCTAACCAAACACACAGACGAGGCCTTGGATTAAAGTCTTACCCAAAAAGTAGCACCTTCAATACTCCCTCAGTACTACTTTATTATGTAGTAACCCTGAGACTTGAACCCAGAATTTTGTGACTCAGAGGCAGCTGTACCAGAAACTAAGCCACAGCCGATGCAAAGGCTGTTTTATCTGGCTTCGATTTTTAGCATTCAATGGAACTGGGGAAACAAATGTGTCATGCCTGTGAGATGGGTCATTGTCTCAGTCGATTAAACTTTGTATTTGAAATGTTGTTATTATTTTTGAGCCACGCCCGATTTTGCTATGAAAGAAGTGATGAAGTTAACTGCACTAGCTTAGTTATTTGCAAATTGGATAACTACTTCCAGTGAACCTGCATGTACAGTTGAATGTATTCTTCCAGAAGCTGCTCAAAAATGCGTTGTACCATTTGATACTCCATTCAAGTATATTGAATAATGTGAAGTTTCTGTTCTACCATCATAGACATGAACTAAACAAAGTCATTCCTGTCTAAGTACCATGTTAACATATGGTAAATATTACCACCAAACAAACTCTGGCACTGCATATTAACTGTAAAAAGTGTGTAGTCAAATTTCTTCAGATTTTAATTATTACTAAAATACTAAAAAAAGTTTCATTTCTTTTCTATCTCTTCTATCTCTCATTTAAACCAATCATTCTTCCTCTTTATTTCACATTATATATCTCGTTTTATACAGAATTCAGTGTTTGAACCTGTACTTCCTATTTCAGATTCCGCAGTGCTTACTAATGACTCGTCAAACAGACTTGTAAAGAAGGTATGCAGTTGGTTTCCTTGGTTCATATCATTCCCAAAACACATTGTAGAGGTCATTGACAATTCGGATGTACCACTTGGGCACCCAAAAACCTGAAGTAAAATTAGTAAAGAAATAAATGTTTCCTTGTTTGCTATTTGCTATCAACTATGCCCAATGCATTTTGATAGTTTAGGACAGTTGCAAAATTTTTTTATGTATGGCTCTGTGAAAACAAGATACAAATGAGAAATTGAACTGAGCTGGAGGCCAGAAACCCTGGAAGCTCTACATCATCAGTCAAATATGTGGTGAAGGGGCAGTTGTGAATAAATCCTACATTTAAATACTTCACAACTTCAGAAAATCACCCTTCGTATTCTACATAGTATAACACATTATCTTCTGATTCCCATACCAATCATTCTGTGGTCCCTCAGAATTGGATTGTCAATTTGTAATTTGCTTTAGATATATCATTGCAATGTATTGAGTGGTGTAAACTCACATTAGTGCAATAGATCTGAACTAGACTTGTCCATTTAATGATATGATCAATTTCCATTTCATCTAGTCATCCATCCCAGCACTGAATGTGAACTATTATATGTCTGGAGTTTCACTCCTTTCAGATTGCATTTGTTGCTGGAGATTTTATAACAATGAAAAGTAACTTTTTTTTTCCCAGCTTACTTTCTGTCTGCCCTCAATTTCAATTTAACCTTTTCTCCGTTGTTCTTATTTATCTTTCTGTGCCTGACTTAATATTGATTTTATCCGCTCTAATTGACATTTTTGTTTCTGTGTGATCTGTGAAGGAAATGCACAGTGTCTTGTCTTGTTTACCAAGATGCCAGGTGCCTTGTTTCACTCACTGCAATATTGTTAGCTCACCTTAGTTACTTACCACGCAAAATATTTAAAAATCTAAGTTTGTAAAGACAAGTCTAGCTGATAGCATTTCACTAACAACTAATAGTAATTCACTCCTATACCAAAACATGGCCAAAAACGTTACATTCAAGCATAGTTTTAATTTTTACAAAAAGCTGATTCCTACGCTAAGTGTTAGTATAGATTAGGTGTGTTGAGTGCTGAAACATTAAAAGGTAAACCATATTAGTTGTCAATGTTATTGTTTATCACTACGTTATGTGAAAAGTGTATCTCTACACAGTGCACAGAATATTCTCAAAATTTATAGTGATGATAAATAATATATATGTACTTTATGGAAGTCATATAATTCAAACCACATGCTACATTGCGATTAAATGAAGGGATGATCCATTGAATAAAAGAACAGACACATGGAACAAGTGACCGTCTGGGATATTTAAGAGCCACAACTTTAGCCATAGCTCCAAATTGGAGCATTAGATGAACTGGAAGGTAGAATTATCAAAGATAAGAAAATCAAAATGATCACTGCAAAGCATTAGTTTCAAACAATAGAACAAACTATTCTGGCAGTGGAAAAGCATTCAGTTTGCAACTGTTCAACACTTTGTATTAAATGGTAAACTCGCTGCATTACTGCCAACTTTAAAACATGTGCCAACATCTAAAAGAAATACCTGGAACATGTAGCACTAATTGTTAAACTTTGAAGGTGGAAAGATGTGTCTTTAAAAAATGATGTGGAACACAAACGTGCAAGTCCTTCGTAACATTAAAACTATTAACTATTCTGGCTCACGTTAAAGATTCTTACTTGCAAACACATCTGTCCTCAGAGTAGCCCCTTTATCTTGTGCACCCTGTCTACAAATACATGGGTTGTTATTCTCTAGAATTACACAGAATCTACAGCGCAGAAACAGGCCAATTGGTTTTTCTTGGCATTTTTGCTCCTGCAGTGGGGTCCATCAGTCATTTCCTGCTCTGGATCATCTAACTAGGCTAGTATATCCTTTTTATTCTTTTCTCCCCTTTGCAACTATCTAGTTTCCACTTCAATGTATCTGTGGTATTTGCTTCAACTATTCCATATTTCATTTCAGTCTCTAGGCAAAGCAGCTTCTCCCAAATTCCTTATGGGATTTGTTGGTAATTATCTTTATATTTTATCTTTTTTTAATCTTCTGTTTTCAACTTCACCTCAAATGGAAACATTATGGAGGTCTGAACAACGCGGCCTACAGAGAGATCTGTGGCAGAGTCTCCCGTGAAGTCCAGCAAAGCCTATTTCGGCATCAGGCACAACTCATGATATCTTTTAAGCATCTGTCAAAAAGCGAGGCGAGTTTCCCACTTGCATCAAGTTTTCATTCAAGTGGGGATTATTACTTCATAAATGCCTGCTTAATACTACACCTCACCTCATCAGTATTCAGGCTCCTATCTTACCAAACACAACAAACAATCTAGACATTGAGGATTCTTGACTTGGAGGTTAGAACAGGTATCTGCTCACTGGTAATGAAAAGCCTTAATACTGCTCAGCATCAAACATCCCAGGACAAAATCTGTGGTTTGCAACCACTTGCACCCCTCATCCACGGACATTGGCGTCCAATATTTGCCGACCTCTCAGGATCCTTATGCCATCTTCTCTGATCCTCAGGGGGAGCGTTGAGACCCAGGATCAGCATCATCAAGGTGTAATGTCAACATTCAAGGAGCAGGGAGGATAGTTGGAGTCAAAGTTTAACGTAGTAGATCCACATGGATGTAGATGGGCAAAAATGGGCTGTGAACCTGTTGGACTATAACCTGTGATTTCTGACAACATTGAAGGGGTAAGTACATGAAATTTACTTTTGCAAACTCAAACTACATTTAATTTGCAATCATTCATCATCCATTTACAATGCATACAGAGTGAATGTGCTTCAGGTTCAACTCCTGGTCAAAGATGAATTTCACCGTGCCATTGCTGCTTGCAAATCAAACTTGCAAATTGGTATCTCAGTGATGCAGAAGTTAGCAGTAATTAGTTAAAAGGTGGTGAATACTGCTCAAAGATGTCCCATTATTTTGTAACATCCAAGGGCAGGCGGAGGGGAACATTGCTTCATCATATGTAACCTACATACTGCAAAGGACTCTACTGAATGCAATGAAACCATAAGATCAGAAGAAATAGGAACAGGAGTAGGCCATTTGGCCCCTCATGCCTGCTCTGCCATTCAAAAGAATCATGGCTGATCTGACACTCATCACCTCCACGTCCCTGCCCTTTGCTCATAACCCTTGATTCCCACACTGATGAGGAATCTATCTATCTCAGCCTTAAATATACACAAGCACTCTGCCTACCCAAATCTCTGTGGCAAGGAGTTCCAAGGACTCAGAACCCTCTGAGAGAAGAAATTCCGTCTCATCTCAGTTTTAAATTGACAAACCGTAATTTTGAGACTATGCCCTCTGGTTTTAGACTCTCCAATGAGGGAAAACATTCTCTCAGCATTTACCCTGTCAATCCCCTATGTTTCAATGAGATCATTTCTCATTCTTCTAAGCTCCAATGAATAGAGTTCCAAACTGTTTAACCTTTGCTCATAAGACAATCACTCCATATCGTGGATCATCCTAGTGAACCTTCTCTGAGCTACCTCCAATGAAATAATATACTTTCTTAAATAAGGGGACCAAAACTGCTCACAGTACTCCAGAAATAGTCTCACCAACAACTTGTACAGTTGCGGTAAGAATTCCCTACTCTTATACTTCAACCATCTTGAAATAAGGGCCAACATTCCATTAGCATTCCTGATTACCTGCTGCAGCTGTGTGCTAGCTTTCTGTGTTTCACGAACAACTGCCCTACGTCCCTTTGTGTCGGAGCTTTCTGCAGCTTTTCTTTATTTAAATAATACTCTGTTCTTTTGTTCTCCCTTCAAAATCAAACACTTCACATTTTCTCACATTATATTTCATTTGGCAACCTTTTGCCCACTTATTTAACCTATCAATATCTCTCTGTAAACTGCTTGTATCCTTCTCCCTCTCAAAGTCTAAACATAACACATCTACCGGTTCCCCTCTTCCCACTCTGGTTGACACTGCCTCAAAAGCTCTAATAGATTAGTCAAACACGATTTCCCTTTCATGAAGCCTTGCTGACTCTGCTTGATGGGATTTTGATTTTCCAAATGTTCTGCTTCCTTAATAATTGATTCCAATGCATTTCTAACAACAGGTGTTAGACTTATCTGTCTATAGGCATTCGCATTTTGCCCGCCAAACCTTAAGTGGTAGATGTGGATCTGAGATGTGAAGTGGGCTGATGCACAGCAGGCACTCCCATTTTTGGTATAATGTGTTGGTCATTCATTTGGCATGACGTCTCCGCCAAGTTAGTGAACATGTTGGAGCTGATGATAGGGCTGTTAAAGATACAGTTCCACTGCAATCTATGGGATCTATCCATAACTGTCTGGAGAGAGTGCCACATCATCCTGGTGTGATGTGCTCCACATAATTGAAGCAGGGAATAAGGCAGTGTGTCAGATGCTGAGGAACTGGGGGAAAGGAAGCAGTCTTCCAAGGAGGAGAATGGGCACATTGAGGAAGAGGAAGCTCTCCTTGTGCAGGACAGAACTCGGCTACATTGGGCACTACAGGCCAAGTAGCATCTAATTGGTATGCAGCTCCAGTATCTGACAGCCAGGTTCAACAATCCATCGTGGAATGTTGAACAGTTGTTGATGCCAGCATTGGGTTTGCATCATGGCACCAAACCACGTTCTATTTGTTTTGTTCTTTGATTTTGCTAGTTGTCAATGAAAATTCACGCTTGGAGTTGTCTGAATGCTTCCCTGTTTGTAACGTTCTTCTACTGGACAATACCAATACCACCAGACAGAGTGACAGTGGCTTAGAGAGAATGTGTAGACAGGATGTAACGAAGGACGAGTAAACTGTGTGGCATAGTGGTAAAAAGCAACTAGCTTGAGAGAAATGGGTTATATGTGCGAGTGTGTGTCAGCCTTGCTGAACATGTGTCATGATCAGCATGACTTTGAGCCTGCTGACCCATTATGTTGCTGGTGAGGAGCAGTACTTGACTGCCAATACACATCTGGATGCACAGCACCTTTTTAATGGTGGCACAGGTGCAAGGGATTCTGGTCTTTGGTGGATACTCACTGAGTGATGAGTTCTTCCAGTAACAGCGTGTGGTAGGACGGGGCTATAATCAGACAAAAGAGTCCTCACAGAGTGGCATAGTTTAAGAGATGAGTTTGTTAAGATATGGCAAGAAATGTCACTAGGCCATGCAGTGAAAATACCACAAAATAAGGACGCTAGCCAAGAAAAGTAAGATCCAACCCATCTTCTCTATGTTTATCTGTCTGAACCCTTTCATAGTATGAAAGACTTTCTCTTAAGTCACGCCCACTTGCTCATTGTAACTTCATGTTCTCATGTTGTGGCCAATGCAGACATGGCTTCATTTATTGCTTAAACCTGGATTTCTTTATTCTATGCTTTCGGCTAACACCGCTACTAGCATCGTTTAATATTACTCGTCAGTATCTCTGAGCTGTGGGTGTGTATGTATACACTCTTACAGACAGCAATCTTTCCTAAGTTACCAATCTTCATGGTCTTTAGCATTCATTTTCCATTCTTATTGTAGAATAATGCAGTGTCAATCCATCATACCCGTTCTTTACATCAAAGCAATGCAGGTCACTGAATACAGCTGTATAAGGTTGTCCCCAAAACGTCTCTCTTTACTTAGTTCTTCTAATTTGTCCAGTCGTTCTCTTTTTTTCTGATCTGTTCTATTGATGTCCGAGTAAGGTCATCAGCTACATCATCACTGGGTGCATATTCCATTCTACTACACTGATAATCTGAGAATTTAGTGGTAGGCCTCCCTTTGAAACTTTATTTATACTATATTCCTTGTGATAAAAACACTTCAACAAAAGGACTGGTTAGGAAATATCAGGTTCTTGACCCTGTGCTGATGAAGGAATTCTGATTGCAGTCCAAATTAGGAGTGTATATCACTTGAAGAAGAACTTGAAGGAATTCCTTTCAAGCTGTTGTCTCAAGGCTAGGAGGTACTTTTGAAAGAACCTCAATAAATTGTTGTAATGGATTCTATAGACTTGCAAAAACTTTAGAATCATAGAGTCATAGAGTCTTACAGCACGGAGACAGGCCCTTCAGCCCAAACTGGTCCATACCAGCCAAAATATCCAGCCACGTTAACCCCATGTCCCTGCACTTGGCCCATATCTTTCTAAACCTTTCCTTTCCAAGTATTCAACCAAATGCCTCTTAAATGTTGTTAATGCACCCGCCACAATCACTTCTGCTGGCGGCTCATCCCATAAGCGTACCGCCCTCTGTGTAAAAAATTGTCGCTCAGGTTCGTACTCTTTCCCCTCTTATCTTAAACTGATGCCCTCTAGTCCTCGATTCCCCAACCCGAGGAAAAAGATTGAGTTCATTTACCCTATCCATGCCTCTCATGATCTTATACACTTCTATAAGATCCCTCCTCAGTCTCCTATGCTTGAATGAAAAACATCCAAGCTTGTCCAATCTCTCTCAATAACTCAGTCCCTTGAGTCCTGGCAACATTCTTGTAAATTACTTCTGCACTCTTTCCAGTTTAAGAACGTCCTTCCCGCAGCAAGGTGACCAAAACCGAACACAATACTCCGTGTGGCCTCACCAACATCCTGTACAACTGCAACATAATTTCCCAACTTCTATACTCAATGCCCTGACTGATGAAGGCCAGTGGTGGTGGTCAACATTTATTGCCCATCCCTAACTGCACAGAGAGCAGTTAAGAGTCAACCACGTTGTTATGGGTCAGGAGTCACATGTAGGCCAGAATTGTAGTTTCCTTCCCTAAAGGACATGATGAACCAGATGGGTTTTTCCCAAACAACTGAAAATGGACTCATAGTCATTGTTAGATTCTTAATTCCAGATATCTACTGAATTCAAATTCCACCGTCCGCCATGGCAGGGTGCAAACCCAGGTCCCCAGAATACTATCTGCATCTCTGGATTAACAGTCCAGCGATAATACCACGAGGCCATCACCTCCCCTTCTGTTACTTGAGAAGATACTGAGGGACAAAATATACATGTATTTGGAAAGACAGTGTTTGATTAGAATTAGTCAGCATGGCTTCGTGCACGGGAGAGCATGTCTCACAAATTTGTTAGAGCTCTTTGATGAAATTGCCAGGAAGGTTGATGAGGGTAGGGCAGTAGACGTAGTCTAGCTGGCCTTGGAAAAGGCCAAAAGCCTACTTCACTGCCCTGTCTACCTGTGACTCCACTTTCAGAGAACCATGCACCTGAAAACCAAGGTCCCTCTGTTCCACTACACTCTTTAAGGCCTTGCCATTCACCGTGAAAGTCCTACCTAGATATGACTTTCCAAAATGCAACACGTCACACTTATCTACATTAAATTCTATTTGCCATTTCTTGGCCTACTTCCCCAGGTGATCAAGATCCTGCTGCAATTTCTGGTAACCTTCCTCACCGTACACAATACCGCCTATTTTAGAGTCATTCACAAACTTGCTAATCATGCCTTGTACATTATCGTCTAAATCCATATTGATACAGATAACAAACAGCAATGGGCCAAGCACCGATCCCCAAGGCACACCATTAATCACAGGCCTCCAGTCCAACAAACATCCTTCCACTATTACTTTCTGCTTCCTACTATCAAGGCAATTACATATCCAATCTGCCAGATCTTCCTGGATTCCATATGATCTAACCTTCCAGTGCAGCCTACCATGTGAAACCTTATCAAAGGCCTAACTGAAATCCATATAGACCATGTCCACTGCCCTGCCCTCATCAACCCAACTGGTCACTTCATCAAAGAACTCTAACAAATTTGTGAGGCATGATCTCCTAAGCAAGAAGACATGCTGACTACTCCTAATCAAACCATGTCTTTCCAAATGCATGTATATCTTATCCATCAGAATCTTCTCAAGTAACTTACCTCTCTCAGATGTTAGGCTTACTAGTCTATAATTCTCAAGTTTTTCTTTGCAGCCCATTTTGAATAGTGGCATAACATTTTCTACCCTCCAGTCTTCCGGGACCTCACCCATGGCTAACGATGAAACAAATATATCAGCCAGGACCCCTGTAATTTCTTCTCTAGCCTCTTGCAGGGTTCTTTGATATATCTGGTAAGGACCAGGGGATTTATCCACCTTCATACATTCTAATACTTCCAACACCTCCTCTACTGTGATATGAACTATAACCAAGATATCACCACTAACTTCCCCTTTTCGTCCTCCTGATTTCCTTCTTCAGTAAACTCCTGTATCCCCTACATACCTCCAGGGATTCCCTTGATCCCAGCTTCCTGTACCTGAGCCATGCCTCCTTTTTTCTGGTCAAAGCCTCAGTATCACTTGTCAACCAGGGTTCCCTACTCCTGCCAACCTTACCCTTCACCCTCACAGAAACACATAGACCTTGAACTCTACCACACTTTTAAAAGCCTCCCATTTGCCAGATGTCATTTTGCCTGCAAACAAACTACTACAATCAAGTCCTGCAAACTCCTGTCTAATTCCATCAAAATTCACCTTGCCCCAGTTTAGAATTTGAACCTATGGACCAGTTTTGTCCTTCTGCATAACTATTTTAAAATTAATAGAACTATGGGTACTGGTCCCAAAGTGCTCCCCCACTATCACAGGGTCATCTGTTTGGCCCTGTTTCCCAAAATTAGGTCAGGTTTTGCCCCTTTCCGAGTAGGACCCTCTATATGCTGCTTGAAGAAACTTTTCTGAACACATTTAACAAATTCCACCCCATCTAAGCCTTTAACACTATGGCAGTCCCAGTCTATGTTAGGAAAATTAAATACTCCCACTAGGACAATGCAATTTCTCCTGCAAGTCTCCCCAGTCTCCCTGCATTTTGTTCCTCTAATTCCCATCGACTATTTGGGGGCCTATAATACGACCCCAATAACATTACCATCCCCTTCTCATTTCTTAGCCTTACCCACAAAACCTCACTGAAGGATCCCTCAGTTATTTCATCTCTGACGACTGCTGTGATATTCCCCTTAATCAAAAATGCAACTTACCCTCCCCGTTTTCCTCCACTTCTGTCCTGCCTAAAGCACCTGTACCCTGGCACATTAAGCTACCAGCTCTGTTCCTCCCTTAGCCATGTATCTGTAATGGCTATAATATCTCATTCCCACATACTTATCCAAGCCCTGAAATCATCAGCCTTACCTGTCAGCCCTCACGTTGAAATAGATGCAATTTAATTCTCAAGGCATTCCTCGCTCCCTGTCCTATTCCACCCTGACATATCTCTTCAACTTGCAATTTCTGATTACAGTATCTCCTTCCAGCCTTGCTCTTGCCTCCTGACTGTTGAGGATCCTAACCCCCAACTAATCAATGGATCAATTGATGGAGTGAATTTTGAAATTTGTGGAATGATTGTCAATCATATGAACTGTTCTGCATAATGTCAAGCTTTCTGAGTTTTTTTTTGCTGCTACAGCCAGCTATCCCAGTTGCGAATATTTCATTGTACTCTTCACTTCAGATCTATAGAGAACAGACAGGCTTTGAGCAGTGAGGTATATACCACTCATCATTGAAGGCCATATGGCCTCCCTGTATAGCCAAGGTTTTGCCATGGATGCTGAACAGCTGGAGATATTGCTAATGTGGCACTTGGTACTATTGTCCTGACATCCTGACCCTTTATTTGTATTAAATATATGTAGGGTGTTTTTGTTGTTAAATATATGTAGGGCAATTATTCCTGTGTCTCCACTGGTACTGAGCTCTTGAGTCAACAGTAACTCCCAGGAAATTAATCTATTCAAACTGAATATTTCACATGACAAAATATTTGCTGACAAGAATCAGACTGAAGGACAAGTTAACAGATATCTTCAGCTCGCAAAACAATGTAAGTGGTACTAAATTAAGTTGGATTGAGGTTCTTGAGGTTATTTCTTTGCCATAATGCAGTAATTTCATATAATCTAATGGACTGTGCTGCTTAAGACTATAAAAACAGCACCGAATCGTGACTCAGAATGGTTCTGAGCCAAGTCTTTTAAAAGTGAACTACAAAGTTTGCGGCTTCACACATTGGGTCCTTGTTAAAGTGGAAGCTTGTTTTGACTTACAAGTTTGGACTTTGCTAATGAAAGGAAAGTTTAAGTATGATTTCAAATTTCATCTCTGATTGCTGCTGTGATACTCTGTGATAAACTGTGCTATTGGTCAATTTTAACCCCAGCTGGTCTTGGGCTGGGAAGCTGAAATTGGGATTAGTGTGTAACTTCAAGTGCAGACCTAACTTTGCGGGCTTCAATATGAAAAGTCGTCGGCTTCATCTGCACGTTGCTAGTCGGCTCCCTTCCAGAAATAAATTTGAAGCAATAATGGAACTACAGGTAGCTAGGGTTTATGGACAATAGACAGCACAGCAGAGGGTTTGGGAAGAATGTCATGGAAGAAATTTGGGATGGAGCAGTGAGGTTGATTTTGTGTGCATGTGTGTGCACACGTGCGCGTGGGTGAGTGCGAGCATGCCTGCGTGTGTGTGTGAATGTGGAATTAGTTTTTCAGTTGTTCATTTGCTTTGGATTTAGGAGGGCTCAGTATAGTAACATTTTCTTGATTTGTTCCTGGTCAAATTGCTCGAGTCTTGTATGTGGATAAAGGAGAAAGTACCTGAATCTCTTTTCCTTCCTCCGATGTGGAGAAGTGACAGAAAATCTTCTGGTAGCTGTTCTCATTCACCACTCCCTTCCAAACTGTCCATGCGTGTTCTTTTGTTGACAGGGGAAAGAGCAATTAATACCACACGCATTTTCTGGCCTTCATTAACAGGGGCATTAGAGTACAAGACCAGGATGATTGGACTAAACTTATTAAGGATACTAGTTAGATAGCAGGTGGACCGTTGAGTGCACTCCTAGATACCACGATTAAGAAGGGTAAAGCACTGGACAGAATGCTGAAGAGATTTACGAGAAGCATTGAGCAACTTCAATGATGAAGATCGGTTGGTAAAGTTGAAGCTGTTTGCCTTGGAGAGAAGAAAGCTGATTAGAGATTTAATAGAAGTTTTCAAAATCATGAACTGTCTAGTCAGTGTACATATGAAGAAATTGTTCCCATTTGTAGGGGGTTTCAAAACTGGAGAGTAATTAAAATGTTTTGCGAAAGAAGCAAATGCGAGGTGAAGAAAATCTTTCTCACACAGTACATAGTTAGTGGCTAGAATGAACTGCCTGCAAGTGTGGTGGAGACAGGTTTACTTGAGACATTCAAGATGACATTGAATTGCTATTCAATTAGATGCATTGTTCAGGGTTACAGAGAAACAGCAAGACATTGACATGTAGTCAAAATGTTCAGAGAGCAGGTGTAAACATGATGGGCCAAATAGCCTCTTTCGGCACCATATTAATTCTGTGATTCCATGACTGTGAATGCTGGGCCTCACGAAATCACAGTTATCCTCGCAACCACATTTCAGAGACAATTAAAGAAATGACACCATTTGGGTATGATCTCATATTTCAATGTTTCCAGCAAGGCCTGAAAGTTTGAAAGAATTAGGAACACAGATCCTGCAACTGATTTCTTCAGAAGATATGTAGATCTGACTCTAATTTCTGACCACATTCACCACTAATGCAGAGTTCTTTGCCAAAGAAATTAAGAAAATCTAGTCCAAAAAGTCACAATTGCAATGCATTGCCCCATCTGGAAGTTTGGTCAGATTCTATCAAAACTCAGCTGGGTGATGTCAAGAGATTCGCACAACATCCAGTTTCAGTCAAATGCAGTTAGCATTCTTCACAGAAAAAATGCAAAGCTGAGAATATCTCAGGTTAAATAAATCATAAATAGTAATAGCTTTAGGCAAGTTCTGAACAGTGATTAAAAAAAGAAAGACTTAGTGGATATGAAAATAAAATGTCTTCAATAATATTACTTTAAATGAAAGACTATTACCTTTAATTCCAAAAGGAAAGAAAAACATTTTTCGAAGCTTTTTGTTGTTTACATCTTATCATATCCAAACTTTCACCCTCAAATAAATTCTTATTTGGTTTGAGTTCACAGGGAAAATGAAAGTTCTTCAGTCCTAAATCTACCGATAGCATCAATGGAATTTTATTGCTTTTTCTGCAGTCTGCTCTATTAATTCATTTTCAATAGGATTTACAACTTTTCAAGTTGTAGAATTAAGTTATGCATGTCTGGCCATCTCAGTGTTCTGGAGGCAGTTCTCAACCAAAGAACAAACCCCTGGTACAACAACATATAATGTCGGCATTCCATTAGTTGCTGTGAGATTTACAATTTGAACATGATAACAGTTCAATGGAAGGAACTACACTTGTCACACAAATATGTGGGTTTCCAGACAGATTAAAGTGCATATCGACTTCAGTTTCATACAGCAGGGTAGATTCTCTGCAGTGCTCTTATCTAAATACTGCATTTACGATGACAGGCAATTGAGGTCAATATGCACCAGAATTCATTTCTGAAATACATCTACTTGACACAAAAAAGCTTTTAAGAAGGTCATGACTGATTTTCCTTTTGCAGACTGATGGACTTAAACTTTTTGAGAAAAACAGTTCTTTGAATCACTTCATCAGGAAAGGAAAGAAAGACTGGAGAATGGTACATAACATTAAAGTATAAGAAATGCAGAGGTTGTATATGATTTCAGACAGAAGGCTCTTTCCCTGTAACTGGTAACTTGCAACCGTTATTTTTCCCTGTAATATGGATGCCAATTTCAGAAAGGACAATCAAATAAAAATTTACATTTCTCAATTGGGAGGCAATGTTGTAGTGGCATTATCACTAAACTGTTAATCCTGAGACCCACTAATATACTGGGCAGTTGGGTTCAAATCCCACCATGCCAGATAATGGAATCTGAATTCAATAAGAAAATCTGGAATTAAGTGTTTAATGATGTCCATGAAGCAATTTTCGGAAAAATCCATCTAGTTCACTAATGCCCTTTAGGGATTTAAAATTTTCCATTCTCACCTGGTCTGGTCTACATGTGACTCCAGACCTACAGCAATGTGGTTGACTCTCAACTGCCCTCTGGGCAATAAATACTGGCCAAATCCCATGATTGAATTAAAAAAGTGGCTGGATCATTCTTCCTGGTGCCATATACCATGCTACCCCTTAACTACTGAAGTCAAGTTGAATATATCCTCTTAACAACCAGGCTGAACTATTGTACAGAATGTTATAGCATGAAAGGAGGTTTACAAACAAGACCCTTCTGAAGAAGGGCCTAGGCCCGAAACGTCAGCCTTCCTGCTCCTCTGATGCTGCTTGGCCTGCTGTGTTCATCCGGCTCTACACCTTGTTATATCAAGCATTTAATGTTGTTAATCTGGCCTTTACCGAGAAACTAGGAGCAAGAGTGGGTCATTCGGCCCTTCAAACTGCTTTGTCATTCAATATAATCATGATTTATCCTCAATTCAATGTCATATTTCTGCTTTCTCCCAAGACCCTTGCTGCGTTTGATACCTAAACATTTATCACTTTTTTTTTCTTGAATATGTTCAGTGACTTGGCCTCCATAGCATCCTGTGGTAGAGAATTCCACAGGTTCACTATCTTTTGAGTGAGGAAATGTTTTGTCATCTCAGTCCTTTACCCCACCCTTACCATTTTTTCCCTAAAATTGTAGCTTAATTGTTTTTATTAAACAAACACTAATGTAAAATGTTGCTTCCATCACTATTTCTGTTTGGGCATTACATATCCTAGCAAACCCCTGAGTAAAAGCAAATTCTTATTTCTGGTCAAGTTCATTTAGCAATTACATTAATTTTATACTCTTAGTTACCAACCCAAAGACCAATACATGTAAATTTTCTTTATTTACCTCAGCAAAAGTTTGTAGCAATTTTGAATAGTTTTATTAAGTCACTTCCTAAACTTCTCCGTTGAACCAAAAAGTTATGAATTTCTCTAGTGTTTCCCAATTCGCAAAATATCTTGTGCCAATAAATGTTTTTAGAATCTTTTGCATGACCTTCAAACTCTTCCTGAAGAAGGACACTTAAAACTAGACTCTATGCTAACTGCAGCCCAGATAACTCATACTGAGCTCAGGATTGGATGCACCTTTCTTCCCTTTAACAGAAACACTAAACCAAAAGAGGCTCAACTTAGATATATGGCTAGATATTGCATTGGTAGGGATCAAAAACACATGTCTACTTCCTGGCTGCTGAATTTACCACTGAATTAAATATACCCTGCTCCTATGAACAAAAGGATACGTTCTCTTCTAAATTTGCAATGCAGATTCCCATCTGAGTTGAACAGGAAGTCAAACCTACTTGCAATAACCTACAATACGAGGAAAAAGCAGATGCACACTCCCTAAGCAATTAACAAAAAAGCACTTTTAATATCTATATCTTACAGTCACTTAATCAACTGACACTGATCATGATAGAAATTGATAAATATTTGGCAGTATGCATCAAGTAGTAAATTTAAGACCACTAAACAGTGAACAACTGACAGTTAGTTCAAAAAGTCTTATAGTAATTCAAATTCACATTTCTTAGTGTAGGTTCAAAATGCCAATAAAATGTTAACATTGGTGGATTGAAAACAGCTTTTAAGCTACTTACTGGGATGAATCCAATTCCTGGTGTAGAGGCTGCAATTTGCACATTGTTATGTGACATAACTCTCTACGTTTATAAAGTTTTTAATTAAGGACTTAACATGACTCCCTAAGGACATGAACGATCAGCACTGTCTTCCTATCCCCGAATGATAACCTCCCATCATTTAAATTTTACGCCAGGTAGAATATCATCCCAGATCCTTGTGAGCTTGAATTTATAAACTTTTAAAATCTACTGGATCTCTTGGGCATTTTACAAATTTAGTGTTGATTCTTTTTAATGATAAAATCCTATGACCCAATCCAAACTAATAAAGAATTTGAACTTCAGCCTTTATTGTATTGCGATGAAATTAATTGGTATCCAAGATGCCTGCAAAATGCTAATTTTGCCTTCTCTTTTCATTGCAATCTTTCAATGCAGCACAAGTGATTTTCGAAACAACTATTATTATACTAAGTTTTATGCCTATAAATGTCTCTAATATGTTAGTTTTTAGTATACAAACTGCCTCATACCGCAGTCCAATCGTTGTTCTACCTCATATACACTTCTATATGCTAGTATGACTGAAGAAGTATCCAGATTCTGTTTCAGAGATAAAAAGGTACTGCAGATGCTGGAGAATCCGAGATAACAAGCATGGGGCTGGATGAACACAGCAGGTCAAGCAGCATCATAGGAGCCAGTAAAGGTGAGTGTAGGTAGGGGGGTAGGGAGGAGATAGGTCAGTCCAGGGAGGACGGACAGGTCAAGGGGGCGGGATGATGTTAGTAGATAGGGGCTGGAGGGGAGTGTGGCGCGGACAAGGGAGTCGCGGAGGGAGTGGTCCCTCCGGAAGGCAGATAAGGGTGCAGTAAACTTACTGATGCCCCCCACCCAAAACGGGCTTCCCCCACTCCCCAAATCCCCAGCCGGACCCGGGACCTCCCCCACAATGTAATTTTGTCAATAGTTGATTAATTGAGTTCCTCAAGAACAAGTTCCTT
>JAHRHZ010000021.1:17407765-17425382 GCA_024137785.1 Ginglymostoma cirratum
TGTAGGAAGTGGGAGGAATTGAAAGAAAAGTTGTTGAGGGTGAGGACGAGTTCGGCTAGGCGGATGAGGGTGTCGGTGGAGGGGGATTGGTCCGTTCTGCGGGACAGGAAGAAGCGGAGGGCCTTTAGGCCATCAGCATGGGGAATACAGGTATATAGAGACTGGACGTCCATAGTAAAAATGAGGTGTTGGGGACCTGGGAATTGGAAGTTCTGGAGGAGGTGGAGGGCATGGGTGGTGTCACGGACGTAGGTAGGGAGTTCCTGGACCAAGGGGGTGAAAATGGAGTCTAGGTAGGTGGAGATGAGTTCGGTGGGGCAGGAGCAGGCGGAGACAATGGGTCGACCAGGGCATTCAGGTTTGTGGATTTTGGGGAGGAGATAGAAGCGGGCGGTGCGGGGTTGGGGAACGATGAGGTTGGAGGCGGTGGGTGGGAGGTCGCCTGAGGTGATGAGGTTGTGGATGGTTTGGGAGATGATGGTTTGGTGCTCGGGGGTGGGGTCATGATCCAGGGGGCGGTAGGAGGAGGTGTCAGAGAGTTGGCGCCTGGCCTCAGCAATGTAGAGGTCAGTGCGCCATACTACGACTGCCCCTCTCAGAGAGTTGGCGCCTGGCCTCAGCAATGTAGAGGTCAGTGCGCCATACTACGACTGCCCCTACCCCCCTACCTACACTCACCTTTACTGGCTCCATCCCCGCCTCTTCGACTTGTCTGCCTCCTCTCCACCTATCCTCTCCTCTATCCATCCTCTATCCGCCTCCCCCTCTCTCCCTATTTATTTCAGAACCCTCTTCCCCTCCCCCATTTCTGATGAAGGGTTTGGGCCCGAAACGTCAAGTTTTCCTGCTCCTATGATGCTGCTTGACCTGCTGTGTTCATCCAGCCCCATGCTTGTTATTCCAGATTCTGTTTTATGTGTCTTATCTCTCTGCCTAAACCTGAAATTCCCAAAGTAAAGAAATGGTTGGTGGTGTCCTTTTTGCTAAGGTCTATCCTCTACAACTTCAAACCAGATGTGCTGAGCTGACAGTTATTGGGTCTTACAGCAGAGCCATGTTTTATCTCTACACTGAAGAGCTACAGAAATTACAACAACTGACAAAGTAGACACTGATTCAAGATAACAATGTAGAAAAAGCTACACCGATTTTTTTTTTTATCTAGATCTTGTATTTTCAGTTTGTCTTCTTGTTCTTGTCCTTAAGAGTTTTATTTCATCCGAAAGTTCATGTCCTTATTTTATCTTTGACCACCTGGCTCCTCCATGAAACTTGACATCATGTCAGAAGTACCACCTTTCTGGATTTGCATTCATTTTCATTTGTTTGTGGGATGTAGGCATCACTGGCTAGGCAAACATTTGTTTCCCATCCCTAATTACCTTGGAAAAGGTGTTGGCAAGCTACCTCTATGAACTGTTTCAATACATATAGTGCACATTTTGTAAAATAATGGTTCTGAAAAGGTTAATGTTGGAGATTGCAATACACCTTACCTAATGTGATAATGTAATACAGTCTTGGATATGAAGGGAGTGTCGAACTCCAAGATCTCAGTAAGTTTAAACCCGTCACCCTGATTCCTGATGGCTTTTGTACTTATGTTTGATTCACCAATGTTACTTAAGGCTATCATGTGATAAAACTACATCTGTTCAGACACATGCCCCTTCTTGTTAAGATTCATGGTAGTTCATTCTCTACGACTAACAGGACCTTAGATCCAATATAGAAAAGAGAATGGTGGGGGGAGGGAAGGTGGTGGGAGCGCGAGCATAATCACCCGGGACAAAGTTATTTTGATTTTGAATGTTTCCATTTTGTTATGGAGATTTCCACTGCCTGTTAATTTACATTTTTGATACAGTGCCCCATTGGGAGCTTTCTAATCAAATTCTGTTTGCTTAGAAGAGTAGAAAGGAGCTTGGTAGCAGCACCCTAATCATTAACTGGCAGTGATAGTTCCACAACAGGTTTATCAGTGAAGGTATATCTACATTGCTATTCAGGAGTGATTCCAGGATTTTACCTCAGTGATGATGAAGAAATGCCAACATAATTCCAAGCCAGGAGAGAGTGTTAGTTGAACAGAAACTAGCAAATGATGGTGCTCCCATAAACATACCTTTTGTTGTTTTTGTAGGAGTTGGAGGCCATAGGTTTGGAAGGTGTTGTTAAAAGAGACTTGATGATTGTAGCTGTGCATCTTCTAGAATGTAGCCATGGAGGATGGATGGTGTGCAATCAAATGTACTGCTAAGGTTTGGATTGGTGCTATCAAATAATAACGAGGCAAATCACTGGTAAACTTTGAAGCAGGGAGGGCTTGGGCTAAGACTAAGCTTTTACGAAAGCATAAAGAGATAAAATGGGCAGTTTTTTTGCTTTAATTGAATGGGTATTAAACATCAACAGGGCAGAGTGCAAAGACATAGATCTGAAAGATCGATCACACGCTGATACCATAGCACAGCCGATTCACATTAGCTGAAGGTGCATTGAACAGGCTCTGTAGCTAATGCACAATCCTGACTGCCCAATTTTCTATGCTGACCAGGCTATAGCTTATATACTAATAATCTCCTGCATTATATAACTACTCTGGTTTTCATACTTTTTTGAGAAGTGCCAGCCATGTCCGCTGTCTATGACTGCAGCAATTACAGCAAAATTAAGTGATTTTATGTTACTTTTAAATGCTTGACAGTCAAGTAAGGAGCCTCCAGTTCCATTGCAATCATGTGGTGGTCTGTATTCAATTATCTAGTGATCTTGTGGTTGGTATGCATCTGTATGCATGCTCTCATGATCTTATCAGTACAAGAGGATTAGTACGGCCGAATTTGATCCAACTGCTTTTGTGGTGGGTCTGTACCTGTGTTTATCACAAAGCAGCCAAATTAATAGGTCCTGGAACAGGAAATATCCACTTTCTCTTGCAATGCAGTTATTCTGAGCAGTCTGTATCGTATTCCATATTATGTGTGGACCTTTATATGTTACCAATATATTGATGAAGAGGTGGATTTATGTAGTTATTCCCCATTAACCACAGTACTGGGAGTGTGATTAGGGTCTCAGTTATTATTTGAGGATTAAGCTGGTAAAATTGGAACTGCAGTCCAGTTTCCTGAATGTTAAAGTCATGGACTTTGATGTCAAATGAAGTTTCAAAATCTAAAATGGATATATTTTACTCTATCATTGACAAGCATTTAAACAGCTAGTTCTGCAGTGACAAGCTTTAACAGTGAAAAATGGAATCTACAACACAAACTCCAGATATTTTTTTCCCAGAATAAAAGATGTGCGTGAGTATTGAGAGGTTGTGGGGCCATCCATTCTCCCCTTCCAAAAACATTTTAATGAGAAGCAGGTATTGTGCAGCAATTCACACTGGCCTGTGTGAATCTTAGCAAGTTAAAGTATAATCACTACTAAAATTGAGACATGTGCTACCGTTTCTCCTGTTTACATAGGCCTATGGTAAACACCCGTCTGCCTTCTCCACAGCTTGTCTCCAGTTTCCCGATAAGGCTGGCTAAAGTTTGAACAGTCATGCTGTGTTCTTCTAATGTCCTGTCAATCTTTGCTAACTAGCTGATAGGCAATGGAGTGGAAAACTCAGCTCACTTAACTTTTAGTTTGGCAGTAACAAAGCATTATTTCTCTTTTCCAAAAATAATAACATATTTGAAACTGCAGAAATTCTCGCTTATTGTAAGTAATTGAACATCAGACTGAAGCTGCTGTGTTATTACCTGTCAAAACCCAAAAACAGGACGTTGTTATAGAAGAATATTGGTGAGGAAGCATATGATCAAACACTATATGAATAATAGCACTCTTATAGCTTCCTGTTGGACAGGATCCAGAATGCCTGATATGCTTTAGATAGCGCTGAAAATAAACCCAATTAACATTCAGCAGGTTAAATTAGAATTCCAAAATTTCTTTCAGCTTTCCCAGCTTCATGTTTAAATTTAGCTCCTATCTGTAGGTTATATTTTATACATTGATAATTCTTATGACAAAAAACAGAGGCTGTATTGTAGTAGTTTTCTATAAAAACATTTTTATAATTTGACAGAATGGAGCCACAATGTTTCTTTAAAGCATAGGCCATTGTTTCATTTGTGACTATGAAGCACCTCTCAGAAATAACTGAGCACGGATTGCTTCCCCAATGTGTGCTTCTGTTCATCTTGACTCCATGGGTCCTTCCCATTGCTGCAGACAGGCTTTGAACTCTGCTTGGTACACAAACACTTCCTGCAGTAATGGGGAGCGGTTTAGTAATGGAGTGATTGAGATTCCTTTTGATTCTCTCTCCTTATGCCTGTCTCTCCTCACATCATCACATCTTCAGGAAGAAGGATTGGCTGAAAGTTGCTAGGGCGTGAGTGCTGCTTGCAGCTGGATGTGTTCATAGTGCTCCAGCAGAATTTGAAAGTGACATTCACGTACTAGATTGGAATTTTATTGCCATATGCAAAAGTGGAAGACTCCTGCTGAAGGAAACCACAACCCAAGCCCTCAACTCCCAGTTAATTTTTCATACAAGTGATGAAGGCCCTCTTATCTCAGTTCCTTGCAGCCACATTGTTCCATATTGTTAAGGTTAGACTCTCAACCGTCCCTTGCATAATCATGCAATTTCTCATTTCCAGGAGCCTTCAGCATTTCTAAATCCTTATGTATTAAATGGAGTTCTCATGAAGATCTTGTCAAAAACTAAGGAAAGTCTAAGTGATACTTTCAAAAACTAATTTTAATAAATTACCATGTTTTGAGCCATCAGATTTCTAATTCCAAATGCAAATTCCGTTTCCTAATCTAACTATTAGACATAAAGTCCAAGTTACCATTTCTCCTTAATTACTGAAGTCTGAGTGACTTTGATTACTCAAAATCGACGGATAATCACTCGGTTGTACAGAACATGAGTAAAAGCAACTTGCTATTGACGTTTTTTTATTTTTCGTTTGTCAGGACAGACAAAAAAAGTACCAACTTTTGAAGAGAACAACAATTTATATTACATGAGAAACAGGGTGGTTGATTAGTTGGCAAGTGAAGACTAATTAGTCACAGCAATGCCACTGCAAAAACAACAACCCGAGCTTTATTTTAAATTTAAAGGTCATTTGTTTCTGATTTAGTTGAGATGTCCCACAGGAAATGCACTAGCAAAGAGTGTTCTCCAAGTTTTTGATTTCGATGAAGCATTTGCTACATTGGAATCTGAAGCTAGATGTAAGGATATTCATGCACTCTTTAATGGGCTCAAATCCAACTTTAATATGAAGCAATCTGAAAAGGCCCCCATTCTCCAATGCTCTTGTTGAAAAAAATTTGTTGATGTGTTCTCTATTACTGCCTACAGCAAGCTGACCTTCACTGGTCAATATACATATTGGAAATCCTACAGCTCCACACATTATAAGATTGGCATTATTGACAATCTTGTAAATAGGGCTCAAGCTACTTTTCGTCATGAAAGATCAATGTTGAAATAAATCAGATCAAAGCTACCTTGTAGCATACTGACTTCCCTGATTAGATCATTGCTTGCCTCAAATCATGCAAAGGCATGAACAGACCTAAAACAGCCATTTCAATCAAGTAAAGTATCCTGATTAGTTGAATTCAACCTGAAGGAGAGAAGTGTGTAAAAACATTATCCACAGGTCAAGCTAGTTATTAAATCCTGCATTTACACAATTTAAATATGAGAGATGCTGTCAATAAGTGTGGAGCTGGAAAAGCACAGCAGGTCAGAAAGCATCTGAGGAGCAGGGAAGCGAATGTTTTGGGCCAAAACCCTTTGTCAGGATACTATCTTAACAAGGTGTTGCTATCAAGCCAAAAAGGCAATCTGCCTACCAGAAAAATTAATAATTTTGTATTTGAATTTCTGTGTCATTATAAAGGCATTTGTATAGATAGGTCTTACACCCCAATGGCTGAAGGTTCGTGGCAAACAGTATATCCTTCAGGCATTTGCAACAAGCAATGTACTGCCCATATTCACCCAAACCTTCCTTCTAAAATGAAGTACATATTACCTAAATTAAATATCATTCCACAATTGGCCAGCATTTACTGAAAAATACAGACTGTGTCAATAATGATACTAACAACCAATTTAGGATTATCAGTCTGGATTACCATGTGGCTCTCATATACAACCTAGAAGCTAAATATCTTCATATTCAGGGTCTAATCCACTGAAGGAAAAGAATAGTTTCAGGCATTGCATTTTTTTAATAAAACAATAATTTAGTAACACTTCTCCATTTGCTGTGATATGTCTCAACAGATCAGATTCGACATGCCTTTCTTGAATATTAAGGTAAGAGCTTTAGGAAAACTTTTCCCTCACATTTTCCTTGCCCAATTACTGCCAACTTGCCAACCAATTAGCACCCTTTTCTTCGTGTGATACATCTTGTTGTTCCCTTTGAAAGCTGGTAGCATTGCATTTGTCCTGACGAGTGTGAGACAAAAAAAACTCTTTTTTCAGAAATATTCTTTGACAAATAAGAATTGAAAAATTGACTTCATCTTTTGCATTGTTCTT
This sequence comes from Ginglymostoma cirratum, assembly GCA_024137785.1. Lineage (NCBI taxonomy): Eukaryota > Metazoa > Chordata > Chondrichthyes > Orectolobiformes > Ginglymostomatidae > Ginglymostoma > Ginglymostoma cirratum. The sequence continues at coordinate 17,414,349 of JAHRHZ010000021.1, forward strand.
GTTGATGGAATGATTTTGAATGTTGTCAAATTATCTTTCAACAAACTTACTTGATGTCATTGCTTAGAGAAAACGGAGCTAGTGAAACTGACCTAGTGTTGGATCTCCTTGTGAATGCTGGCCTGATATATGAATGTATCTTTGTATGACTCCTTAAGACAGTATGTGTATCACCTTGCTTTGCAGAGGATATGTTCACAGAGCTGCCACCTCTTGTAACCAGATGTGCCACCTCAGAGCAGGAAGGGGATGGTATTGCCTGTGGCCATGAAAATGGATGTTACTTAGGATTTCTATGCACTGAGATTCTTCCAGGCTGAAGTGGACAGCTCCCATAACATCCTAAAGTTCACCATCCATTGCTCCATCAGAGAGACAACAAGTGCCCTTCATGCCAAGATCGGGGAATTCATTCTGTTGTCCCTGCAGACAGTGAAGCAAGCAGAGCATGTGAATGAGAATAGTGCCATCAGTTGCACATTCATGGCTATGCAGACACTGACAGGTACCACAATTTCAAGGTTACTGCTCCTTGTTTGTGACCATGATGCAACAACTCATGCTGATCACTCACCATCCTGTTAGGAGTCAGGATGTTTATACACTGCAGCAATCTGCTCTTCCACAGTTAAGCCAGCTTGTTTGATGCCTTCCAGATGCCAATGTCAAGGATATCATGCTATGGCTGCAGGACATCCTGAAGGGGAAGGTGAATGTCCAGAGATTGTGGTATGTTATTGGGACTAATGACAGAGGAAGAAATGGAAATGAGGTCCAGCAAACAGACTTTAGAGAGTTAAGTAGGAAGTTGAAAAGCAGGATTTCAAAGGTAGTAATCTCCAGTTTACTCCAGGTATTGTACAATGGTGAATATAAGAATAGAAAAGCAGAGCAGATAAATGTAACAAGCAACTTCACATTTGACATACAATCGAACTTCACTACACAAAACATGTGACCAGGGTGTACAATAAATGCCATATTGTCGCATATAACACTACAGGCCAGATTGTTGTCAGTCTGAGGCAAGGATTCTAGTGACTGGATAACTTTCAAAGAGTCACGTGTCTCCAAAAATATGCTTTATCCTCTACAACCTCACTTCCAAACGCTGCTGCATCCTCCTAAACCTCACTCCAACACCACACTGCATCCTCAGTATCTCTTGCTTGTAAACCATTTTTTGGCTTTGGATAACAATGAATCATAGAATTGTAGAATTTTACAGTACACAAGGAGGCCATTCAATCTATCACATTTGTACTGACTCCCAAAAGAGCCACCCAGCTAGATGCACTCTCCAGCCCTATCTCTGTAGACCTCTCAATTCATCCCTTTCAAATATATATCTAGCTCTCTATTGAAACTTCCTATGGAAACTGTCTTCACCACTCTTCCAGATAGCACATTCTAAATCCGAACAACTCTGAGTAAAGACGTTGCTCCTCATCTCACTCCTGGGTCTCTTGCTGACAATCTTGAAATTGTAACCCCTAGTTACTGACATACCAACTAGTGGAAGCAGAATATCCTTCTTTACCCTGTCAAAATTGTTCATAATTTTAAACACATCCATAAGGTTTTCTTTTAATCTTCTCTAGTCCAAGGACAATAGCTCCAATTTACAAATTTTTCCTTGTATCTAAAATCCCTCATTCCTGGCATCACTGCGGTAAATCTCATTTGAATTTTTTCCAGGGCTTTAACAACTTCCTTAAACAAGGTACACAGAACTGAACACAATAATCAAATGTCATCTGACCAATGATTTGTCAAGGTGTAGCTTCCTTGCTTTTATAGTCTATGTCTCTATTTATAAATCCTAAAAAACTTCTTAACAACTGTTTCAACTTGCCTGGCCACCTTCCGAGAATGCAGGTGAACTCTGAGGTCCCTTTGCTCCTGCTCCCCTCTTGTTGAGCCTGTATTGTTCCTCTGTGTTTCTTCTACCAAAGTGCATTACCCCACATTTCTCTGCCTTGAATTCATCTGCCAGGTGTCTGCCCATTTGTCCCTCTGAAGTTGCTCAGCATCATCCTGACAATTCACTATTCTCCCTAGTTTAATATCAACCGCAAAGGTAGAGAAGTTTCCCTCAACGCCCATTTCCAAATCGTTTATATAAATCAGAAAAAGCAAGGGTTCCGACAACGATCCCTGGGGAGCACCATTTGCGACTTTGCACACTCGTCGAGTGTGTGTTTCTCTGTGGAGGACAGCCACAGCTAAGGCTGTGGTACTTTAAGTGGTCCAGCTGCTCATGGGAATGAAGAAGTGTAGAAGGGCAATATTGGTAGTGGATTTGTTCGTGACAGCAGTAGACACAGACATGGCTCCAGCATCTATGAGGCCTTCCAGGTACCAATGTCAAGGGATGTCATAGTACGGCTGCAGGGCATCCTGAAGGAGAAAGTAAACATCTAGAGATTGTGTTGCAAATATTGGGACCAACGACAGAGGAAGAAATAAAAGTGAGGTCCAGCAAGCAGACTTTAGAGAATTAAGTAGGAAATTGAAAAGCAGGATTTCAAAGGTAGTAAGCTCCAGATTACTCCAGGGACCATACAGTAGTGAATATAGGAATAGAAAGATAGAGCAGATAAATGTGTTGCTGGAGAAATGATGCAGGAGAAAGATATTTATGCCTGTGAGGAATTGGGACCATTTCTGGGGGAGTTAAGATCTATACAGGTTGGATAGGTTACATGGGACCAAAATCTTCATGAGGAGGTTTGCTAATGCAGTTGGGACACATTTAAAGTGGATCAGCAGGGAGGATGGGATCCTGATAACTATTTCAGGGGAAAGAAAAGTTGAGATGGAATTAAAAGTTGAAACTCAAGTAAGTGAGTCTAAAGGTCAAGAAAATGTAGTCTTCATAAGTTGAGTTTAGAAAGGCTAAATGGAATATACTTAAAAGCAAGGAGCCTGATGAGCTGAGGACACAAATAGACATGTGAGAGTTTGATATCATAGCTATGACCAAGCCATTGCTGAGAGATGGGCAGAACTGGCAGCTCACCATTCCTAATTATAGGATATTCAATGGGATAGGGTGTGGAGGTGGTGTTCAGAATATTTATGAAAGAATCAATTCTATCAGTGAGAAGTAATGATTTCTTGGAAAGATATCAATTAAGGCCATAACAATAGAAGAAAAAAAACCCAAAAATGACAACCATGCATTTGACCCAAACAGTTAAAGAGAGATAGAGGATCAAATATGTTGTCAAATTTCAAAGAAATCTAAGAATAATGAAGAGAATAAATTTGGGGATTTTATCTACCCAAATATTAACTGGCATTAGTGTGCAAGGTAGGGAGGGAAAAAAAATTCTTAAATTGCATCCAGAAGAGCTTTTTATCTAATACAGCGAAAGCCCAACAAGGAAGGAAGCAGTTCTGCAGCAAATATTCAGAAATTAGCCTGGACAGTGGAAGGTGTATCAAGTTTTTCTAGCTTCTCATAGCTCACAACCTCTAATCTAGGCAGCATTCAGGTAAACCTCTTCTGCACCCTCTCCAAAGCCTCCACATCCTTCCTGTAGTATGCCAACCAGAATTGAATTCCATACTCTAAATGTAGCCTAACCAAAGTCTTATAAAGCTGCAACATGACCTCCTGACTCTTATACTCAATTTTCCAACCAATAAAGGCAAGCATGCCAGACACCTTCTTTACCGTCTTATCTACCTGTGTGGCTACAGGCAAATCAATCTAACCACAGTAGTGGGGAAGTTATTAGAAAGAATTCGGAGAGACAGAATATATCTGCATTTGGACAAGCACTGATTAGTTAAGGATGGACTGCATGGTTATGTTAAGGGAAGGTCACATTTGACAAATTTGACCAAATTTGTTTGAGGAGTTAAACAAGAGTATTGATAAGGGTCATGCATTTGATGTAATCTAAATGGGCTTCAACAAAGCTTTTAATAAGGACCCCCATGCAGACTGCTCAAGAAAGAGAAGAATTGATGAGGAATTGTTACACCTAGATGCAGTTGGCAGTTTGGAATTCACTGCCTAAAAGTGTGGTTGAGTCAAAAGCTCTCAAAATATTTAAAAGATAATTAGCATTACAGTGACTTGCCATCGCCTTCAGGCCTATGGGCGAAGCGCTGGAATATGGGATTAGTATAGTCAGATCATTGTTGTATGGCATGGACTCACTGGGCCAACTGCCCACCTTCTGTGCTATAAACGTCTATGAGACTATGATCCTACAGTTGGGCAAAGCTGATTTTGCAAGTGTAGTGGAACTGTATCTTAAGATTAAGCTATTGAGTGTGCAATTAGATAAGATGCTATTTCCTTTTCTGAATGTTTACTTCAGCATTTGGTCTTTGGGTGGCTTTTGCTGTTGGAGCAGTGGAAGCTGAGACGTCATCAAGTGCTAAATTATGATCGGGGTCTATAACGAGTTTACATGGAGAGTTGTAGCCTATCCATCTGGAAAATTAGAGCTCTAAGCTCCAATTGGGTCCTTGGCACTGACAGTAGGCACCTTCTGGCAGGCCTGTCAATACACCAAAGATTTGGTTGTCCAGCCTTTCTTGTTAAGCTGCCTCAGCAAGGTTCTTATCTGACTTGTCTCCAGGGAGAATTATTATGGGACTTCACCTTCTGGGGAACTTGCAGCCCACTATCCTCCAAGGCAATCCTCACTGGAACCTACTGGTGTCCCTTGTCTCACCACTTGCAGATTTCACACATGTACTACTTCTAAAATATATAATCTTCAAAGATGGTGAACACAAATGTGAAACCAAGTGATGCCTTTTTTCTTCTCTAGTATATTGAATCTCTTGTACTTCAGGTTCCTGCACCAATTTTTGACTAGGCGGTAATTCTTAGGCATGTAAAACTGTAAAGACACAGGGTAGTGGTTGTGGTAATGAGGGAAGAGTAAAGCATGAGTTTCACACTTACACCATCTGTAGTTTGTAGATCACAAGAAATCGTAGGATGAGCGGGAAGTGAGATATGAGAAGATTGATTAGATAGGAGCATATGAGCATCTTCTATGGTTTCAGCCTGTAGCTGGCCATGGCTACATCACTAATTGTCAATACCATCACCTCTATTGGGAGTGAAGGCATCTAGCTGCTGCCTCCAATTGTGGACCATTTTACCCTGTAAGAAAGAGCAAAGCACGTGAGCAAATGTGGTGCAAAATATTTGGACGACGTATTTGTTGCTGTTGAATAGCTGACAGTGTATGAAGGCTGCAAAGTATAAGTATAAGGTTCAAACCAGCACTAAGTGCACGTGGGCGAAGACAAGGCTATGAACAATGTGTAAGAGTGAAGCTCGGTACAAAATGTTGGTAAATTAATGAGGTTGGGTGCTGAATTAAACATTCTGCAAGGTCAGGCATTTATTTAAAAGGATATGGCACATGAACGTGTATTCAATAACACTGAGTTTGCGAGGTCATTGAATTTTTTGCGGGGGTGCCCCCAGAAGGGATTGAGGCTGTTGGCATTGACAGTGACAGCTACATGTTCCAAAGTCGGTACTATCTGACTGGAAGATTTCCAGGTTCCCTGCAGAAAGACAATATCTCTTACCCCTGATGCCAGTGCTGCATCAGAGAACTTTGGAGAGTGCTGTCTTGTCTGTTGCTATGTTTGCCTTCCTCTTTTTGCTCAGGTACTCCTTTTGTAAATCAGTCCCAGCATTTCCTTTGAACAAATGCACCTCACCTTTAAGAGCCGTCTTTAAGTCGTGCAGAGTAGGTTTATGTACTGCTGGCCTCACATGAATATGGCATCCCTGCTGAGGCATACAGCCACTCACCAACATATTGAGCACTGAGCTGCACACCCCTGTCAGTTAAAATAGCATACAATACAAAGTTTCCGTGTTGCCTGTATCACTACAAATGGACCCCCATTTATCCTTTATTGTGAATCCTAATATGATTACTGGCTAAGTCCATTCTTTTCACAAAGAGCTTGTATTTTTTCCCACCTCCAATATTGAGTGCCACACTTTGTCATGAAGCTGCTTAAAATTGACACTCAGAATATATTTCAAATGTCTACCCACCTAATTATTACATATTTCATTATCTCAATTGCAAAGAAGAAACTGCTGCCAAAAATGAACTATATAATAGGCAACAAGATATTTCCTGTGTAAAAAATGTAAGAATAAATCAAGTTTATTACTATTAATTATTATTTATGTTATTGCTGGATATGTAATTGCACTGTATTCAATTAGAAATAAAATAACTAAAGCAGACATACATGGCTGTTTCTTTTCAAGAATTTTAAAAAATGCCTTGTATTCATTTTCTTCCCTTGTCCCACCAATGTTAAACACTCAAATAACTTTACAATTTTCAGGAAGCAAATCTGTTATCATCTATTCTGCATCCTTGAGGGGTTGATTTTTAGCTTGACTGAAGAGAACTAGGCACCTTTCCTGTCAATTACCACTCTACAAAGTACATTGATCTATGAGTTATCATTAAGTTTATTTTACCAATAACATACGTTTAAAAATAATCTTTCAGCAAACAAAAACATAAAAGGAGCAGACTTGAAACTTGATGGGATGCAAACTTTGTTGTGCACAAAGATTATTTTAAAAAATCAAGCGTTCCAGTTTTCCACGCTTTTTTTAAATCTAGATTCTCTCCACTGGACCTGGACATTCCTGGAGTTCAGACCACACTGGATGTGATACCACATGAACAAGCTGAAGGGGATTTACCAACACCGTATACTGGTGAGCTGTCTACTTTTTGAAGATATACAGTCAAATACACACACACTCACTCATTCACTTACACATGCACGCATACACACTCACGCACACACAAACGCGTATGTCCACTGGGTCTTGACAGTCCATGTTTATATTTAATTGTCTACGTAAGTTGAATGTGTCCTAGTGGGAAGGATGTGCACTTCATATAGGCAAATGGAAATTACTTCAGTCGATTTGTTTAGAGACACGTGATCGTGTGATGACTCAAAAACATATCAGACATTCTGAAGACCAGTAAAACAGTGGAAATGTCAGTAAATACATTTGAATCTATCAATTTTGTTAAATAGGATCTGCTACTTACACTTAGGCACATTGCTCAAGATGTAATTGTCTTCATAAGGTTATTGTAACATTGTTTACATTTTATAGTGCAAGCATGGAGTTTTGAATTCACACATGCAATCTGTGTGAATGATTCAGTAACTTACATGATATTGGAGGACAAAAGTTACATCAATAAAAACCCAACGGAGTGTGTGCGTTTTCTAGGGTCTGTAAACTGGATCAACTAACTGCACTAAATGGGTAAACGAAGCAAGGATCCAGCCCAGTTTTCCATCTGCACTTTTCACCCAATTTTCCAATGATTATCATTATGTCCTGATCCACAGTGCTTGGGCATGGACCATGGAAAATCATCCTGTGTGTTCTTTCCCAGTCAAAAGCAGGAATTGGAATCATTTCTGGGAAAATGCTGTATATAAAACTGTCAATGTTTGCGTCATACACAGGCATAGATGCAGGTTATGCCAAGGGTGTTATGCAATAAGATGGTATGAACTGCTTCAGAGTGCATTTAGACTACACATTTAATGTCACTGCAAATTAATTTGGTTCTCTTCAAAAGCACTAAAATTGCAACATAAATCTAAGAGTTAGGATCTGGCTTGATTTCAGAACAATATAGTGTGAGGCTCCAGAAAGGCAATAGTCTCCTATCACTTTGCCTTGACATCTCAAAAGGAGGCACGCATGCTGTTTCAAATCACAAAGTGCTTAGGGGTTCCAGTGGACCTCCTGGTCACATTCCAAATACGTCTAACCTTTATTTAAGCATTAATCGAGTAGGGATTTATCCCTCCCTGCTTACTAAACATTTAAATTTCTAACAGTTACCACAGAACCCTACGCCATGTGTTAATTACACTCTCTCCTGCCAGGCAGGAGCCAAGAAAATTTAATACCAGGTTGTCTGCCTGGAACTGGAATTGTGTAAATGCCTCCTGAGCATGACTTGACCATGGCTCAAACTCAAACCAGTCAGTTGTTTGACAAAACTGGATTAAACAAGTTGTAATATTTTTGCTTGGCCTTTTACTTCTATGTGTAAATGCAGAAGGGGGAAAAATGGCATAGGAATGATAGTGTACCCTAAGTATCGACCGAACTATGGGATTTCCATGTGGTAAATTAATTGAAAAGATTAAGAAAAATATAAGGACTACCTTCTTAGAAGATTCTTATTTTGCTTTTCTTTTCTAAAATAATACAAATTACTGCCAAATAAAAAAAATTTGACAATAAGCAGTTTGCCAAGATGATGTCACTGCTGAGTGCCGATAACAACCAATTTCTACAGCATTTGCCCAAATTATTAACATTTAGTAAAATGCGACCAGAATCTTAAGCATGACTAACGATGTGTATCAGAGTTTGCACTGACTTTCCCAATTGAAGGAGTGAGGAAGCGGGGGGCAAACAAGAGTGTCAATCAAAACATAACACTGCAGAAAGATATGTCTCTTGCATTCTTCATTGCGTCTCTAGTTTAGCTTTTGATCGCCGGCTGTTTAAAGTCAGTGATGTTATTCAAACACGTCGTTATGTTCTGGTTGCAGGACAATCATAATGTTGTGTTTTTTCTGCTGGGAAAAGCAGGTATGTGAAAGAAAATGAAGTTGTATTCAAAAAACTGATCGATTATCACGTGTTATGAGTGCAATTAAGGAAGAGCAGGAAGTACACATGAATAATGTTGAACAATCAGCTTCAAGGACTAAGCAAACAAAATGGGAGAAAAGTGAATGAAGTTGAGGATTTTGAAGGAACCTAGGATACTACAGGTCTAAGTTCAGAGTTAACTGTAAAAGAGCAAAACGTACAGCTGAAGAAGTTACATGAAAATCTCCTGATTATGTAAGTAGAAAATAAGAAGTCAATATCCATTCAGTTTAAGGCATTTGTATCAATTAATGGCACTAAGATGTCATGGTTCAGAAAAGGTGTAGTTATTTTTTGGATATGAAGGTAACTTTTGAAAGCCTCTCCTCAATCAGCACAGCCCTGCGGACAGCAATTGATGGAAAATCACTGGTCACCGTCTATGGTTTTTCATTCTACGTTGGTTGTGTAGAAAGACCTGCTCAAACACAATTGACCCTTTGGACACTACAGCACAGGAATTGAAGTGCCTGGCTCAGTTCATACTACTCTTCCTTTGAGTTGTTAAGTCATGGGTTAAGGCTTTACACAAATATATAGGCTTTATAGAGTGTTAGAGGCACTGAATTATTAAAGATACAAACTTCCAGATGAAGCTTACAACTCCGATCCCAGTTTCTGGTGCAGGTTGTCATTATTTAAAGAAGAGATTTAAGTTCTCTTACTGTCCTGGGCAATATTCCTCCTTCAATCCATACCACCAAAATAGCTTACCTGACAACTCAATGGTTTTCTGTTTATTTGGACATTGCAGTATGTAGATTGGCTGAATTACCTGCATAACAACAAAAAAAGAGTTTGAATTGTCCTCAGGATGCAAAAGATCGCTGTGTAAATGCAGATTATTTTATTTTCTCTTTACAAATATACATAAAGATAGTGCTAGTTCCTTTCTACATCAGCAATTATATGTGCCCCATACACAACAATGGATCAGTGCTATTTCTATTAGAGACTCAAGGGCAGCTAGTATATTTATCACATTGGGGTAGTTAGCATGTTATAAATTGTCCTGTGCTTGTCCTTCCTCCAAGCTGAATCAGCAAACAGAGACTTGAGACAACTGGAGGCATTGCCTGAAGGTTGAGCGTCAGAATCAGGATTGGATGGACAAAGGAAAAAAGATATTGTTGAAAAGTTGAACCTTCAGTAGCTGCAAGCACCACTCAATGAGATCGATGTTTGCCCACGTCAATATTGTTACAACATGAGATTTATTATTTAATGAAAAGTAATACTGAAATGAAATGTGTTAGTGACATCAAGTTATGTGATAAATATAAATGACCATCTCATGACATATAATTCTTCAATTTCTCAATTAATGAACTACTGCTCCTCGTTGTACAGTATAATTTATTTTCTTCCATTCTGATAATATGCAGACCAGTGGAGCTGTATTCACATGATCATGGTTTGATTTTCGTTGATTTATTGATGTCACATGTACCAAGATATAGTGAAAAATGTTGTTTTGTTTGCTATACAGGCAGCTCGTACCATACAATGTGCACCAGGGTAGCAGAACAGAGTGCAGAATAAAGCGTTACAGCCGCAGAGATGGTGCAGAGAGAGAGATCAGAAGAAACATTTGAGAGGTCTGTTCAAAAATATGATGACAGTGGGAAGAAGCTATTCTTGAATCTGTTCATGTGTGTATTCAAACTTTTGTATCTTCTGCCTTATGGAAGAAGGTGGAAAAGCGTATAACCAGGAAGGGAGGGGGTCTTTCATTATGTTGGTTGCTTTCCCAAGCCATTGGGAAGTACAGATGAAGTCAATGGATGAGAGGCTGGTTTATATGATGGGCTGGTCTGAGTTCACAACTCGCTGTAGTTTCTTGCGGTCTTAGGAAGAACAGGTGGCATACCATGCTTCGATGCATCCAGATAGGATGCTTTCTGTTGTGCATCTATAAAAATTAGGAAGAGCTTTTGTGGACACATCGAATTTCTTTAGCCTCTTGAGGAAGTAGAAATGTTATGGTGCTTTCTTGACCATCACGTCAACATGGGTGAATCAGGACAGAACGTTGGTGATCATCACTCCCAGGAACTTGACAATCTTGACCATTTCCATCTCAGGGCCATTGATGCGGTCAAGGACGTATCCTCCACTCCACTTCCAGAAGTCAATGACCAGTTCCTTTGTATCATAGATAAAAGGTACTGCAGATGCTGGAGAATCCGACATAACAAGGTGTGGGGCTGGATGAACACAGCGGGCCAAGCAGCATCATAGGAGCAGGAAAGCTTGACGTTTCGGGCCTAGACCCTTCATCAGAAATCAGATTTCTGATGAAGGGT